>CM029771.1:24927488-26127488 GCA_017562165.1 Ectropis grisescens
ACCCTGTGACGTAAATAATTGCGTAGGATCTTATAGTTGCCGGCAAACAAGTTAGCTGCGCATGGCTGCATGGCAGAAACGTTTCTAAGGTATCTTTGGTTAAAGTGCACATGCGCGAACCATCCCCTTCCACGTCACTTTTGGGTCAACTGGTTTGCCGGCCACTATACCATACAATACAGATGAACGCTGGGTCAAAAATAAACCATTCTAATTACTCTATCAGCTAGATCAAGGAAAAGTATGGGGCTCGTATCTTTTGTTTTAATTATCAAATTTCCAGAATGGGGAGTTTTGGCATTGGGAGTTGTGGGTAAAATCGTACCCACAAGTGACGTCACTCGAAACATCGTAATTTTTTGTTTGCGAAACAAAATAAAAAATACGTATACCTTAAATTTAGTAATCTGATGGACTATTTTTTTGTCTTCTAGCCTATTATGTCAAATTTGAGGTCTTTTTCTAAAATTTTTATTATAATGTATAATTGTTAGAACCATTTCTCATTTCCAGCGAACACTGACAGGAGATGAGGTTAAGACTGAACTGCTACCAACAGGGTGGAATGATAATGAGAACTACACCGTTCGATATGTACTAGAGAACACACTGTATATCCTGCACGGCTTGAACACCGATGGGAATCTTATTATCAATCTCATGGTACGTAATTTAATACAAATATAAAAATCTTTATTACGTGTTTGCAGGTAAGATAAGATGATACAAAATATTTTAAAATTGACCCACACAAACTGGCCTCTTCTTCTAGATCTGGACGCTTACAATGTGTCTGGCAAAACAATTTGTGTTAGTCTTAATTAGTACAATGAAAAAAGATTTTATATTTATTTATTTACTTAAAATAAAATAATAGTCAGCTGATTAAAGTTTTCTTCATCGTCGTCTTCTTATCATTTCTGGCTTTTATTGGGTTGTGTTAGTTGTGTCATCTGATTCTTCATCTTCTATTTATTTAATGTTATTTATTTAAATTTATCACACTCTGCACTCCTTCTCTATCTAAACTACCTTTACCTACTCCGTAATTTCATACTCCGTCGGCGCAATTTTCGTAAAAAGGTGTACCTACATAGTTTTTGTTTCATGTATTAATAATAGATAGGTGATTCAACATATTTTACACAACCAGTGTAGCCAGCTTTTTGTAACATCTCTTTTTGGCACGAAGTTCCTTGCTTCCTAGCTTTTAGGGATCTTGCAGCGTGACCGAACTGAAAAAAATGTAAGAATAAAACCGTAAGAAAAATATATAACGGAAATGACGCGTAAAAAATGCCTCTGCCCAGTGTTGCTAACCTTATTATTCAGATGATCATACCATAAATAATGAAATTGAGCAATATGTTTTTTGGCAAATTGTGTTGGTTCTATATTATCCGAAGGATCTTCGTTCCTTCCTGGTGTCCCATGACACCACATATTTTGACGTGACGACGTCTAATAAACGCCGGCTGCATGCACGAAAAAGTGTCCAGTTGCGTCCCGTTACGCTCATTGTACACTTGCGCCGCATCTATCAATGTTTTTATGACGTTGTCACGTTAAACTATCGTCCGTAAACCAAACGACTTCACAGAGAACCAATTTTTATTAATTTTACGTGCGCAAAATGCATTGACGTATGTCCGCATTGCAGTGGGTATATCAGGCTCGAAACCTCGGACATAAATGGTGGCGACTCAAACCACCACCTGTTGTTCCAGCCATGGGTTGG
Organism: Ectropis grisescens; assembly: GCA_017562165.1. Classification (NCBI taxonomy): domain Eukaryota; kingdom Metazoa; phylum Arthropoda; class Insecta; order Lepidoptera; family Geometridae; genus Ectropis; species Ectropis grisescens. Next base: position 24,929,227 of record CM029771.1, read on the forward strand.
CGTCAGAGTCGCAAGACCGCTCTCGCATTCGACCGCGACCCTGCCGTTGCCACCTTCCTTGCGGACGATATACCTAACTAAAACTGTCTTAGCTTTGACATTCCTCTTTCTTTTCTTTTCGCTCAAAATTACAGAGACAGCAATAGGAAATCCAAACCAGATTTAGTTAGCCGGTAGATCCGCAGATCCGCCTCGCGAGGGGACGGACCCGGCGACATTTGGCTCCAGTGACGCTTCGGAAATCATACTCGCCCAGATACATCTATCAACCGAATAACGGACCAATTCATACCAGTCTCTCCCCAAGAACTTCTATTCGTTCATGGCGACTTTCACGTACAAAAGTTTGTCCTTCCTCGACTGGGATTATACAACAAATTGCCACCGAGGCAAGTAAAGTTGTTGTGTTATGCCCAAAGTGTGGTGCACTTGGGCATAACACAACAACTTGCCCGATGTGTCAATTTGTTGTGTAATCCCGATGCGTGGAAGTTCCCGATCCTCGCAACGCAACCTATTACCACTGATTCACCACTAGGGCGTTACATCTCAGGCGTGAGCGCCAAATTCGGCATCGAGGCCGTCAACTGATCACAGCATTTCAGCTGTTCCGCATTATTTCCACAATAGCATCATAGCAATGACAACATCATGTCATCTATGTTCTTTATTTTTGAGATTTTTTATCATGCTTTTTCAGAGATCTGAAGACTTGGCCGTGTCAAACATCGCATTTAAAATCGATGAGACAGTGAAAGAGCAATCGGGCTCTGTGGACAAAATGCTGCCGTCGAACAAAGAACTGATTTACAACATCAAGAGAGACCTGATAGACACCATCACAGCCAGGACGACACAGTCTGCGGAGACTCAGACAAGGAGCGGTAAGCTTTTCTCACCTTCTGCTAACCCATGAATCGGTCAGGTTGGGTGGGCTACCCACTAAACTGCTTAGTTTAGTTGGTAGCGGAGACCATAAGAATCCAACTGTCATCCTTCTTACTACCCTATCCCTACTAGCCTAATCTCGCTACTATTTAATAGTGTAAATGAGAAAGTTTGTATGTATGGTTATAGTAGTAGTGGTCTGCACCTCCGAGTTGGGGTATATAGTAGGAGAGCTGTGACAAGTTTTCAGCTTGCCTCAAATACCTATCCAAAATTTGGTAGCAGCTCTCGGAATAGTAAATTGTGGGTTCGATTTCCACCCAATAGTTTATAATATAGATAATAGTTTGTATGTATGTATATTGTTACTCTTTCAAGTAAAAACTATTGAAGCGATCTGCATGAAATTTGGTACATAAATAGATAATAGTCTAGAATAACACGTAGGCTTTCATATCCAAAACAAGAACAAATTAAAAAAAATTGATTAACCCCCGACTACCTAGGATTTGTAATTCGTACAACATTCTACTAGTCAAGCCCTTTCATTTGATACCCATATTGAGGGAGTTATGAAAAAAGAAATGTATTTCGCCATTTTGTGGTATCTGCCATCTTGGATTTGAAATTTGTCATAGTGCATAGTGTTCTACTGTGGTGGCGGCCATCTTGGATTTGAAATTTGTAATAATGTATAGTATTTTACTAGTCAACCCCTTTAATTTGATACCCATATTAAGGTAGGTTGTGAAGAAATATTTTGTCCGACATTTTGTGTAGGCGGCCATCTTGCATCGATATTTACCAAACATAGCTAAGAACATCCGCACGGAAATTAGCCTTCAAATAAAAAAACCGCATCAAAATCGGCCCATCCGTTTGAGCTCTACGATCCCACACACAGACAGACAGACACCCTGACACACAGACAGACAGACATCGACGGCTAACTTATAACACCCCCTTTTTTTGGTCGGGGGTTAAAAATAGATTTTAGGCAATAGCCTTTTCCTGATTTCTATGCGACTTAAGGCGATTCCTAAATACTATAAGATACATAATTATAACCTACAGTTTCATTATTTTAAGTGTTTTCTTATTTTTTAAGGAAATGGTTGTAAATGTGCAAAACACAGATTTTCACTTTTATTTATTTCTTTCAGGTGTCAAATACACCTCCACCGGATCCAATGTTTTAAAATGTAATAATTGTGTGTTTACTATATATTCTATTTATATACTAGAAGCATTTAAAACATAAATACATAACATTTGTTACTGCAGATGTATGTACTTTGCACAGAATATCAAACAAAACTACTTTTCTTCCAAAAAATTAGTTATACAGGGTTATTGGTTATCAGCCTGCATCATTGTAAGGGTATGTAAAGTACATTAAATATATGTCAACTTACGTTCTACAGTTTTTGAAAACACGTATATTTTTTCCACACAATATAAAGTGCATCTACTTATTTGCCCAGTCTGAAAACATCGGACTCTTTGTCTACGCGAATAGAGCTACGCGAATAGAGGACAGGATTCCGTACCATTACCTATAAAAACGGCAAAAAATCATATCTGTTGAATAGGATCCCTTAAATATTTCTTTAATTTAATCATTTATTTTTTAAATGAATATTGCGTGAATATTTCAAGAATGACGAGCAAAAAAAGATGACGTTTGATGTACGGGGCCCTAATTATTTATATTAATTCGGTTTTTTTCTGGTAATTGTTATTAATTAAAATTAATAAAAAAAATAGTGCTAGAAAGAAAAATAAAAACTAAAAAAAATATTTGGGATCTGTACATATTTATTGAGTTTTAGCAAAAGTTGTTTGTTAAAATATGCAGAATATATCCGTAATTGGAAGCAGTCTAATTACCAGTAACCCTGTATAGCCTATAGCACTCAAGGATCATTCACATATCCAACGGTGAAAGAATTTTTGAAATCGATCCTGTATGTAGTTCCTGAGACTAGCGCGATCAAACAAAAAACCTCTTTAGCTTTTTAATATTAGTATAGAATATAGATAACCAATAATAACCGTATAACCCTTACTTACGGCTTACAGTAATAGTAGTGCATATATTATGTATTTTTTAATTTGATAACCAACTTCAAAAAAGGCGGAGGTTTGCAAGTCGGCTGTACCTTTTTTGTGTGTGTATTTTACACGATAGCTCCTCCAATTGTGAATCAATATGATGATGATGATGATAACTCGATTTTCATTTGGCGGGTTTTACTATTTCTTTAATTATTGTAGGATTAGTGTTTTAAACTTTCGCGATTAGAACAATTGTTTATATTTATTTATTAATTCAATGAGCACACAAAACAGAATGTAATAAATATAAACTATAACATAAGAGTATACTGTACAGAACTGTATTACATTCCAAACTATGTGGGCCTAGTAACAACAATTATTTAAATTCAGTGCTTTGATAATAATAACATTACATTAGTGATAATACATAAAGAAACTTAGGCCAACATATCTGAACTATTAACGGGGCTTAATCACGGTAAAATCATAGTTTAATCAGAAGAATCGTGAAGGCTGGCGTCTTCTAAGACGTCAGCCTTCTCGTGACCACGGCGGTTGTAACGCTGCTGAAACGTCGAGGTAGTAAAATAATGATTTATATCGTGATTAAGTCCCGTATAATGTAAACATTATTGTACGATTACACTTGACCGCCATCTCGCCCGATGTCAGGCGACGATGCAGTCTACGGTGGAACCTAGAAAAAACCGAAACGTTCCAAAAACGCGAACGAAGAGATTTGACTCCACGTTTGTGATAAGAACGTCTAGGTTGTGGAATGCGTTGCCTGAGTGGGTTGTGGGTTTTTCTCCGATGGTTACTATGTTGATGTCTTCAAATCGAGAGTGAATCGGCTTCTCGCTTCCATCGTTGATCGCATCATCGCTTAACATCAGGCGAGATGGTGGTCAAGTGCGAACTTATTATACCTACTTAGTTTAAAAAAAACGATTCACCTCAGAGGTTCATAGAAATTTTATCAAAATCGGTAGTAAGTATTTTTGTAATATCAACAAATATAAAAAAATTACAAACATAGACGATGTATTCGTATAAACGAATAATAAATTATATAATAATACGAGTAATTTTGATTTTGGTGATTTTAATTTTATCCGCCATTTTGTGGACGCCGCCATCTTGAATCAATGTTACCCAAACATAGTTAAGAACCACCGCGCAGATTCTTATTTTCTCAAATGTGAAAAAACTCATTGAAATCGGTCAATCCGTTAGTCACACACCCACAAAGACAGACATCGATGCCAAACTTATAACAACCGTCCCTCATTTTGGTCAAAGATATGTACATAGATCATCAAAAATTTCGGAGGGGGGGTTGTGACGTCACTCCTTTGTAAAAATCGTTCATAGACATGACGTCACTCGAAACTTCTAAGCACTAAATCTTCGTATTTTTTTTGTTTGTGAAAGAAAAGAAAAACTACGTTATAGGTGCAATATTTTGTAATAATCCAACTGCCCGACTAATCATTTATTTTAGTCACCGAGTCACCATGCATAGGTATGGGTTCCTTTTAAATAATCCTAGTATATGCTCTGTACTCTCCCACCCTCCTGTGTCCCTACAGCATGTTTCCCTTTCCCGGTATCAGGTAGAACTCAAGAGGGGACTCTTTGTTACGCAGCGGATTCCAGCCGCCGACCGCCGGACGACCCGCTTCGTGTGCCACCGCGCCCTCTACCGGGCGCTCATCCCGACAACCCAGATTTATGGTGAGACTCTATCTTTGTTTTTGTTTTTTTTTTGTTTAAATAAAGATTGACGAGACGAGCAGGACATGTGCCTGATAGTAAGCAACATGCCTGCCACATATAACAGCACAGTGACACTATGTATCTAATATATGTATACGTATGAAAACTAAAGTGGTTGGTACACAACAATCCCTCCCATACCTATTTTATCTGTGGAACGAACTTACGTATTTCCAAAGACAAAATATTCCATTCCCTGTTATATATATTCTTTGTTAAATTTGGTGTATGTATATTATTTTTACCCAAACTTTACTAAAATGCAACAAGAAATGACGATATAAATGCAAAGTTTATCATTATCATTGGAACGTTCTCCTGTAGAATCACGATTTTGGAGATATGACAACATTCGTCCGTGACAACATAACTATACCTCTTTTATAATATAGTCGGCAAATATTAATTCGCTACTTTTGTTATCGTAAACGCAGCTTTTTCAAAGACAACGGTGACCCCCTGCTCTAGAGTGTAATATAAAATCAAACTAATAGATAATTATAAATATCATCATCAGGATTCCGTACCATTCATTACCTATAAAAACTGCAAAAAATCAAATTTGTTGAATGGGATTCCTTAAATATTTATTTAATTTAATCATTTATTTTTTAAATGAATATTGCGTGAATATTTCAAGAATGACGAGCAAAAAAAGATGCCGTTTGAGTACGGGCCTTAAATATTTATATTAATTCTGATTTTTTAGTATTTGTTGTTAATTAAAATTAATTTAAAAAATAGCGGCAAAACGTATACATAATAATCTGTGAAACTTTAAACTGTCTAACTATAACGTGTCATGCGATACAGCTTGGTCACAGACAGACAGTCAGACGGACGGACGGACAGCGTAGTCTTAGTAATAAGGTCCCGTTTTACTCTTTGGGTACGGAACCCTAAACACATTCAGAATCGGTTTCGCGTTGCGGGCGCCACGACAGCAGACAAGTACAAACGTTTCAAACTAGATGGCGCTGTTCGTCACTAAAACGCGGTAGCAGATGACTGGTAAAGAAATGGGTAGGATTTTGGTGTGTTCCGTGTTGTTTGTCAAGAGCTACATCGTAGCATCGTCGCTTAACATCAGGCATTTTTGTGATACCTTCACGCAGGTTGGACTGTGGGAGGTTATAAACTTAATCTTTAATATTCGCTGGAGTCCTGGAGTGGAAAATATGATATGTCCACGAGATGGTGGACTTGCGGAGTGCGGGCATATTTTATAGAGATTACAATTACATTATTAGTCTTTACATTTTACATTACATATTAGTAAGATCTAAGATACGAGGGTGTCATTTGATTTTTTTTAGCATAACATATAAATGAAACCACACGATTTTGAGTTTATTTTTAATTTTCTACATAGGTACTCTCCTCCGAACTCAAAACACTTTTTCCATCTTAAGTTAAGGTAAGACTTCGATACCAGTTTTAAAAAAATCTTCGTCTAACTTTTCAAAATAAGCGTCGACGGCGGCTATGACCTCTTCATTCCTAAAAAAATGCTTACCACCTAAAAAAAAATTCAGCTTTGGGAACCGATATAAGTCGGACGGTGCTAAATCTGGTGAATATGGGGTTGAGGTAACAATTCGAAGCCACATTGATGGATTTCTGCCATGGACTACACAGAGGTGTGAACGTGCGCATTGTCCTGATGAAACAAGACTTTTCTTCGCAATAAACCTGGGCGTATTTCTTTGATTTCTTCTCTCAAACGACGCAACAGTTTGCAATTGTAATCGAAGTTTATTGTTTCACCCTTTTTCATATAATCCACGAGAATTATACCCTCTGCATCCCAAAAAACGGATGCCATGACTTTGCCCGCCGATAAAACCACCTTTGCCTACTTTGGGGTGGGCGATCCAGCTCTTTTCCATTGTTTCGGCTGTTCTTTTGTCTCGGGTGTACTGTGGTGAACCCAGATTTCATCCATGGTTATAAATCTTTTAACAAGTTCTATTGGGTCAGCTTAATATAACTCTAAACAGTCGCGAGAAGTTGTGAGTCGGTTTCGTTTTTATTCCACTGAAAGCAGTCGCGGTACCCACCGCGCAGACACCTTAGACCTTAGAGAATCTAAGTTCAGTAGTAATTATATGATGTGTTCGCTCAGATGAGATGCCTACAGTCATAGCTATCTCATCGACAGTCAATCTTTTATTGAGACTGTAATCATCAATACACACGTGTGTCATGCGACGTTCAACGTTCAACAATGAAAACGAGAGAAAAAGATTAGGAAAAAAATATTAGTTTTCAAAAAATGTGCGCTCGACTAATAATGGCTACAGAGTAAAAAAATTAGGTTTCTTTTTTACCCGCGACGGAACGGAGACGTTATAATACGTGTTTGGGGTGAGAGGATCTTTGTGCAAACACATATTGCAATATTCTCCAAAACTACTTGTCCGATGTTATGTGATATTAATGTGACGTCACTTGTGGGTCACATTTTTAACCAAAAGTGACGTCACAACTCTCGATATTTGATTATCTATATCTTTGTCGATTAAAATAATAATTTGATGAAACAAAAAATACGTGTCCCATATATTTCAATGATCTACGATACTATGATGACGGACTAATGATTATATTGATTTATTTTATTTATTGACGTGACAAATAATCTAATCGTCTAATAAATCGATGAACACCGGCTGGATGCACGAAAAAGTGTCCCGTTATGTCCTGTTACGCTCATTGTCCCGTAACGATATGTTTTGTTGTCACGTGAAACTATCGTCCGTAAACCAAACGATTTTACAGACAACCAATTTTTTTTGACCGAGTCCGTATCCCTATTACATTTACATAGTTGTTGCTCTCTTGAGTTTTTTCTTTCTCTACGTTTGTTTGTGTGGTAAGACTCTCTGCAGAGACCACATGAGGAAATATCCCTTTGCCAGTTATTCTAATGCCAAGCTGTAATGTGCGGACATTATTGAGTACTGGTTTGCAGGGCAATGTTTACAGTGGTATGATCTCAAGGCAACGAACGCGGTGCGGTGATAGGTAATGATTTGGGCTCTTCATGTTCCAATAACTACGTGGCACTGTGCTGTTTTAGACAGCTGAGTTGGTTGCTATCAGACACAAGCGTTGCTCGTCATTTTATACTATTAAATAATCAGAGTGTGTAAAACCTATACCAGCTTCTTTAATTTAGATTTATATTGGATTCCTCATACTAGAGCGTAACACTATCAAACCTATTGTAGCTTCATTAAATTGCATTCTGTATATTGTAATGCACTCGCAGTACCACCTCAGTAAATTTGCTGTTTGTATATAAACCAAAGAATAAGTAAAACACCGTTTAAACTGTATTTTCTTCACTACAATAATATCATTATTTAATTAATAAAATGTTGGTCTGGTACCAGAAAATATCTTGAATTTAATAAAAAAAAAATGTAATTAATACAATATCTTGGGCATACCTAGTAAAATATGTTATAAACAGTATGGGCTCACGTGCTACCTCGCCTTACCAAGTAACAGAAGTCAAGACAAGATGCAACTGACTTGCCCAAAAGATACCTATCACATTTGTAATATAAAGGATCTTGGTTTGTTGGTGTTTCCACAACGCTGTTGCATCTTGTAAATGTGAAAATAGAGAGACGATCTTCTTAGCATTCCATGGATTCACCGTGCGGGTGCCGGGTCCATCGTGTGGCAGAGAGAGAAAACCCGAGTAGATCCCGAGACTTGTGACTCGGGCGTAGGTTTAAGGTTTCTAAATTTGTAAATGTGAAAATATCTTGTAAATGAGAAAATGTCTTTTAAATAGTAAATAATGATATTATTGAAACTCATTATCGTGTAATTTCACTCGCTACACTGGACGCTTGGACCGCTAGCAGGCATGGAATGCCTATGGCTACCCACACATCCCGGGTATATGTCACTTCAAGCCGTCTGACGCGCAATTATACCCCGGTGGCGTATTCTATCTCGATAAGGTAAGCTGCTTTTTTTGGTTGCCATGCTATTTTCGCCACACCAAAACAAGGTGAGTCGACTTCGACAGATTCTGAAAAAATATGAATTTTTGTGAATACGGTTATTTGAACAAACCACTACAAATATCAAATAACTAATGTAATTAATGTTACAAGTAATTGTTTTGGTACAGTTGCTATAAGTGGGTACACCACACAGCACTAAGCTGTATTATACGTATATTAAAAAGTGGTTTACTCTTTCCATTTTTATTAAATACGAAATTTCTAGTTATTTTTCACTTGGTCAAGTTACAAAATATTGCCTTTCAATGTCATACATTATACCAATTGCTAGATACTTTTGTCGTCTTCTAATCCTATGGTACCAATGTCTATCGAAATAGCCCGAATTCTTATTTCCACTTGTCATCCAGGGTTATAGCCGCTATAAAAACACATGCAAGTAATAATTTCACCTTCCATATCTTAAGGCAGAGCATTTATAGTGGGAAGCTGCTATACGTTGTGCGATTTTTTTAAATCATTAATTTGGAGTGACAAGACGAGCAGGACATATGCTTAATGGTAAGCAACACGCCTACCTATACCAGTACAGCATCACGCAGCTATTGGAACGTGATGAGTCTATATCATTACCTAGCACTGCACTGCTCGTTGACTCGCGACCCAAAGTTATACGTTGATATGTGTAATGTAATTTCCCTAGAAAAAATGCCATTCAAACCGGAACACAGTGAAGATTGCACATTACTGATTGGTGGTATAAATACTAACAAAGATGTGGCACTTCCTCAAGTAGCCTCTACATTAGGTTCTACCACTGCTAAAAGTATACTTCATCCAATCGTAGCACTTTATTTTGCGCTTCCTATTGGTTGATTTCACGTCGCAGCTGTCAATTCCATGTCAATGCTTAGTCTTAAAAACTTGCCTCAATGATCGTAATTCGCATATCGTACACACGTAGCCATTCAAATCGTGCTTTTTAACCGCCTCTAGTATCGTCACCGCTAGAATAACAGGATAACTGCTTTCGCGTCCCCATATTACGTTTCCTGGTGCCTTTCTTTTGATGGCTTATCAGCAAACGTTTGTCATAGTTCAAACGCACATTCATAAGTTATATAGATTCATGTATAGTTTACTTTGCAGACCTATTATTAGACGGAGTTGCCGGACGAATCCGACTTTCCGACTCTTCATCTCTTAATGGATAAGAGACTGAAAATGTCGTTTGCTTCCGAGATTTCTACATTCTTGTCGTTCAGGCACAGTTACGATCATATGGACCTATATTTATACGTTTTGATCTTTCTCGTTTTTAAGGCCCCTAGTCTCTGCTGCGGCAGCATAAAGCGGTTATTTTGTTTATTCATGTTTTGATTTTAGCAAGGTGATAAAGATGTCTTAAAATAAGATGGAATCAAAGCCCCATCATCACATATCGGTATAACTGGTTGCAGGGACTTGCCTCCAGCTGGTCTGCCGAACCTTGGCCGCTCTGACCTGGATCCCTTCGCACCCATGGGCGGCGGAATGCTCTTCAATCCCTTCGGACCCAGGAGGGACATTGAGAACCCGGGACTGGGTATCCCTGGAGGACTTCCTAGGTAAATACATGCATCGACTTGCAGCTACTCTTATTTTGCTCCACCATCTACGATTGATAAGTTTTTAAATAGCAGCGTGGACTATTCCTAAAATCGCGGAATGCAATGAGCTGTTCTACACAGTACCGGCTTAAGGGTAGGGCGACCGCCCAGGGCGCTGAATTGAAAGGGGCGCCGTGCAAGCGCAGGCGCCTTTTATGTTTGGTCAGTAAGTAGGCCTCATTGAGCAGTAAAGTATAAACCTACAAGAGTTAAAATCTCGTCCAGGGCGGCGCTGGTAGTCCTAAAGCCGGTGCTGGCTCAACAGAATGCACTTGCATGCGACACGATGAATGACAATAACTGTTTTTTTTTTTCGGGCATTTTTGTCGTTTAAACTTTATGCGACGGTAAAGATTGCTATAATTATAGTTTTCGTACTTCGGCTGCTGTAGTATCTGCATGACTGTCATTTTAGTACCTAATATTAGTTTATGTATTTGTATATATTATACTAGCGACCCGCCCCGGCTTCGCACGGGTGTAATAATAAAAATGGGTATTGTGGGTTATTCCTAAGAGAGACATAAATTATTGCAGACTTTTCTGTTGACCTTTTAAAGGGATACAATATTGCTGTACATTATTATGATCTATCATAGCGTTTGCAGTGTAAGCGCGAAAAATGATGTTTATTTATGATATTACATTAGAAACCTTTGAAATTATTCGTTTTTATCTGCTATTTTATCCACGTATTATACATATAAACCTTCCTCTTGAATCACTTAATCTATTAAAAAACCCGCATCAAAATTTGTTTAGTGGTTTTAAAGATCTAAGCATATATACGGACGGACAGACGCGGAAAGTGACTTTGTGTTATACTATGTAGTGATTCATATTTAATTGTATAAACGGGACACTCACGTGTAATATGGTCGGTCAATCTAACTCGAGTTTCGGCCGCGTCCGGCGGTCTTTTTCAAGGAGAGTGCACTCGCGCGATGCCTGTTCGTTTGGGTGTTTCCTTTCCCGTGTACAGTAGAATGGAGCATTGCCTCAAACGCGCACGGGTTTGTTAAGCTAATTCTCGTTCCAAACCCGTGTTCAATACGAGACCCGCATCCTCCAATTGTTCACGGGTTTGTAACGCGAACTGTTCTTCTAAATACGTATTCAAAACTAGGCATGGCGCTCGAGTTCACCAATAGATGCACCGCTGGCGTCTCGCTACTTTTTTCAGTAGCATTTCTTGCAGCGCCTAGATCGGACTCGGAGCACCCCGACTCCACCTAGTCTTGTAGCTATTTACCCCTAGAGTGTATATAAAAAATGCGGGAGTCAAAAGCTCTACGGCCAGCCCTGAGTGTCGCTTCTCTATACTCGGACTGCGCTACACTACGGAGGTAGGCTGGCGGGAGACCATCCGGAAATCAAATATCAGTGATAGACCCTTACTGGGCTAGTTGTTAAAAGTCAGTGACAGAACCTAATCAGAATAGTTTATACAGATAGTTACTTTAAAAATATTGTTGAAAAATTTCATTTTGGTAAATTTTCAATTCATAAAAATAATAATTTGTGAAATAAAAAATGTACAAAAAACAAAATGTTAAGTAGCGATACGCGAGTGGTGCATTTATTCGCAAACTCAAGCTCCATGTCTCGTGTTGAATACTCATTTAGAAGAACAATTTGCGCTGCAAACCCGTGCGCGATTGGAAGACGCGTGCTTCGTATTGAACACGGGGTTGGATCGAGTATTAGCTTACCAAAACAGTGCGCGTTTCGAGGAAATGCTGCCTCCAACTGTACACGGGACAGCAAATACGCTGCCCGTTTGGCACTGCGGGTTGCGGCGCGGCGCGCACGCAATCTCAACGGCTGATGCGCGGATGGGTGCAAGTGAGGGGGTGCGAGATGGTTGCGCAGGTATACACTCGAACTCTTCGTCTCTGGTGAGCTGCGTGTCAGGAACGTTGCAGTACACTGAGCTCACTGTGGTTTCACTTATATCGCGAACACAATGCCGAGTACTATGGAGGCACGGTTTCCAAGCTGGCGACACATGCCATCGTCCATTTCTACTAAAGGTCGGATTACCGATTTCGATGGCCTCCCTGACCTTACGGGGTACAAAGAATTTATCCCGTGCCAAGACCTCCTTATCGAAACGAATGAAATATGAGCGTCCGACTGAGAGCATGCCCCGCCACCGCAGAGCCATTGCCGTCTGTCTATATTTTCACTGCGCGTATGTTTCTCTGCCAGTCTTGTGAACATATTTCTCCGTGTTTCCTCTAAGTAACTTATGCCACAATCGCATGGAATCATGTACACTCCCGGTACACCCAAATGGTCTCTGTATACAATACTTTCCGGTCTTGAGGCAGGTACGTGGGTGTCCTTTCCACTGAAGCTGGACGCATCCTCGACGATGTATTCGCCATACGCCAACCTTGTTTCCAGTTAAACCCGTTGCGTTTAAGCACACCTTTTAAATGGTCTAATTCGTTATTTAGGTATTCGGGTGAACACTATTCAGAAGCGACAACATCAACATGGTTCGATCTGGTCTCTGTGCTCTGTGTTCAATGGCAAACACATCGTTAACATAGCGTCACCAATATCTCGGCTTATATGGTAAGCACTATATGGCTTCCTCTTCAAACCACTCCATAAAGATGTTAGCTACGACTTGCAAGTAGTGGTCCCCCTTCCACACGAAGTAGCCTTTAGTCAGCGTGAATCCCAATAACTCCATGTACCCTATAGGTATTTGCATTAGTTGTAGTAGTCCCGTAATAGTCTGAAGTGTATCTTGTATCGGTACATTCGTGAAAAGCGACACGACATCGAAACTGGCAAGTTCTTTGTCTTCACTTAGCCGAATCCCTTCCAGTAAGTGTACAAAATGAATGATTGAATGAAATGAATGAATTACATTAAAGACTACGGTCTTTAATATAACTTGTGGTTTTCCCAATGAATGGAACAAGCATATCCGACAAGAAACGCACAGTTTTAAAAGTAGGTGAGTCTATTTCTCTATCCATTTATCCCTCTCGCACCCCTTCACCTGCACCTCCGCAACAGCCGTTGAGCTTGCTTGCTTGCGCGCCGCTGCCCACAATGCCAAACAGACAGCCATCGCGCGCGTGCACTCTCCTTGTGCGCGCGTGCACTCTCCTTGTGCACGCGCGCGTCGTCCTCTCGTGCACTAAAAAGGCCGCCGGACGCGGCCGAAACTCGAATCCTGACCGACCATATTACACGTGAGTTTCCCGTTTACCCAAATAAATATATGTAACAACCACGTTAATTTTAATACGAAAAATGTAGTAATTCGTGCTTCTGTATTAGGATGTAGGTGTTGTTATTAATCTGTAGGTTTATGTAGTATATTTTAAAAGTAAGTTCTTATGTTTATATGTGTATTATTATTAGAACTAATTTTCAAATGTTAGAATTATAAGTACTAACTCTCGCTCGTTATTTGTACTTCCCCGTCTTTTTTTCTTCAATTATCCTTTTCCATCCTGGAAGAGATCGCTCTTACCGATAAGGTCGCCAATTGCTATTTTGTTTTTGAATTTTTGTATATATTTGTTTTTTTTGTCTTGTTATTAAGTGCAATAAAAAGCTTCTATCCATAATAGAAAAAAAAAACGAATTTGCACAATGCAAAATTTAGCAAGCGCACAATGACCCAATTAAAAGAACAAGTGCGAAAAAGCCTGGTTAAGCTAAACTGAGATTCAAATTTAAAATTAACGTACCAGACAAAACTTTCGTCGTTTATCGCAGACGATTAATTTGTATGTTTTTGTGGGCACATTAAGGATGCTTTCTTTGGTCCTTCAATATACCATTGACATGACATCAAAAATCTAAAAATGTTGTACTGTATAAATGTAATGTGGCTCCACATTTGATACTGATATATCCTAAATTTGAGAAACTTTTATTTCCCAGCCGGTGGCGTAGTGGGCCGCACGTGCGTTTTCGCATTCGTGAAATTACAGGTCGCAGGTTTGAACCCAGCGTGTACTACTAAATATTTTTACAAGAATAGTCGTACACGTTTGTCGTCAACACTGGTTTTAATGGTGGAGGAAAACGTGAGGAGACCGGCATTGACCAAGAAAGTCAGCTTTCAATATCCGATATGTGTTATCCACCAACTCGCACTTGGCTAGCGCGGTGGACTTGTAAAACTAGGGCTACTTAGGGATCATCCATAAAGTTTTTGTTTTCGTTATCCTGTTTTGTTTTCGGTGTAAAGTTTTATTATTGTTATGTTATTTGTTATGTTAAAATGAGTAAGAAAGTTACTAACAGCCGTGCTTGTGAAATGATAATAAATTATAGTTATACATTTTGTTTTAAAGACAAAGAGGATCCAAGTTATTGACACGAAATATGGACCGTTCTTTAAATCTTATATATAAAAATGTTATGTTGGTTTGTGTAGGTACGCTTCAAAAACTCAAAAAGTTCTGCACCGATCGAGCTGAAATTTTAGAAGGATATATAATCCGCATCAAGGATTGTTTTTATCTAATTTTTTGCATCAGTCACATATGTGCTACTGCGAAGCGTGGCAGGGACAGCTAGTATTATAATATAATAGTAAATTATGGTACAAGTGTGTAATATTGGTGATTTCCGCTGAGGCGCAATTGAGACCCGAGCTGCGGCGAGGGATTTAAGAGAGTCGAGGACGGGAATAATCAATACAAACAAGAACAAAATTAAAAATTTTTATTAACCCCCGACTACCTCGGATTTGTAATCTGTACAACATTCTGCTAGTCAAGCCCTTTCATTTGATACCCATATTAAGGGAGTTGTGAAAAAATAAATGTATTTAGCCATTCTGTGGTAGCGGCCATCTTGGATTTGTAATTTGTCATAGTGCAAAGTATTCTACTAGTCAAGCCCTTTCATTTGATACCCATATTGTGGTAGTAGTGAAAAAAATAATATAATTCGCCATTTTGTGGTGGCGGCCATCTTGGATTTGAAATTTGTTATTATATATTGTATTCTACTAGTCAAGCCCTTTCATTTGATACCCATATTGAGATAAGTTGTGAAGAAATATTTTGTCCGCCATTTTGTGGAGGCGGCCATCTTGAATCGATATTAACCAAACATAGCTAAGAACATCCGCACGGATATCAACCTTCGAATAAAGAAAACCGCATTGAAATCGGTCCATCCGTTTGAGCTCTACGGTGCCACAGACAGACACACACACAGACAGACAGACAGACATCGACGTCAAACTTATAACACCCCTTTTTTAACCCCCAAATGGTAAGTGTAATATATGGGTATCAAATGAAAGGGCTTGACTAGTAGAATACAATACATAATAACAAATTTCAAATCCAAGATGGCCGCCACCACAAAATGGCGAATTATATTATTTTTTTCACTACTACCACAATATGGGTATCAAATGAAAGGGCTTGACTAGTAGAATACTTTGCACTATGACAAATTTCAAATCCAAGATGGCCGCTACCACAAAATGGCTAAATACATTTATTTTTTCACAACTCCCTTAATATGGGTATCAAATGAAAGGGCTTGACTAGTAGAATACAATACATAATAACAAATTTCAAATCCAAGATGGCCGCCACCACAAAATGGCGAATTATATTATTTTTTTCACTACTACCACAATATGGGTATCAAATGAAAGGGCTTGACTAGTAGAATACTTTGCACTATGACAAATTTCAAATCCAAGATGGCCGCTACCACAAAATGGCTAAATACATTTATTTTTTCACAACTTCCTTAATATGGGTATCAAATGAAAGGGCTTGACTAGCAGAATGTTGTACAGATTACAAATCCGAGGTAGTCGGGGGTTAATCAAAAATTTTAATTTTGTTCTTCTTGGTCGGGGGTTAAAAAATGATTTCTACAGTGAAAAAGAGTTATGAATTTTTTTTCGTTATAGCGGGAATAATTAATCAGTTTCATATGCGCGCAGATATAACAATGGAAATCAGCCACGTGCTAAAGAATTGAGGTTTCTTTTTGCGGATAGTGTTTTAGCACCGTACAAAATGTAGAATTTAAAGTTTTCTTCATTACAAATAAAAAATAACTTATATTTGAGTGAGATAAAAAACTCTATAACTCACTTGTGAATAATTTTAGGTCCTTATTAGGTCACCGCTCTAAAATCTTTTTCGGGTTAATACCATTTTGCGTACGTACTTGGATGTATGATAAAAAACAATTGACAAACATTTCCCGCCAATTGTTTTTTTTTATTACTAAGAAGGTTGCAACGTTTAAAAAAAATATGACATTCGAAATTTAAATAGTTCCGATTAGGTAGAAGTGCAAAACTTTTAGTGTGCCCCATGTAATCGTACTTTATGGATGACTCCCCTTACTCATGTTTATGCTTATGCATGTATGTGTCACCGTAAAATTGTAAATACTGTTATATTACAATCTCACCAGCGAGATCGTAATCTGTCGAAATATTGTGAACCGTCACATTCTGTTTACAATTTGACGCATTATTTTTCGGTAGCGTGTAATCTGTCCAAGTGTAACCGTCAGATCACAATACCTCGCGCGATTGGTTGGTTTAAGACCAGCGATTGGTTGGTCTTAAAGTAGGGCGTTCTGTGCCTGAGTCTAGCGAATGAAAGCTGTCCACGTATTGTTTTCAGAAGATTTGATATGGCAATAATTTAAGTCGATCAAAATTGACACATTGACGTTTCGTACTTGGCCGTATTACTGAAAACAAACTTGAACCATGAATAATACTACATCTTGGGGACAGTAGCAGTAGCAGCGAAGAATGAAGCTGATTCAATATTATCAGGTGTAGAGTTTTTGGAATCTGATTTCAACTATACAATACAAACACTTTTTATTAAGAAGCCACAAACAAAAAAATATACAAAAACTAAAAAAATAATAATATTGCAATTAGTGATTTAATTGGTGGCCTTATCGCTTAGAGCGATATCTACCAGGCAACCGTGCATGGACAGGAGATGGCATACCAAAATGGCCCCTAATTTACACACAGAAATTAAATAACAACAATGAAAACAAAAAAGAGAACAAAACAACTAATCATAAATAGTAAAGTATGGCTCATAGCTCCTTTTTTGTGTGGGGGCACACCCCGGACACTCCACTAAAACTCCATACAACCGCCGCTGTGGAGTTGCCTACTCTTCACACAACTACGCAGATGTCGTTCGTACACACGCGTGAATGTGTGCGTTAGCGCTAGGGCTACTGAATTGTTTTATTGAATAGTTGTGCCCCTTGAGTTCACCTGGTGACGTAGTCTATAAACTTGCTATAATGTTGAGTTACATAAATAGAATGAAGCCAAATTATACTATTCTAATTAAAAAGGGTGTTTGCACAGATATCTAAATTGTTTCAGAAATCTGTGGGTGTTTGTATTGCCGCGTAATATGAAACGAAACCGATGATAGATTAGATCAGGTACCTAGATATCTATTTCTGTTAGTAGGTACACATTCGCATTTTATTTTACACTTACCCATGAAGGAAACTTTATTCTGTCACTACAATTATTCCTCTAGGCATTATCAATCCGTGCTTGGGCACATAAGTTACTGGCTGTGTGAGTTACGAACTTTGAGTTAAAAATGACTTCGTTATTATAAATAAATAAATATTGGTAGGCAATTCACACACAACACCATCTGACCCAAAACTAAGCAAAGCTTGTAATATTATAAAGCAACGTTATTGAAAAGTTTCTAATCTTACGTTATTTTATCATTAGGAAATTAAATAAAGCTTTTAATCTTGTCACGTTTAGTTGACGGACAGCCGTAAACAGCACAACAACCCACCATGATGATATTTCGTTAGGAATTAGATGTTCGATATCAGTCCTTCGTTGAGTGCTCCTAGCGTATCCGAAACGGCCTGAGTGAGGGGTGAGGAAGCTTGAAATTGGCGGGGGGTTGGGAGTGTCCGTTCTATCTATATTATCTATTCTATGGTGGGGGCTCGGCAAATGTGTCAGCTCGACATCACTAAAAGCGGTGTCTCTATCCCTACCTACTAAAAACAGGTTTCTCCGGCATGGCAGTGGGCGTCAAAGTCACGGCAAGTCAAAGGCGGGGTCACTCTTCTCACTCCCTCCGACGACTATGACTCATAGCTCCTATATTTGTACGGCTCAATTACGAATAGTGTCAAGTGCTTATCAATTAAAGTCCTCGACTGTACATAAAATAATTGATTATTTGTAAATAATAAAGATGCAGAATTAAAAGGACTCTTTTATTTAATATTCTTCGTAATACATTCGAAAATTTCAACAACAGTTGCTAACAACAAAACAAAAAATACACAACTTGAAAAATAAAAGTACTTGCTAAATAATAAATAGTATCAACTTCGTTCAAGCAGTGTATGGCCAGGGTTAACAGCTCTTGATTTTTTTTAATTCCCGGCTTTTTTCTTGGACAGCTTTCGTTGGCCAGACTGTAGCCTCGTTTATTTTAGATTATAAACTAACATTACCCAGCGTGAGCTCATAATCTTACATTATATGGTACATTTATGTTCGAACACAAAGAAATTGACTTATAAAACCAAGTATGGCGTGCGTGGCGCGTCACAGGATGTTTAACCAATCAGCGTGCGAGATGCGTTCCGTTTCACAACTTCACGTTTTCACTTCCACAGATTATAACTATCTATTGAAAAATAAACTTTAAAATTGTAAACAGTATGGTCGACTAGCAATATTTCAACAGATTACAATATCGCTATTGAGATTGTAATAAAACGATGTTTACAATAACTTATATACTTCCAGGGGCGCAGTCCCGCCGGGAGCCCGATTCGACCCGTTCGCGCCGCCGCAGCCGGGCGCAGGCCCCGCCGCGGGCCGCCGGCCGCCGCCGCCAGACGCTGACCACCTGCCGCCCCCCGGCTTCGACAATAACATGTTTATGTAAACTATTCCTTATACATTTAAATATGATCAATAAAGGCTTCTTACGGTATCTGGTTTGTTTTATTTTTGAAGTGAAACTTTACATTACATCGCCTTAAACTTTTTCGTCCATCTACCTATTGCATGTCGCGTGACGGTCGGCCGCGGAGTAGGGGTAAAGAGAAAGGCGCTCGACAGAGCAACCGAGGCGAATAATATGGCGGCGTCATTCGTTAAGTTGCTTAACTTACTTAAATTGGATATTTTTCCAAATAAATCTAGTAAAATGTCTGAATGCGAAAAGAAAGTTTCACCTTTACCGTGGTTTTTTATAAAAATCACAATATTTATTTTCTGTCAAGCTGTAACCTACGCGTTGCTACGCCTCCTGTCGAAAATTGATCGTGACAACTCGGAAAGCTTCTTTAGCTCATGCACAACAACTTCGCTAAAGATCATCGCAAGATCAAATGCATAGTTTGGGGATCTATAAAGGTCTTACAGACAAACATTCAAATTTATAAAATATAGAAGAATAATTTGGTAAATCTTCGACTCCGCGCTGTGCGTAGTTTCTCATGAGAATGAAGCTTTTCCAGAAAGACGAAAATTTTGTCCAAAAAATATGGTAGATGGCGCTTAATTACTTAACGCCTAACATCAGGGGGTAGACTACATAGGTGTAGTTAATATCTTTGCCTAACATAGATATGTTTTTAATCCAAGATTGGATAGACATGTATGTTTTAAAATTGTCAATACTATCAGGTATTAATTAGGACAATTTTTTATTTATTCTCCCTTTACTTGAACGATATTTTGTGATACACACTATATTAATGTAATGTAGCACATACTGAGAAAACCTACTATCGCCATCTATTACGTAGTTCTGGAACCTATTTTTCCATCAACTAAAGTTATTCTTGTCAGTGCGCGTGAAGATACGAACTTAGTATAATAAATTCTCTTTGATACGAACGACGAAGCAGGAACAGGAGACTGATAGACACAGAACACTTTTACTCTAAAGAGATAGACTATAGGCCCGTGAACAAAATTTATGGGTCAAATGAAACACCAGGAGACGAGGGGGAAGAGGGGGGGTTCTAAACCTCGATCATTTCTCCTTGTCGCATGGTTTTTGTACGGCATTGCGAAATCATATACTTACCTTTAAACAAGTAAATCTTGTAGGTATATATATAGAATCTGAATCTCGGAAACGGCTCGAACGATTTTCATGAAATTATGTAGGTATACAGGGGGTTCGGGGACGATAAATCGATCTAACTAGGTTTTATTTATTTAAAACATCATTTTATGCGCGTTTTTTAGACAATGAAAAAATCCCACAATGTCATTAGAATACGATAACTTATTTCGCCACTTTTCTTTAAGTCTAAATGGCTAAGACGGAATATGCTCGCCCACGGAGTCAACAAGCCCCGGTTCGACTCATGATGGTTACACTTGGGTCTTTTCTTTTTAATCTTTTTTTTTCTGAGAAAATCTTATACTTATAGTCGGATCATTTTAAAAGGTAACATTTGACGTTTGTCAGTTATGTCGTCATAGTGAGGTGACCTGGGTAAAACCTCAATTAAAGTGAAATGAATCGATACGGACTTGAAACACCAATATGTGAATTTTAAAAATCATCCGGCAAACCCTTGCCCCATAATAATAATTTTTTTCGTAAATTTAAGGAGCAATATATGACAAGTGCATAATTTAACAAAAAAAAATGCATTTATTAAGCAGTATCTGAAAAACAGTTAGTATTGTCATCTTCATCATTGGTGTGAGCACTCAAAGAAATTATTAATTATGTTCAATAATATTGTCTATTCTCACGGTTATTTTTAGCATTTTTATCTATGTTGGTATATAAAAGCGATAGATCACTCTTCACGAAAACTTTGCATGGAGGTGTATTTTAGCACGCAGGTGCTCGTTAAGGCGGGGTTTTGTGAAATACAACCCCTAAGAAGGTGAAACAAGGGATGGACGGTTGTATGAATCGTAATTTTCAAAGTTATAAGCATGAGATCCACACATAACCGATTTTAATGAAAGTTGGTACACAGATATACTTAATTTCAAAAAAGGACATAGGTTACTTTTTATTACGGAAAAGGGTTGAAATGAGGGATAAAATTATATGGAAATTCGTAATTTTTGAACACAAAACCATGAAACTTCGTATCTAGACATTTAACGCGAAGGAAATATGTGTTTGTTTTAGCAATTTCGTAATTTAGAATTGTACGGGGTTGAAATGGGGGCTTAAATGGGGGATGGAAGGTTTACATGAAAGTTCCTTACTGTTGAAGATAAAACCATGACTTCGTATCTAAACGCTTGACGCGAAACAATCGCTTCGCTATATAATAAGCTTCGCGTGGCAATTTTGTAATTTCGATTTCTTAATTATTCATTAACTGAACAGAGATTAAAGTTTTGTGTGGAAATTCGTCGTTGTTGAAGATAAAACCATGGAACTTTATATCTAACACTTGAAGTGGAGAAAATAAAGGGTTGTTCTAGCATTTTTTTAATTTCAAACCGTACGGGGATGAAATAGAAGTTGAAATGGGGGATGAAATTTATGTGGAAGTTCGTCAATGTTGAAAACCGTAAAAAATTTAAATTAGACACTTAAAATGCATACTATTTTATAGAATACATGTGAAAGTAACTGTACCTGCCAATTAAGTTTTGACGCCTAAACCACTGAACTGATTTTTATGAAATTGTAGGTACAAAAATGTTTTACTATAAGTAAAAGTAAATTTGTATGGGTATACTACTGTTCAAGTAAATATGTACTCCCTCAGTTACCTTAATACTTACTTATCTTACGCGGAAGAAGTCGCGGGTAAAAGCTAGTAGTTAATAAAATAATAATAAATATATTTATGTTTTATTATAGCCACAACGTGGACATTAATTTATGGTGATATTTCTTCACAAGTAATCCTTGCATTCGATTCAACTTATCAGCGTTCGATTTTACAGTAACATCCTTAGTGGTTAAAAACAAAAAAAGGTTAACTGACGCAACATTGTAGCGACGTGCAGTTCTTTAGATCAGATATTGTTTATTATATTTAGAATGGTTTATAAGTGAAAACAAATCGTAAAATTGCTAGTTTCAGTCATTAATATAACAAATATGTAGTCGTAATAGAAAAAATAAAACAATATGCAGTTCTAACAAAACGAAAATATATATTATTTTATGCCCGCCGTTACAAGGTTACGTTGTCGAATTTTGATGAATTGTCAAATGTTACCTGTTAAAATGCCCCAACTATAATGGATTAGAAAAGGTATTGAAACTGTATGGAACCAATGCCGTACATAATCAAATGACCAAATGTTAATATTTTTTGTAAAGCTGGCTACTCAGATAGTTTATAATATATATTTTTACTGGCAACTTCATTTGTACTTGGTACTACTAGTTATATCGTAATACCCAATAATGGTGTAAATTAGTTTTATTTAGTACTAGTCACATTTCACAATGATTTCACAAAGTCATTACACACACTACAATAAATTTGGTCAATTGGTAATATCAAACCGAAAATTTAAATTGGAATTAGACGTCTGCAACAATCTACTTCTCTTCTTTATCTACTAATCTTCGGGTAAACTCGGATGATTTAGATGGCCATGCCCACACCCTACGGTTTCACCCGCGTAGTTTCCAAAGTGAGCTTTCAAATTATGAGTTATTTGTTTGTCACTACTATTGGCAGTCATTGTTATTACTTATTAGTTATTGATATTTTTTGTTTAAATTACTTTATGATCATTCAGAGTTGGATGGGCAAGTCTATTTTTAAAGTATGAAATTATTATCCTTGATTATGCCGATGTTTGTTACCTAGATATCACAGAGGAACAACTTAATAAGCTTGAGCGTCTTCAAAATTTCTGCGTAAGGTTCATATTTGGCTTACGGAAATATGACCACATATCTGAATTTCGCGCAAAGCTCAAGTGGCTCCCAATTCGTCTCCGCAGAAATGCACACATCCTATCACTTCTCTATAACGTATTGTACAATCCAACCTTCCCGTCTTATCTTAAGGAACGTTTCAACTTCTGTCATGAAACTTCACGTCCACGCTCTCGGAGAGCGGCTGTAGCACTCAACCTCACTGCACCATCACACAAGACTTCTTTCTATGAGAACTCTTTTACCGTCATGGCAGTCCGTTTATGAAAACTCTTTGAGACAATCGCAGTCCTTGAGCATTTTTAAAGGAAGATTGAAACATTTTTATTTATCGCAGTGCAAAACTGTTGACACCAGCAAATTGTAGATAGTAGCACTGTTGGTATCTGATCTACTGGTTTAAGCAGTATTCCGCTGATTATATTCTTGATTTATTGTTCATGTCCGCACTTTTGTTGGTAATTGTTTTTTATTTTTAGTATTTATCAGTTAAATTTTTGGCTTATGTTTATAGGTTAATATTTATTATTTTATGTAGATATGTAGTAGTATTATTAAAGTAATGTCACTTCCCCCGCCTACGAGTATATGTGTTTCCTTTTTGCTGGTTGCCTGGAAGAGATTGCTCTTAGCAATAAGGCCGCTACTTGTGGCAGCCTGGTGTATTTATTTGTAATATTTTAATTTGTTTGTGTCGCAATAAAGAGTTTCTATCTATCTATTTATTAGAAAATATGTGTACTTTTGGAAAACCCATTCAATTTAAAGTGACTTTTGTTATGAAACCAGTTTCCTTAGCGCAATTTATGTATAAACACGCGCAGTTAACATACAAACTTTACGCGAGACGCATAGAAAATACCCGACAGTGACGTCACCCTTTAGTAGTGCTTTTGTATGAAGCGTTTTGGGAAAGTCCAAAATTGCGATTTTAAAATCGTGATATCACGGGAAGTTGTTAAGGTAACTAAGTAATTCTTTCACTTCAATTTAAATAAAATTTCAATTGTGTTTTATAGTACAACAGTGAAAAAGTGACATCTAACCAATAGAATCATTTTGGACCGCATGCCACGAAGTCCCAAATCAATAGTTGAGGAAATTGGATAGTGTATCCTGGTATCACTAACCTCAGTTTTGTAATTTCCTTGTGCGGTGCACACGTTTTCGGCGTGTGTAGTGAATTTTCCAAGCTGCTCACGGCTGCAACCGTTCAATTTCTATTCAATGTGTATGGCTGTGGAGGTGAGTAATACATTTTTCATATTTATTGATTAAAGGAAATCATTTAGGGAAGTTATTTCCGGTGAAGGTCGTGCCCTCCCACTGGACCGTGGAGGAACGTCAGCATTCAGCAAGCGTCACAAATGATTTAAAATTGTAATTCAATTCACCTTTTCCGGACTCGTTTTTTTATTTTGCTAATGATATAGAGTACCCACCATTAACTTTACGTCTTCTTATTAACCTACGACGGGTAGATAACCGTACGTGACTCTGGTCACTGAACCTCAACTCTGTACTGAATTATATGTAAACTGTACGGCTAAGTATTTGACTATTTGATAGGTAGTCTCCGTTTTACGTTCTATATACCTAACTTTTTTACAAATATCAGTAGTTTCATTATAAGCCGCCAACCTGTCTGTCCAAAATGGGGCCTGCACTAAGTTACGTGTCCACAAAAGATAGCTTTAGGGACATGTCCATTTTGATGGCCAAAAGTGGCCAATAAGTGGCGCTACTTTGAAAACCTTGAACTATTAAATATGCAGGTACATTTAAAAAAAATTATGCGAAATATGCACTAAACATTTAATTACTGTCTGAATGCTATATTGCTGTTATTTGTAATTATCCTTTTGCACAACTTTTAAGAGTAAAATTTACTTTTTGAATGAAGTCCCTTATCGCGCGTTACACACTCTGAGCATGTGGGTTGTGGGAGCTAGATGGTAAAAAGTGTAATTGGGGTTTTTCCTCACACTTCTTGTTGTAGGTAGTTACAGCTGTGAACTTCATCCAGGACCAGGGTCCATAAACCTTACGCCTTTTTTACCTTTCAAAAGTTTCAGGTAGTACTTTTGTAACCTACCTACATAATGTTTTGGTTTCTGAGAATAAATATTTTATTCTTTGTCATAATGAGACCCTGTAAGTGATGTTTTAAAGCATACTTTTGATTGTATGGTGTTGAATTTACAAACAAGACTGTGTTTGGTTTGAATAAGGCCATTGTGATGTGCATTGTGAAATGGTAGGTCAGTTCGCTTAGCACCTGTTGCAACATATTATTTTATGTTTCATCATATTTGTTTACATCAATCTTAAAATGTATTGAGTAACATACTTCCAGTCTCTTCCAATCTGCTTCAAATCCCGACTGAACCCCTGAGTATCTTTCCAAGTGCAGACATATATGTTTGTCATCACCACTGGCTTTTAATGGTGAGGGAAAATGTTGTGAGAAAACTGGAATCTCCAAAAATATACATTTTTGAAGACATATCATCTGCCAACCTACACTTGGTCAACATGATTGATTATGGCTTTGATTATTTTCTTTTGATGAGTCTTGGCAGTGACAATGTAAAACTAGTTGGTTATTTATGCTCAAATTTGTTATTCCTGGACTCACTGTTGTTTCATTATTGTAAAGTACACACAATGTGCTACATATCCCATAAATTTTAGTGGTTGTTAGCTGAAAAGTTTATTATTTCTTCCATACTATTATTGTAACTACCATGGTAGTTTTATTTTTTATTGTATTTTTATATAACTTTATCTCTTTTTGTGTAAATTGATTAAGTGGGAAAAAGATCACTGTAATATAGAACCAATGCTGTCTATACTAAAAACTTGTGAATAAGTAGATGGACGTTTTCACAAAAATGTATATCCCCACTTGGTATTTACTAGAATGTTCCATTTTGTGACCGAATTTTACACCAAAATTGTTCTAAAATTGCACCAAAGTTGTTGCCTGTCTATCTATCTGTTTGTAAAACAAATTGGTAGGAAACATTTTTATGATAATGCCCAGGTTCACTATGTGTGGTATTGTTTTATGTCAAACTTACAACTTGTCCCTAATTTATTTGAGCTGACCAACTTTACTAATCTATGTAGCCTATTGAGGCATCTGATTGAGACTTATTATGCAACTTATGATCGATAACATGCAACTAATGATAGTCAACATTAGTAATCTGTATATTGTTAGTTAAAAACTATTAAGTAATATAATAATAATAATTTATTTGTCATAAATATATGTACAAGAAATTTGAATCCAAAGGCTCCTGAAGTAGTTAAAAACTGTGTGACAGGAGCCGATGGCCACTCCCAATTACAACAATAAATTATAACACGCTAAAACTAATAATTTTTCACAATATTACAAACAAATTAAATATTTTATAAACAAACATTCCTAATACATATAAACAATTAATTCTAAAAAACAAACTGTTTCTAAACAGTTTCAAATAAAAGAAAAAGAAAATAATTATAAAAACAATCCTATCTCTGAAATTTGACCAAATTATGCATAAATGACAACTTTTGTGAATATCTATCTGTACATACATATCTATTTATTAATAATATCTATTGACTTTGATGAAGAGTTCACAGGGAACAAACGTCATGACACTACATTTTTTTAATCTTTGTACCTTAATAAGATGTATAACATTTATTTGTACTAAAATCATTCAGTAGGTAATAGGAACATAATCTTGTTAATAATTATATATTGTTGTGCATGTATCAATGGGAAGTCACAATTGGCCAGTGGTGGTTGAAGTATTGCATTACAAAGACCACTTAAACCACTCATCAAATAATAAATGATCTTGGTCTTTGAAATATAATATTGCATTAACATCAGCATCAGAGCTAACATTGGTGTACTGTGACCGATGGATGTGGTTACAGGGAACTTGATACTTGGAATCATTGAATAATTTTACTGATTCATCCAAAGTAGTAGATGGATAGATAGGAAACTCGTTATTGTGACAGATAAAAAATTAAATAAACGTAGCAGAATATAGAATATCCACAAACAATACAACATAATACATTTTGAGCAATGAAATTGTTTGAAAGGTTGACTAATATTTATTTATGATAGCTCACTCTCAAGTATGTTCAACTATATTTATTTTATTAGTATATATATCAGCTGGATGGGATTTAAGTTGCCTGATGGGAGTCAGGCATATAAGCTTTGATCAGTTTGGACAGAAGCTAAAAGTGGCATTGTTTTTAAATTCATATTCTGGATAGATAAGCTTTCAAGCAATGAAATCAATGCCACCTTCATCTGCACTATTGTCATGGACTCTAGATTCAAACCACAATATGTTGTAGTAAAACAAGTTGTCGCGATTCAAATTCCTCCATTAAAATGAGGGCCTGTAACCCGAATTCCACTTTATTAATCACTCATTAATTCAGTAAATAGCTAATAATTTCCTTCATGATGTTGTTTACCCAAAAACGGTTTTACAAACCATTTACTTCAATGGATCTAGAGTCTAGAATCCTATTGAAACTGAAACAGTGATTGTTTTTTGTGACAATCACTCACAAGAAAACATATTTAAAATAACTAGCTACCTACTGGTATGGTTATATAAAAGTATAATTCAAAAGAAATACTATTTTCTTTCCAAGAATTTATTTTCTCACTCCAAAGCTGTACTACCTATTATAGTACTCTATCCATAATCAAAGGCAGTGCCTGACTTTAGTGTATTCCTACAAGAAATTTCCTAGAAATGGAGCGAAGTGGCCCTTCCACATTTCATTGATATATTATATTTTTTGTTGTTTACCTATTCTACCATATTTATATTAGGGATATTATAAAGAGCCTAGGATTTGTACTTTTGTGTTTGATATATTATAACAGAAACTACTGGAACAATTTAAATACTTTCACAGAGTAACATAGGTTATATTCTTAATCAGCTTAAATTACTCTAATAATAGGTGTTTTCTAGGTCAGTCTCTTCTTTGACCATACTGTTTCTTACCATCAAGCAAATTGTTAGTAATTAAAATAGCAGACCAATTCATGCAACCAAATAAAATCTGGGTGAGCTGCTAGTAATTATACATTAATTTTCTACATAACTTTAAATATCGTAGTGGTAAAGATTCTCTGGAGAGAGGGCAGACATCAAATGATTTTTTTCTGAAGAAACAGTACACTCCGCGAGGCATAAGCTGAGCTTTGCATTTGTGTGAGTGTACATGGATAGTGTAGGTGTGACAACCGGCCTTAGGCGCGGCGCCATTCTGTCTCGCCGCGCTCCTGCCTGATTGGTGATCACTCACACTAATGCAAAGCTCAGCCTATACCTCGCGGACAAAATTTCAAGCTCCTGCCTGATTGGTGATCACTCACACTAATGCAAAGCTCAGCTTATACCTCGCGGAGTGTAACATTATGTGAAAATAGGTTTTTTTTGTAATGGTAAGACTCTTTGCAAAAGTCCTCCTGTGGTAGTACCACACATATCTTAATATATATAAATCTCCTGTCACAATGTTTGTCCGCGATGGACTCCCTAAACTACTCAACCGATTTCAATAAAGCTTGCACACCGTTTGCAGTTTGATCCAACTTGAAAGATAGGATAGTTTTAATTCCGATTATTTGTCTTTTTAAGACAATATCCGAGCGAAGCCAGAACGGGCCGCTAGTTACATATTTTATATTTTATCAACCTGTTCAGTTTGAAGGTACATATTTCCATATAAATCACAGAGAAAATAGATAATAATGCATCTCATATCTTGTATGATGAGGAGCATTGCAACAAGGCAGTCATTAGAAAGCTTCATTAAAATAAGCTTACTGTCAGGGGCAGGTTTAACTAGTCTTATCAGTCTAATTGAGGGAGAATTTGTCTGGAACTACTAAACTGATGTTTGAAATATACTACTAAACTGATTTTAGTACCTACGAGTACAACTTGTACTTGTAAACTTCCCAAGCTCTTATAGGAAACGAAATCTTTTGGATGGAATGGATAATAAGTGACTATTTATTTCGGAATAGCCTTCTGTTTTTGGTATTCAAATTATTTATAACTTGTTAGAACTCCGATACTGCGTAGGATTAATAATCTTCCATGACTCATAAAGTTTGTTTGCTATGTATGTAAACAAATCATGACGTCTTTGGGTTCTTAACTAACCCTATAGTATAGATGTCATTACAAATATTTAAGTGATTATGTAGAGGGCATCCATTAATAATCATGTGGTGTTATTTTTAGAGTTTTTTAGCACCCTCTCACTTTGTAAAGAAGCCTCATATCAGATTTAATGACATTTGGCTCAGCCTCCCTTCCCCATCAGATTCAGATTTTTCTATGAAATGCATGTATGCAAATAAATACCTATCTCGTAAATGTATTCTACAAATTATTTTTTAAGAAAATAAATGTAAAATCTCTTTACATATCCTATTATGGAATTTGATTGGGCCATATTTAAATAAATGTTTTAATTA
This sequence comes from Ectropis grisescens, assembly GCA_017562165.1. Taxonomy (NCBI): domain Eukaryota; kingdom Metazoa; phylum Arthropoda; class Insecta; order Lepidoptera; family Geometridae; genus Ectropis; species Ectropis grisescens. The sequence continues at coordinate 24,959,021 of CM029771.1, forward strand.
TTAATTTGATTTGAAATAATTATTTATTTAAGGTACACAAAACAGGAAATTTACAATATAATACATAGAGAGAAAGCATAATAGTTTTGAGCAGATAAATATCCCTAAGCATGTGAACACAGCAGGATTACACAGTTAAATTACAAATAATGAGAAAAGAAAATTAATTATCGAAATATGTACAAATGTTGTTAAGAATTTTTATAACTTATCTAATACACAATGATTATATGTTATTTTCGCGTAATTATACATTGTTTCTTGTAAAAAAAAAATTTTTGCTGATACTCCTCAAATAAGATTAGATTCGCCCCCCTTCCCTCCCTGAATACGTTACGTAATTAATTGACGTCACATTATCACATATTTCCCAGAAATGCTTGCCTGTACTGAACGCACTGGAGAACTTGCGTCATAGTTGCATAATCCTTGTTATCATCAATCTGTAAAATAAAAGAAGCATGAACCGAGTATCGCAATCGTTGTTAGTTTCAATACACGTGTGTTCATAAAGTCGCCTCATGCAGTTAGTCAGTGAATAACACATATATAATTTAACATCTAATAAAACATATATATACATTTTTCACACAAAAAAAACTTATTCCCAAATTAAGTAAAGCTTGTAGGTACTCTGGATGGCAGTTATATTTTTAAATACATAGTCATGCTACACAACAAAATTCATCATCACGCAATTATATGTATGTCTTGGGAATGGAACCTACGACTTCCTATAATGTAGGGGACAGACCCACTACCGATTGAGCCACTCGCATTATATAAAATACCATATTTTACTGTTTTTAACCGACTTCAAAATAGGATGAGGTTATCAATTTGATTGTATGTTTTTTTGTATGTATGTATGTTACGCGATAGCGCCGCAAATTGTGTATTGATTTTGATGGTTTTATTTTTGTTTGGTAGGTCATAGTTCAGAGGTGGTCCCATATAAACCTTATCGAAAAAGGTGTAGTGGTTTTTGAAACATAATCAAAAAACAAATATAATTAATATCGTTACCTCGATGACTTAGTGATTGCTTCTGTTGAACTTGGGGGAATGCCTGAATTTAATTGGAATTGGTTTTTGGTTTTTTCGGAGAAAATAAGTAATTATTTTCTCGCTAAGCTTAGAAAGTTTTGTTTGCGTCTTGGATAAAGAGTTTCCCCTAAGGAAGCTTTATGTATACAATTTACTTTACTTATAAATGCGGACTTATGATTGTTTTTCTCGGAAATGGTCATGAGCGTAGATACTGTTAAAATTAGTTACTTAATTCTGGAAGAAGTCGGAGTGGGCCGCAACTTTTGTAGAAAACTTCTCAGGCAACAATTTCCATCCAACACTGCTAATCCAGAAGTAGTGTTTAAAATACCGTGTTCATTGCTAGTTGCTACGTTGTTGATTACCGGTACTACCGATACAAAGTTGCATAGATAAGACCGCAGATTTATAACAAGCGCATAATGCAGCGGATCAGTTGGCGTGTTGAGTACACGACTCTAGCGATACATTCTCGGTTTAGACTTTTTTTGTTAAACTCGCTTTCCCCGTGTTGATTCTGCGTATTCAAACTTATTACTGTATAGAGTTTATTGAATTGAGAGCACATACATCTCTTCTTTATCTACTTAGACTTAGAAATATTAATTTATCTATTGTACACATATTTATAATACTAGTAAATAGTTATCTTGCAAGATTACGGGACGAGATGGGGCTATTATCATTATCATTATCATCATCAGCTTGTATTCGCCTACTGGTGGGCAGACGCCTCTCCCGTAATACGCCACTCAGTCCGATCCTGACTCTTATGTTATTATGAAAATTATAAATTTCCTCACTAACACGGTGTTCTTATACATAATATCGTATATTACTGCTTGGCGGTTGAATAACTAACAAAGCACTTCCACAAACGCAAAGAGTCCTACCACACAAATTACTACAAATACCTGCCTTACAAATGTTTCTAATGTAGTACGAATGAGGTTCATGGTAATTATTTACGCTTTAATACTTAATTATCTAATAATAGTAGGTTTAATTATTATAACATATGTAACTCTTATCGCGTTACTGACGACGTAATGCCCGCTGAGGTCGAAAACGCGGGCTTAAACCATGCTACATTATAAGTTTTGCTCGAGAAACTCGCTTTGCCACAGTACAATAACTGGCGGCTTTCGCTTCTCGTAGTGAAACTAGTGGGCAGGACACCCTGGATGGGGCGATGACCCGACCTTCGCTGGCGTGTATTGAACCTGCGCCCGCGCACCGTTACCACAAACTACCGCGACAGCCCGCACGCAGCTCTATGGCGCCGGCTGTTCGCCATTTTATCTGATTCATAAGTAGCGCACACCATAATAGAAGCTATGGCGTCATCCATGCGTCAATGATACTCTGTCGCAGTTGTTCTCTGACTTTGACGTCGCTCACAAAGGTCGGCAACTTGGAAATCGGGGAAACTGATGATTGAGTTTTCCTCTCAACACTATTTGTATGCCATCTTTTGTGCTCTTGATGAGTTGCGACGAATACTCAGCTTCTATAGGTCCATAGATCTACGTTTCATCGCGATCGTTAATCATCCTGTTTTCTCCCCGCATTTTATTCTCGCCGCTTTTATCTTTATGGACGCAGTAAAATTAAGCAAACAAACTGCTATTTAGCGCCGAGCACTTGGAATCTTGGCGCGTAAAATTAATCCGTTTATAATACACCCAAATGGTTAAGCAAATACTGTGTCAATAGGTTTCCAAGTGAGAAATTTATGGCGCTGTTTCACGTGCTCACACGTATTTTTATAAAATGTTTCAGATTCTACAGACTATAAAATCTGAAATTCCTCTGTGGTTTTAATTTAAGCTGTTGCCTCGAGCGTAGTAAGCGATCTCGGAATTTCCGGAGAGCGCCACTCAGACTCGGCGAAAAGTTGTTAAATGGCTTAGCCATTAGCAGTTGCCCGTCGCGAGCCGAGCAGGGAGATGAATGCTTATATTCTTTATATAGATGCAAAAGCTATTCAGTAAGGGCTCGGGTCGTTGCTCCAGGCTTCTCTCTAAGCCGAGGGCTCTGTAAGGGCGACGCACCCGAGATGCTCGATACGTCCCTTCGACGCACGCACGGAATGCGTTTCGCGTAATTGATCAACCCCAATCCCGTTTTGACCTTATTCGGCGGCTATTAAAGAGGCATTAGGGTTGCTTGCTTTCAGAATGGAAAGTTGACGCGTGATTAATTCCAGTCATGTCAACATTAAACATAATTTCAACGCTTTTTGATCACGATTCTCACGTTTATTTTCGATTCTAATTATTAGTTTCTAATGGAACTCATTAACTATGGAATGGAGTCTGTTTTTGTATGACGTAGATCTGCCTCGGTTCCCAAAGCTGTTTCGAATTACATATGCTCTGAATAGCAGATGTTTGCCAGATGTTTAGAGCAGCTTTGTATGGTCTCACCTGAGCTTGAAACCTCGAATAAGCTTTTGATGAATTGACCAGGCATGGTGTAACACAAAGCGTACTTATTGATATGAAATGAGTATGTGTAGGAGGTTGAATGTGGTTACGATTTAACGGTTCTATTGTAATGTTATAACAATATGGGACGGTGGGACCTTCTTGGGGTATTCGTCAACGGCTAATCCTCTTAGAGCCGGTTGTGATGGCGCGTATAAATGTCACAAACCAAAGTTTTGTTTTAAACGTATCTAACGGCCAAACGAGGCCAACACAATGATGTTAAGTGTTGGATGGCTTCGAATGAGTCTTGTTGATGGTGCGTTTTGGGATAAGACCAAGGTGTGAAATATCTCATAATTATGATAACACTAACAATAAGTTATGGTAGCTATTTTGAAAGTTAGCAAGCCTATTAAACCTCAATAATGCTGACAGGAGAGAAATACTGCACAAACAAATCTGGATGCTCCTGCTGAATTCTCAATTGTAAGATGTAAACAAATAGATAAAAAGTGCCAAAATCAGTGCTAAATTGGTATCACATTTTTTCTTGCTAAGTGGCGTTTCAGGCATTTGTGCAAATGTTATTTATATAATTTGAAGTGTTGGATGTTTTTATTTGCACTTCAGCATTACTTAGCAGACTTAATGTAGGCTTTATGACATAATCTATACTTATAATAAAACTGTAACGAGTCGAATTCTGTACATTGAAGATATTTTAAAATTTTTTTTTTTGGGGCACTCCATAGTCGATACTGATGGCGAAACTGCATTTTTTTTCTTTCATGTCTGTCTGTCTGTCTGTCTGTCTGTCTGTCTGTCTGTCTTTCTGTATAGGGATCACGCATCACGCCGAAACTACTGATTCAATTCAGCTGAAACTTGGCATGATTTTAGTTTATGCTAAGGACATTGCTGTAGGCTACTTTTGATCCCCAAATTCTGATCGGTTTTCTTGCGGGAGGGGGTGAAAGTCAGAATGTGTATTTGGTTGTAACTCATGTTTGCGTTGTTTAATTTCATTAATTTTTTTTTTGTTAGAAAAAACACATTTTTTTTATTATCCCGTCAAAATTTGAACAATATCGGTCTGTTGGTTCGGAAATTACACAAACATTAAATAATAACGACACGGTACATACTAACTTCTAAGTATTCTGTGTATCACAGACGATCCACAGAATATCTAGATTTCTAGATTCTAGAAAGTGCCCACGTGATCGCGTCGCGTCGTCTTGGATGACAAATTAATTGTCAAAAATATATTTTTGTGTGGAAAAACAAACATCATTCGGTTATAATCACAGACTAAGTAGTACACTTATAATCGACTTCAAACAAGGAGGATGTTCTCAATCGGGTTGCATGTTTTTGTATTTGGTTTTATTTTACGCGATAACTTCGCTAATTGTTAGTTGATTTTGATACTTCCTTTTTTGTTTGGTAGAAAATACTTCAGAGTTGATCTTAGATATCGAAAACAGGGAGGTAGTTTTTCAAATATCAACAAAAAACTAAAATCAGCTTAGATTTATCTGTACGACATAGTTATACCTTTTAGTCTTAAATTTAGTCGAATGACAGAATTAAATTATCTGTCATTGAAGTAGATTTTTGTATTTTGGAGAAAACATATCAGCATAATAAGTAGCAGCATAAACAACCCATTAAATGTTCCCACTGCTGGGCGTCGGGGCCTTCTCTCGCAAGGAGAGAGACAAGGCTATAATCCACCACGCTGGCCCAGTGTCGGTTGGTGGATGACATATGACTTAGAACTTAGATTATAGGTAGATTTCGATTTTTCACGGTGTTTTCCTTCACCGTTTTAATTACCGGCATTACGAACATGACTCTGAGTGGTGCGCGTGGTTTTGAATCCTGGGTCTCCGGATCGACAGTCGCCGTTCTCCCGACTAGGTCAGCTGTAACTTACTAGACCAGCCGTAACTTATTAGAAAAAGTATTATTTCAATCCAAATACTGTTTAAAATTTAAAGGTTGTGTACAACAAGCTTCGGTGACCGAAGCAGACCGGTGTTAGGGTTCCGTCCACAAAGGGTAAAAACGGGACCCTATTACTGAGACTTCGCTCTCCGTCCGTCCATCTGTCCGTCTGTCACCAGGCTGTATCTCAAGAACGGTGATAGCTAGACAGTTGAAATTTTCGCAGATGATGTATTTCTATTGCCGCTTTAATCATGGCGGAACGTGTCAAGTGATCGGGTAGAAATTTGAAATAGAATTAGATTACAGTCTGGAAGAACACATAGGCTAAACATTGCCTATGTATAAGTACTCTATGTATTACGTAACAAACATCCAAACAGTGACATTCATAATATTTACAGGACAACGTTGGAACGGCTGAACATATTTGGATGGAATTCGAAATACACGTAGTTTGAACTCAGAAATAGCAAATCGGTTACTTATAGGTTACTGTGACGTAGGAAAGACTAAGCAAATTTGGTAGAAAATTGAAACAGAGATAACTCATAGTCTGAAATACCACATAAATATACCTATGTATTTATTACATATCAACCTGAAAAGAAGCATGGGCCCTAAGGAAACAAATATTAACTATCACGTCAAAACGGCACAACGATATGGGTTGGGCTAATAAGTCTACATTTTCATTTAACTCCATATTAATATAAGCATATATTTTCGTAAGGAACTTGATGTGATGGCAAGGTAAAAGCCAAAAATTAAAAATATATGCACCCGTTTTGGCGTAGATAATATAGGTGATTTGCGTTCACAATCAAAATAACAAGCAACATAATATTCTCATTAGACGGCGCTAATGCCAGTTTAAATCTAAAAGCACTAAAGGCCATTTAAATCGATGTTTTGCTATTGTGGTATGTATTTTTTCTTTCATCACTAGGTGGCGTTACTGGTATTCTAAATTGTACTAATAAGTTTTTGCTGCTAAAAGGATTATGATGCCAAATTTGGATTCTTTCGTTCTTGATTTTTTTCTGTGTTACCTACAATTAAATTCATACATTAACATTTCACTAGGACTTGGCTTAGATTTACGGGTTCAACTTGCTTGAACATCATTAAAACTCAAAATTTTAATTATTTTGATTCCACACAGGCTTCGTTCAAAACTTTACGCCGGCGAAGTCACGGGTAACAGCTAGAAAACAGCTTGCGGATAAAAAGAAATAGGTAAGTAGGTATCAGATCATGCACATTAGCTTCAGACTTTTCAAAATGTATCCTATAAAAATCCTACAAACTTAACACTTGCGGCTATGTTCGATACTACGAAACCTTACTAAGTATGTTTGATTTTGTTTAAAAAAAGAAAAATAAAGATGATAAAATTAAATATTTTTTTGTGTGGAAAAACAAATTCACTCAAACTCAAAGGTTTTTCAATGACTACTAATCCAAATATTTGACGTACGATACTTGCAATTAATGTATAAGTCAGTAACATCTGCTTACGCGAACGAAGTAGCGGGTTCAGCTAGTTTATAATTATAAGCGTATATTGGCTCATAATAATGAGGAAACTTTCATTTTAAATTCTATGAAGCGTATTTTCAAGCATCACTCGTTCAAGAGCATATGTAATTGAGGGTAGAATGCGACTCGATGAGTCGTCGATTCAGAAGACACGTAGCTTCTTATTGTCGCTATCTAAACAGATAATCTTTTGATGTCAGTGCAGTGTAGAACAGGTAAGGGGGTCACCGCGCTAGATGGAGACTGCAACCGGGTCACTGGGCCAGGTCGCGGTGATGTGCGATCACGGCCAGGATCCATCCGTGTTTTATATCTATATTTAGAAATTGGGCTGGAAAAGGTTACGTTTGATATTGAAGGTCATGCCATCGTTGTTGTATAGTCAGTTGACTAAACATCTAAAAATAGACGATCAAACACCTTATCCTATAGCCTCAGATATTTTGGTACGTGGTAATATGGACTTGCTTAAAATTTACTTAAGGTCATGAGATCACTGTACATATTATAGGTAGGTAATGAGTTCGTTTCCCATCCAGGACAAATATTTGTTGTCTCTCGAGTGTTTCTAAGTTATCATAAGCGTGTATGTATTAAAAATATATTATCAGCTATCATCTATCGTATCTGTCTCTGATAAAACGAGCTTTGCTTAGTTTGGGGCTAGCTGTCCAACAATATTTATTTATTTATCGTTCAAGTCGCTCTTGGTTTTTATTTTACGAAATACTGATTTCCACCAAAGATTTGGTAATCTAAAATAAAATTGTGGTATGCCCCACTGCCGTCTACTGAATTTGAAATCAATCAGGTTTGAGAGGCACGATTTTCATAAAATTTACAGGACAAGGAGATAAATCGTATATCGGCAAACAAGCGCAATGCGTTGCTCCGGTGCTAGGAGGAGTTCACTGGAACTCCTCATACTATTACATATTTCAAAATAAAAATTAAACCCCTTCCATCGTGCTTTCATTTACTACATTTTCACTCAACGTCAGTCGAGAGGTGAAGCGTAAACATACTTAAGAATTATTAAAAAAAACATCTATACCTAATATAATCACAAGGCTCTATCTAACTCTATCATTACATCGGTATTCATAAGTATAATATGTTGGTAAAGTTTCCACTAAATTTAATAATAACAAAACTGAAAGGTCGATTCACTCTTGATTTAGTACACAAACGTTTAGTTCTATTGGATAATGTATTGATTCCATTAGCCTCGTAAAGTATATCGGCATCATAATTAGTGATATACAACGATCATTACATTACCGTCCGCCGATACCGAAAATAACAAAAAGCCGTTTCCATCACGCAACGGATTAAGGTTTACGAACTAGATGAATTACCAAGGAAACATAACTGCGCGTTAAAAAGACGAAAAGAAAAACGGAGGTGAAATTATTTACAATAGAAAATAAAAGCGGTCAAGTGCGAGTCGGACTCGCCTATGAAGGGTTCCGTACCAGCAAGTAACATAATATATAAGTAATTGTAGTTCGGTGTAACTTTGATCGATGTTTTAATAATAGTGTATTTATGACGTACTAAAAAAACTTCTGTAGATCGATTTCAAACAAATTTTCGTTGGACGTTTGCATGGTAATGTACATCATATATTTCTTTTAGTTAAATCATTCTCTTATTCAGTGTAGTTTTTTTTTTATTAGAAACTTCAACATCATTTTCGAAGGTCTATCCATAGACACCCCACACGGACAGGTTTGATGAAAAAATATATTTTAGATTTCAGTTATAAGTATAACTGAAACTAACTATTGGGCACCCCCAAAATCTATTGTTTTTTTAATTTTTTTTGTAAAAATCTTACACAATCACGTTTTCCTTATCTTACACAATAATCTTATACAATCGCGGTTCATACAATCTACTTACCAAATATCAACAGTGTAGTTCTCATAGTTTCGGCAAAAAGTTGCTGTGGCATACGGACGGACAGACAGACATCAGGACATCACGAATCTATGACGGTTCCGTTTTTACGTTTTATGGAACCCTAAAAATGGCAGTCTTACAGTCTGCTGATAGAAGTGAACTTAGATTTTAGTATTAAACAGCACTAATGTTGCACAATAATCCGTCGCCTGTGTTACTATAGAATAACTGCTATTACGTATGTCGGTGACACGAACTCTGATTTCTTCCATCCAGCATCCAAAAGCGTTTTTGGCTCCAACAAAATTTGGCTTAGGTTTTGCTTTTGCCATCTCTATCATTTCAAACGAAAAGAACAGAGAGAAACATCAATGCCAAGACAGTTTTCGTGCGGCGGTAGGACCCCAGATCCACCGCCGCCGCCCGATATAAGCGTGCAGGTGACTCGAAGCCATAAGATTTTCTTCTACCATAAAGTACTCAGGCATAAAAAAGTTTTCAGATCAAAAATGGTTACAAATTAATAATATTATGTTAATACTGAGAGCCAATACTACTAGTAACTGGCCTTCTACCGCCTAACTAAATGGGCTTTGGCTTTGCTATTGGCATCTCTATCATTTCAAACGAAAAGAGAGAAACAAAATCTAAGACAGTTTTCGTTCGGCGGTAGACCCCCTGGTCGTGACTTCTTCCGTATAAAATTTTAGCGTATTCTGCTAACAAGAACAAAATTAAAAATTTTGATTAACCCCCGACTACCTGTAGAACATTCTACTAGTCAAGCCCTTTCATTTGATACCCATATTAAGGGAATTGTGAAAAAGGAAATGTAATTCGCCATTTTGTGGTAGCGGCCATCTTGGATTTGAAATTTGTCATAGTGCAAAGTATTCTACTAATCAAGCCCTTTCATTTGATACCCATATTGAGGTAGTAGTGAAAAATATTATATAATTCGCCATTTTGTGGTGGCGGCCATCTTGGATTTTAAATTTGTTATAGCGTTTAGTACTCTACTAGTCAAGCCCTTTCATTTGATACCCATATTGAGGTAGGTTGTGAAGAATATATTGTCCGCCATTTTGTGGAGGCGGCCATTTTGAATCGATATTAACCAAACATAGCTAAGAACACCTTTATAGCATACCCGCACGGATATTAACTTTCAAATAAAAAAACCGCATCGAAATCGGCCCATCCGTTTGAGCTCTACGGTGCCACAGACAGACACACACACACACAGACAGACAGACAGACAGACAGACAGACAGACAGACCGACAGACAGACAGACAGACAGACATCGACGTCAAACTTATAACACCCCTTTTTTTGTCGGGGGTTAAAAAGAACACTGTTTTGTTTTTATTGTAGGCCAGTAAAAATAGTATTTAACTTTGCAATAAATTTCAGATCCAATGTGATTTTATTAATATTATTTTACTGGCCTATATGCAACACATTTATCATTCCGACTATTTATTACCTATTTACGTTCCAAACTTCAACTCGATCCATTCTCTCGTTCTGACGCGATTGTAAAACATCCAAGTTTTCATATAAGATATCAGTGGATTAATGTTTGCAAATATTGCTTTTTTACCCTTTTACAACGTCTACTACACCTATCTTCTAAACCTTAGTTGTTAGTTTCAGGGAATACATGTACGACTAAGTTTGTGCAAAGAAGTTTTGTAGTGGTAGGACTCTTGGCAGAGTCCGCCTGGGGAAGTACCACATCTTTGCCAGTTATTCTACCGCCAAGCAGTAATGTGCAATCATTACTGTGTTCCGGTTTGAAGGGCAATGTTTCCAGAGAAATTACAGGGCTTAGAGATATAAGATCTTAGATCTCTGGGTGACGAGCGCAGTGCAGTGCTAGGTAATGATTTGGACTCTTCATGTTCGAATAGCTGCGTGTCACTGTGCTGTTATGTGTCAGGCATGTTGCTTACCATCAGGCACATGTCCGGATCGTCTCGTTACAATTTATTAAAAAAAAAATTATATGTGGTAAGGTCAATTTTCGTCTGACTAGATAATCTATAGTATTTATTAAATCAACGCCACCAGAGATTACCAGTGGGATTTGTATTTTTGAATCGCGAACATTATAGCACTACAGGTTTTTAATGATTTTCCGTGCATTTAAAGTTCTGTAGTATGTCTATTCTTAGAGTAAAGGTGACCCCGGTTACGTGGTTCCTGTCCTATTTGCCTCAGACTATCGATTCCGTCGTCTAATTCTGGTACTAAGTCAGTCTAGATTCAGCGAAGACGGACGGAGGCGAGTGCGCGTGACGTCATGCGCAGTACGTCACGGCGGTGACGTCACTGGCATCCACCCTTGTTCCCTTACCACGTGTTGCTATCTCGAAAAACATTTGCTGTAGAGACTTCTATTGAAGTTAAAATTTAGCTTTGATTACAATAGTTTTTAAAGTTATGATGATGAAGCACGTCTTTTGGGAAAAAATGAGAGTGAATTCTTGACGACACTCGCGCACTCCGACACCCAAAAAAATATGCGATGAAGTGGTTTGAAAACTGTCTTTTCAGAGTGATTTTTCATGATTAGCGCGCACACTTACTTCCAATTTCGGCACATTGAAGTTAGTTGCGCTTTTTGTTAAATTGCCCCATTTTTTTTAATAAATTTTATTGGTTTCGACTGCCTATCTAACATTGGTCTAGAGCAGAAGAATTATAAATTCTTGCGTGCCAACAAAAAGTATGTACACACATCACTCTTTTTGTCCAAGCGCCGCAGCAAAAAATGTAGGTTTGTAATGCAAAGTACGGGACCTGTTTTTTTTTTGGAATATGTTCAAGGGTGTCCCCTGAATGTAATTCCAAGTTGGCGCGGCGGGTGGTGGTTCTCTTCACCCGCCATCTTGGAAAATACGTTTTATTCAATATCTCGCGAACCGCGCATCGTACGATAAAAATTGTTGAAATCATTATTGTAGCAATAATATTTGCCATTTTTTTTTTGTATAACGCATAGGTTTTTAATTATAGCGCTCCAAACTTTTTATAGTATGATTTTTACTAAATACGGTTTTTACTAAATGTTTAGTTCATAAACTAAAAATAATGGTAGTTGAATTTAGTGTCCGACCGAAACTGATTTTCCGGCCGAAACCGAAACCGAAACCGAATGTTCGGCCGTGGCTTCAGTTTCGGCCGAAACCGAAACCGAAACCGAAACTCACGTGGTCAAGTATATAATTTATTAAAATACTGAAATTAGGTGCATTTTATCTATTATTTTGCCTTAATTAGGGCATGATATGGAAACACAATATATTAAGATTGTTGTAATCATTTATTGAATATAAAATAAAAACATATTAATAACATTTTTAATAATTTTTCAAATTAAGTTCTCTGTCAAATCAGTCATCTAACTAAATCAAATCAATAATTGTTACTGTTTCATTAAATACTAAGTATTGGTATTTATTTTGAGTTCTGATAGATGGCTCTAGTTTTCACTATTTTATAATAGTAATATTATAATCTCGTACTTATTTGTACGAGGTTAATGAGCCGTTTTCCGACGAGACAAAAATAGTTCCAAAGTACGCACTAGGTGGCGGTGTGAAATTTCAAAAAGATTTGTCTGTACCATAGACTCTCAAAAGTGTAATTACTATGAAGCCTCTCCCAATGTTCAGGGAAAAAGTGTAAATCTAAATTATTTGCGATAACTAAAACTGTTGGAGGTTTCCCTAACACATCACTTATTTTAGGTAAATTATAATTTTCTTCTCAGCTCAGCTGATGTGTTTGGTTCGTTTACCTTCTATAAACCCTAAATACTCGAAGAAAAAATTTCATTATAAATCAAATTTTCTTCTTTATTAGTGTTAAAATATTGGGAATAAAAATAGTCAATTAAATTGATAATGGAATAAAATATCGTTACTGATCACATTCGATTTTCAATAAAAATCTTTAAAACTCTCGATGCAGAGACACAAACTAAGCACAAGTAAAAGGAAGATTCAAAAATATAAATAGCAACACTGATACGAAAATATTTATCTGTGGCTGAACGACTAGTATCTATTCTCTCTACTTAGTCTGTGGTATCTATGTAGTATTTTGTGGTATCTATGGCCAGGAATAAATACAAAATTAATAGTGTTGGGACATTAGTTACCAAACCACGAGTATACAGAACAGCTCCTTAAGTTTTGGTGAACTATGCGAATTAGCTCATCGATTATCTGTTTCCGTGACCGTTATTTTTCGGCGATTCACTATTGTTCAGTAATGCCGCATGGTCAACTGACTGATTTAGTTTGCTCTTACCCGAATTGTATGTTACGTATTCAGCGATTTTAATATATTTCGAATTTTTGTAGTGAACTTTTCTTTAGCAGCGTTGTGATTTGAAAATCATTGAAACGAAAAAGCGACAGTAAAAAGAAAGTTAAGCATTTCTAAACTATCATTTCTACCACGTATTTTTTTCTAGATACAGATTTTCTAGACATTTTCAAGAGATTAAAACGAAGAAATGATTGATGGCGCTTATATTACGTCTAACATTTCTATCCAAATCTAAGGTTTGGACAATATCCGTTATTATATCCGACAGTATATTGAGATAGATGAAATTTTTAAATCAGACAATTTATAGTTCTCTTGAATTTTAATGCATGTACAAAGCGTTTCCAAATTTGCAGATGTTAATAAGCAATAGCAACCAACAACACAACAACAACAATAGCAAATAACAACAATCGTAGACATCTACAGTCAGGTAGCAAAAGCATAAGCAGCCCACTAATTGTTCCCACTGCTGGGACTCGGGCATTCTTTTGCAAAGAGAGAGTAATACCCATAATCTACCACGCTGGCGCAGTGTACCAATCCACACTGATGATGACCTCGAAGAATTCTAGGTACATGTCGGTTTCCTCACGAAGTTTTCCGTTTTAAGTTAGCGGCATTACGTACATATTATTATCTTCGAAACGATAGGATACCAATCGGCAGTTGCCATTCTCCCGACGAGACCAGCCGGAACTTTTCTCAATTCATGTGAAATTTTTGTATTTTACATTATATGAAATAGTTAAATATTGGAAGTATGTATAAAACAATTGCAATATTGTCTTCTAAAATATTTAAAAAAGACCTAACGAACGAAAGATGGGAGCGAACTAGTTCGACACAGGTATGCGAGCTAAGTTCAGCTTTCCCAGTGGACCTCACTATGTGGCTCAGTGGCTTTTGACATTGACATCGCAATCTAAAACTTACAAGCGCCTTCTATCGTCCTTTTATCGAACCATTTTTTTTATCTCGTCGGAAAACGGCTCATAAATAGTGTCCTCGTACCTCGTACGAAAGACTACAAATCTTTGTACGAAGAACCTCGTACGGTTGGCATCGCTGGTTGCTACAGAACTATCCGAACGGCGCACGATAATTCCCGAAAAGGGCCGACAGCGTCCGTCAAAGCGTTGCCGCGGAAAACAAAGTTAGGCGATCGTGAACGTGCTTGAACTTGTTAAGTTTCGGTTTCGGCAAAAGTTTCGGCCGATTTTGGCCGAAACCGAAACTGTGGCCGAAACTTGATTTTTGGCCGAAACTCGGCCGAAACCGAAACCGAAACCGAACTTTCGGTCGAACACTGTAGAGCATGAAATTACCTATCTTATAGGCGCATAAGTGAATATACAGCATTATAATCTCATTTACAGCGTTATATCTCCTAAACTATAAATGCTATGGGAAAAAAATCCAATAATGCATGCTCTTACAATTCAACTACCATTATATGAACTAAACATTTTTATATAAACTAAACATTTATTGAAAACCATATTCAGCTAAAATCATATTGTAAAAAGTTTATAGCGCTATAATTAAAAACCTATGCGTTACACAAAAAAAGTTTCCAAGAAAAAAAAGATGGCAAGTATTATTATCTACAATAATGATTTCAACATTTTTTATCGTACGATGCGCGGTTTCGAGATATTCAATAAAACGTGTTTTCCAAGATGGCGGCTGAAGTGAACCACCCCCCGCCGCGCCAACTTGGAATTACATTCAGGGGAACCCCTTGAACATATTTCAAAAAAAAAAACCAGGTCCCATACGTTGCAAAAAAAACCCCGGTGCCTATTTACGTTATGTGTACCTGGTGCATAGTAGTAAATAATAATAATAGAGTAAGGCTACAGTTACAGGGATCCTCAATCCATCAGTCTTCTTCCACCATATTAGATTTCCAAATATTGTAGACGAGTCTGCGTCTCATGTATTGATAGCCTAAAAAAAGGGCTAAAATCCGTAATTTGGTTGTCTACTATCATTGGTTATCTAAGTTCTTTCTAACATATTGTGTTTCCTTCATTTAATTGAAACAAAATACTTCAATCTCACCAAATTTACGACTGATTTGTGAAGTTTTGATTTCATTATCAGCAGGCGATTTCGTTCAACAAAGCGATTGTTCTTTACAACTACTGTCGTATCTCATTTAATTGGATCCGGTATCTAAGTATGTGAAATTCCACGTTATGATTTATGAAATTTTGATTATTATCAGTTGATAACGATAGCGATTAAATATATTTTTAGGTTTCCGAGACAAAAATCAGTTTTTGTTCGGTTTTAGTTTTTTTATGAATATAATTAAACAATAGTTTTTAATTTAATTTTCTTTTTTTTGTTTTGGGGGTTTTAGTTTTCCGTCATTTTTCTCAATTTCTTTGAGGAAATGTTTGGTTTGAGATAGAGAAGTCTGTGAAAGGGTTGCATAAGATGTGCTGGGAGTAGGTTGTGCAGGTTCTTGTGTCATTGTGTCATCATTGGTTACACTAGACGGTTGATGTGCCATTGGGCTATTTACCTGAAGCAGTTTCTTCACTATCTCCATCTCTCCTTGCAATATTGTGCGCTTATTACGAGGATTTGATTTGTTGTATAGGTAAATGGCATTGATAACTGCCACACCAAAGAGTACATCGACTGCTATCTTCTTGTACCATGTCAATGATTTTCGAATTGGGGAGTAATAGCTGGTCAGTTCGTCCGACAGATCTACTCCTTTTTTCCGATTATTGTAGTCTAAAATCATCTTTGGTTTGAGACGTGGATCCCTTCCTGCCGACATCGACTGTTCCTCGCCATGGCACGTTGAAATCATAAGCACGTCACGTTTGTCGTTTGTTTGTCATATGTGGGCTGTGGGCTTACAGAGAGATTTTTTGATAAGATTTGCTTCGTAAGTCCACAGCCCACATATGGGCTGTAGTAAAAAAACAACTTATTTTGCCAATAAACCATTATTATATACCATATATTACTCAATTTAATCAAAACATACACTGGACTTGGGGAGTACTATATACACTAACCGCCGGACTGTGAACCTGTTAAAGGGTTCTGTGTTATATTTTATATTGTTAGATATGTAGTGTAGCCTAGTTTTAATTATAAATCAGTTTAGATTTAGTTAAGAAAGGCATAAAACTAATTGCTATGATATGATATCATAGCTACTCGTACCTCAGCAGCGATCCTTTCTAATATGCATAAAGGGATCTTTGGCAGTTGATCAAGTGTCCTCTGCTGCCTACCTCCTATGGCATCGGTAATTCTGACAAGCATACTTGTAAGAATTGCCGATTATTCGCACTACAATGTGTTTGTTGTGAGACAATTAGTTTTATGCCTTTCTTATCTAAACTGATTTAAAATGAAAACTAGACTATACTACATATCTAAGTATTTCTGAAAATAATTATCTATAGAACGATGAGGGTACTGCTTCTAAGGAAATCTTGTAAATAACATAACATCTTAACAGGACAAGCAGCTAACTTCATTTTTCCACTGCTGGGCCACACTTGAGAAACAAGTCTCAACTCTCAAGGAAGGTGTTAAAGGCCACGCTAGCCAAATTAAGTTAGCTGTCTTGTGAATGCAGTCATCAGTTTTTGAAAAACTCTTATCTCATTATTATTCCACCGCAATAAATTGATAGCTCGCATGATTCACGATACGTAATTACTCCTATGATTGATTACCTTTCACTATGTCCACTTAGTTCAATAGCATTGAGTTCACTTATTATCTGTTCCTATCCGTCATCATGTTTGTCCCTCATACAATACATCTTGAACAGTAACGTTCAGATCTGGGATTTCCAGGATCACCTACCCTTACACCGCTTTTTGTGGGGTCGGTACAACATGTCTGTTTCTGGGTCTCTATCATTCGTCATATCTAGGTTAACTCCTTGTGTCCTCTTTCACGACAACAATTCACACTTTCTACTATTACATTTTGAATAATAGCGTCCAGCCTTTCTACCGCCTAAACTAAATCGGCTTTGGGTTTGCTATTGCTGTCTCTACGAGTATAACTTCAAGAGAAAAGAAAAAGAGGGGAATATCAAAGATAAAACAGTTTTTCTTAGGCGGTATATCTACAGCTACTGGCAATTCAAGATCGGGGTATCCCCCCTAGATCTTGAATTGCCAGAATCATCACCCACCTACCCTTACACTGCTTAATGTGGGACAAACGTGTCCGATTCCTTCTTGCTTCTCTCATTCGTCATATCTAGTCCAATACCGTACTAAAAATGATCTCTTTCACACAATCCATCTGCACTTTCCTATCTAAAATTTTCAGAATATTATGGCCAATGGTATATTCAAGAGAAATATTTTTTCGACCAGCAACTTTGGCAACCTGATAAATCACGGCCTTATCAGAGAAATCTCCAACAGTGAGAACATAAAGTCATAAAGTGAGCTGTGCATACGCATAAACAGGCCGGTATTACAGAAGTGATCATAATAAAGTGGGCTGTACAAAAAGCAAAAACAGCCCGACATTACCAGCTATACTGACGCGATTATTTGTTTTAGAATAAAGTACAATTATACGAGTAAGTTTCCTACGTTTATCTGGGGTTTAGCTTAAATTAAATACCTAATATCAAATTTTTTAGACTTTTTAAACGACTTCAAAAAAAGAGGTAGGAGGCTTCGCCAATTGTGAATAAATTTTGATGGTTCTTTTTACAACAAGGTGACCCCATACAAATTTTATCAAATCGGTGTGGCGATTTTTGAAATATGAACTAAAAACTAAAATTTACTTTCATTTATCTGGATGACTTAGTGATGGCTTCATAGGAAATGTGGTCTGTTACAAGTTGTTTTTTGGTTTTTCGGAAAAAAATTAATTATTTAAACACTAATGAGTGACCACAATTAATTGAAGGTTTGTTTTCTATTTTCAATCTACTTTTACAAAGGAGGTCCTCTATGTATGTTTGTTACCTCATAACTTCGACTGAGTGAACCGATTTTCATAGTCCCATATACAGTTTATCGAGGTAGTGGTTTTTTAATATCAACAACAGTTAAAAAAATAGTTCAATCCAATAGTTTATTATTATTTCTTTTAAAATTAGTCAACTGTGTGAGTCTAAATTTAAAATTGGACTCTATTGTGTCTTTTTTTTCAGAGAAAACAAATTATCAAGGTCTAGTGTAATATGAATAATCTAGAATCCACAAAACAAAAAGGTATCATTAAGATTGCTTTCATTTCGCTGGTGACGTTCACGAATGGTACGAAAATCACCATTGCCCCAAGATTAATATCAGAATGGTACCGTTCTATAAAAGTTGCCGTTTGACATTCGGCAAGCTGCCTAGATATTTGCGTTTGCTCATAAACTTGAAAACGATTTCATTTCCATAAAACGTTTCAGGCGTGTAGTACGGTCGCGTGCCGCATCGAATTGGAACCATTGAAGTCTGGGTAAGACATAGGCGTCTATACTTATTTCAACGGGGTTTTATTTTTAGATTCTGTTAACGAGATATATTATGTTACACAACAAAAACTCACTAATGTTGACGTCGTAGACATTTTCACCGTATTTTGTAATCATATTACTTAGATAAAAATGTGCATCTTTGTGATGGATGATTTTTGATATTTGCAGATTTCTTCTATTGGATTGCTCGTAGCTCGAAAAACCACATTGTTTCATGGTTGCTGTTGCCAAAGACTCGAATGAGGAGTTTTATATGCCATATTCATAATAAGAACGTCTAAGCTGTGGAATGCGTTGCCCGAGTAGGTTTTCCCAGATGGTTACAATCTGGCGTCTTCAAGCCGATAGTGAATAGGTTTCGTCTAGGAGTCTAGGTAAGCACGCTCTATAGTATAGATCGCATCGTCGCTTAACATTAGGCGAGATGATGGTCAAGTGCAAATCTATCACTGATAAAAAAAAATACAAAAACCACTGAACCGATTCCGATGCCACTTTTAATCGATAATAATCCGATAATTAACGACACTTTACCGTCTTCCCTTCTTCCGTCTTCCGTCCTAAAACTTTACAACAACACGTGGCAACTTTTTATCCCAATGCATCAATCATGGTATAGACAGCGAAACTGTGGGATGTAGCTAATATGTATATGTAATTGTAAATAGTCTAGTTATTAAACTCTAGTTCGTGCTCGTCGTTTCCTGGGTGAATAACACCATCTGTTGATATTGCTACACTCTGATCATTTTGAATCAAAAATACGTTTTAAATATACTGTTTTCTTCGACGAATTCCTTAACAAAATCAGTCACAAAATGTCAATCTATCATAGATCATTTTAACGTGTATGGGGGTAAAGACGGTGAAGTGAACTCGCGATCCCTGATGGGAACATTGGGAGGAACACAGACACGGGGTTCGGCCGCGGGGAGCGATGACCGCGTATCGATCCCTGCAAGTGGGTCACGACCCATTTCCCTTGCACTACACTCTAATGGGTGCAACGGTTTTCCTAGTTTCACGACCATACTATACCTGGACACATTCCTACAACGTGGTAACAAAGGGATTATGTTGCTAACCGTTTGCAACCGTCTTCACTAAGTTTATTTTTAGATTTCTCGGTTCTATTCTAGGATAGATATTACATATTTGTATTGTAATTGAAAACAGCAGAAGCTCATCAACGCTTTGCCTTTGAGGGCTCGAGAAGATTAGAATCACAATCTCATAAGTTGTAATACTCACGTCACGACATAGCTGGTGCCACCTACGCCTCTATCAACGCCTGCTGTGGTAGGCGTATTGCAATTTAAATCTACTTCTAGGATATTTCCACTCGGCGCTTAGCTTCATTACAATAACTAATAGCTCAACTAGTGCTTTCTCAATTTCCTAAATGCAAATTGTTTGCATTTGAACCATTTTGCAAATAAGTCACGATCAAAAATGTCATGCAAGCTATAGAATGCGTGACCTTCCAGCATTTAGTGCGCGACTGTTAAATGTCAGGCACGTCAGATCCGTGGTCTGCCGTAACCGGTACCGAGTTATTACGACAATTTATCATCTGAACGCACATTAATCGACCATAAACGATGATTTCCTGAAATTCAGGAGACTCTCGCAAAGGTCGCTTTACTCTCCCTGACATTGAAGAGAATAAATGTGTAAGTGTTAAAGAGGGGTGTATGAATAATTCATTTGACAATAATGAGATCTGACATCGATTGTGCGCTTTCCTCGACCTGTCTGGATTCGTTATCATGATGGGACTTCTGGAGGCGGAGGCTTCTTTGAGCGGAGTAAGCTCCTGTTATTGACTAATATCGAAGTTAGGAGGCAGAGGTATTGGCTTTTCTGAAAGTTGATTTGCATCAAGGAGGTGGGGGGGGGGGTCTCCAATACAATCGTCACTACCACGTTTCTTTCCCCAACCCGAAGTGCACCAAAATCGAATAGCTATTTAATAACATATATAAGTAATTAGAGCAGTATAACATTAACATGAATGTATAAAAGACATCAAATCACTTGTCCGTTTATCGATAAAGGAAATTTTTGAACGGCATAAATCATTCGATATCGTGATATATGTAGATATCTTAAGCTCGTTTATTTTTATCTGGCGTCATCGGTGCTTCTAGAAATCAGTACTACAATGAAGTCGCATGTCTATCTTAGTTTGTTGCTATGCAATTGTGTGGCGAGTCTTGGTTTAAAAATAGATGTACAATTTCAGCACACAAATTAAGGCCAGGTAGTTCTGTCAAATTAGGCATTTAACGCTGTCTTGTTCTCGCGACCGTCACCGACCGCGGAATCAGTGCCACAGTGCAGAAATAACATTACAATATTTGACTATGTAATTTAAACTCATTTTTTGTTCAAGATTTGTTTATACTAGTGATAACAATTTAGAAATACAACAAGAAATATTAAATTTATCTATACTCGTATACAAAATTCAACCTTTTCTTTTTGGTCACACTATAAGTTGAGAACGGCTTTTCCAATTTCATGCATATTTTTAAAATGTTTCCTAATAATTCACAAGTTCGTCAAACATTGAAAAAAAATGTGCTGAAACGTAATGAAAGGCTAGTAAAAATAGAAGATTTTTGTTCAACTTTGCACTAAATTTCTAATCCAATTTTTCTATGAGGTAAAGATCACTTACTGAGCATAAAATTACAAAATTCTCACAGATCCAGGTAGATCTTCAAACGCCAATTGAAAAAAACTGTTTTAACCGATATTTTGGAAACTATATATTTTGACAATAATTGTAGAAAATAAAATTTTGCATCTTTTGTTGCTAGTAAACTTTTTTTGTTAAACTTACCGTTTACGATTTATAACCCATTCAATGATACGATTGCTATGATGCCGATAATAGTGGATGAAAATGATGTTGTCTACGATGGAACTTGTTTCTCTAATAGAAACAAGCACAGTGTACCTCGTAACCCCAAGGTTCGAACCTTCGACAAAAACCCACTCTGGCAATGCGTTTCACAGCTTAGTTGTTCTTATTACAAAAGTGGAGACCAAACTCCTCGTTCAACCTCGTACTTCAATCATGATGATGAACGGTGCTGTTTATTCGAGCAACGAGCAATATGATAGAATAACTTTAATTTAAAAACCCCGACTACAAAAAAATCTACACGTAAAAAAATATTACCTACTATCTAAGGACACTTTGGCGAGTCAGACTAGTCTTAAATTATCTTTGTTACCAAAATCCATCCAGCCGTTTGGAAGATATGTGGAAATAAAAGATTTACAAACATAAAAGATACGCGCGAAAAACATAACCCTTCTTCCATTCCGGTAAAAAGGGACATGTTTATGCTACTGGGAACAGAATTCACATCTTATTATTTTTACATTGTTATCATCAAATTTGACATAATAAATCGTAATCGGTAAGTTCGAAAAAAAAGTTTACTGGCAACAAAAGATGGGAAATTTTATTTTCTACAATAATAATAGGCTTTATAACTTTTTCAGAATATCAGCCAAAAACGTTTTTTCGAGCTGGCGCTTGAAGCTCCACCTGGATTTGTTATTATTTTGTGATTTTGTGCTCAGGAAATGATTCTAAACCTTATATAAAAAATACGAATCGGAAATTTAGTGCAGAGTTAAATTCTACGAGTAATTTTACTGCCTAAAAGGCTTCTTATCAAATTTGGTCGAGTGTCTAAATTTCTATGAACAATATTAACATTTTCATACAAAAAAAAAAAGAAAAAACAAAAATTTTGGTGGTGTTACAAACTTGGAAAAGAAATAAAAAATAAAAATTCTAACAAAACAATACGTGTATCTATGGAAAGGTGTTCAAAATTGTATTGAAGTTCCTAAATTTTTTTTTCTAAACTGAATAGTTTGCGCGAAAGTCTCTTCCAAAGTGGTAAAATCTGTATGTGAGGACTTTTCTTCCACGTACTAAGTACCTTACTACCAAAGAATTTACCTATGTTAGGAGATTTACGCAGGGGATCTCTGATTTAACGGACGAATATTTTACCGATGCTTATCTATTTTCCATTGCATCCGCATTTAATTTTTTACTGATGTGGTATCGACGTCAGTTTTTTGAGACTCCTTATTGGTCTACAACATAAAGTAAACAGCGTACTAATTAGTATCAGCGTCTATTTGCAATTCCAATGAAAACGGTATCAAAAATCAAGATCATAGCGTGCTTCACTAGTAATACCTACTGATATTGTTATACTGTGGCACTATGATCGTAATATTTAAAATTTATCGGTTGTCAAAATTGCAAAATCAAGCACAGGCCCGTCGTCCGTGAGCGCCGAAACGCGACTGATCAGGCTGGCCGAACGGCGCGCTATATATATGATAGATATTTAAACATAGTGAATAACTGATACTTTTTATCAAGTCAAACTCTGCGAATGCATCTGTAACTTTTTAGTGGCTTTCGTTGAGTACAAAAATTTAGTAAAAAAATTCATTAGTTTAGTCATAAACTTGAAACAACTTTTTGAAAAGGGGTAACTTTGGGATTTTTTTTTATCAAGTAAAATTCATTAAATCGTGTTACTGACTGCGAATTGCACTAGATTAAATCCTTAACTAATACATATATTTTTTTCAGAGTTTAAAACACTATTTTAATGGTCTTAAAGTTGTTTTAAAAATTCAAAATTACGGCCCACACGCCCTTAAGCTGATTGATCCCGCAATAGAACGTACCAGCTTTGTTCTGCAAACAATTAGGTGTTTGTATGTTGCCTTTATCGAACTCCCGATCACTGATGTTCCTGATCGCTGTTTATCAAATACACTCTGTAATAAATTAAATATAAATTGTGTTGTTTTCAATTTCAGTTTTGAGAAATGCGTAATATCGGCACAGCAAAACATCAACAACTTGTTCGGAGACGTAATTTACGGAAACTTATTTTCGTGAAAATGTCTTAGAGATGAATGAAAGTATTCTTATTTTGTGCGTAGGTATTATCAGAAACGTAGTTGGTTATCAACTTGTTTACGCAAACTTTGGTCGTGTTTATTCTGATTTTGCCCGGTTTCAATCAAAACACATTTGTCGTGGGGAGTTGGGAGCTATACGCAACAATAGGAGATTGTTATTATGCACGTGGTCTCTGGTTCTGCACGTGTGTCGCAATGATCCTTTGAGAGACCACGTTGTAAATGT
The DNA here is from genome assembly GCA_017562165.1 of Ectropis grisescens. NCBI lineage: Eukaryota > Metazoa > Arthropoda > Insecta > Lepidoptera > Geometridae > Ectropis > Ectropis grisescens. Next base: position 24,982,934 of record CM029771.1, read on the forward strand.
CGTGATTCTCGTCAAAATCCTATTGTGCTTAGTACTAGGATCCATAACTTGTTTGCCTCTTTGTGGCTTTTGTTGTGATTATGAATGTTGCTTTAGACCTTTCTACTATGATTCTAATACTCTTAATATCGATACCCCTTCTTATTGATTTGAGTACATAAAAATTAAAGAAACCGTATCAGTGGGAGCATCTTTTGCGGGTGCGTAACAAGTATTACAATTCCATAATAATATATCTTATACCTTTAAACGACCAATTCTTGTAAGTATAGAATATGAATCTCGGAAACGGCTCGAACGATTTTCATGAAATTATGTATACAGGGGGGTTTCGAGGACGATGAATCGATCTACCCAGGTTTTATTTAAAAAAAAACGCCGTTTTTTGCGCGTTTTTAGACAACGAAAAACTGTTACATAAAGATTAGAATGCGATGGTAAATTTCGCGATGGCGCGCGACAGTATATTAGCTCAGTCGGGAAGATGGGTGGTTGAAATATGGTAGGTCCGGGTTCGAATACAACCGGCCGCGTTCTTTTTTCAAGTTCATTTTTTTTTTTTAGAAAATCAGTATGTATCTAAGTAACCGAGCAAAGCTCGGTCACCCAGGTACTAAAAATATTATATGATTATCACCTGTCAATTTTGATAAACATAATATAAGTGAATACCTATGTCATATTCAATTTAGAATTTCGTTGACTTTAGCGGTCGATCGACCTGAAAATCACTAGTCGGAAAGACTTGTCGAAACTAAGGTTTAGTTACATTATCTCCCTCTGATTTAGTTATCTCTCTCTGTTCACATTACACATAGTCCACTAGTTCAATACTATTGCGACCCTTCTTAGAACTGACTTCTCCGATCGGTTTATCGATTCCTATAACCTTCATTTGGTAAAACTGGCACCAAGAATATGCAATATATGATAAGTTGTCATCCATCATCTACTTACGAGTAATGTACGTACTCTGAGTGGACTCTTCAAAAGTGGGCTGCTACTATAATCAAGATTTATACTCTGTACGTATTGAGGCAGAATATACAAAATGGTCGCAATGTCTCCCACCTTCATCCGCTTTTATATTGCTGACGACACACTTATTTCGCTCAATTTGCCATGTCCAATGGTCTTGAAAATTTCCTCCTGTCTGTGGGAGGGTCTATTTTTGTCCCAGGCTTTCTGTGAAGGCCATTGTTAACGATGTTCTTACATTGCGACCAAGTCTAGTAAGTTTTTTGTCGCGGATTTCATACTAAAACTTAGTATGTACTCGAGAATACATATTTAGTAAGAAATAAAAGTTTGTTACTTTTCTCTCTGAGTGTTTTGTGTTGAGATTTGTTTCAAGAGTACGAAGACTGAAGAGTCATCAATCCTTATGATGTTTTGTATAAGAATACTGCGTGACTGATTGTATCTGACGTTTATTGATTGGCTCTTTTCGCTTCTACCAGTTGCATTATATGCCAATGTCCATTTGTTAAAAGTAACTTTAACCATACAATGGTGTCTTGTTTCTGTTGCTAATTTGTCTCGTGCCTACTACTCTACTTAGTCATAATATTGGGATTGTCACGTTGTTTCCTCGTCGTCATATCAAGTTCGAAGACAGAATCATTAGCGTCGTTTATTTTGACTTCTGTTTGCTCATCTTTCTGTGTTTAGTCTCATATCTTCCATTAACTTCTTCAGCCATCAAAATGGTATAGGTTGCACGTATTCAATTTTGTTTATGTTGTTTTGTTTTAAACGGTTGCTTCTTTTACGTTAGAAATTATGTGGTAAAATACTGAGTAATTTCTGATATATACTGTCTGATCCTGGAATAAATTACGCCGCCCATGCCATCGTGAAATATACGAAAAAAAACGGGTGTGCGTAGTTGTGGCAGCGGTATATGGTGGCGTATGTCTGGCGAATGACGCCAACGCCCCCGTCGGCGCGACGGCCGCGGCGGCCGCGACGGCGACGTGACGTAGAGCCTGCTGGTGGCGGGACGAGGAACGGCAGTCTCTGCGCGACCGCGGCACGGACCGTGTCGACCCGCTGCGATGTAAACGTCTAACCTCTAACTCTGTCTACGACGGCAGCTTCTGTTGCGTGTGCTCGATTGTTTTAGTTCCATATCTACTAGTTCATTAACTTTATTTTGTGTATCCATCGCTGCTTTACCGTCGCGCCAGACGAATGTAAGTGGTGTTTCTGTGTCATCTTTAACGTCGGTATCCCGCATTACTGATACGTGTTGAAGAATTCTTGTGTGAGGTGCAAGCGTGACTAAAGTAGAACTGTGGCGGGGGTGAACGTCATCTGATCTTTTTGGCTGGATATGGTCAAAATAGAGGATCAGGTAAATTTGCATGTGCTGTAATGTAAAATGTTTCACGTCAATACGCAATATTTCTTTAGTATTGCCAAAGCTTTTATCACGTTGCTCACATTTTACTCGAATCAACAAGTGTCAGCGTGGTGTTACAGTACCTACCAACGTTTTAGCACGAATGGTCACGACTTCCTCACTCTTTTTGAAATATTATAATCTTAGGCCGGATATCACTTTTTATTTTATCGATTTTCTTTGGTGTAAAACGTTACAATGGCCACGTTCAAGTTAAACATTTTAAAGCAACATTCATATTCTGTTATAATTTAAATTAATTGGTGCAAATATACTTATATGCCCACTGCTGCACAATTGTCTTCCTAATCTTTTCCACGTGTCTTTATCCTGATATTATACCAATAAATTAGGTGTTTATCGAGGTTATCCCGCCATAGCGTAGTAGGTCTACCGCAACGCCGATAGCGATCTGGTTTCCACTGGGTGGTGATCTTGGCCCAAATATCTGACCTGAGACAGACATGTCCAACCCATTCTACTTCAAATTATCAGCTTTTTATATCACATCGGCTATTTGAATCTTGGGGTTTGCAGAACGCAGTGTGGTGTTTCTTATGCTGTCAATTAGCTTTACGTTTAGAATACTGTGTTCCATAGTCCTTTGTTAGATCGGAAGCAAGATTCGACATCTGACTTATAGTCAAATACCAAGTTTACCCCCCCGTAGGTCAGAATGGAGAGAATTCATATGTCCATGCATGTCTGTAAGCCTAAGCGTAAAAAAAACAGTGGATTGTTTCTTTTCATAATATCTTTAATGTGCCAATAACTCATTCAGGAGTTTTCAATGACGAATCACTTCCGCTTCTGGCCTTTCCTGGAATCAAAATAACGGGTCCAAATAATAACATCACCGTATGGGTTTTAGAAAGTATTTAGGTGACGTTATCATGGATTTCTGACATTTACTGTTCGTTCATGCAAATTTCTTTTTAAACTACCACATAATACATTGTAAGCTAATTGCACTTCTGATCTACATCGCACAAAGGCTCACGTACAATGGATTGTTTTCCCATCTATTCAATCTCCATCTGACTGTCTCGGCCATGGTATTAGTTGATTGTAAATCGTTTGTACGAAGCCTTGTTTACTATGTTCTTTCTACTCATGAATAAATTACCAGTTACCGTAAATGGCTACAAGAAAAATATACGCCTCATTTTATTTATAATCGTGCATCTTACATTTTCTAATTTGTTTAGTATACCTATAAACAATCATTAGTTAATTTGAATTTTCCGTTGTTTAAACTAATTAACGCGTGGATCATTACTGTCACTAGACTGTCCACGACCATAGTACAATTAACTTGTTAAATGGGCGTGGTAGATTAGGTTAGCAACATATTTTGGGGTAATGATGTTCATGTTACCAAATTGTTTTATTTACAGGTATTGACTGGTTGTTGTAGTTGGAAATGCCATGTATTTCTGTGTTATTGCGAACCATTGCATTGCATATTAGGACATTGAAGGCTCATTTTGTCTATGGCATGGAAGGTTTCATTTTAATATGTAAATTTTAAATCGTTTATTCCAACTTCCCAGCAAACTCCCGAGCTCCACAGCGCATTTATCAAATATTATTCACCATGTTGATCCGCAGCTCAGCTTTTCAACAGGTATTTTATATCGCTGGAGAGAACTGAGAAGGATAAAAATAATATATGTAGTGGTTTAAGAGTATCAACTATACCGAGATCTTGTTAATATCATTCGTCTTTGTTAATACAGGAGAATTCTAGAACCATATTACTAACTTTATCTAGTCGTTGACCACTTTACGTCATTGTCAATGTCACGGCTTTATTCGCACACCCGGGGCTAGTGATCTGCATTTATTTGCCGTTAACGATTATATTCGTTTATGTCTTGGGTCTAAATGCTAATGAGTTTTATTTTTTTGATTAGTTATCCTATTTTTAGATCGTACGTAGGTAGATACCATGTTTCTTCATTGAGAAACTGCGGTTATAGTTAGTTTCAACAACTTAATAGTTTTTTTAAACGGTTAATTGGTTACTTAGTAATTCATCTGTTCAGGTGATGTCATCTTGTAGTGATCCAATTTGTGCTGTATGCACGTCTTTATCCTTTGGTGTTGAATGTTTAGTCATACTTTTAGAGTTATTTATAGTTTCTAAGATTCAATCCACAATAACATTAAATCATATATTTGATTTCTTCCATTGTACGAATACCTAAAGTTATATTTTATATCATGTCACGAACGATTAAAGGTATCATGTTCTCAAAACAATATGTCTGAATAAACACTGATGTTTGATTAATATGAATCATACATTCACATTATAACCTACATACGTGTCATCAAACTTAAGCTATGAAATAACAAAAACATGACGCGATCTTCATAAGTGATACACTCACGAAATGCAAACATCCCAGGAGATTTTCGGTTCTACGATAATTACGAGGGGTGATCCAAAAGTAATGATAATCAATAATAAACACAATGAATAAAATCAAAAACTAAATTTATTTCTCAACATAGTCTCCTAGCAAGTCTATACATTTAGTCCATCTCTTTTCTAAACCTAAAATTCCCTTAGAAAAAAAAACTTTATCTTGACTCTCAAAAAAGTCCTCAACCGCGGCCATCACGTCGCTATCATCGTCAAATTTCTTGCCCCGGAGGTGTTCCTTGAGTCGTGGAAAGACATAGAAGTCACTGGGGGCTAGATCTGGTGAATAGGGGGGGTGTTCCACCAGCTCAAAGCCCGCTTCCTGAATGGCAGCCATGGCAATTGCAGCTTTGTGAACCGGTGCGTTGTCTTGATGGAACAGCACTCCAGCCCGCAGTTTGCCTCGCCTTTTCTCCTTAATAGCCTCCCGCAATCTTCTTATTTGTTCTGCATAGTAGGAGCCTGTAATAGTGGCCCCTTTTCCAAGTAGTCCACCATGATTATTCCTTCAGCGTCCCAAAAACAGACGCCATAACCTTCCCTGCTGAGCTTGACACTTTGAATTTCTTCGGCGTCGGTTCATCGGATCGTTTCCATGTCATCGATTGTTGTTTTGTTTCAGGATCAAAATGGTGGATCCAGGTTTCGTCCATGGTCACAAAACGTGACAAAAATTATCCTTGTCTGCCTGGAACTTTTCGAGATTTGCTCTTGACATGTCGACTCGTTTCTTCTTTTGCTCGTCGTTTAACATTTTCGGTACCCAACGCGCGGAGACCTTTCTCATATGCAATTCGTTCACAAGGATTCTTTGAATGCTGCCATATGAGATCCCTGTGACCTCAGCTACATGCCTGATAGTCACTCTTCGATCTTCAATACAACTTCTTCAACTTTTTCACATTTTCTCCAGTGAGGGACGTCGATGGGCGCCCTTCGCGGTGTTCGTCTTCCGTCGATGTTCTTCCCAGCTTAAACTCCTTAGCCCAGCGTGCAACTGTGGAATATGGAGGAGAACAGTCCCCTAATGTTTCCACCAAGTCGCTGTGTATGTCTTTGGTAGACATTTTTTTCAAGCAGAGGTATTTAATGACAGCTCTGATTTCGTGTTTTTCCATTTTGATGTTCACTCCTTGACAGTCCGTATTCAAATGAATGTAGCTCCCGGGAATCGTGGCCTATTTATATGATTTTTTTTTCCTGAACTAGTGGGTAATTGAGCAAGTGACTGTAATTTTTTTGTATTTTTGTGTGCACTAGTAATAACTGATTATCATTACTTTTGGATCACCCCTCGTATATAAAAATCGCTTCGACCTTCAATGCAGTTATCTACGTCCATAAGTGAACTATCACACACTACAGTCGTGTCGTGATGAAGGCATCAATCAGTCAATGATAAATCCCCAAAGATAAGATTAAGTTGCCATGGTATTTGTAGCTTCGCAAAACTACCTGTTATATTCGAACGTATCTTTAAATTGGAAAGTTTACACACGTGTACGCAGGTACAATTTTTTTTTGTACAACATTGAACTTAATCTCGTTTCCCTAGAATCGTGCTCAGTAATGGCAATTCTAGTTGCATGCTTGTGCACGACCTCGGCCAGTTTCCGTAATAGAACTACATACGAGCCACCTTATCAACTCTACCTTTACCTACTTCAAACAATGAATGTGTAGATTTTAAACTGTATGTACATCGGTTTGGTATTTGTTGCTATTGTTGGCTTATTTCTTTTAGGGTTTGTTATTGTTCGTGCTTTTTAACTATGTAAATATAATAGAGTTAGTTACCTTTGTTACCATCAACTGTAATGTTAGACGGGGTCGAATGTCCTCCGTTTGCCACGTGTCAGCCTCGCTAAAAGCTATAAACTGACGTTTGTTGACTTGCTATTGAATTCCATAGCGGGAGCCAATGTTATTGATAGACGTATAACATCCGTACCGGCCATCCTCGTGCCCTTGCGATGTTGCATTGTTTGCTAAATCCTTGTTCTATTTTGCTACGTTTTAGTAATGTAAATGTGACTGGCTTTTGTCGTGCGGTTCAGAGGCACCAGACGGGATACATTTGTCTAAATCGTCTGCATTGTAGCACACGTGTGCAGTCTGCTTCAAGTTTATCGACCGTCTCGTCTCAAGTTTTGGACAAGTCTCCCCTTTTATCACTATTCGCAGTTAGAGTTCGTTGGACAACGATTTTTATTGTCTTGTTTTATCTAACGTGCATTTTCTAGGTAAGATTTATGCATTATACTTTTAGGTACAAAACTCTCAAAAAACTGATTCTTCGTTGAAATATTCTTACTGAACATATAGCTATTTCTTGTTTCTAAAAAAAATAAACATCGTGCGTATTATATGTATATTTTCATCGAGTTTGCAAGACAGTAGGTATTCCTCTTGGCCTCCACCCAAGTCTCGTCGTCGTCTCCTTGATACAATTTGGAGAAAATAAGCAAACACTTCAAAATATTTTCAATTCTTAGTTTACTGCTACCCTAAGCTTCAACGTACTGGGCAAATAAATAAGTATTTTCTACGGAAATGTTTTCGTTTAAACTAAAAAATTGTGAAGCGAAATGTAAACAGATGACGTGGTGATGTGAATCCCACGCATCTTTGGCTCGCTTGCCCTCTGCCAAGAGTTCCTGCGCCGCACTTTCATGTCGAGTCCGCGTCGCGACGTCCTCGTTCGCATTCGTTCTCTGTATAAATTCTGATAAAATCTTGTTTTTGACCTGAAATAAAAGCAATTATCGTGAAACATGTCAGTGTTTTGGAGGGCGGACCAAATTATCTACATTGTTCTCAGTGCTCTCTATTCGGCGATTACGTACGTGATAAACAAATGCCGAGATACACAGTACTTCAGGAACTTTATGATTAGCATCTAAACATCTAGAGCGTTGCGTAAGTGGCTTCTATGAACTTGTGTTATCGTGGTACAATCGCTTCATACCGCAGTGGACGTCATTTATATCACAGAGACAATCGCGATAACTAAATGATATCGTGCTCTTATCCACCATAAATATCACTTACCTCTTTGCAAATATTTGATGCTAACGATTATTTTTGTTGATAGAAATAATCATACCTACAGAATTTGCGCCGCACCTTCAAACATTGAAAGCTAGATAAATATAGCTGAATGTAAACAACTGGTTGATGGGTTCTCTCGTGCTATGTCATTTTGATTGGATGCACAGCATACTTTTGTTTCAACGTTGAAAATAGAACGCGTCTTTAAAATCAAATGCACGATAATATCTGTAGCAGTATTTCCGGTCTTTATAAATTAATTACAAATCACATTTTAATTAGCAAAAGAGACAAGTAGCAGATTCTTCTGATAACCACAAGATTAATTTAATTCTTAGCGGTATAATCACCCAAACCAAACTTGTTGATTAAAAACGACCAGTAAAGTTTTTGCGTGTACCATTGCGAACTTTTACTTTTACCAAAAATGAACTTTGAATGATCTAGAGCTAGAGTGACTTAGGTTGCTTTAGGACCTGATCAAAATAATTTTCTAGACCAAATCCTTGCTCCAGCCGGTCTGGGTAACCTACAAAATTGAATTTCTGGAAATATTGCCTACATGTCTTCTGTTTTTACTGATATACATTTTGATAATACCTAATTTATGTCTGGAATTTGACAATTCAATTGAATCTTATGTTTGTGTGACTAAACATCAGACAATTCGAGGTCACATTAGAAAAGAAACCGCGTCAATATTACATGACAGTGTAAAGATAATATCACTGATAATAGTGTGATTTTATACCTTATATATGCTTATTAAATAATAACATGGTATTTAGTTAAATCGTTATTTAGGAAGTTAATATTTGTTTTCATTAAGATATTTATTTACTCTTGAAATGTGGCATTATATAAAGTTGTGATGTCTCATAGAGAAGGAGGTTTACACTGATAAAACGGATTCCCTCTCGGTTTGACAACACCCAGATCTATTCAAAATGCCCGTGCTACACGAGCCTAGTTTTTCAAGCTAGGATAGCAAGCTAGTACTTAAAGCTTCGTGTAGACAACGCTACGCAATGCTCGTTTAACTCGAAAAACTGGCCTCGTGTCACTCGGGCAAAAGAATGCAAGCATGGCACTTTATCCGATTCTTCCAATATCGACCATGAACACATGATCATTGCGCTTTATTTGCATTGTTTCAGCTGGAGATCCCTTCTGTGGTGACATTGATGGAGTTCCGCTTGGACAGCGCGGAGTACTGCCAGGCTCAACACAAATAAACTAGAGGGCGTTTCGTGCGAGGAGGGAGCTGGACCCATGCTGGACACAACGCGCCCCGCGCTCAACTCGACTCACACCCATCCACAGGTACGAGCTGTCCTCAATGATACAATGCTTTATTGACATGTATTTTGTAGTGGTAGGACTCTTGGAAGAGTTCACCTAGGGAACCACTACACCTTTGCCAGTTATTCTACCGCCACATTACTACTTATGTGCAGTAATGTGCAAACATTATTGCACATAAGTATAATGTGGTATAAGTAGTAATGTGCGAACATTGCTGTGTCCCAGCTTGAAGGGTAATGTTTCCAGAGAAATTACAGGGGTTAGAGATATAATATCTTAGATCTCTGGATGACGAGCGCAGTGCAGTGCTAGGTAATGATTTGGTCTCTTCATGTTCCAATAGCTGCGTGTCATTGTGCTGTTATGTGGCAGACATGTTGCTCACCATCAGGCACATGCCCTGCTTGTCTCGTCACTCTGTGCTATAAATAAAAACAATGCTTTATTGGGCATGTGAAGACTGTGGCTCTAGTTCCTCTAGGTTCTTCCCTACATTTGACTGTACTTTATAGAGCAAATAAACACAAGTGACAAGTAGTATTATAGTAATAATAAATAAACAGCCATGTTCCGATTTAAAGGACAATGTTTCCAGAAAAATTACAGTAAAAAAAATTAAAAAATATTGAAAACATCACGTTGTGTTGATTTATCTCTGTTATTTATTTTTAAAGTTAAGCGCAATAAATTATTAATTTATCTAGCTAGAAAGGGTGGCGTCCTCCGTCAATAACCTGCTTACCTGTAGTTTTGAAAGCTTAACCTTCGGTTCCCAGAAAGGGAATCTTTTAAAATCTCGATAATTTTTTTTTGGTCGGCTAATCTATTGTCGTTTCTGCGGATGGGTTTCGGGCTACATAATGAATTAGGGTGGGGGCTAAACTAATGAATGCAATACAGTTGGACCGTACCACCAGTCTTTATCTGTTACTGACCAAGTCAAGAACGATACCTGATACTACAGTTGACTTACCGAGGCGTCATATCACGCGAACTCGAATCAGATACCTTTCCTAAACAATAGCAGTGTTGTTAAGATATGTGTACTCTCTGTGCGTTGTTTACCGTCCGCGTTATCATCGCTTGTTCGTGAAGAAGTGCAGATCTAACATGATAATTAGTGCTAGTGACGCCGTTTGGCTCCGGTTCAGCGCAAATACCGCGCCCATGTGCCGCCGGACAGACAACCAGACGTTCACATGACCGAAACTTTTCTCTATCTATTTTTGGACTACCATTTTTTATTCCACTTCAGTCGTTGCTCCACCTTTGACGCAAATGAGATATCTCGCGCAAATTGAATCGGAACATAACAGAGATGGCGAAAAAATGTACTGAGTTGCGAAATGTGAGTTATTTTCATTTATGTTGAGTATCTTGATGAAACTACAAGGTTTTTTCATCTTTGATTACTGTTCTGTAATGGTGACTTCGAAACCTATTCAGACAGTTTATCTGCATTATCAGTCAATCGCTGAGTTAGAAACTCCAGTCTTCCTTTTGTTTTGCTCGTAGTAGAATTGTGGATGGACAAACGCTAACTTTTTTTTTCTGTTTCAGTTACCTTAACTTCGGACGCCCCATCGAAGCATATCAACCAGTTTCAGAAGTGAACCCCGAACACTTATGAGTTTCGCGTAATTTTCTTTTGTTTTCCACTCCACATTCGGTACTTTTGTTTATCGTTGTTCGAATGCGATCGAGCGGTTGAAAGCGACCCCGATGCGCGTAGTCCCCATTATATAATTGGACCCTTTTTTTAAAAAAGTAAAGAAACTGTCGTGTGTTGTGTGGAAATAGAGTGATAGTTTGTCTGTTGAACTGTGACGGACGAGGCAGTTCTCTTGTGAAGTTAGTAGTGAAGTGAGACGCCGTCTATTAGCCCAAGGGACAGAGCAGCAGTCACCATGAAGCAGAAGGACATCAGGCCCGCGCCCTCTCTCATCGAGTACAAGGGATTGCGATTCCTCATCACCGACCGACCGTCCGATGTCTCCATCCAGGCTTACCTGCAGGTATGTAGACATAGAAAACACGATCTATTATTTAACTGTCTGCGATCCAAATCTCAGTTTGAGCCATTCAGTTTTTCTAATCTGATTGAGCTACAGCCAAATTTCTAAACATCTGAACTTTTTTTTTATTACGGAACGACGAATACATTATGTGCCCCAACACGGCTGCCCATAACACAGTGCCAACCAGTTATTTGAACATGAACAGTCCAAGTCACTGTCCTGCGCTCGTTCCCGGATATAAGATGATCTCTTTGCCCTGTAATTTCTCTGGAAACATTGTCCTTCGAACTGGAATTCTAGTCATGATTGCACATTGCGGCTTGGCGGTAGTAATAACTGGCAAATGTGTAATTCCCCTGCCGGACTCTGCAATGAGTCGTCCACTACAATAGAATAATTGAATTTTGTCACGCTACTTTTTCGAAGTTTCGCTTCAGCTATGTGAATAAAACAAGTTTTTTTTTTCAAGTTTCCATTAATGACTTATCTGAATAATCTACGCCACATATAATTTACTTTATATAGACCGGGTTCTCGACCGAAGGTCGTTATCTACTACATGTCATTAACTCTAATCCCTATCTGCGGGCACCCGAGGATACTCGTGAGGTTATCTATGTAGTGTATATTTATAGAAGGTTCGCCACGCCTGTACATTGAGGGCGACCTCCAGCCAAGGATGAGGGCAAGGCCACTAACAGGCGCCTCGGTTTAGAAATTACACGACTGAGAATATTTCTATCGCATACAACAGTGGCGTGGGCAACGAATGTTCTTGTCATGTGCTGGGATAATCGTCTGCGCCCGATTGGTCAACTAGCGTAGAGAATTAAACTCCAAAATCAAATACTAATTTTACCACTTTGGAAGAGTCTCTCGCGCAAACTATTCAGTTTAAAAAAAAAAAATGTTAGAAACCTCAATATCATTTTTGAAGACCTATCCATAGACAACTCACACGTATGGTTTTGATGAAAAAAAAAAAATGTTTTGAGTTTCAGTTTTAAGTATGGGGCACCCCTAAAATTTATTGTTTTTTTTCTATTATTTTGTATGAAAATCTCAATGCGGTTCACAGAACACATCTACTTACCAAGTTTCAATAGTATAGTTCTTATAGGTTCGGAGAAAAGTGGCTGTGACATACGGACGGACAGGCAGACAGACAGACATGACGAATCTATAAGGGTCCCGTATTTTGCCATTTGGCTACGGAACCCTAAAAAAACATACCAATACCCTTGCTCAATAAGAGAACCTATGTCAGTTAGCCTTAACTTACCTTTACTGTCTTCCGAACTTTGGGTTACCGCAGGAGCCGTCGGGCCCTATTCCTTACGTAAATGTTCCCATTAGGATTCGGTATTGCTGTCACACGAATGATTCTGGCGCAGGACAGATTAGATTTACGCCCGCGCCGTTCGCTTTATGCGACAGATATGCAATTACGATTTTAACTAGATCGCTATTAAGTCCTGTATGTTTTCAACGTGTACTATAGAAGTGTCAAGGACGTGTGGGTTTGATTGATGTTGTTAAATTGATGTATTGTTAATATATGAGTGAACCAGCATTGTGAAAGTAATCACTTTATGTTCCTGTTACAAGGAGAGAGCCAAGAGCAAATAATCTAAATCACTGGCGAAGGGTAGGGTACATCTAATTTGTAAACCGTATTTTTTCGACAACGTCGGTTTGAATTTAAAGCCACGGTGATCGATAAAATCGGTGATGATGATAATATGGCACATTCGTCTTAGAAACATACTAAAAGGTGCAGTTGAGATTCGAACCTAGGACATCGTGATTGTGAAATCAAACGTCCTCACCAAGTTCTTTTTAAAAGGGAATACATATATTTTTGAAGATACTGAGTGTCGGAGTCGTTAGATATTAAAACCTATTGACTAATAGCAATACGGGAAATTAAAAAACCTTACATTGTACAATGTTATTGAAATGAAAAAGGAAAGTAATTAAACCCTATCAAATGTTTACAATATTGTAAAAATTCCGTTAAGTCCACGTTTTCTAATCTATCATTCAATGACATCATAAACATACATTTCCCTTGACGTCAGTTAGAAAGTAGATAATATTTTGCACCACAGTGCTTTCAGTCGTAGTCTATGTAGTGGTGCAAATCAATAAATAATCATTCACATTTATGTTTTTTGTTAGGCCATAACAAGAAAATTAACTACCCATACTAATTTACAATGAAAACTATGCTACTCCACATACCGAACTAACTACTCACACTAAACACATATGAATTATCGTAGAGGTAATTAAAAAAAACATTGTTCATTTAAGTTTGGATGTAAATATTTATCGAACTGGCTAAAGGCGATTCGACGTCGATAAGCGTCGTCACAGGGTTACTCAGTACGGCTGTACTTATTCGATTTACCGGATTTTACCTTTTACAATGTTTTATGACGATGATGGTCAACTCTAATTACTTCGATAAAAATTTGGTGGCAGTTTCAATCACATTCTCAGTCAGTTGCAGTTGTCAGTCATTAGCAGTCATAAGGACTACCGATAGAAGTGAAAACTTATAAATCAGAATACATATTAGTAGGTATTAACAACACTGATGTTGCACAATACGTCACCTGAATACACTGCAGATATTTATACAGATAGAGTTATAGGTATAATACTATAACGCATTTTTACGCATACTCTCATTGACTGCCCTAGTGGCTTAGTAGTAGCTCTGCCTGCGAAGCCGAGGGTCGTGGGTTCGATCCCCACCAAGTGCAAATATTTGTGTGATGAATTCAAATGTTTGCACTGTGTCTGGGTGTTTCTATGTATAATAAGTATGTATTTAAAACTATATAAGTATTATATCAGCTATCTGGCTGCCATCACACAAGCTTTGCTTAGTTTGGGGTCAGATGGTGTTGTGTGTGAATTGTCCACCAATATTTATTTATATTTATTATTATTTCACCCATCCTAAAAGCGCCTAAAGATTTGCACCGGCTTACATGACTCGGCTACCACCCGAGAAATAAAATACACTAAAATATGGGCTTTATATAATCCAGGTTAAGATAGAGATTACATAAACAACCCAAATTAGTAGATTGCTCTCTGACAGCCGTCTGTTCCTTTATGTTGCCAATGTTATTTATATCTTAACGGGCATGACATAAAGCTCAAATTTGTGTGTATTTTATTTGTTGTGTGGGAGCGGAGTTGTATTAGTGGGCGCAGACATAAACGCGCACGTCCCGTTCCGATGGCGCAGCATGTCGGTGTCGTGAACTCATCAGATTTATCCCTACCACAAAGTGCTCAATATGAAGAAGTTTTCACTTTAAAAAAAAAGGATCGCGTCCCTGTCGATCTTAGTACATTTCCTCTGTGTAACCTTGCGAAGTCTCCGTGTTCGCTCATTGAGAGCGGCCTCCGTCCAAGGATGCGGGCGGCTAGGTTTCCTCGTTCAATGCCACGCGGGACACGACGGGCTTGGCACAATCTTGTGCAGCTGTGGTACGGCCTTGGTTCGCGTTTCGAAGGTTGCTGGGAAGCTCTAGGTATAATATGGATCTACAAGGAAACAATGTTTTATTCAATGCGATACGCATTGTTTCTACCACTTGAGTTTTTTATAATATAGAGTAATGGTAGTGACAAGAGCGATACAAGCTTGATGGTAAGCGACACGCTTGCCCACAGCATAAACCAAATCTTATGTACAGATAGTGGACAACAATGAGTTGATAATGATGATGATTATGTTTAAATTAGTGTGTAATGAATGGAAAAGACGGAAGGCAATACTACGCACTAAAACCATTGTATAAAATATGACCTACAGTAACTCCGGGGTGGTTGACCTTTTCAATGTCTTTCCCAAGGGTGTTCAGATTCGGCGAATTCCTATTTACCTCCATAGTAACAGTTCTGCCAGAAATACAAGGGCCGATACAACATTCTTCGGTGCGTGGGTTTCCTCAAATCAAATAACGTTCCGAAATCAACCGACTTTGAGAACGGTTTCTTGTATTCTGCAAGATTAACTAGTCTGTCTAAAGAACAAAGGAAACGAACTCGTATTTTGTCTTTCTTTTCTTTCACGAAATGCGTACCGTTAATTTCTTATTCATTATCCTTTTTAGCCGTGGAATGGGTTTATTTTACTATTGTACTTATCGTAAATTACTTTTACAATACCCTACGGTTATCTGCAAAGCTTTTGTGTTATTGTTTCGTAAGTAAATAGAACTACTTTCGTATAATTGATTTTCTACGAAGCGTAGATTATGACGATATAACTATGCCACATTTGAAATGGGGATTGTCACTTCAAACTATTTCGGATCGTCGCGTCGCGCGTAAACTAATTTCAAAAGCCCACTAACTCCCTTCAACACGAGACCACAATGGCCTGAAATAATATGGATTGAATCTGATATACTCTAAATGAGCCTGGATTATCATAAAGGATTATTGTATTAGAAATAATCTGCTAATGTATTGCTTTATTCGTGCTTAGTGCGTTTACGGCAACACGCATATACATATTCTTTTTTTTTTTGTCGTGGCTTAGATTAGGTATCCATAACCGACGTTTTTGTATATAAATGAAATTTGTATTAAATGTTCTTCTAAAATATAACTACGAAGTCTCTAAAATAAAAGTACAAAATAATTATATATATACATATTTGCAAAGAGCAATTTATATTAATATATTGGATTAGAAAAAAATAACGGCTATTGCTTTATTGTTCTTCTTGTAGCTTTCTATAAAAATGGTTTAGAGATAAGAGTTTTTTCTAAAGCTTTCGTGTAAATAACATGAATATTTGTCATAATACATGTAATAGCTATTGCTAACCCAAAACCGTCCAATCACCTGAAGCCCATCATTATTCTTCACCATTGTCAGCCCGCATCGAGCTCGGATAGACCTCGTTTCCCTTATGCCTTTGTGATTACCCTACTGAAGTGACTACAACTTAGCACAGTTCATGTAACAACTCCATGAGGGTGATATCTCTTTTTTTTTCTTGTCTTAGAGTTTCCTTGTGATCGTGGCTATTATAACACTGCCGAAATGTCGACGTAATTAGATAATGATTTAGATCGCTATAAGTTGTGTTCATTATGGTTATATATGTGCTTTAACCGGCTGGTTTAAGGCATAGATAGAAACCATGGTTTATATCGATGGTTTAAGGTATATTAACACTTTCATTTTGCTGCCTGCACTTACGCTCCAGGTGGAAATTTTCCTCGTTTATTTCCGCGACTGATCAAGAATTCTGACCGCCCTAGGCTAAAGTGTTAGGACGCGCTCCCGTCAGATGTCTTAAAATCAGGGACTTCCGAGCTTTTTAAAAGCGCATTTAGTTTAAGTGTTTTGCCTCGGTCTGGTTCAAAAATGTAGGGTAGGTTCAGTGATTCTAGATTAATAGTGCATGAGAAGACACGATTTCAGCGCCCCCGCCGTTATCCTCGCGCTCTTGGCTGCACCCTAATTAGCCTAATGCCTAAGGGTATTATCACACAAAATATTTGTTTTGAGACTTTCGATTTACGAATTCGCGGGCAGACTTAAGGTTGACTGCGTCTGCGAGATCTAGGCTGCTAGTTTTTTTACTTTATTCTTGGTCATGAATACTAGTAGTCCTTGAGGCGCCTAGACAACAAGCTTAAAACAAATAGTATAGAGTGACGAGACGAGCAGGACATGTGCCTGATGGTAAGCAACAAGCCTGCCACATAACAGCACAGTGACACGTAGCTACCGCTGACGAAGGTAGTGTTGCCTAGTTCAAGTCGTAAAGCGTAGATGTACGTTGTGATTGCAGGAGCTGCGCAAGGCGAACGTGTGCTGCGTGGTGCGCGTGTGCGAGCCCAGCTACGACACGCGGCCGCTGCAGGCCGAGGGCATCGAGGTGCGCGACCTGGCCTACGACGACGGGACCTTCCCGCCGCAGGACGTCGTCGACCAGTGGTTCGAGATCCTCAGGGAGAAGTACGTTGCTCAATATCTTGTTTTGAAGTGAAAACTTCTGTTGGCGCACCACACACAAATTTTTGGGCACACGTGGGCTGTGAATGGAAGTCAAGCGTCACGCTCGTATGACCTTCCCGCCTCAGGACGTCGGCGACCAATGGTTCGAGATCTTCAGGGAGAAGTTCGTTGCTCTTTATCTCACACGTAAACAGCCCATTAAATGTTCCCACTGGTTGGAGTCTTCTCTCGCAAGGAGAGAGTCAAGGCTATGATTCACCACCAGCTCAGGATGGGTTGGTGGAAGACACATGACCTCGAAAGATTCTAGGTACATGTCGGTTTCCTCACGATGGATTGTCGGATTCCTTCACCGTTTTAAGTTGGCGGCATTACGCACAACATGACGTCGAAAAGACAGTGCTGAGATTTGAATACGGAGTTTCGGATGGACAAAAAAATCTCGTGGTAAGGAAAACGCCTGCCCAAAACAAAACAGTGCTACGCTACGCAGATATTTGAACACGAAGAGTTCGTAAACTTGTTATGTGTTTCGCGACCCTCTATTTGTCGAGTGATACGATTCGCAGTGGCAATAATGACTGATTCAAGATTATACGGTTCGTAATTCAGGCAATGAGGAGTAAAATATTAACTGTGGATGGACGATCATCGCAACAAATTTGTCTATACAAGTTAATAGATTTTTTTCAAAAATCTTTTCTTGTAACTTACTATACTTAATAGAAAAATGTGAGAAGATGATGTAGAGTAGTCAACTCTAATCAGTTCTAGATTGTCTTCATTCCCTATTCATTGCATTTGGGTCGCGACTTCGAAAACACAATGCCACTTACGCAGCATAATGAGCGCATGCAAAACTAACCTACTCAATATGTAACTTGTCTATATAAATATGTAAGTATTCAGAAATAATTGATTTCATTTACCCCCATTCTTCCATGGCCTGTTGTGTAATGTATTTAAACCATGTAGATTTCCCGAACTAATAGTATGCAGTAAGTTATTGAGAAATCAATCGCCGCGAATTCAACGCAGGTACTTTAAGTAGGAGAATAATTGTTGTCAAGCTCATTTCCAACCTTGTTGATCTTTCAAGACATAGTGCGCGTCCAACTAAATTTCGTCCCACATTTATTACAATTTATGATTCAGTTTCTATCGTTTACTACCTTGCAAAGGTGGCGAGCTTAAATTTTAACCTATTTATGCTAGGCGGGAGCGAAAGGTCGCATCGAATCCACGGCGTGATGCCAAGCAAATTTCACCCTAATTTCTTGGCGTTCATTAGTTTTCATGTTATAGCTTGCAATGGTGCACGTAATGTTTTTGTGATTTGAAATCTGGATTTCTTTGTAGGAGCGAAAAGGATGCATCAAATGCGGCTCCACCCCAATTTCATCCCAACACGACCAGGAGACTAGAACACTACCTCACCTGGGTGGCACTGATTCACAACGCAATCCGAACTATTGAAATTAGGAATGATAATCCTTGTCTCTGTCATTCTGAAGGGAAAAGACAAAGACAGAGTGGTTTGATTCCAGATTCCGTGTCAAGATCAATCCGATTGCGTTGTGAATCAGAGTACCTTCTGCCGAGTAGACACTCGGTAGAAGGTGCTCTTTTCGGTTGAAATTATAGAGACAACAATGGCACAGCCAAAGCAGGTTTACTTAGGAGGTAGAACCGCTGGTCGAAATCGTAAAAATATGCGTCAAAGTAACATGATTTAAGTTTAAACTTTGATTGTCCCCCAGAGTGGCGAACAAGCCGGAGGCGGGCGTCGCGGTGCACTGCGTGGCGGGGCTGGGCCGCGCGCCGGTCATGGTGGCCATCGCGCTCATCGAGCTCGGCATGAAGTACGAGGAGGCCGTCGAGACCATCCGGGAGTGAGTACTCATTTATTACTTGGGCACAGTTATGCGTTTTCACAAAAATGTAGACCCCTCCCCTCTTCGATCATTCCGGAACTAAATATTACTATGACAAAGGGAGAATTTTAATAGGCAGAGTCGCAGGTATCTATGGTCGATTGACTGGATGCCACGTTCTACGCAACTTGTGCACTTTATTCACAAATCTATTTTTTCATTAAATTGAATTCGTTATTAATATCGAATAATATTCTGTTTACTATTGTTTGTAAGTTATAGTGTTGACGCTTGTATTCGCATAAAAATATCGTTCTTCATTTGCTTTCGAGGACGTTAGCGCTAAGACAAAACTCTGCAAGGTTTATTGGTGCTCATTCTGTAAATGCACATAGCATTGATTGTAGTCCTGTGGTGGTCGTAAGCGACCGAATCAAAATAATCGAATCGCACTGTCTGTGGGACCGATTCGGTCGTCAATCGTTAAGGACCAGTATCTTTTCGAGACCGATAATGAAATCTACAATCTGCCAACTCTTTTGCAACCGACCGAAACGGAGACCGACCTACCTCCGACGAAATACTAGCATCCTTTATTTGATTGTAATTTATAAACTTAATGAAAAAAATATGCGCTCCTTTGAACGCTGACTTAGAATTAAATGATAAATATCTATTTTGATTGAATTAACATAAGTAATTTATCTCCTTTCCAGTCAGCGTCGCGGCGCCATCAACGCGAAGCAGCTCTCGTACCTCGAGAAGTATCGGCCGAAGTCGCGGCTCAAGAAGAACGGGAACAAGAACAACTGCTGCGTACAGTAGACCCGCTGTACCGTCCGGCGGCCCGCCTGCCGCGCGCGGCGGCCCGTCCGCGGACGAACCGAGCTCTGCTTTCACACACACACCGACACACGAGAGCTTAGCCAACAAACTTAGCTGTAGTCGCCTATACACCATCCGTTTTCTTTTTTTCATTTCTACTCGCCGCGGTTTCCCAACCGACCATAACTTTGATGGGTCAAGTTTGTGTCGATCTTCGTAAATATCGTAATTCTCGAGCAGATGGCGCCTCATTCAGATTGCTACGTGATGATGACGATGGCAACACTGCTAGTGCTGCAGGTATAAGTAGTATTTGCCGTTGACCATCAGACAGGCGGACAGCTTGTTTATCACTTTTTGTATAAAAATTGTTTTGTTTTGCTGTCCATTTCAAAGTGTTAAAATTCGTGAATTTGTAACTTCAGTACTGTCTCGTTATATTAATTTCGTCTAATTTGTATTATTTATAATTACACACATTAATAATGAATCGATCGTTGGGAAACCGTGCTTAAAGGGGTTATAACCGAATTCAAACTAAATATAAAAAAAATCACCAAGGAAACTACATTCCCGCCCGCTTTAGTTCCCCTCGTCCAGAATTTGGTTATGATCTCAGTTCCTGTCTTTGAAAATGTTTATCTAGAACTTTTCTAACGAGCCTTTTTGTAAGCTAATCGTATTTTCAGAAGTAAACAATGTAACCCTTGTGTAACTGGTACTAGTGGAATACTTTACGTAGATGCGAACCACGATTTGTGTTCATAGTCAGAGCAGTCACTCGGGTATCTTATACTTTGTACTAAAACATAATAAAATACAGCTGCTGTCTCTATGAGGGATGTTACGGGCTTGTTCCAACAGGAAAC
Organism: Ectropis grisescens; assembly: GCA_017562165.1. Lineage (NCBI taxonomy): Eukaryota > Metazoa > Arthropoda > Insecta > Lepidoptera > Geometridae > Ectropis > Ectropis grisescens. The sequence continues at coordinate 25,003,715 of CM029771.1, forward strand.
GAAGTTGGATAATTTAAACCTGATTGGAGATGGATTTATGAGAAAATCTAATGAAATAATAGAAGAAATTGAGTCAATGCTACTAAAAAGTTACTTGAGCTAATTTAAATATATGTTGACATTACGACGATTTCTGAAGATTTATGACTCAGTAATAAGTATCAGTACCAATATCGAATGTTTGAGAACGATAGTTCCGATTTTTTGGAGCCGGAGTCGAGGCTCCGTAACATCCCTAGTCCACAACATAGATGACGGAGACAATTACACATAGATTTGTTCAATTAAAACTCTTGTGTGGCAATCTTATTTACTTAATTATTTTTCTGTGTAGATTTATTTATGATTATGTAATAATAATTTGAGACATAATAGACAAATGTTTATTTTGTTCATATGACAATTTGATATATAACTTTTATTTGTTTGACGGAATCTTATTGAATTGTGCTTTTGTAAGAGATGTTGTGACAATGTGTATTATGTCATTTTCCATGTTTGCTGGGCCTCGGTTACTATGAATACGAATTTTTATAAAATGTACTCGATTCTGATCTAATAGAAACATGATTAACGATGATCCTTGAAAGTTCCAATGAAGATGTCTTTGATATTATTTTTCTATTTCTAATTTTTACTAAAATAATCGAACTATATGATCGTGTAACCACGGAACAGTCACATTAAATAAAAATATTTATAAGCATATCAATCTTTTATTTGTAGTTATCTTCCTTGTAAGTCAAAAATACTTCGAAGGGCTAATTAGTTTACACTCGTAAATGTGTCAGCATTTCACATTGGCTAGCTAGAAATGCGTTAGCAGTTCTATTGGATGGCCACGCCCTTCGGTTTCACCCGCGTAGTTTCCCAAGTAAAGTTTCAAATTCTGAGTTATAAGTTTTCACTTCTATCGGCAGTTCCTATGACTGCCATTTCTATTTTTGGGTAATGTGTTTTAAGCATAATAATCTATTGTGATACATTCAATTCGACAATGGATGAGACGCATAATAATCTTTAGCCATGTTTAGGTTATTTAGCTCCAACTCGGAGCATCCCGACTTCCCGACTCCATCTAATCTTGTCTTGTCTCTAGTAGCTATAGTGTATATAAAAATACGGGATCCAGAAGCGAGAAGGTCCTGAGTGGAGCGAGACATGCGAGGCCAAGCGTAGCAAAGGCGGAGGTGGCGAGAGAAGCCAACCGTACGCGACCTCCGTAGCGGAGCGCAGGTCGAGTACGGAGAAATGACCCAGGGCTGACCGCAGAGCTTCTGGCGGGAGCCCACCCAGAGTCAAATCTCAGTGGTAGACCCTAATCAGTAAAGTTATCAAAACACAGTGACAGAAGCTAGTCATTGATCATAATGTTTAGGTATTGTTATGCTTTTCTCAATGTGTGCCTTTAAGACGTAATTGTGTGTGCCACAACACACAATTAGGTATATAGTGCGTGATACATAGCATTTTTAGACAGGCCTTTGCTCAGAAAGCTAGCTTTACATGTTTTCTTTATAATATAGTTGTTACTAGACATCATCATCATACAGCATGTTGCTTGCCATCAGAGACATGCCCTGCTCGTCTCGTCACTCTAGGTATATTACCTATATAAAAATAAAAACTAGACATGCGCCATGGTGACCAATGGCCTGTCTATAAATGTTATGTTATCACGCCATCTATTTGAACATAAAGATTTCAAGCCTATCACTGCACTGTGCTCGCCACCCGGAGATATAACCGTAATTAGAATATAGTAGTAATTTAGATAAGATATGTTTGTATATATCGTCACCATAAAATTGTCAACATCGTCAGATTATAATCTAACGTGTGGATTATAATATCACGGTAGGTTAGGTTTGTAATCTGACGTCGCTTGATTATAATCCGGTTTTTACAATTTTACGGTCACTTATAAAATGCTAAATGCTTTTAGGTATGTGCGTAATTATGATTTAGGGTTTAGGCGAAGTTGCCCTGACCTACTTCACTAGCTCAAACTTCGGTAAGCAGTTGTTCGTCTGTTATAGGACTTCTGGGGTTCGAGATTGACCGCTGCATGACATGGGAACACCACATCGACAAGATGTGTGCTAAAGTAATCAGTGCGTGCTTTGCACTAAGATAGGTGTCCCGAGTGGTGTCTGCGGATGTATCTTGTTCGTGTAACTTTGCCACGGTGCCTTCCCGGTTACAGTACGGCGCCGAACTATACGCACGCGCTGCCGACTGGGAGCGCGCGTTCCGCGCCCAAAAACGTGCCATCGTGGGCGTGTCGCAATGCACATCAGTCTGACCATATTTCAAAGAGCTTGGCATACTTACGTTGCCTGTAATCTTGATCTATCCAGTGGCTGTGTGTGTCAGAAATAATTTTGACTCATATAACACGCGAGGAGAGAGACATTCACGCAATAAACGTAACGCTGACAATCTGGACAGTATACCTAGACCTAGTAAACCTGACTCACATTATGGGACCGGAAGTTTATAACATCTTCCTAAAATGGTTAAATCAGCACAGAGTTCGGGTAGCTTCAAAAACCGATTAAAAAGCTGGCTTATCAGCATATGAAAGCAGCGGCCAAGACACGGTACAAGATGAAACCCACAGATACCAACAAATTGAGGTATGTACAAATACGTAATCGCTGCAATAAGGTGTGTAGGGATGCAATGCGCCGCTATGTTCATGCTACTGTTGATGAGGAGAATCAGCTAGTCTGGAAATTCCTTAAATCTCTGGGAATTGGCAAAGATCGTCCGAATTTGACTTGTAATAATATTGATATTAATGCTTTAAATCAACATTTTTCTTCCGCTTCTGCTATGCCAGAGGCAGATAGAGACTCAACAATAAACAATCTTTTTGCCATTTCAACAACCGATTTCCTTCCTTTAGTTTTAATCAATTTACCGATCCTTCCTTCCCGTCCTGTGATCGATATTTAACAATTCTATTTTAAGTGGTGTGTTTCCAGAATTATGGAAAGATGCTTATGTTTTACCATTAGGTACTACTATTTTACTATTAGGTAAATCTAATCCAAAATGTTTGTCTGAATACCGTCCTATTTCTATCCTTCCTTTCCTTTCTAAAGTCCTAGAACGTCTTGTCCATAAACAAATGAACGAATTCCTTATCAAACAAGAATCCTTTGCAGTCTGGTTTCCGTCCTGGGCATAGTACTGTGTCTGAGCTTGTCAAAGTCACTGACGATATACGCTTGGGGATGGATGGCGGTAAGCTTACTGTTCTAGCTCTGTTAGACTTCAGTAATGCTTTTAATGCCGTCAATTTCGACATTTTGCTTGCGTTACTACGCTCTCTTAACATATCTCCACCTGTAGTTGATTGGTTTCGTAGTTACCTACTGGGACGCCGGCAACGGATTCGCCTTGAGGATACTTTTTCTTCATGGTGCAATACAATAGCCGGCGTTCCTCAAGGCGGTGTCTTATCTCCTCTTCTTTTTGCAATTTTTATAAATTCAATTTCCAATCCCTTTACTTCTTCTGTAATCTCAAAATATAATTGTAAAAATTGACATTGTAATAAATACACTTATTTTAATGTTTGACACTTATTTGTATGATACTTGTTATCGTACATTAGAATGTTAAATTTAAACTTTAAAAATGTAGGTATACCAACTCTTTGTATGCTCTAACTTTGTTTTTTCTAAAATTGGCGTGTAAATTGTACATTTATCAATTAATTTTCCAACTTCTTTGTTTAGGTATCAATAAAGAACTTTGACTTTGGACTCGTTTAAAATTTTCAACTAAGCCTTTTGAATTCGCGAAAGATAACGACGTCGTCATCTTTCGCGAATTCAAGAACTATTTTTGTCACCAAAAAGGCCTCCATTGCATCTTTCTTCCAACGATCAGAGTATCTTTCAGACTGATGGGGTTAACAAAGAAGCAAACTCAACTCTTAGTAATTAAAATTATTTAATAATAAAATAAAAAGATTCAATATGAGGTAGAAAGAAAATTAATATAGTTAAGTACTTCTTAAGTAAAAAACAATTGTTTTCAGTAAGGCATAGAGTATACAAATTATATTATAGCAGAGAAAACATTGCACTTATTTACTCCAAAAAGGCAGTTTTATGGTGAATAACCTTATGCTCGTAAATGAAGGAACTTTCATGTTTAAAAAAAGAGTTTAATATTGCCGTTCATGTTTAAAGGTGAACCTCGTTTATTATGAAATACAGAGAAAGATCATTATCACTTAAACCAGCTTTGTATAATTACATAATTGTAAGTATTTAATTCTTATAATTAAAAGTAATTGCAATGGATACGATCAACGTTCGAACTGAGGCAGACATTATTATCATAGAAATAAATATCAATAACACTTAAAACTAAAAACACATAGATTACGCGAAACATCCCAAAATAACTGAACCAAATATATAATACTATATCCACATACATAATATACAGGACACTTGTCCTGAACTAAAGGCAATAAATCATAACTAATTAGAGACGATTTTCTTAGCATTCCATGGATTCACCGTGCGGGTTTTTTTTTTTTTTTTTTTTTTATATATATATAGATATGAGCCTACTAGTGCAGCTTTAGATACACGTTCTAGTATAGAACTTACTGCACTTCTGGATAAGCCAAGGTCTTTCAGTAGGTTATAGAGAGATTTTGCTGGTATACCTCTCGCTCCCACTTCTACAGCGTATAAACTAACTACATAGCCGTTTTTTGTTAATTCGTTTAGGAGGTCGTAATACTTATTTTGTTTCATCGCGTGGTCTTTAGGTATATTAGTTTCCCACGGTACGGTAAGTTCTACAAGGACTATGCGTTTCGTAGCTCTAGAATAAAGGAATATGTCCGGTCTGGATGACGAAACACCCACATCCTCTGGGATTTTGTAGTGCTTTTCATACGTGTCCATTAAAATAGTCCAATCAGGTGCTGTACCCAGGATTGAGTAAGGCTTGTTCCTGGAGTTTGAAGTTGAGCCTTCTTTACAAAGTTAATTTGTCTGTTGTTTGTTGTCAATCCCTTTTGGGCTCTAGCTACTGAAAGGCTCATGGCTTCACGTATGATTTCAAGTACTCTGTCATGACGCCGTGAGTAATGACCCCCATTAAGGAGCACCTTGCATCCCACCAATATGTGCCTTGCTGTACATATCGCCTCTCCACAAGTATAGCAACATTTTTCAGAGGCTTTTCCCCACCTTACCAAGTTACTCTGGTCAGGAGGGTCATTTGGAATGCATTTAGATAAAATTTTAATAAGGCAGGGGACCAGTCATAGATCAAGGTGCGCCATTTTAGAGCTAATGGGATACAGAACTCACCTATGGTTAACCACTCACTTTGCATTTCTAAATTCATAGCGTGCACTTTGTAACCGTCATTTTCGTCTTGTTGTAGAAAGGTTTTTACCATGTCTCGGTCTTCTTTTTTTCTCGCACCCAACCCAGCAGTATTTACTTGTGCACCTGCCATAAATTGTTTATGGAATTGAAGTCTAGATTCCAGGTCTGAAGCAGTTTTGTCTTTTGGGAGAGATGTAATTAATTCGTCTTGCGACTTTCCCAAAACATGCGTTTTTGTAACTCTTAGGTGTTTGTAAAGTTCAGACGGTTTCTTTAGTTTCAGCCCAAAACTATTGTGATCCCTAAAAGAGTAGAGGATAAGCCGGATGTGCCAATCCGAACCATGACTTCAATATCTTTATGACATTGGCATCTAGCTTTGCCAGGAGAGTTTTACCGATGTCATATACTAGGAAAGGCCAAGTGAGACGTGATGTGAGGTAGTTGTCATATATCCATGCTTTTTTGATATTGCTGATAGGCTGCTGGTCTACCTTATTGAGGTTGTTCATGAAATTTTCAACAACCACCTCTAATGATGGTGTACGTCCTTTGTGATCTATCTTTCTACCAAGAAATTTGAAAGGCACTGCCTCTGCAATTGTGGCAACTCCTTGGCCACTTATGGAGAGTCCCGGATCGTAATAACCTAGACCACATTCCGTACTTTGATGAATAGTTTCGTAAACTGAGCACTTGACTGTTTCAGTGAATTCAAATAAGGGCTACTTTGTGCAGTGTATTTTTTTTTGTAAAACTGATTTATTCGAGCGAAAAAAAAACAGTTTAAAAACTAGGGCCGGATTTAAGTCAGAACATCTGGGGATAAAGGTGCGATAACAATTAATAGAGGGAAACACAATCGAGATTTAAAAAAAAAACTTACCAAGATCTGACGAGTTAGTGAACAACTTTTCTTTAGATTAGTGTGTGTGACACTTTAAAAAAATATACTTGGTAATCTATCTACAAATTGTTTAATGCTAATATCGAATGAAAAAAAAAACAATTTGGAAATTTATTTGTGGCGAAGGAAGAAGCCCTGTTGAAAACACGTAAGCGGGTAGAGTATTAGTTTGTGATTTACCAGTAGAACAGCTATAAACGTATCTGTGAAATAAAATAATTATAAAAAGTGGCGTTAAAACTATCTACAGAAAGTAGAATTAGGTACGTATAAACCACCACATATGGTGTATGCCAAAAAATTTGAACTACACTATTTTATGTAAGATAATTCGAGTAATAAATAGGACGCGATTGTGGCGCTGCTATTATGAAACTTCAATACTCTTGCCGCTTGTTTCAATACTCAATCACTTTGATGCTAACATCATGGTACATCTTTTAGGTTCGATGTCAGTTACCCGCTTCACAGATAAGGGTCAGTTCACACCGAGACGCGACGCGGCGCGACGCTGCGCGCACATTTTTCATAGAGCGACTCAGAATATACTTTATTCACTACACGAAAAGATACACATTACATTGTGAGAATTCAGATTACGTTGCACCACGCAGCACTGCGCCTCGAGGTGCCTCGCGGCGTAGCGCGACGTATCGTGACGCAGCGGTGCATCGCCGGTACGCGCGGCGTGCAAGAGCGGTGCTGCGTCTCACGGTGCCGCGCGACGCTGCGAGGCGCAGCCTTAGGCCGCTGTGGCGAGTTCTCTACTATTTCCGTTCAGACTTCGTTTAGAATTGATGCAGTTCGGTCGAGTGCTCGATTGAAAATATAATGATAGACTGGGATCTTGTTATAATCGGACTTCTTGCAGAAGAGGAAGAGGAAGAAGTTTACAAAAAATAAAATTAAAAAGAAGTCATCACACAGGCGCGGGCGGGGCCGCGCGGCGCCCGCGGCTAGTAGATACGTTCCGCTGCGCCTCGCGGCATCTCGCTGCGCAGCGAGGCGTTGTCCTGCTACGATTTTAAGATGCGCCTCGCGACGTTGCGATGCGTCTCGCGACGACGCGCGGCGTAGCGCGAAATCATTGGCCTCTTTGAGTATCGTCGCGTCGCGTCTCGGTGTGAATTGACCCTAAGTCATTCGGATGAATGCATGTTCATTGAGAGTCAAAATTATCTGCAAACATATTATTTTTTATTTGATATTCGTAAAACGGCCCATTTTATTTAAAAGACTATGAAGAAGTTCCCTGTTGGCACACATAAAACCAAAAGTAATTTATAGCTAAAGCCTTTTCATTAAACTGTTTTAACATTTTACTTTGCTTGACCTGATTCTTAGGTGAAATTTAGTTAGACATTGCTCGTACATCATCTAGCCCCAAACTGAGCACAGCTTGTATTTTGTGCGCCAGATAGCTATGACGATACATATAAAATGGTAAAAAACGGGCTTGCGTAAGAAATATCTGACAATATTTTACAAAATTGTACAATTGAATCGACTCCTTAACAAGGAGTTAAGGGTTCATCTAAAATTAGGTATCAGTACATCTTTAATTGTGTGGACAACCCTGCTAATGTAACAATGAATGCAAAAGTTTCGTTGGTAGTAGCTTCATCATGTTGGAATGCCTGAAAGAGCCGGGTTCAAGTACAGATTATATGTAAGACTGGATTAGCACATAGGAATTTGCATCGCAGTGTAATAACGTGAACGGAAACAACGCGGTTGAAATCGCGGGGCACTGCTATATTTTATATAACTTTTAGGACATTTCGTTCTTTTCAGTAAAATCTGACTAAAATTGTTTTTAACTATTTTATATTAAGCCGGTAGCAAACTAATACAGTTCACCGATTTCGCCAAGACTTGTGGCGGCGCGGAGTTTTTAAGTTACTTCATTTCTTCGTCTTTGTGTTGTAGACCTTCCCCCCGTACCGCGCGACGAAGGCCTTGATGTCGAACTTGCGCTTGGTGCTTTCGTAGTTCATGTAGCGCACCTTGCCGAATATCGCGCGCTCCGCCCAGCCCTGGTCGTGGATGCCGCACACTGACCACATGCAACCTGATAGACAACACAACAACGTTCAAATATAAAACTAGCAATCCTACTAATAGGTAACAAGTATACTTCTTAGATAAATAAATAAATATTGGTGAACAATTCACACACAACACCATCTGACTCCAAACTAAGCAAAGCTTGTACTATGGTGGCCAGATAGCTGATATAATACATATATAGATTTAAATACATACTTATTATAAATAGAAACTTATTAATAACAAATATACTTCTTGTAGGAAACATATACAGGGTTTCTAGTAATCAGCCTGCATCCATTTAAGTATGTTCCAAAGGTAATATATAACAAAACCAAAATTAAAAATTTTGACTAACCCCCGACTAGGTTTTGTTTTCTGTACAACATTCTAATTGTCAATCCCTTTCATTTGATACCCTTATTAAGGGAGTTGTGAAAAAAGAAAAATATTTCGCCATTTTGTGGTGGCGGCCATCTTGGATTTAAAATTTGTCATAGTGAAAAGTATTCTAATAGTCAAGCCCTTTCGTTTGATACCCATATTGAGGTTGTATTTGAAATAAATAATAAACTTCGTCATTTTGTAGTGGCGGCCATCTTGAATCGATATTAACCAAACATGGCTAAGAATATCCGCATGGATGTTAAACTTTCAAATAAAAAAAAAACCGCATCGAAATCGGCCCATTCGTTTGAGCTCTACGGTGCCACAGACAGACACACACACAGACAGACAGACAGACAGACAGACATCGACGTCAAACTTATTTCGACCCTTTTTTGGTCGGGGGTTAAAAATAAACAATTCTTGTTCTACAAATTTCGTTAAAACTCAGTATATATTATTATAAAAAGTACTGCGCGGTATTTTGTATGAAGTTCCGCGGCTACAGCGATAGCGGTAGGTAGGCGGTTTTTTGCTTGTTTGGCGAACGATCCGCCATCACAAGCGAAATCCGCTTTGGTGTGAACAGTAATATTACCGCTTACCACAGGCGGCAGCGAATACCGCTCAGGTTTGAATAGACCTTAAAAAGTGCGCGGATTACATTTTACGGCGGATTACCAATAACCCTGTATACTTCATAGGCAACAAATATAGAGGTATATACAGTAGAAACTCGATAACTCAAACCTCGGTAACTTAAAAACCTTTAAAACTTCAAAAAATAACATGTTCCCTTCCCATCGGAGCCCAAACCCAAGACCCTTGATAACTTAAAACCTCTATAACTCAAAATATTTTTTGTTTCCCTTGGACTTTAACTTATCGAGGTTCTACTGTATATACAAATAGGCAACAAATATACTTACCAACATAACCATTAGGATCTCTGCCATCCAAAGCGAAGTGATCGTTTAAGTATATGGAGTACTTGAGCGCCGTCTCCGGGCTCTCGGTCCACTCGAGGATCTTCTTGGCCCAGTACATCCGCAGGTAGCCGTGTATCTTGCCCTCCTTCACCAGCTGGATCTGAGCCGAGTTCCACAAGTCGTCGTGGGTTTTCGACTCCGAGAGCTGCTCCAATGTGTATAAGTAGGATCTTTTGTCTTTTCTGTAAAATTGCGTATATTTAATTATTTATTAAATTGATTAAAAAATACTTATTATTTAGAACAATAAAAATGTAATTAAAATATTACGCTATTTTTTATAGCATAGATTGACGAGACGAGCAGGACATGTGCCTGATGGTAAACAACATAAAGCCCATAACAGCAGTGACACGCAGCCATAGCAACATGCACATTGCGCAGTCCAAATCATTGCATAGCAATAGTACTGCGCTCACCCACCAGAGTACCCAGAGATAGAAGATGCCTTACGCCCTGTAATATCGCTGGAAACATGGCCTTTCAAACCGGAACACATTTAAAAATTTAACAAATTCCCCGCCCTGCGCTGTTCTCGACGCAAAAGAGCCAAAAAGAGTGGGTTCGATTCCCACCCAGTGCAAATATTTGTGTGATGAATTCAAATGTTTGCACTGTGTCTGGGTGTTTCTATTTATGATAAGTATGTATTTAAAAAAAAACTATACATGTATTATGTCAGCTACCTGGCCATCATAGTACAAGCTTTACTTGGTTTGGGGGTCAGATGGTGTTGTGTGTGATTTTACCACCAATATTTATTTATTTATGTAAGAAAAAAATAAATAAAAAAACTTGAGAGGTGTCAAGGGACACCCGGATGGAACGAAGTTCCTTTCGATTAATTAGTGAAGGAATTTTTTTTTTATTATTTACAAAAAACCTGTATACACTCAACAAAAATAATCATCGCGACACCACACTGTTCAATGCGAAATAGAAATGAAAATATCTGGCTTGCTTTCTGTAAGAGAGAGAGAGACAGACAGAGAAACATGCGACGCCGCACAGCTTACAATAGCAAAAAGTGTCGTGACAACTTTTCGTAAGAATTTTTTCCGTCTAGCCCCCTTTCACAACGCGCGATAAGGAACTTCGTTCCAAAAATGCTGGCAGCATTACCCCACTGAATTTGTACATGTTATTCTTTGCGGCAGAAACAAGCTAGCTGCAAAAAGTTTTCTCTTCTATTGGCAGTCCCTATAGCCAATCTATTTATTATTTTTAAATTATTTATTACCTGTGATCATCCAAAGTCTTCCTGGCCCAGTTGGGGGCGCCCTCGATCGAGTCGTAATGCTCGCAATAGAAGCAGAAATTGTCAGTGAGCTCGCGCCGCACTATCGCCTCCTCGAGGAAAGCGTTCACACTCTCCGTGTACTGCGACTTGTACTGCTCCACGCACAGCGCCACTCTCTGCACTGAGATCTGACCTGAAGTAAAACAAAAACATTTATAGTATGAAAACTAACGTGGTCATTACATTAAAAAGTCGCATGTAGTCTCGCTAAAACAAAAACTGTGTCCATTGAGTCGGTCACATAATATGCACGTGTGCGCTATAATCATACAGGTTGTCACGCACACATCAATGGGTCATTACACAAGCTACTTGTGTATATGCGTGCGTGTCAGCCTATCAGTGACAACCTGACAACGCACACGTGGAAATGTTGCAGACTCCAGTGACACAGTTTTTTGGTTTAGGGACTATGTGCGATTTTTTTATACGTCCATGATTATAACTGAATACACGGGTAGCTCACGTGATATATAGTCAGTCTAGTCCGACTTAAGTTCAGTGCCAAAAGAGCAGCGGTCGCGCGCGTGCACTCTCTTTGAAAAAGGCCAACGGTCGCGGCCGAAACTTAAGTCGGATTAGACAGACTGACATATAGTCTGTTACCCGTGTATTCCTAGTGAGTTATCCGTGTATTCATTGAAAAATAAAAACTTATGGAAGCAAATCAAGTGTTAATTTTAGCAAAAAAAAGTTTAAAAATGTTGTTAAGACCTATTAAATAGATAAAATTGATGATTTCATTAGGCTGAAAATGTGTGCAAAAAGAGTGTCACAATAATAATTACTATTCCAGACTTCAAACTAAATGTGTTTCTTTCAACACGGCCCGTGAGTTCCAAAAAATTTTACCATTCCAGAAGTATTAACCGAATGGTAAACTTAAACAATTATTACAATATAATTACTACTTGTACACAGTACTTGTATACTATATACAGTACCGTGATTACAGAGATGTCGTGAGATGGTAACGATAAAGGTTCGCGCTTAGACCGCGACACGAGATCGAGACAGGCTCTTGACATTATAGAATTGTATGGGCGCCAGTTCGCGCCGAGACCGCAACAGGAGACCGAGACACGTGTCGTGGTCGCGGCACGAACTGGCGCCCATATAAAACTACATTGTCTAGTGCCTGTCGCGGTCTCAGCGCAAACCTTCACTTTAACAGTGTCGCGAGAGAAATTGTTTTTTCTCATCTCAGAAAATATCTAATGCAACTAGAGAAGTTTTCACTCCAAACAAACTATAATAAATCAATTCAAGACAGAAATAAATCAAGACAGAACCTACCAAAATGGAACCACGGTGATAAGTTGCTGGTTGCCGCAAGCACCGGGTTATTTCTGTCTCTGGCATATATCTTGAGGGTCTTGTGGAGGAATCTGCTGAGGGTATGGAGAGCCTGGTCGTACCCAGGGGTAAAGCTCTCCACCGGGCCCACAGTCTTGTCCGCTTCTCTGGTTTCTATAGCCTTATCCCAATCTATTGGCTGGAATGGAGAAAACAACAAATTGGAACTACAAAAATAAAATGTATTTTTTTCCTTTTTTCATTATCAATTGGCTAGTTAGCTGATATTACCCACTAAGGGAGATGGGGGAATTGGGGCCCTACCATTCTTGTGAGAGAAGGACCCGATTCCTAGGAACATAAAATATGGGTGTTTATTCTACACAATCTGCACAGAGGGAAACCTTCATGAGAGTATAAAATACTACAGACACACTACATCAGCATTGAAGGAATTCTCCATATGACAGGAACTCTTGTCAGTAAACACAGTTACAATCTTAGTAACGGGAATATAAAATGGTATGTTATGCTACAGGTGGCTAAATATTCCCTAGAAAACTCTGCATTTCTTCTGGATATGTTCGATCCAAAATGATGCTATTCCTCTCCTGTGTGTCGCTAGAAATCGCTGGTACTGACATACATACATCAGGTTCAAATTTGCTCTTGTATGGGTGTTGTATAACCGGTGGGAACTCTGTCTGGTACTCCTTCAGTTTGGGAGTGATCTTGAGACGGAAGGTGCGTGCTGAGTACTCCTGCTTATCAGATGCCTTCCAGCATGGTACTATGTTGTGGGCATCCACCTGGAAAGGCAATTGAGTAATTTAGAGACTGACATATCTATAATCTATATGATGATTTATCATAATAATTACATTAGTATTAGTTCCTGAAGCCCACCAGTCATCAATATTTTGATATACCATCACTAGAAATGTCAACAAGGTTAAATTTTGATATTATTCTTAACCTTTCAGATTATTGTTGCAAAACACAAAAAAATCCCTTTAAAAAACTTTTGTAATGAAAAATACATTTATGCTTGATGGTGACAGATGTAATTCTATATTTGTATGTAAACTTGGTTTAATTTTGATTACAGTCAAACACCATAAGCTGATGTGCCTATACAATTATATTATGATAGTGTTGAAAATTATAATTTCAATAAGTTGAGGCAAGATGGCAGTCAAGTGTAAACCTATAATAGTAATAAAATAAATTATGTCTTTTATTATTCATCTGCTCAGTGTATTTTATTTTAATGAAGTGTGATGGTTACATAACTTAGAAATTTTAGTTAAATAATATACATAAGTCTTTCCATTCAGTTGTATACCAGTCTCTCGCTGAACATGTATAGTGTTATGATGTCAAGTCTGTCTTTCAAATTACATTGGCCCTCATATATGACAAGATAAGCATACAAATCACCTGTATCAGTGGAACGTCTTTCTTTAATTTTTTCTTGACTCCTTCAAGCCACCCCAGAGGTACCCTGAGAGGGTTAAAATCACATACAACTGCCCCTATCTTGTGGTCAGCGACCCATTGTGGCAAGGCTTGTTCTCCACACCCTTCCAGCAAGTGGAACGATATATTTAGCTTTTTGCATTCTGCCGCTACTTTCTCTAAACCTGAAATTATTGAGGAAAAGATAAATTTATAAAACAATTTCACTGGAATTGATGTATTGTTTTATACTGTATTACTAGACAGAGTAATTTAATAAGTCTACAATACAATAATTTACAAATTTTGTGTTGGTCGTTTATTCTATCCTGATTGAATCCTTAGCATAAACAACATATTTTATGATTAAAAGAGAATCAAAGTAATCTATTAATCATCTGGCTCTAATAGTGTGAGAAATGTTCACCAATATGAATGTTTCGGAGCACACAGAATTCAACCTAATGACCTTACCATTGTGATATCAGACATCTTGCGACTAGACCAACAAAACCATCACCATCACATTGTAATAAAAAGTAATAGAGACAATGTACAGGTCAATAATTAAACTTTTCACATTTTTTTATTTAATTAACAACTACTTTACATAATGTATAAAATTTAACTTTAATATATTAGAGTGCAATTCAATATGTATATCATAAAACAATGTCAATATGTATATTTATTAATTTAGGTATTTTATATTTACTTTAGGATTTAGGAACTATTATGCTCCAACCATGACAGTAACCATATTTTAAAAGTGAAATTTCAGTCGTGTACTTACCCTTAATGAGGAAATGGAATTGGCGAAGAGAAGCATCCAAGTACTTCTTTATAAGACAGAAACACACATGGAGCGGTACCTCATTCTTGAGAGCAAGTTTTTGTGCATACAGGAATGCCCAATTATCTTGAACTCTACTGTCCCTGGACATCCAATATACGACACCTTCAACGTAATCAGGTACCATTTGCTCTTGCGATATTATCCTCACACGATTTTTATTAAAAGGAAACTCTAAAATAGATTTAGCAGCAGTCTCACGCTTTGTTTGCAACTTTTTCATAAGCTCTTCTATAGACTCATTTCCACTTTCAGAGCCCTCCAATTCCTTAGAACTAGTTAATTTTGCTTTCTTCGCAGGAGTTGACATATTTCTTACTATATTTATCGATCTTCCAGTCAGAAATCGCATAAATTTTTATTATTTACGCAAATTGACCGCGAACAATATTTGCAGACTCGCATCGCGTCAAAATTGGGATATTGACATTTCATTTGACAATGATATCTAAGGAGTCTTTGACAATGACACACTTCGGAAATACTTTCTATCATTGATTACACACCTTTCTGTGTGGATTGCCGTCAAAAGCTTTTCATCTATACTCTAATATATAGAGAAGAATGACGCGTCAGTACTAATATTATAAAGCTGAAAAGTTTGTTTGTTTGTTTGAACGCTAGGATCTCGGGAAGAATCCGGATCCTAGCGTCGTTGTCCGAGTTGAAAGATTATGTATCTATTGGATAGTCCATTTATCGAGGAAGGCTATAGGCTATAGAACATGACGCTACTATAAATAGAAGCGGAGCGTGAATCAAGAATGTAACAAAATCGGGAAAAAATATTCCTATTTGAGAGATTTCTTACGTTTCGTGCTTTGACATGACACATGACAGCATGTGTCCAAGATAAGAAGAAGACATACCTCTTGAATATAAACCTTTTCTAATCAAATTTGTTTCTAAATCTGAGATGGTACGACCAATTTCCGACAGGTGGCGTAGCAGGTAGCTAAAGAGGTTTTTTGTTTGAAAGCGATATTCTTAGGAATGTCTGAACCGATTTCAGTCATTCTTCCGCCGTTGGATATGTACGGGATCCCGATGAGTGTTATATAATGTACCACGGGCGAAGCCGGGGCGGACATCTAGTTAATTATATTACTAACTGACCCCGCAAACATTATTCTGCCCTAGAGCTTTGAATGAATGCCCCAGGTATAATGAGCAATGAGCATGATTCACATTACACGTTTACACGTGAGACACACGCAGCATAGAAGCACAACTGTCCCTGTCCGTAACACGCTTGTGTTACAAAGCCATTGGAACATGAAGAGTTCGAATCATTACCTACCACTGAGTTTGTCACCTAGAGATATAAGATGACTTATCTCAGTAATTTCTCTGGATATATTTAATTACCCTTCAAACCACCTCCTACTCTACTAGGTAACTGGCAAAGTTGTGGTGCTTCCCCAGATCCCCAGACAACGAGTTCTACCACTACAGACTTACTTGGAACATACGTAGAAAATACTGGCACAGGTTATTAAAAGAAACTTAAACGGTAATTAAAATAAACGTAGGTACCTAACATAAACGTTTAAAAAACTTAGTTTAACGTTCTCCCCAAGCTCCATTCATCTGTGTTTGCCACTAAGATTATGGCGCGAAATAGTTGGTAAATTAGAAGTCATTAGAACATTTCCAGAGTAAAACATTTTATTTAGTAATTTCTAATGAATTATATAAGTAAAAACATTGATTAAAAATACTTATCTGGATCGTATTACATGTGGGTAGAACTCTCCATAGAAGTAGTAAAATATTTATTTATCAAGTTTTGACTACAAGGGTGAACATTAGCATTTTGTCCCATTGCGTTCATCTTTAAGCATTCCATGGAACAGAACGACACTTGATTACAAAACTTGCAAAATATATTACCGTCAGTAGAAGGAAGGGCGCATTCGAAGCATACTTGAAATTTCGTGCCCTGAGGAGTTGAAAAAAATATTTATTTGAAAGTTTTAAAAATTGGATGACTTTTTCAATTTTGTCTCATTTTCATTGAACACATTATTATTTGGCAGAGGAATAACCAAGGGCAGATCCAGCTTTGCCTCCAGGAGACGGGGTTCAGATAGTCGTGGTCAGGTCACAAGACAGTGCGACAAATGCGTGCGTTTTAATTATTAGTGGTCCATTTAAATCCAGACCAGAGGGGGTGTTATTGCCCCTATGACCGGATCCGCCCTTGGGTATAACTGATAAAGGTGTAGTACTTCCCCAGGCGGACTGTAAAGAGTCCTACCACTACAAAGTTATGATATTGTAACGCTATTGTCTAAAAGATACACTAAGCTCGTGCGATTGAAAAACCACGATGCATGAACCATGAAATTGATGCATGGTCCACGGTTGGATGTTACGTGTATGAAAATCTCAAAATCAAAGGTTTTAAAATACTGTCGAAGTGCGAATCCTATTTCTAATATTTTTTTTAAACTTACGTCCACAATAAGCTCCGGCATGACATAAAGCTTCGTTAAACGTGAATTTGTAGACACCGATGTCGCCATGTTGTGTTCTCGTAGAAGAAGCATGACATCGTTATCTATCGAATCTTTCTCTTCAGGTATCAAAGGTAGTCTTAGAGAGGTCTTCAATCGATTGCCATAGAAATGTACGATGCAAAGCATGTGCCTCAGTATTCGACGATCATTGGGCTTTTTCTTTTTCTTGGCTTTAAAAATATCGTAAATTTCTAAGCAACGAGGCATTGTGAGCCACTGGCCATAGCCTTTTTTGTTCTTATGCTCAGGGAGTATCATATTCCAATGGCGATGTTCGAACCTGCATGAAAACAAATTCAATTTTTTAAAGACTTCAACCAATTTTTTTAACCGACTTCCAAAAAAAGAGGAGTTTATCCCTCTACCTCTCTATCGACTCCTATGTGTATTTTTGTTTTTATGTATGTTACCTGATTTCTCGAGGGGTTCCCCTGCACCGATTTAAAAATTTATTTTTGTGTTCGGATTGGTATGCTTCCCGTATGGTCCAATATAAATCTTATCGAAATCGGACGGGTGGTTTAGTTAGGTATCATAAATGATACCTAACTTGCATTTATAAGCCATTTAGGTAAATTCTTTGGTAGTAAGGTACTTAGTACTTGGAAGAAAAGTCCTCACATACAGATTTTACCACTTTGGAAGAGACTTTCGCGCAAACTATTCAGTTTAGAAAAAAAATGTTAGGAACTTCAATACAATTTTGAACACCTTTCCATAGATACACGTATGGTTTTGTTATAATTTTTATTTTTTTCGTTCTTTTCCAAGTTTGTGACACCACCAAAATTTATTGTTTTTTCTTTTTTTTGTATGAAAATGTTAATATTGTTCATAGAAATTTAGACACTCGACCAAATTTGATAAGAAGCCTTTTAGGCAGTAAAATTACTCGTAGAATTTAACTCTGCACTAAATTTCCGATTCTTATTTTTTATATAAGCCTTTTTACCGGAATGGAAGAAGGGTTATGTTTTTCGCGCGTATCTTTTATGTTTGTAAAACTTTTATTTCCACATATCTTCCAAACGGCTGGATGGATTTTGGTAACTAAGATGTTCTAAGACTAGTCTGACTCGCCAAAGTGACCTTAGATAGTAGGTAATATTTTTTTACGTGTAGATTTTTTTGTAGTCGGGGTTTTTTAAATTAAAGTTATTCTATCATATTGCTCGTTGCTCGAATAAACAGCACCGTTCATCATCATGATTGAAGAGTTGAACGAAGAGTTTGGTCTCCACTTTTGTAATAAGAACAACTAAGCTGTGAAACGCATTGCCAGAGTGGGTTTTTGTCGAAGGTTCGAACCTTGGGGTTACGAGGTACACTGTGCTTGTTTCTATTAGAGAAACAAATTTCATCGTAGACCACATCATTTTCATCCACTATTATCGGCATCATCGCAATCGTATCATTAAATGGGTTATAAATCGTAAACGGTAAGTTTTACAAAAAAAGTTTACTAGCAACAAAAGATGCAAAATTTTATTTTCTACAATTATTGTCAAAATGTATTTCAATATAGTTTCCAAAAAATAATTTTAAAAAAATAATATTTTTTTTTTAATTAGATTGTGTGTAGTTCTGTCAAATTAGGCATTTAACGCTGTCTTGTTCTCGCGACCGTCACCGACCGCGGAATCAGTGCCACAGTGCAGAAATAACATTAAAATATTGTACTATGTAATTTAAACTCATTTTTTGTTCAAGATTTGTTTATACTAGTGATAACAATTTTGTGAATTGTGAAGTGATAAGAGTTTTTTTGATATATAAACGAAGAAATATTAAATTTATCTATACTCGTAGATATACAAAACTCAACCTTTTCTTTTTTGGTCACACTATAAGTTGAGAACGGCTTTTCCTATTTCATGCATCTTTTTAAAATGTTTCCTGATAATTCACAAGTTAGTCAAAAATTAAAAAAAATGTGCTGAAACGTAATGAAAGTCCAGTAAAAATAGAAGGTTTTTTGGTCAACTTTGCTCTAAATTTCTAATCCAATTTTTTTTTGTGAGGTAAAGATCACTTACTGAACATAAAATTACAAAATGCTCACAGATCCAGGTAGAGCTTCAAATGCCAATTGAAAAAAACTGTTTTAGCCGATATGTTGGAAACATTTAAAAAAAAAATTATTAATTTTTTTTTAATTTTTGATGAACTTGTGAATTATCAGGAAACATTTTAAAAAGATGCATGAAATTGGAAAAGCCGTTCTCAACTTATAGTGTGACCAAAAAAGAAAAGGTTGAGTTTTGTATATCTACGAGTATAGATAAATTTAATATTTCTTCGTTTATATATCAAAAAAACTCTTATCACTTCACAATTCACAAAATTGTTATCACTAGTATAAACAAATCTTGAACAAAAAATGAGTTTAAATTACATAGTACAATATTTTAATGTTATTTCTGCACTGTGGCACTGATTCCGCGGTCGGTGACGGTCGCGAGAACAAGACAGCGTTAAATGCCTAATTTGACAGAACTACCTGGCCTTAAGTCGGTGCCAGTAAGGTCAAAAAGTTAATAGATTGATGCTATGTAGGCACAGGTAAGTAGTATTCACTACCTGTTAGATTTGGCTGGCACCGACTTCAAATAGATGAGTGAGTAGCGCTTAAATAATGATTTTAGTTAATTTTTCGCTTTTGAGTGCCTATTGTGGTTTTGAAGTCGGTTCACGTTTAGTGGGCTATCGGAAACCGACGCGCTGTGTGAACAACAATACGCATACCGCGAAGGGAGGTCTACGACTTCTCTAACGCGTGAAGTGGCTGTCTTGTGATGTGATTTATCGAAGGCCTTCGATGTCGCAAACCATGAGACCTTAGCTTTAAAGCTGAAACACTATGGCATAGCTGGGAAATCATACGCTGTTTTGACTGACATGTTACGAGGCCGCTCTCAACTGGTGGATGCTGGCGATGGCGATAGTAAATCAGACCCATTGTCTTCATCTATGGGAGTACCGCAGGGTTCGTCAGTTTCAAACATCATGTTTACACTCCTATTGAACGATCTACCTGTCGCCGTAAAGGGTGCAGATATATTCATGTATGCAGATGATGTGGCTGCCATAGTAACTGCCCTTTCAATAGAGGAATGTTTCGAGAGAAATGACAGGGCTTAGAGATGTCAGATCTTAGATCTCTGGGTGACGAGCGCAGTGCAGTGCTAGGTAATGATTTGGACTCTTCATGTTCCAATAGCTGCGTGTCACTGTGCTGTTATGTGTCAGGCATGTTGCTTACCATGAGGCACATGTCTTGATCGTCTCGTCATTCTCTATTAAAAAAAAATGGAAGATAAATTAAATACTGTAATTAACGGTTTAAACACATGGTTTCGTGCTAACGGTTTTATTCACTTTTGTCTGTCGGGTCACTATACGAAATCGCTAAAAATCTTGCTTGACGGGGTCCGGATTGAGCAGGTACAAAACACAACATTTCTGGGGTTTGAGATTGACCGCTGCATGACATGGGAACACTACATCGACAAGATGTGTGCTAAAGTAAGCAGTGGGTGCTTTGCACTAAGACGGGTGTCCCGAGTGGTGTTAGTATCTCGTTCGTGTTACTGCGCCACGGTGCATTCCCGGTTACAGTACGGTGCCGAACTATACCTACACACGCGCTTCCGACTGGGAGCGTGCATTCCGCGCCCAAAAACGTGCCATACGCGCCATCGTGGGCATGTTGCAAGTCGCAATGCACATCCGTCAGACCATATTTCAAAGAGCTTGGCATACTTACGTTGCCTGCAATCTTGATCTAGCAAGTAGCTGTGTATGTCAGAAAGAACTTAGACTCATACGACACGCGAGGAGACATTTGCGCAATATACGTAACACTGACAAGCTGGATAGTATACCTCACTCTCTCAAGAGATAAAACTGACTCACATTATGGGACCGGAAGTTTATAACACTCTTCCTAAAATAGTTAAATCAGCACCGAGTTTAGGTAGCTTCAAAAACCGATTAAAAAGCTGGCTTATCGATTGTGTTTCGTGGTATGAAACGTCCATAACTTCGGCCGATATATCGTTTATCGGGCTTTGTAGTAGACCTGCTGGTTATAACACAGCACTGTGTCACACAGCTATTGTAACATTAAAAGTCTAAATCATTATCTACTTAGCACGGCACTGAACTGGTCACCCAGAGATATGAGATAATTTATCTCCATACCGGAACACAGTGGGGCACGTTACATAGTTAAAACAATATTTTGACTAACTTTTCAACGACGTTCAACAAGTCACGCATCAGCTTGGCCTGAATCCACCGTACATGCAGAATTCTAGCGCAATCCCTCACGAGGTACAGCGCTTGCCTGTAGTCAGCGACATCTTCAGCATTAGGCGGCTTGGTCGTCACTTTCGTCGACTTTGGGTCTTCTTTCTTCGGCTTTTCTATCGGAGCTGGTTTCTTGACCACCTTCGCATCTAGTTTTTCTATAAATTTATTTTACTGGTCATAATTTATCCATAAGCTATAGCAATTTCACTTTTAGTTAAAATGAGTGTTTTCTGGCAAAAAATTTGTATAGGGTACCTTTTTAAGAATTTTGCTTAGACGGAGAAGTATAGGTACAATTTCGCATAATTATAGTTTATTTAGTAAGTATAGAGAATTGTAGTATAGAGAAAGAGTGCAAAATTATTCTTTTGCATTTCTTGAATAAAAAAAACAATACACATTTGAAACACACGCATTAAGGTACTTTTATGTTGTTTGTTATCATAATCTGTGGTCAAATTGAGTGTTTTATTGCCGATTTCGCCCACTTGGCGACCACCGATCACTAGTTATGATAAAACCATTATAACTAACCGCCAGTTCTTGGTTCCATATCAGAAAGATTTTTCTTAGCAAACTCAAAGATATTCCTGTAAGTTGTGTCGTTATTGGAACACTCTAACAGCGGGTCAGCTCCGTGTAGTAGCAAGTTCGTCAACTGAGAAAATAAAATACTATCAGCTTCTAGACTAGAGTACCTATAGGCACTTACACCGTAGGCTTTCAACATCTTTCACGTCGCTGCTTTCATGTACCTATACCTATTTATGTCACCGTAAAATTGTGAACTCTGTTAGATTAAGTATAATGTAACGCGTAAAATTGTAATCATTCGGTAGATTTTTAAGCTAACTGTAGTCTTTTAAATCCGATCCGTTTTGACGCGATTGAGCAACATACATAATATATACCTAATGTCAAAGATCTCAATACACAGATGTGCCCACCCAAACTTCAGGGCGCACGGAATTATGTCATTGTTGGGTGGAGTGAGCTTACTCATTCAGTTCCAGTCGGTTGCAGGAAGCGGTGAACGCCGGACGTTTTTACTTATCACTATTCGTTGTCAACAACCTAAATAAGTAGAATCACAGCATATCGCTCTGCTAGCGATTCTAGGGGTCAAGTAGATTGGTTATTCGTAAATTACTTACGACACACATAGAGACGCAGTTTATTACCAATTTCAAGTTGCTCAGGGCACATCCATTGGCTTATATCGATGCCTAATGTAATATTCGTTGGCTAGTAGTTGTCAATATTACAGCTGTGCAATAACAAAGCAAGTACCTACCTCATTACAGTATGATATATTTTGTTTAGGTATTGTATCTAATTCAGTACAGTAATAGTAATTAACTTTCACGGCACCATTAGGACTGTTAAGATTTTTTTTTCGAAAAAGTCTACATAAATACGGAAAGTAGCGACAATAACGTTATACGAAAATTAAGTACTAAGACAAAAAAAAAGTGTCAGTCACAGGGATTGCCGATTAAAAGTAAAATCTTATCACGTAACTCAGAATTTTAGTAACTTATTATATAAAACAGCACTATATTGCACAATACGTCGCCTGCATAGCTAGCTAGAGAAATCAAAAAGTGCTCAAAGCAACTACAAGTTTTCTTTAAAATTTGAAAAAGTTAAAATCTGAATGAACACCTACTTAAAATTGTAGTATGCAAACTAACGTAGTTATTACATATTTTAAATTGATACACGGGTAGCTCACATGTGTTAAACTCAGTCTAGTTTGATTAAGTTACGGCCGTGTCCTGCGGCCTTTTACCGGGAGAGTGCACGGGCGTGACCGCTGCTCGTTTGACAATGCGGCCGAAACTTATTCGAATGAGACTGACTATAGCACACGTGAGTTATTGGTATATAAATAGATGAACACTTACAATTTGCAAGCGCTCGGCAATAGGATTATTTCTGAAGAAACTCATAGAGAACATTTTAATAAGGATGGTTTGGTTGTCCTCATTGATTACTGCGTTCAGGTCTGACTTTGTATTTTTCACGAAGATTTCGAATAACTTGAAACTCCTCGTCATGGCCATGTCTATGGGGGGAGATGCCGCAGTACTGCGCAGTCGCATCGCAGCCGTAGTTTAAAAGCAACTCAAGAAGTTGATAGCAAATCTGTTAAAGGGAGATAGATATAACTGAGAAAAGGAGACCTTTATATAATAAATATTGGCCAATACTTTTGCACACATCACCGTCAGGTCCAAGCTGAAAGCTTTTATATAACATTAATCCCTCACTAATATTATATACTAGCGGTCCGTCCCGGTTTCGCTAGTGGTACATAATGTATAGCCCACAGCATTCGGGGATCACGTACGTTCATATACACCTAACGGTGAAAGAATTTTTTAAATCGGCCCAGTAGTCTCTGAAATGTTAATTTCAGAAAAGTGTTCAAAAAAACTTATTCAGCTTTATAATACATAGGTATTACTCGTAGTATATACGGGGGAAATTAGCTTTCGCTCCACTTTCATACCGCAATGTCTAAACGGTTTCCTTGAACGAGAAGAGCAGTATTTTAGTTCGTTTCTTTTTTTTTACTTTTATAGGTTAACACGTGACCGCCATCTCACCTGATGTTAAGCGACGATGCGGTCTACGATGGAGCGTATTTACCTAGAAGAAACCGATTCACTCTCGATTTGAAGACACCAAGACTATCCATCAGGGAAAACCCGCTCAGGCAACTCATTCCACAGCTTAGACGTTCTTATCACAAAAGTAGAGTCAAACCTCTTCGTCCGTGTCTTTGGAAAATCAACCATGAAACGGTGCCGCTTCTTCGAGCTACGAGAAGTCCGATAAAAAAAAAGGTACTAGATCATGTAGATCAGTTGCACACTCTCCGAAGTGTATCTGGTAAAAACCCGATAAGCTAGCAATTTTGCGGCGATGTCCAAGACTTTGAAGTCTTTTTCGCACTAGTGTCATTGCCTATGAGCCTTTTGGCACGCCTCTCGATCGATTCCAGAGCCTCAAGTTGATACTTAGCCGATCCATCTCAAATATCGTGAACAATATTCAAACCTCTTCTTCTGCATTATCTTCCAGATGCTTCGTAACCACAGCATGCAGCAACGTTGGGCCCAGAGTGTCCTCTTGACCGGCGTGACATCTCAACCTGTGGTTCGCTAATCCTCCATTCTCGAGGATTGCTTGCACCAGCGCCAGACTTTCATATGACAGGGGTCTCGACACTGCCATGTCCAACATTGTGTAGTTCGATGGCTGGATAATTACAAAAACGTGTCATGACTAGTGGTGTAGTAAATATTTAAAATTGAAGATATTTTGTTTTGTGATGACATTAATTCATGTAAGTTTAATTTAAGGCAATTCATGTTTTTTTTTTAATTAATGGCTTGACATACGTATTGGCTTGACTATGAGTATGTTAAGTAGCTATGACATAAATAAATAAATAAATAAATTTTGAGTCCGTGTATTCGCCCGATGCTTTGGATAGGTTTTTGAAGTGAAAACTTCTTTTGGCGCATCACAGACAAATTTTTCGTGGGCTGTGAATTTAATTCTAGCATCACGCTCGGCAATGATAAGAAATCTTCGGGTAAACTTGGGACTATAGCCATTGGCCATCTAGAAATGTGCCAGCATTTCCCATTGGCCATCTAGAACTGCATGAGCTTTTCTAGATGGCCATGCTCGTCGTCACGCCCTTCGGTTTCACCCGCGTAGTTTCCAAAGTAAGATGTTAAATTCTAAGTTATAAGTTTTCACTTGTGTCGGCAGTTCATTTGACTGCCAATTTTTTTCTTCTTGTACGCTATTTGTCTCGATTCTGTGCTAGTTTCATTCATGGATTTTGAATGTCGCCAACACAACATTACGTAGTCCACTACAATTTTACAAGCTGCAAAAAAACTACAAACAACAAAAATATTTTTTTTTTTCATAAAATAGAGCGACATGCGACACGACAAGCAATACATGTGCCTGGTGGTAAATAATGTGTGCCTGGTCATCACAGCACAGTGCTACGCAGATACTTGAAACATCCAAATGAAACATGAAAAATCCCAATTACTGCCGCCTAACACTGCTCTACACTCATTATCTAGAGATATAGGACGATTTATACTTATCTCTGCCCCAACGAAGTATGTGCTGTAATTTCTGTAGAAAAATTGCCCTTCGAACCGGAACACATTGTAGTTTGCACATTACTGGTGGTAGAATAATTGGTAAAGGTGTAGTACTTCCCCAGTGGTTATGCCGTAAATATTACCTAACTACTAACTAGTGTTATTGAACAAGCGTGTTAGCTTTAAACAATGCCTTATTAATTAAGATATTTACATAAACCGAAGTACTACGCAAGTTATAGCTATAACTATTACGCAACAGGTCTCACGATTACTAACAGGATACGTTTCGTTAATGTTTGCTCCATACTGCACTAATTGTCGCACTAAATCTGAGCACCCCGAGACCATAGCTGAGAACAACGCTGGCTGAGGACACCGCACTAGCTTTGGGTCCGCCCCGTCCTTCAATAGCTGCGTGATTGTTGATTGAGTTTTATCCAACCTGTCAATAAAGTTAAAAAGTAATAAATATAGTAATAAATAAAGTTTTTAAAAATCAGTTTTGTAACCTTGTATGAGTATTCCTATAATTATTATAAACTAGCGATCCATCTCGGCTTCGCCCGTAGTACATAATAATATAATATCACTCAGGGATCAGGTACATATGCAGCGGTGAAAGAATTTTCGAAGTCGGTCCGGTAATTCCTGAAATTCGCGTACAGCGCGTTCAAACAACAACCCTCTTCAGTTTATAATATTAGTATAGATGCGAAAATGACTGTACGTCGGTCTGTTCCACTTTCACGCCTATACTACTGAACGGATTTAAATGAAATTTGGTACAGGGACAGCTTATTTAACCTGAAAAATGACATTACAAGAACAAAATTAAAAATTTTGATTAACCCCCGACTACCTCGGATTTGTTATCTGTGCAACATTCTACCACTTTCAAGCCCTTTCATTTGATACCCATGTTAAGGGAGTTGCGAAAAAACAAATGTCTTTCGCCATTTTGTGGTAACGGCCATCTTGGATTTGAAATTTGTCATAGTGCAAAGTATTTTACTAGTTAAGCCCTTTCGATTGATACCCATATTGTAGTAATAGTGAAAAAATAATGTAATTCGCCATTTTGTGGTGGCGGCCATCTTGGATTTCAAATTTGTTGTAGTGTATAGTATTCTCCTAGTCAAGTCCTTTCATTTGATACCCATATTGAGGTAGGTTGTAAAGAAATATTTTGTCCGCCATTTTGTGGAGGCGACCATCTTGAATCGATATTAACCAAACATAGCTAAGAACTATTAACTGATATATGTAACGCACAGATATTAACTTTCAAAAAAAAAACCCGCAACGAAATCGGCCCATCCGTTTGAAATCTACGGTGCCACAGACTGACACACACACAGACAGACAGACATCGACGTCAAACTTATAACACCCCTTTTTTTGGTCAGGGGTTAAAAACGGTTAAAGAAATAAGTGAAAAGGAGAAAATATTAATGATGAAAGTTAGCATGGAAATTTCGTTATTTTTTTAAGTTTATTTTTTTGATCACTTATAAAATAAATATGGCTTTTAAAGTTTAGCAAAATAATACCCATAAGGGGGTTAAATCCCTGCTTACTTACTAATTGTATAGTTAATCCGCGGGACGCAACTAGTAATAATACATTTCTTCTTGGTATCTTAGACTTCTTATTTTAGTAGATAGTTATAGGTATTAGTATTAATACGCACAAGTTCTTACAAATCTGATTTCATTTTCTCTTGGCTGTAGACAGATAGTTCGTATTCAGAAACCGGCCTGGTCGTCCGGCTGGTCTTTCCAACCTCCTTCGGTCCACCAGGGTGTTTACTGTGTGTGCTCGTTGCCTTGTTACGTTCCTCTTTATTTCCAAGATTGGCTATACCTATATCTATTTCCTTGATCATATCTATGACCTATAAGTAAATCCGAATATCAAATAGGGATGATGACTGGGTAATAGATATACCATTATAAATCTATCTAATTAAAAAAAAACAAGTACACGTACATTTTGTTTTATCAAATTATTGAAAATCGCCAAACATTATCATGAAACTTCCGGAGTGAGGGGTTGTGACGTCACGTCTACATAACATTCGTATTTAGAAGTGACGTCACTCGAAATCATAAGCAATATATCTTCGTCATTTTTGTTTGTGAAACAAAAGAAAAAAAACGCGTTTAACATTTTGATACACTAACTGACGGACTAATTAAATTAGTTTTTATTGTCATTGTGAAAGGCCATTAGTCCTTATTAAACTGTACCTATCTCGGTTAAAATGTTCGCTATTCATTTAAAACTTCTGTTTGTAGTTGGTCAAACAGGAATCCATTATGCCTCTGCGTACCTACTAAGAACTACGTGAAAAGAAATTGCAAACCGACGCAGGGCAACCAAAATATAGGCTTTGCCTAGTTACGGCAGGTCTAGTATGTTACGGCTAGTCTAGTAACTTGGCTAACACTAACTAGTCACTCTGTCTTCAAACCGAGAATGAATATGGATGAATGAATGAATATGAATATGGATTCCGCAAGAACTCATCCACCACTCTAGCAGTTTACAGCTTCACACAGCAGGTATTAGATATCTTAAAAGAAAAACAATACGCAATAGCTCTTCTCTTAGACTTGACAAAAGCATACGACAAAATTTCACACAATATCTTATTACAAAAACTACATAGAATAGGTATAAGGGGCAAGCCATATAACTGGTTAAAATCATATTTATCAGACAGGAAACAATTAGTTGAAATTAATCATACTGCAATAAATAGTAGCATACAAATAATCTTATCAGACACAAGCACCTTAAACTGGTCCATACCTCAAGAAAGTGTGATAGCCGGCATACTGTTTTTAATATTTGGCAATGATCTTCCAGATATCATAGAATCTTCATGCGTGTTATTTGCTGACGACATATCTCTTCTATTCAAATGTCCCTCAGACACTAAAGCTCTTGAAAAAATATTAGAGATACACGAAAATGTAAATTCCTGTATCTCATCACATTGTTTTGAACTAAATAAGACTAAAACTAAATAAATTCAATTCCACCCCCCGCAAAGGAAACCAATAGACCTCTCTACCATTGAAAACGCATTAAATACAAAACAAGTGCAGTCGACTACACTTTTAGGCATAACCCTAGATACCCACCTAAACTGGCAAAACCATGTAAAGAAAAAAAAACACAGTTAATGTACGACTTGTCAGTGTTAAAGAAAAATACAAATATTCAATCAAAAGCGCATTCTACGCATACGCTCACTCTTGGCTGAAATATGGCATTATAATTTGCGGCAACAGCTCCGACGCAGGGGAAATTTTCGTTATGCAAAAGAAGTGTTTACGAATTATAATGAACATTCGCCAACGAGACAGCTGCAGGCCTCATTTTATACAACAGGAAATACTAACTCTACCTTGTATGTACATATTAGGAGCTGCGATCTTTGTTAAACAACACCCTAACCTTTTCACTTTGAATACAAACACTCGCAGAAAACATCAAATAGTTGCACCTGAGCTAAAGTTAGAAATAGTCCGCAAAGGTTCTCATAACATGATATACAAAATTTATAACCACCTGCCGAAAAATCTACGAGAGGAAACCAATTCCAAAAAATTTTAAAAATTACTGAAAGACATTTTATTAAAAAAAGTGCTATTAGAAAATAGACGACTTCCTGCCTGACAAAATGTTTCAAGGTCACGTCACCAATCTAATAGACTGCAGGCCCGTGAACAAAATTTATGGGTCATCTGATACAGCAGGAGACCTATGTAGGATGATAGAAGGGTATAAAGTAATAAGATTGAGTACTATGCCGTCACTTGTAAGCTGCCCAACTATGTGCTGTTGAAGAGGGGGGGGGTTCTAATCCTCGATCATTTCTCCTTGCTGCATGATTTTTGTACGGCATTGCGAAATAATGTATTAGAAGAGGTATTGAAACTGTATGGAACCAATGCCGTACATAATCAAATGATCAAACTTACTCTGTAAATCGTCGGAAAATCATGAATTTTTTTCACAAACTAACAATTAGAATTTTAAAATTTATAATTTTTATTGTTTCAATACCTCTTCTAATCTATTATTCCGCAACGCCGTACAAAAATCATGCGACAAGGAGAAATTATCGAGGTTTAGAACCCCCCCCCTCTTCAACTGCACTCAGTTGGACAGCTTACAAGTGACGGCATAGTGCTCAATCTTATTACTTTATACCCTTCTATCATCCTACATAGGTCTCCTGCTGTATCAGATGACCCATAAATTTTGTTCACGGGCCTGCAGTATATAACAACCTCTGTACCTTTAATTACACTTAATTATATTTCATAAGTTAGTTATAAGCAATTTTTATTATACGCAACACCCTATGTACAGGGTATAATGTGTATCGCATTGTCAAACCAATGTACCTACTCATTGTAAAGGGTTGTAATCCTAAATAAATCGAATCTTCTAGAAAATCACGTTCCATCGTCGCTTAACGTCAGGCGAGATGGCGGTCAAGAGTTACGGCTGGTTTAGTTGGAAGAACGACAACTGCGGATCCAGAGCCTCTGCTTCGAATTACACGCTCACCACTGTATTTTCGAAGTTATGTGCATAATGCCGCTATCTTTTCGATGTCATGAGCGTGAAACCGATATGCTTCTATATTATAGAATGCGTTATCCACCGACCTGGCTTGGTCCAGCATGATGGACTTACTCCTTGCGAGAGTAGGCCGCGCAGTAGGAGTCCCAGCAATGGAGAACATTTAGTGAGCTACTTATGCTATATATTTTAATTAGGTCCTGACATATAAAATTGGTGTTTTGTATGGGAAGAACATAAAGCTGATTTTTTAAAATATAGTATATTAATTTTATCAAAGTGTGCAACATTGCTATCTATGCACTTTTGCCATCGCTTAGGTAGTTCACTGATTCCTTTACTAAAAAAAAATTCGGATGAAAATTAATAAAATCTTTAAAGGAGCATAGGTCTACCCCATCGGAGTTGTATTACTAGCACCGCCCAACGGTGCTACCCGTGTGGTTCCTGTTCCCATGATTTTCTAATAGTAATAAGTAGGCTATGTGCTATTCCAGGCTAATAACCCGACTATGTCACAAATTTCAATCCGATCGGTTCAGGCGTTCCAAAAATTGAGCAACATACAACCAGACTTTTTCATTTATAAATTTAGTATGCTAGTTTGGACCCCCTGGTTTTTTTGGATCATCTGGTTATCTGCATTACTTACCTCATACAGATAAATTGGTGTACTCGGTTTCTCTGGTTTGGTGAACAAATCTGCCACTTTCTGACTAAACTCTTCGTGTAGTTTGTGAAAAACTATTCCTTCGCGACTCTTAACTTCCGCAGTTTCGTTGCTTAGTGATGCGCCTGGTGTGGGTGAAGGTACATTTTTCTTAAGAGAATCTCCATTTGTTTTCCGTCTTTCAACAACAGGTTTTCGCTTCTTCGCGTCATTCGCATTTGTTTTTCCTTTTTCTGCTGAGCCTAGGGAAGTTCCGGATTTTTTCAAGTCTATTGTGATCTTGCTTCCACCTTTGCTTGGTTGAGGAGAAGTGTCAAGGGCAACATTCATTTCCCTCGTCATATGCCATTCAAATGGTTTTTCTCCTAAGCATGAAACAACAGAATATTTATTTGTTCTAAGCTAGTATTCAACAATTAAATACTCGTAGCTTATTTAGAATAGGTTTATGATTTTTTGAACCGATCTAAAAAAAGAGGTTCTGAATTCGCCAGTATCTTTTTATGTTTGTTATCTTATAACTTTCGACTGCGTGATCTGATCTTGATAATAAATTGTTTTTTCGAAAGGACTATATGCTTCGACTATATAGACTTCCCGAATAATCTATACATATAAAAATCAATGCCACTTTTCGTTGTAAGTTAACTCCTCCTAAACCTAAACGGCTGTTCCGATTTGAATGTTTTTTTTGTATACCTACGTTTGGGTAGGGCCCAGGATAGGCAGATGGCGCTACAGTTGGTGTCTAGGTTATTATCCGAGCGAAGCCGGAATGGGCCACTAGTCTACTATAAATTTTGTCGAAATAGGATGAGTGATTTTTGCAATATCACCAAAAAAATAAAACAAACCACCTATTATATATTAATACACGTGTAACTCACGTTTGATATAGTCAGGCCAGTCCGACTCAAGTTTCGATCGCGTCAGGCGATCTTTTTCAAACAGAGTGCGCGCGCGTGTTCGTAACTCGTTTAGCACTGACCTATAAATCTATTTAAATAAGCGAATCTCTTCAAAAGTTGAGGTAACAAACATCAATAACAGACAAATTGAGATGCTCATGCTTATTTGAAGCCGGTTGAAAATTAAAAATGACGTTATTATGTAACCTAAGATCAAAAACTCAAAATACAACTCACGCAGCGGAAGACTAATAATCTGTGGCGGTGGCGATAGAGCTTGCACCATTTCACAAGCCGGTATATCCCTGTTCAGACAAGCGAACTTCACTAAAGCCACTCCAAGCGGAGTGCAGCACGAGTCGTTGTAGTTATTCACGTTCGCTCCAGCTTCGACCAAGAAGTGGATAACATCTATTTGATTTCCGCACTGAAATCCATAGAACGATTTCGGTAATATTATGCTTTGGAACAGCGTATTTCTTTCAAAAGTTGTTGACAGAGTAAAATTGCGAATAAATAGGTATTTATTAGTGTCCGACCGAAACTGATTTTCCGGCCGAAACCGAAACCGAATGTTCGGCCGTGGCTTCAGTTTCGGTACCTATATAATTTATTAAAATACTGAAATTTGGTGTATTTTACCTATTATTTTGCCTTAATTAGGGCATGAAATGGAAACACAATATATATAACATAATAGGATAAATAAGAAACCTTCGCCAGTTATTCTACCGTCTAACTTTGTGGTACGAGTATATTGCTGTTATGGGGAGATGTATTACTCACCATTTACCGGCTTTTAAGTTGCCGGCCTCCTTGTTCCTTGAGAGATACAATCTAGAACTTTTCAAGGTCAGAGTGAATAGGTACCTACCTTCTAGGTCAACGTGCGTCATCTTCGACCACACCGTCGCTTACCATCAGGCGAGTTGATGGTCAAACGCGGACCTATACGCGATAAAAAAAAATCATCAGACACTTGTCCTGCTCGTCCTGGCACCTTATACTATGAAAAAAATATGTGTGCTTAAGACCGCACGGCAGAAGTGGAAACTAAAATAAGAAATATGTACTTATATTTAAAGACTACTAAATTATTTTAATAATTAAAAATATATATATTTAGAAATTTAAAATTAGAATATAATACTTATAAGCACAGCAACACGAGAATAACATGTTGCGAAATAATTAGTATCTATGGGCAAGATTTTTTTTTTAAATTAGGTACGCTGTTCGGAAACAGCTTTTGACTAGCAGCACTAGATTTGAATATCAAATACTAAAAAACTTGCTAGTTTTTTAGTATTTGCTATTTATTTATTTTATTGGTACTTATTTCGCTAAAATGAATAAATATGTTGTGTTTAAAGTGTATGTGTAAGTGCTGTGATGAAAATAGGTATCATTTTGTGTGTTTACGTAGTGTAAGTTCTGTGATAAAACAGTAATATACGAGTATATTTTTTTGCAATGTATGTGAAATGCAAATTTGATATTTCGTGATAAGTTCAATTAATGACATTAATGTGGTAAGAACATAGAAGTTAATGTCGGTATAAAAAGATATAAATATAATAAACACAGGGACTATAATGACTATATGATCTTTCTCGCTCTGACACGCTTGTTCACTGTACTTTGTTTCTCGCTCTAGCATCCCGAGTTTACCCAAAAAGCTATTATCATACCCGAGCGTGACGGTTGATTTCAATGCACAACCCACGAAAATTATGTCTAGGCCCGCCCAAAGAAGTTGGAAAATTAATAATAATTCACAAGAGCATTAATTGATAAAAAAAACAGAAGAAAAGGTGGTGGATTCGAAACTATTTGTTCAATAGAAGTTATGTATTTAATGACCTCCGCGGATTTGATGGGTCATTTCAGAATTTCACCGGAATGTCACCAACTGATTTTGAAATGTTATTAAGATTTATTGGACCATCAATGAAAAAAAAAGAAACGAAATTTCGGCATCCTATTGAGCCTCACAGAAGACTACTTCATGGCTCACTGTCATATACCTTTAAAATATCAAAACAATTGATCAGCAAGATCATACCAGAAGTTTGTAAGGAATTGACTAATCACAAATCAGTATAATTATCAAATGTATTTATTGTGTGTCATCTTCTAACTGGTTAACTATTTTTTCAATTTTGATAAAGTGCAACTCGTCACCAGTTGCAGTATGGACTCCTGTTTGGGGTTCTGGTGCATGCGTTGGGGTAGATGCATCAGAATACGTAGATGTCGATGATGTGGTGCGGTGTCCGCTGCCAAACTCTTGCCATCCATAGCTATGATGTCCACTGAAACAATTTTTATCGAAATTGCCCATTCTCGCTTGAAGCAGTATATTATTTATATAATATTTGGCCTGTAATACTGTTTTTTCATTTTTTACATTTTTTAATTCAGATGCCACATACTGGCCATAAACTTCAAATTCGTCTTTTGATTCCTCCATTTTCTTTTTGGCGCTTCTCATAATTTCATACACTTCATGTAGATTATCATCACACTTCCTCTTGTTTGACTGTGGACGCGGCGGCGGCGGTGGCAAGGTTGGAGGTGGTGTTGGCGCTGGCAGTTGTGATGTTGTAGGTGACGGCGGCACAGACAGGGATGAATTCGACGGTTTCATTGAGCCACTCCCATCCTGTAATTATTATTATTGTTTCATTTATCAAATACTGAACAAAAATGGATCTATTGATGGAAAACATATTGTTATTGAAGTACCGTGTAACTCTGGCAGTGACTTTTTCAACTATAAAGAACAATTCAGTATTGTGCTACTGGCAATAGCTGATGCAATTTACAACTTTATATATGCGAACTGTGGTGCTAAAGGCAGATCTTCCGACAGTAGAGTATTTCTGGAAACTCCATTTTACGACGCATTGACTCAACATAATTTAAATATTCCACAACCACAACCAATTACACCAAATGGTCCGAATCTACATATAGAAATCTACATATCGAATAGAGGACAGCGCATTTGCCTTATCTGAAAATATTATGAATCCATATCCTGGTATTCACAATCGAGGAACTATAAAGCGCATTTACAACTACCGATTTTCCAGATCAAGAAGGACAGTAGAAAATGTGTTTGGCATATTAAGTATTAAATATTAACGTTCTTATTCATAATAAATGCTTATAGAAGACTTAAAATACTCAATAGTTAAAACGCTCGATAAGCTTATAAAACGTTCTATAAAATTCCGTATTCATAAACGCTCTATAAGCCTTCTATAACTAAAGTATTACTAATATCAGTTTTAGGATCAAAATGTTGCCATTATAATGAAATCGATCGATTTTATGGACAAACTGACAGAATCGTCCACAGATAAAACGAGTTTGATGATGGAACCATAGACAATGTTACAGAATAAAAAAAAATGACATACACTGTGAAGTTATGAAGCGGGGAAATTTAAAGTTATATTACTAAAACGTAGTGGTGTTCGTTCGTTCTCTCATTCATTTCTTGTATTTTATAAGAAAAATTGCAAAATAAATAAATTAGAAATAAATTCCGAAAGTAAAAGGATCACTCCTACTTATATACACCTTTTGTCGATGTGGATTACTTTCATGTCAACATGTTTTATTCTTTCACCATCAACACCAAACACTACATTGGTTTTTATACACTACATAATATATGTATACTCACTAAATTCACATAGATTCAAATGTTAGGAATATTTGAAGCAAAAATCCTGGTACCTCGATTTCACGTGTTTTCCGTACATAATATAACAAAGATACTCCCAACGCTCGAGCGCTGGACATTGGCGAAATTACGGTGACATTACCAAATGGAAACAAAAAAATAAAGGTTGAAGTTGAATATGTCACAACGCCATTTTGACACTAATCAGCTGTTAAGAGTCGGCCATATTTGCCTAACTAACTAACTAAAGTATTCTTCTTCCTCCCCCTTGGGGGGAAGTCAGGAGTCCGGTCTCGAGGCTGGCCTCTTTACCGGGGATGGACTCGGGGACACACTGATCCCCGGGAGTTTGCGAGCCCGCCCTCTCGAGGGGCAGGCTTCTTCGGCCCTTCCGCACGGACGCGCGCGTCAGGGCTGTAGGTCTCGGTGTTCGTGTGTGTGTCCGCTATCCATACAGTCTCTGTAGGACGGCGGACATAGCCTGTGCCGCCGCGAGCTCCGGGTGCGTCCCGGTCGCTACGGCTTCACAGGCGCTCCTCAGGGACTCCCAAATGATGAAGGTGGGAGTCCCGAGTAAGTCTGTGGTTGAACCCGCCGGTGGGCGGGGGAAGCGGGGGATGAAGGGCGACCCTTCGGTGGAAGGGCCGAACCCCGGCGGTGTTGTTAGCGGCGGCGAGTTCGCCTGCCGCGGCTCCGAGCACGCCTCGTGCGGTTCGCACGATGGCGCCGGCTCGGTGTTTGGTGGCGGAGGGGGTCTCCCCCGCGTCCCGACTTCCAGTTCGAGTCGAACTTTGGGTGTCGGGCGCGGTCGGGGGGCCCGTGGTAGGTGCGGATGAGATTGGTGGGGCGCAGGGAGGGCGGGGGCGGGTGTGCGCCCGGGCTGGGGTTGGACCGTGTAGTCCCCAGCCTTCTCAACCTGCGCCTGTTGTTCGCTTGGTGCGCGCGCTAAGCGCGCTTCGCGCTCTGCGCGCGCCACGCGCGCTGCGGTACGGGGGTCTCGAAAGCCGGACCCCGGGGACCCGGTGTCGTCTTGGGTTGGTGTGGCCTCGGGTTCGGGGCTGCGAGTGAGGCCTCTTGCTGGGGTAGCGGCGTATATGCCGCCACCGGAGGGGCCCCTCTTCTGGTGCGTTTTCTTGTTTTTCGGTTGCGGCCTCCCTGACCCTGAGTAGGGTTGGCCGGAGGCGCGAGCGAAGAAGGAGTGCGGCCCACCGTGCGCCAGGCCCCATCTAGGGGCGGCGCGGTGACCGCTCTGGATCGCGGGGGCTTGTCGCCCCGCTGGAGAAGGGTCCAGGGCGGCCCGCCCGGCCGCGAGGCCGGGGCCGCCGGGGACCCGGGTTTGAATTTCTTGGCCGCCTGTGCCTGCGTTTTGGTGGGAAGGGGAGGGCGCTCGCCAGGAATAGTGATTTTCCTGCGGCGCGCCTCTTGTCTGAAGACACGGCACTGGCGGCTGTTGGCTGCGTGGTGACCCCTGCAGTTAGCGCAGTGCTGGGGTGTTTCCGCGGTGCGGGGGCAATCCGCGCCGGCGTGGGGTCCGCCACACTTTACACACCGCGGTGCGCGGTGGCGGTTGGCGGACGCGTGGCCGAAGTGCTGGCACCTGTGGCACTGCGGCACGATGCTCCTGCCCGCCACGCCTCAATAGTGACTTGAGGCATGTTGAGGAGC
Source organism: Ectropis grisescens (assembly GCA_017562165.1). NCBI lineage: Eukaryota > Metazoa > Arthropoda > Insecta > Lepidoptera > Geometridae > Ectropis > Ectropis grisescens. The sequence continues at coordinate 25,040,849 of CM029771.1, forward strand.
TCCGTTACGCAGTACAAGGCGTCCAGCTTGTCCCGCGGCATCTGCTCCAGTTGCACGTGGAATAACTTCCGACGTGCATTGGGTCTTCTCGGTAGCGACCGGCAATATGTTGCCGGGAATTCCAGGTCCTTCAGCGCCCTCAGGACCTGGTCTGGCTCCGTTGCGTCGGGTAGCCCCCATAGGGCCACCTTAATGGGCTTGTCCTGATCGAGAGCGTAGCAGTAGAACTCGAGGTCCGGGTTCCTTGCTCGCTCCTCGACCAGGTATCGTTGTACCGCCCGAAACTCGGTGTCCGATTTCGGGCGGAAGCGTAGTCCTTTCAGGAACGGCTTGACGTTGGGCGCGTGTCCCAACAGGTTTTTTAACGCGCCGAGGTGGGCCTCCCAATTGTCGAGGCGGTCCACAATGATCGGCGGATAGGTGCCGCCGGCCTTCGTCCCGGCGGGGTGCGCGGGGGCTGCGGGGGCAGGGCGGGGTGACGGTGTTGCCCTCCTCGGGGCGGGGGAGGACACCATCTCTGCGTACGTCTTCAACTCGTCAGGAGTTGGGTACGGCGGTGGTAGTACTTGAGGATGAGGCTCGAATTGCTGGTAGTGTTCCAGGTCTGGCGGAGACGGAGACGGCGGAGGCAAACTTACATTGCCTAGGTCATCGCCGCTCTCCAGCTCGGAGTCTGACGCCCACGTCTCGGACGCGACCGACATGTCGCGTCGTAGGTCGAGTCGTAGGTCTGGCGGTAGCGGGTAACCCAATAGGGCTAGCCACCTCGGGTCCATTTTGTATTCCGCATGTTGCGGTAGTAGTTCTAATTTTGCCATCTGTGCGCTTCCGTCTTCCGGCGAGTGATGCCATTCCGATCGTCCGGGCACATCTGTGCTTGACGGCTCGGTGGAGATCTCAGGCTCGGCGTGGGGCGAAGTGACAAGGGTCGTTGGTTCGTTTGCGTCCGCGGGCCCGACGGGAATCGTCGGTCTTGCGGAGGACATTTCGGTGTCGGAAGTCGCTGGCACGGCGAGTGAAGTCGGCTGCGCGCGCTTCCTTTTGGTTTTCATTTCCTTCGATGCGTCTAAGATTTCCATCTATTAGACGATCGAAGTAGTAGTATGTGGCCACTAGTGGCACACTGTGCACAGCACTGTGCTCTGTCTCTCTCGCACCTCGGTCTGATTGGTCGGCGGCTCGGGCGTCCGAGTGTATATGTTCCGCGGCGATACAGGCCTAGCCAGGTGGAACCCGTGAGGGAAGCCCAGCTGACCGATCGGCACTAACGGAACACACTCGGGACGCGGGATACGGAGCCGCGACCAGGCGACGAGGGGGGGGTGCGGGGTGCTGGAGGGGTGCTTCAGGCGGGCCGCTCGCTGGCGCCGTTTCTGCACGAAACGGGATCAGCCGAGCAGAGGCGCCGGATGTGCGGTGCACGATGCGAGGGACCGTCCGGGCAAGCTACTACGCGCGCGGCGGAGCTCCCGGTACGGTCGATGCGCAGGTCTTTGTCGACTGCGGCGCGCGCGCTCTGTGGCGGGGAGTCAACTCCCGCGGGGGAGGACTCGACCCAGGCCGACAGAGGTACGGGGGACAGGCGACTGTAAACCTCGAACGTGTGGTACTAGCGTGTCGAGCACACGGAGCACACACACGGAGGTTCACCATATTTGCCTTAAAACACCGCTAAAGTAGGGTTCTCGGCTTTATAACTTTATAGAAGGCTTATTGCACGTTTTAGCGCTAAAATGCTGTTAAGAATACCATTATTCCATTCCTAAGACGTAAGGTGCGTTGGGGTAACTCCGGACAGATTTTTGACTAGTTAGCATAGTCTTGCAATTTATTTAATTTCTGGAGATCAATGTATGCCAGATCTTTAAAATAAATCTACAATGCTTAACGGATAGACAGAGTATAAGTGTGAATTTTGTCTGTCTTACAGGCTTAATACTTTTTGTTGTAGACGTTTGCCAAAACAAACTTTATCTTTTATGATCACGATAACACATTTACCACCGAAGGGCAAGTTCGGACTGCAATTAATAGTAGCCTTTATTGCTTAGAAGACAGATTCCATTAGAAGAATACATCCGATCTTTCACTTTCTAAACTAAATATTTTGCATAATTTACTAATTCACACACAACACATTTCTGATTTGCCGGAGCGATAAACAGAAACTATGGGTCGCGGGACGATAACATGGCGTCTTATTTAATCTTACGCGTGTTTGAAAATTATTCGAAATTAGATCAAAAAACAATTCATATGGTCTTACCCCATATCCGATCTTACCCCAACGTACCTTACTATAGCAAGTCTTTAGACATGCTATAACTTTTTATGAATAAGATCGTAAGTGTCTTTTGCGTTTTCAGAAAAGCCATACCTCATAAGCCTGCTACTTGTGAAATAGTAACAATGTCGTGTGTATATTTACATAACTTTTTAAGACGCAATAAACAGTATCGTGCTTTGTATACTCCTCCAGGAACATTCAATTATGAAGACTCGGAATATAACATCATAGAAGGTACTTGGCGAAGAGATATTGGTAGGTACTCACAGCAATATGTTAGATTTACGAACTGTAAAGACACCCACCACTCGCTGCTACGGTCGTAAGAGACAAATATGCTGAATATTTTAGTAGTCCAGAAGGTAGTGTACCATGGCAAAATGCTCGTGCATAATAAAATAGTTCTCATTTGTATGTACCTACCTATCTATACTTTTCCAAATAAAATTAAGATTACCTATAATATTCACTATCGCTTCATTGAAAATTAACAAGACCCTAGTAGGAAGTCGATTAAAATAATTATATACAATATAGATAGGTACCTGACGAAGTTACTACATAAATACTTAGAATAATTAAACTGCATACTGCATTAGCTTTTAGAAAACACTTGACAGACATTTTAAGACTTTTTGTATGGATTTGACAGATAACAGATAATATAAAAACTACTCACTGTTCCCATTGTATCTGATGTTCCAGACGTTGTTGCACCACACAATAAAAATTGCAGCGATTCAAACCACTGCCATTTGCTTTTAATCACTTCCTCGGAACCGCTTCCAGTCCTTTTTGATGTTTTAATTTTTTTCTTTTCACGACTAAATTGTGAGCGTAGAATATGCATCTTTGTTTCTACTTCTTTTTGCGATATATGCAATTCTGCAGCAATGTTGGTCCAAGCATCATTTTTTTTTAATTTATCTTTATAGTCTTTATTTGAGGCGTCCCAAAGAATACTATATTGGTGATAAAGCTCTATGAGCATCGAAATTTGGTTGTTGGACCATACTACCTCCATGTTTATAAGCTCGCGCAAAACACGTCCACACCTGTTGACTTTTGTTTATAAACTAGATGTTTCGTCTTGCTCTCCACTCGTAGTGGGGAGCACGGCAACACGTATCATAAACAATGTTTCATCATCTATGTTTATGAACTATTTATAAACTGTTTACAGAGATGATGAAACATTGTTTATGAACAGTTTATAAACAGTGTTTATTAACAAATGTTTACTAATGAATACGTGGCTTTACTTCTCTTTCTCTCTCATCCTTTTCTATTCGAGACTATGACGCGCGCAGACGTCGCCCATTACAGCCCCTTTTGTTAGTGTTTGTGAGTTTTACTAACTCGCACGCTGGTTGATCGGTAAACTGTAACTCTGTAACTAACTGTAAGTGTGTCTTTCTCTAATGTAGAAACAATTTTATTTTTTGGGAACTATAATACTTACGACAGCGTACATCAGAGCAGTATTTCCTAGAATATCGGCAACATCAGGGTGCACATTCTCTTCATTGATCAGCTGCGCTACTTTGTTAATGTCACCCAGGTAGGATGATAGTATCAAAAGCCTGAAATTCAATAATAAATTATTTAACATCGGCAAATTTGCAATTATGTAGTTAGATATAAACAATTTTCGTACAAAAAATTAAACCGACTTCAAAACCACAAATAGGCACTCAAAAGCGAAAAATAAACTAAAATCATTGTTATAAGCGCTACTCACTCATCTATTTGAAGTCGGTGCCAGCTAAATCTAACAGGTATAGGATAGATACTACTTACCTGTGCCTACATAGCATCAATCTACTAACTTTTTGACCTGACTGGCACCGACTTCAAATAGATGAGTGAGTAGCGCTTATAACAATGATTTTAGTTTATTTTTCGCTTTTGAGTGCCTATTTGTGGTTTTGAAGTCGGTTTAATTTTTTGTACGAAAATTGTTTATTTTACTCTTTTTAGTGTACAAGAACAAAATTAAAAAATTTGATTAAACCCCGACTACCTTGGATTTGTTATCTGTACAACATTCTACTAGTCAAGCCCTTTCATTTGATACCCATATAAAGGAGTTGTGAAAAAACAAATGTATTTCGGCATTTTGTGGAAGCGGCCATCTTGGATTTGAATTTTTTCATAGTGAAAAGTATTCTACTAGTCAAGCTCTTTCGTTTGATACCCAAATTGAGGTAGTAATGAAAAATATAATATAATTCGCCATTTTGTCGTGGTGGCCATTTTGGATTTGAAATTTGTTATAGTACATAGTACTCTACTAGTCAAGCCCTTTCATTTGATACCCAAATTGAGGTAGGTTGTGAAAATATTTTGTCCGCCATTTTGTGGAGGCGGCCATCTTGAATCGACATTAACCAGACATAGCTAAGAACATCTGCTATGGTATTAACCTTGAAATAAAAGAAACCGCATCGAAATCGGCCCATCTGTTTGAGTTCTACTACGGTGCCACAGACAGACAGACAGACACACAGACAGACATCGACGTCACTTATAACACCCCTTTTTTGGTCGGGGGTTAAAAACAAGTTTTTATTAAAGCATTTACACAATTTTGTATTGACAGGGTCGAGATTCATAACTTTTGTGAAATCTACAACGTCATCCAGATACGCAATTTTTCAGTTTTTGGTTCATATTTCAAAAACTACTTGACCGATTTCAAAAATATTTATATGGGACCATTCGGGAAGCATACCCATCCGAACACAAAAAGAAATTTTAAAATCAGTTCAGAGGTTCTCGAGAAATCAGGTAACATACATAAAAAAAAAAAAAAAAAAAAACATAGGGTTCGAATTGATAACCTCCTCCTTTTTTTGGAAGTCGGTTAAAAATTATGGAAAGTCCTTGACCTATCTTTGACGAGTTTATCCAATTTTGTCTATCTATATTAGGTAATATTTATTTCAAATGTTTTGAACTGTAACAGATAAGAGTGAGAACAAACTTACAAACACTAAACTCATAATGTTAGTGAAAATCTCCAACGAATAAGAAAAGTATAATGAAACAAAATACAAATTCAGACTGGGTGACTTAATGGTAGCATGAGGCTAAGAACTCACGAAGCGATTTTCAGCCGCGCTCGGCACGTTTGCGGGCCCGCAGCTTGTGCAGAGTGCAGATATACATATACATATGTGCCCTGCGAGTCTTACGCCCGCGGCGCGTGCGGATTCCGCGCGGAAATGAGCAATCTCGTGAGTTTTGAAATAAAACCGTAGTTCCGCAATCGCGGCTGGCGCGGGTGGAAATAGCTCTATAAGCTCTTAGCTTGAGATAGACGCCCAACACCCAAAAAATATTTAAATTTGGAAATAATTACGAGTATCTGCATTTATACCTCCATAAATTTTTTACATCATTTTTACGTCATTGTTTCTTTGTAATTATTTTGTGTAATTACACTATTTTAGTAAATCAACAAATGAGACATTTGAGATATAAATAGATTACAATTTATTTGAGTAAAATTATAATACAGTATGTCAATTACATAAATAATATTAGTTTAACGAATTGAAATATGGGCGGCACTTTTGGGGGAAATTGAAAACGATCGATGACAGTCACATTTACATATTTGCAAACGCCTCTTTAGAAATAAGACATAAAACAAACCTGCAGTCATATTCGTGTTTAGCTGCGGGGTGGAATGCTACCCGAGCACCGCTAAGGATGCTCTTCAGGTCGATATTCGAACGTCCCCTCTGCATCTCGTGCTTGAAGCAATGCTTCATCATGTTGACCATCATTTCGCTGTTATTCCACGCGTAATATTTCATGCAGTTATCGTCCGTATTGCTATGGACCTGATCCTGAAATTAATATTTAAATGTTTGACTATTTGCCACAGCACCACCGTTTTCGTATAAACTGCCCGATTTCTGCGTAAGCGTAGGCAGTCCGCTATCCCGTTCAAGGTCCTGAGAGTGCCCAGCCCCCTCTACTAAACTAAATCGGCTATGGCTTTGCTATTGCTGTCTCTATCATTTCAAGCGATAAGAAAAGAGTGAGCAATGGCAAAGCTAAGACAGTTTAAATTAGGCGGTACACCCTCAGCTGTCGTGTTTTGACAACCGGAACGCTCTAGCAAACCGCGCTGTCCAAGAGCGGGTTGACGGACGACACATATTATCTGTGAAATCTAGTTTATGAGTTAGACTATTTCTTAGCCGTTTCTTAATCACCGTCACTATCCACAGCCTTAGGTACAGAAGGAAATAATGAGTAGGTACATTAATTCACTTACATGATCTGTCTCCACCGTAGTTTCAATCTCTTGCAGTTCTACGATTTTATTCTTGTAGTATTTCTGATTGAACAGCTCCACGTGGCAGACTCGGCTGGCCAGGTCGTTGCAGCTTTTAGGGTACAGCTTATTCCAGTTTTCAGACGCAAAAATCGGAGCTGCGCCTTTTTGTTTCAGGAGTTCTATGGCGCTGTTAACCTCGCCGATCTGAATATACGTTACGTTTCCTTGAACACGTACGACATTCAGTATATATTTTAATATAAACATAAGTATATGGTTTTAGTATGAAAACTAACGTGGTTGTTAATTTGTTATACATATTCAATTAATTCACGGGTAACTCAAATTTGAAATGGTTGGTCTAGTCCGTCTTAAGTTTCAACCGCTTCCAGCGGCCTTTTTCAAAAAGAGTGTACGCCCCTGATCGCTTTCCATTTACCACTCAGCGTTCGAGAGTTTGGGACTCAGTGCCAAACGGGTCGGACATTTATGACATACCTAACAATTTCATTTTGCTTCAATTTTTTTTTTTAAATAAAGTGTGACGAGACGAGCAATACAGTCATGTGTCTGTGGTAAGCAACATGCCTACCACATAACAACACATTGACACGCAGCTATTGGAACATGAAGAATCCAAATCATTACCTACCTCTGCACTGCGCTCGTCACCCTAAGATCTAAGATGTTATATCTCTAAGCCCTGTAATTTCTCTGGAAACATCGCCCTTCCAACCAGAACACAGTAATGTTTGCAGATTACTGCTTGGCGGTAGAATAACTAGCAAAGGTGTGATACTTCCCCAGGCAGACCCTGCTAAGAGTCTACCACTAGCTACCACTACTGTATGCATTTATCGTCTATTTTGTTGTGGAACACAATGAAGTGTATAAATAAAGTACGGAGAAACAGCTATCTTACCATACGAGTATTTGTGGCGAGCTGAGTTCTATAAGCTTCTGGGATCGTTCTTGTTGTTTCCGGGCCAAAATTGAAATCGAGAGAAACGGACGGAGTTTTGGGTCGCCACGTCAGTCGGACCAGTTGATTGCCGCGCCACACACCGACGTTCTGTCGGAGTTTTGTATTCGACTCTATCCCGGGACCCCAGCGCATGTCGTTATAAAATATACCCTATTGATACACAGATATTATTAGGAGTTACTTATTTATATATAGCTAGTAGTGGTTCCCCGCGTATTTACCCGCGTAGCTCCCATTCCTGTTATTTCCCCCCAACGAAAAGTACCGAATATAATACACAGGCATTTCAGGCTACAAATCTACCTGTGTTCCAAATTTAAACCCGATGCGTTCATACGTTCCGATGGGATTGAGTAACAAATTGACTGCCCTTGTGGCTTAGTTGGTAGTAGCTCTGCCTGCGAAGCCGAGGGTCGTGGGTTCGATCCCCACCCAGTGCAAATATTTGTGTGATGAATTCAAATGTTTGCACTGTGTCTGGGTGTTTATATGTATAATAAGTATGTATTTAAAAACTATATAAGTATTATATCAGCTATCTGGCTGCCATCACACAAGCTTTGCTTAGTTTGGGGTCAGATGGTGTTGTGTGTGAATTGTCCACCAATATTTATTTATTTATTTATTTTAAACGTCTAAACACCCAAATTTTCAATATAATATAAATTATTTCAATATAACTATAAATGTGTCTCTCAGGTCGTTTTATCGGACTCAACTCTCGACAGAACATATATCGTTAACACATCTTGCAGCAGGCGCGGTCCCAGCCTCGAATTTTGGAGGGGGTCACCAGTACGCAGCCTTAGGTTTTGGGGGGTCACAAGAAGAAAAACAATAAATCGAGCAAAAAATACTTTACTAGTAGCGCCCCAAGATTTTACCCGCGTAGTTCCCGTTCTAGTTGTTTTCCCGCGTTAAAAAGTAGTCTATGTATGTACTATTAGATATTTTTAATTTTCTTAGATTTTTTGTTTAACTTATACGATTTTGGGGGGGTCACCCCCCCCCCCTCGGACCGCGCATGTCTTGCAGGCGCTTTTATAATCTAAAAATGTTTTTTGATAATCATGGACACAAACTTACATTGAAAACACTGCCATCTGGATATGACATTAACCCATAGCCATGCAAACGATTCCCAAAGAACCAGCCCTCATGGGTGAGGAAGGTTCCCTTTGGTCCCTCAAACCTCCACCGGTACTCTCCTTCACCATGCATCGTATCGCGTATAAAGTTTCCAGTGTACCATTCCAGAGACTGTTGACAAGAATTGGTAACATACAACAGAAATTAAAGCATTATTATTTATTAAAGTAGTTAAAAATAGCTTCTCTGGTTGATTGCATTTGCTATTCTATCGTACTCAAAGAAACCGGGTTTCAACAGATCATTAATATTCAGCAGAAATAGTGTTTTGCATCTGAAAAATCTGCAACAGAGAAACTCTAAGCATAGCTCTTTCCAAAGCCAGTAAAGCGATTTTCAACTAATAGACTTAATTTGTCAAATCCACGATTCTACACCGTAGAGTCGTAGACAAACGAGGGTAGGAAACACTAATTGAATAATGCTCTTATCTTCAGAAACTGGGATGAGCGCCAAGAAGACTCGACTACTTAAGGATATTGGAACATGCACTCTGAGTTATGTGTTATAGGCACTAATAACCTCAGCACCACTCCAGTAATTAACTCCACAACCGTCTCGCCGCTGTTCTGTGTCTTTATCGCCGAGATAGTATTCGTAGTATGGCCATTTGCTGTCTGCTTTTACTGGGGCTGAGCATTTCACAGGTAAGTTTTCCATTACCGGTTCGTTATGTATGTATAAACATCAAAGAATATATAAGCACAACGTATATAATGACGACAATATAATTATTGAAGATCCCAGCAAAATATCATGAAAATTAACACGCGAAAAGGAAAAAACTAAAAAAAATACATTTGACATTGACAAAATATCACACACAATGTTGAGTAGGAATGACATAAAAAATCCCAAATAAACCCTTTTTGAGATTGAATAAAGGTTTTAATTAAGCAAGCCCAAATAATGCTCTGTTCTCAGGTGATACACACTTTGACGAGGTCTCCACCTCATCAAGTTCAAATTTCATGTTGTAAGGACCATGTTAGACGTCATCATCATCATCATCAGCCGCAAGACGTCCACTGCTGAACATAGGCCTCCCCAACAACGAACGGCCCTGCGCAACCTGCAACCAGCGCTTTCCAGCGACCTTTGTGAGGTCATCTGTCCATGTAGTGGGAGGCCGTCCAACACTGCATCTTCCGGTTCGTGGTCGCCACTCGAGAACCTTTCTTCCCCATCTGTTGTCAGTTCTGCGAGCGATGTGGCCTGCCCGTTGCCACTTCAGCTTGCTTACTCTTTGAGCTATGTCAGCCACTTTCGTTCTTTTGCGAATATCCTCATTACGGATTCTGTCGCGCAAAGAGACTCCGAGCATAGCTCTCTCCATAGCTCGCTGTGTGACTTTGAGCTTCGTTATGAGGCCCACAGTTAAGGACCACGTCTCAGTTCCATAAGCCATCACTGGCAACACGCACTGGTTAAAGACTTTCGTCATGTTAAACGTACTAATAGATAATAGCGAGCTTTTCAATAAACTTCGTGTACTTTCTTACCTCACCCCCGCATCAGTCTGTATTAGGCCACACTATGGATAGTACACTGACTCATTTCGCTTAGTATGCCAAGTGAAATGAGTTTCAGTGTACTTGCCAACGGTAGCCTTCACCATGACAACAAGGACAACGTGACCTGCAGAACTGCATCTGTTTTGTCACGGAAAACATCTTGCTCGTAAATGAGACCTTAGAAAGGCCTCGTTTTCGGGGTTTTTTAGATTGTTTGTTTTTGATTTGGAAACTCGGAGATAGTGAGTGATCAATCGCAAGGTCCTCGCCGGTTCTTAATGATATGACTACCTATTGTAATAGTTACCGAACCTCTTCATCATCATCAGCCGCAAGACGTCCACTGCTGAACATAGGCCTCCCCCCTAGATTTCCACAACGATCGGTCCTGCGCAACCTGCAACCAGCGGTTTCCAGCGACCTTTGTGAGGTCATCTGTCCATCTAGTGGGAGGCCGTCCAACACGGCGTCTTCCGGTTCTACCGAACCTCTTAATTATTACAAAACGTCCCTTCACGGTCTTCATCCCTTTACAACAAACTACAAACGCAGGGTATCAAAGGATCTTTACATGTATTTTCAATGAAAATCTAGTTAACGCGACTTTAACACAGACGTAGGTACCATTGGTAAGATCTAGTCCACTTTTTCGAAACTATTGCATTAGGGTGATGAAGAAGGTGCACCCGGGCACCAGTATCTCGAATAAAGCCATGTCGATCATGAACTCGCTCGTGTCCGACATGTTCGAGCGGATCGCCGCAGAGGCGTCGCGTCTGGCGCACTGCAACAAGCGCAGCACGATCAGGTCGAGGGAGGTGCAGACCTCCGTCCGCCTGCTGCTGCCCGGCGACCTCGGCAGGTACGCTGTGCGAGAAGGGACCAAGGCCGTCATCAAATTAATCAATTCGATGTGAGGCTCTTCAGACGGCCATAAAACGGCCCTTTTCAGAGCCAAAAATATTTTCATAAACGACAACATTTATGCTTCAACTGTTTTGAACAACATCACACAACTCACCGATCGTAGTATTAAGGTATCTGTTGTATTTTAAGTACTGAATTATTCTTATTCCACCTATCCATTTAGTGTAGGTGTATTTTTATTTAGAGGAAATTCCGAATTTAATAATTACATTTTTTCTTCTTAACAAAGAGATTAACTGCTAAGAGGAGCATTACATCCAGGGGTCTCCAGTACTACCGTTCAAAGTCAAGTTATTCAGCGAATTTACAAACGCATGATAATTTGAATAAAAATATAGTTGACGCGAGCTAACTCAACACGAACGTACCAGTGGCGTCATCTAGTGCACTGTTTCTTAACTATTACAAAACTAGCGTATCATTTGAAGAGTATTAAGAAAAGCAGAAAGTGTTTAGTATAAATAATCTTAATGTTTATAAATTACGCACCACGTTGTTTGTCCGCGATGAATTACTCGGTGGACTCCTAAACTACTTAACCGATTTTAATCAAGTTTGCACACCGTGTGCAGTTTGATCCAACTTGAAAGATAGGATAGTTTTTATTTCGATTAATAGTCTTTATATGACAATATCCGAGCGAAGTTAGAACGGGACGTTAGTATCGTATATAAATATTTTGGTTTTTATAGGTATATTCTGTTCCATAACACCGTTAAAAACATTTTTAACAAGAACAAAATTAAAAATTTTGGTTAACCCCCGACTACCTTAGATTTTTTATCTGTACAACATTCTACTAGTCAAGCCCTTTCATTTGATACCCATATTAAGGAAGTTGTGAAAAAAGAAATGTAATTTGCCATTTTGTGGTAGCGGCCATCTTGGATTTGAAATTTGTCATAGTGCAAAGTATTCTACTAGTCAAGCCCTTTCGTTTGATACCCATATTGCGGTAGTAGTGAAAAAAATGATATAATTCGCCATTTTGTGGTGGCGGCCATCTTGGATTTCAAATTTGTTATAGCGTATAGTATTTTGCTAGTAAAGCCCTTTCATTTGATACCCATATTGAGGTAGGTTGTGAAGAAATATTTTGTCCGCCATTTTGTGGAGGCGACCATTTTGTATAACCAGACATAGCTAAGAACACCCGCACAGATATTAACTTTCAAATAAAAAAAACCGCATCGAAATCGGCCCAACCGTTTGAGCTCTACGGTGCCACAGACAGACACACACACAGATAGACAGACAGACATCGACGTCAAACTTATAACACCCCTTTTTTGGTCGGGGGTTAAAAAAAGCGAACGTGGTGCATTTAAATGTTTCATCTTAATCGGAAAGTAATTATTAAATCGGAAAGTAATTATTAACACAACAAAAAAAGGTTTTATGCTATTGCATAGCTTTTATCGCGGGCCTGGGGACCGAATTTTAGTGATCGTGCATCTCTTTCTTATGTTCATAAGAAAAAGGGATGGAAGACTGTAACGCCGTCCTCCCCATTCGGTCATTCGACTTTGAATCTTAATTGTATTAGCTTTACAGACTAAATGCTCTTAGCTGTAGAAGACTGACTAGATTGTATACTTCTCTGCATTTTTTTTATGGTAAACAAATGTCACTCTTCAAAATAAAAGCAATTCCGAAAAATTGTTAACATCCCTATTGCTTATGTTGATAAAAATGCATGCATCATGCAATAGCTTTACCGCGGCAGTCCCCGAGTGCCACACTTCTTTTTTATGTAATTTCTTCTACTACATTACTTCTAACACTCCTTATTAATTAAAGGACATCGGCCTGCATAAGGAGATCGCGGCGCCGCCGGTCTCCCTCGAGGTTCTGTATGAACTCGTTGGTGAGCATCTCCCCCTACTAATCACCGTGGGAGCACAGTCCACCACGGTACCCCGAGCACAACCGAAGATTGGGTCACAAAGGTTAAATTGTAGCTTGGGTGGCAATGCTTTGATCTGGACTGAATTTAGTGATTAAGACATTGATCACATTGATAAGCACCGTTTGTTAACGAAATACATTTTCATTTAATTTAATTTCACATTTCCGGAGAGTTAATACATGGCATAGCATAAGCAGCCCACTAAATGTTCCCACTGCTGGGACTCGGGGCCTTCTCTCGCAAGGAGAGAGTCAAGGCCATAGTCCACCACGCTAGCCTTGTACTACCTACCAGTGCGGTTTGGTGGATGTGACACATGACCTCGAAAGATCGTGTCGGTTTCTTCAAGTGATTTCCTTCACCGTTTTAAGTTAGCGGCATCGAACTTGGACTTCGAAAAGACAGTGGTGGGGGTGGATTTGAGCCCGGGGGCTCCGAGTCGACAGTCGCCGTTCTCCCGACTAGACCAGCCGTAACAATACACGGGTCAAATAAAAAGTCTGTCTGAGTAAGAATAGATTTTATTATAAAAATAACAAAAATAAGTACACATTCTAGTACTTTAAATATCGTTGTACACTATCTTATGAATAACCCCCTTTTTAGTTAAAACAGTATTTTGTTCTGTTTCCTGAGATAAGTTTTAAACAATTTTTAGTCGCTTTTAGTTTTTAGCTCCACATGAGTGTTAAAGACATAAGTCAAAGATAAGTCTGTTCCCACTGCATATTTATCTACGAGTATCTAGGTACTTTGTGATAAGATTATTATAAAAAATATTGCACGCTCAAAAACGGAAACTGTTGTGTCTATTTATTTCATTTATTGTACACAGTTACTATAGCTATAAATACATCTGATTCTGTCTTCTTTTGGTATCTACAACTACTCTTGCATGCTACAAGATGGATTTTTTTGTACGGCTGTAGGATTTTTTTGTATGCTTTTGGCGATAGGATCGCAATTTAGTACCTACTACATTTTTCAGTTAGGATATACCTAACTTACTATATTTTTGTTTTGTAAGCATAATAACAGATTTATCTTTCTCAAGTCTGTTTTTGTAATATGGCGCTTTGTTTTTATTTAAGTTATAGGTACCTTCAGAGTTGACAATACAAAAGTGTTGTATAGTGCCACCAATGTATCTGTAAAATGGCCAATAGTGGAACTACTGGGACCCACGGAACGCAGATACAGCAGTTGTCTAATTTAGTAATAAGTGGCAGCACTCTTCGATCGTGGCACCATCGCTATATTCTAAAGATAAGTTGGCCGTACTGTGATTACTTATGTCAATACATTTGTTACTTAGGTTGATTTATCGAAAACAACCGCAGCAGCCTCGGCAGCATTTCACTTTAGACCTCTCGAAGTACGTGTATTCCTGAAAAAATACAAAAAAATAATGTTTATGTTTGAATTTGTGAAGAACACATTTTTCCTTCCCTTACGAGGACCTATAACTTTGTATTTTGGCGTTTTGTAAAAAACCACAAAAGGACCGTTATTGCAAGCTATTAGAGTTTTTGTAATATTTAATACTGAATTATATTTTTATTTGGATGTATCTTTGCTGGTCCGTTACAAATTAGGTTTTTTTTTTACAAAATCTCGTATTTTTCTAGGCGTAATAGGATGGGCTGCTTTTGGTTGATTGGATTTTGGGTTACCATCGAAAAAAAAAATGAAATTCGATTTTTTTAAATGAAAATGACATACATATTTTAATCTTGAAAACGCTAGATTTTTTCAAAGTCGAATGCACGCTCGGCTATGAGCCGATTGTAAAGGGTTATCGTTGCGGTCAATGAGAAACATACTTACCAATAGAAAAGTGGCAGCCAAGAGCAAGCATTTGTGCTTGGGCTGTACAGCGTTGTCTGGCATTTGTAGAGTAGTGGCGAAACTGACCAGTTCGCGATCCCATCCGTGGGAAATCTTGCCCACTTCTCTTAGGGAGTCAGCCGTCATTATCTGAAATTATCATTGTTACCGTAGTATTAACACTGTTTACATCTATTTTTTAATTAAACCCTCTAGATTAGAATACCTAGTCTATATGGTTCTTAGCTGTATGATGGTTGTATCTTTCATAGTTTTTGTTTGAGATTTGGGTGCTATTTAAGTGTTCAAATTTTGTTTTTGTGATCCTACCTATTGTACCTACTGTAGGTAAGATTTAGGTACCTGCTGCAAAAATAAACGCGTGTCAAAATTGAACAAGACAGTTCCTAAGTACCTAATCTAAGTTTTCTTCATTTACTTATTTCCTTTAAAGTTGTTATAATCACGTTGGTAGTCATAATAACCCGCGATTAAAACCAAATGTTAAGACAAATTCTTTTCATTTATTTCACTAATTTATAGTTTTTTCTGCTGCCGCGAAAAATTATAGGTTGATAAACCTTCACTTATGATTTATTTTGTTTAAAATAACTTCAAATTTTTTGAGGGTAGATCTAGTTATTTTATTTTTTCACATGATGAGTCATATCCTGCGACGAGGCGATATGGGTTCCACTCCGCTTGACGGGGTAACCTCTCTCTCATAGCTTGAGAGTTGATCTTGTCTATCGATGCCGTACCTTGAACTGCGAGAGCATGAGTGCGCTCCGCTGCAGCACGGCAGGCCCCTCGACGACGAAGAGCACCTGGTCCGTCGCGTCTCGCACGTGGAACACCGGCACCATCCACGTGCAGCGTTGCTGGACGCGCCCCACGTAGTCCCCTGGAGGCGTCACCACCTTCATCTCCTGCAATATGATCGTCAAATAATGAGGATTGATTTTTTGACAGCCAGACATTACATTGGGCAACATTAGATAGTATAAATAGGTCGAAACTTGAGACGTAGAGGGAAGCACTTGATGTCGATTTCTTGGACTAAGCAATGTGATGGTTCTACGGCGGGCTGGTCAGTCTGGAGAAAAAGAAGAAGGAAATTTTGGCGGCATAACATTGGAGAATGGATGGGGATTACAAGTACTGCCGAGCTTTTCCGCCATGCTTGGAACCACATTAAGAATGATTCACTGACTACCAATACGCAATTGTTGGAGAGGCATTAAATGAAATGAAGAATTATATAGGAGATTTCGACCAAGCGATATTATTTTAATTTTTTTTTTAAATATTATTTTAAAATGAAAATAGGCGTGGATAACATAAGACAATAAAGATAGTACTAGCTCCGCTCATGAAATCTATAAGGGATTTTTAACATGTAGTGTTATCAAGATATACCTAGCGTAAGAATAAGAAATGTATTAAACAAAGTTTACTAACAATCATATCAATTGTATTAATTCAAAAAGTGAGGCCATCTTACCTGTAATCTACATGGGAAGAAGCAAGACGACCCAGCCAGCCGCCTGTGCAGAACCATGGCTTCCTGCCTGGTGTTATCGTGGAGGTGCATGGAGAACGCTCGCCCACTGCCGCAGAGGCATCTCTGCGTAGAGCTGGAGACTTCACTCGCGATGTACAGGGCTTCTCCGTTTGGGACGCGGACGATGTAGCGGTTCTCGGAGTCTATTTTTGATACCACTGCAAATTGTAAGATTCGGTTCAAAAAGCTCTAGAGTTTAGTAGAGCGACTAGAGAATACATTTGTTATTGTTACTCCTACTCCTGATTTGTTTGGTACCTACTTATTTTCGGCTTCAAAACATCTTCATAATACCGTCTGCTATTGTTTGATCTTCAAATGGTTACTGTCAAAGGAACAAATACGAAACAATGAGCGTTGATTAATTTGCGACTGCCAAGGATATAGATCTTTTGTATTTCCTCATCGTTTATCGGAAACGTCGAAATTGATAATAGGAACTTGCGATGAATATACGAGTACATAAATAGGTAGGTACTTATTATTTGTTATTGTAATATTCCATTAAACTTTTTAAAGGGTAAATAGGTAATACCTACATATAAGTATCTAATATTTATACTGTTATAAGGGGATTTCACATTTAAACGACTTCAGCAGGTCAATGAGACTATTTGCAGAGGCCGCCAGGGGATTACCACACCTTCGCCAGCTATTATATCGTCAGGTAATGTGTAAATGTTATTGCAATCCGGTTTGAAGTGCCATGTTTTGAGAGTATAGAGATAGATCATATTATATTTCTGGGTGCCGCAGTGCAATACTAGGCATTGATTTAGGCTTTGCATATTACAAATAGTGTTGCGTGACAATTGCTGTTATCAGTAGCCGTTTTGGTTTGCATCAGTTTTTTGGTACCTACTCAACCCGAAGATTAATGGAAAAGACGTGGAAAAGACTTTCGTTATGAATTTTAAACAACGTCTAAATGCAAATGATAGATTGGACATTACATATTTTAATAATACTATTGAAGAAGTTGATTCAATTAGATTTTTAGGCATTACTATCGATAATAAACTAAAATGGAAAATACAAGTAGACAATGTTTGCAAGCGATTGCAAACTTTCAGACATCCAAACAGCATATGCTCTTTCCAAGTTAAGGAAGGTTGTTGACATAGAAACTTTATTAACTGCATACCATGCACATGCCGAATCGATTTTACGCTATGGTATCATATTCTGGGGTAATTCGACAAATAAAGGTCAAGCATTTAAAGCTCAAAAGAGATGTGTGCGTGCGATTTTGGGGTTAAAGCAGATAGACTCTTGTAAAAATCACTACAGAGATCTAAACATTTTTACAATGTTTTTTTTGTACATCTACGAAGTTGGAGTATTCGCAAAGATCCATTTTCACTTATTTAAAACTCAAGAATACATTACGTCACGTCTTAAAATCTAAAGCGTTCATTCATCTGCTAAAGTATGAAATCTCCTAATTTGGACATCTCAATTATTCAATGGAAATTTCAATTATTCAGATGCGGCTTGTTGTAGGTACCTATATTTCTAAATCGTATCCAAACAACAAAAAATGGTTAAACAGTGAATAATAATTAAATCCCCAACCTCATAACGAAAGTTAAGTAAAGAAAATTGCTTTCGTTGATTGTAATTTGTGAAATTATTTTTAAATGTGAATAAATTACTGTGAATTCTTCTGATTACTAAAAATGCTCTACATATTAAACATTCCTGTGT
This sequence comes from Ectropis grisescens, assembly GCA_017562165.1. NCBI lineage: Eukaryota > Metazoa > Arthropoda > Insecta > Lepidoptera > Geometridae > Ectropis > Ectropis grisescens. The sequence continues at coordinate 25,059,012 of CM029771.1, forward strand.
AACATAATTTAAACTTTATTATTGAATTTTCCTAAAGCACATGATAATAAATGTTAGGCTAAAAAGTCATGAAGCGGTTTCCAACCGCGCACGCGCGCGTGTGCGAACCGCGACGGGCGACACTTTTATTTCAAAACTCACGACGCCGCTTAATTTCGCGGTTCCTCACCGGTTGAGATTATCGCCACAAACGTGGCGGACGATGATCGCAAGACGGGTAGTTAACAATCAGTTTTGGTCCAAACAACGCCAACCCACAGCAGAACGCGCGAGCGCTATCCGCCGAGTCTGCGGGAGACCGCAGTATGCGCGGGAGTCACGCACGTCGCGAGCGTAATAGTACGCGTCGTGACTAGGTAGTGCTTTAAATCTTTACCTAATAAATATTATATCTGCATTCTACCGAAGCTGCGGGCCCGCAACCGCGGCAGGCGCGGCTGAAACTCGCTGCGTGAGTTCTTAACCTTACCCGGTTATCTCACGTACGTAAGGTGATATGAATCAATTAAAATAGTTTTGTGAGTGAAAATGAAAGCATGTAGATTGTAGAGTAGCATTTTTATACAGATAGGTATGAATCAACAGTCAACATAATTTCTGCTATTGTTTTCCTTTCTTCTTGGTACTTATTAAATTATGATAACAAAAAATTATCGCAAAAGATTAAAGTAACGGTACAGTCCCTCAGCTTTTGTTTAGCATTATATAAAAACCGTAGCTGTTGCCGCGCGAAATATAGATACGAGGTATCTTTATGCCTTTTTTGTTCCTGTGCCTACAATAGAATATATTTTTTCTTATTGTTGAGAGTGCTATCATGCTATCAAAAGTACAAAGAATTTAGCCATTTCCTCGCTGGGTTGGGATGAAGAGTTACGTGTTGCACTCGAGTGCAAAGATTTTTCACCTTGTGCTCTTTTAGATCTAGTTCTAATTTGATGTACCTATTCCAATTGATTTATTTTGACTTAATTTGATTTAATTTATTTGATATCATTTATTTGTATGTTGTATTCTTGTATGATATGATTCGATATGATGTAATTTGATTTTATTTTGTTTTACTTAATGTAATTTGTTTTCATTTGATGTAATTTAGTTGGTTGTTATTGCATTTGATTTAATTTGATTTTTACTTTGTCTAATATTTTCTAAACTCTGTTAATTTAATACTCTGAGTATGGATTTTTAATCTGACAAATAAATTATTCTATTCTATTCTATTCTATTAATTCCATAGATTTCGATTTTTTTTGCTACTCGACGCCTTTGATTATTTCCCTCCCGAACGCTCATGATTCCAATTCCTAAAGAATCCTTCGCTTGCTCGGTCATCAAAATTGAGCACGTGGTTAAAAAGCAACTTTGCACTCTGGTGTAACAAATAACTATTTTGGACATAAAATAAATTGATAAACATGTTCAAGTACTGAAAGAAACCATTTAATGATTATTTTGCAAAATGAAAAACACATTCGTCCCCTCATCACTTGTGCTCTGAAAGGAACTGTCAACCCTAAGTCAAGGCGGTACCCTCAGAAGGGTCCTTGTGCACGTCATCGTACGAGATACATATTATGTACAATGGACAATGGGCCCGTGGTCGTCCGATACTAAAAATTTTGTGAAAGATCTTTCGAAACGTTTGGTCCTCGCTTCAGGGGATCCCAGAGCTGGCGCCTACTTTGCCCAAAAGCTGAGTTTAGCTATTCAAAGAGGCAACGCTGCCAGCATTCTGGGTACCCTGCCGCGCAGTAGTGATCTCGACGGCGTGTTTAATTTGTAAATTTGTTTATTTTTATTTTTATTGTATGGTATAATAATTTTATTTTGTTTTTATACTTATGTACATATTGTAAATAATATATATGTATATGTTTAAAAATGTAGGTGTTCTGTTATTTATGGGTAGGTGAGTACTACGAGTGACATAAAAATGTTATTTATGTATTTGTTGTGTCAATTATTATTCACCAATAAATAAACACGACTTGGCAGTAAACAAGTAAATATATTATGTATGTGAATAAACTTACGATATAACGATACGATCAAAATCAAAGCCCCAGGTCAAATCGTAATGGCGTCAACTTAAAACGGTGAAAGAAAACATCGTGAGAAAACAGACGTATACCTAGAATCGTTCGAGGCCACGTGTCATTCAGCAACCACCTGATGCCAGCGTGATGGAATATGGCCTTGACTCTCTCCTTAGAGAGAATAATTAATTAATATAATACAAGAAGAATATAATATTAATACGAGAGAAGGCCTCGAGTCCCAGCTGTGGGAATATATAGTGAGCTGCTAATGCTACGATCTAACGACGGCGATGTTAGATTATAAACTGACCTAGCCTTTGGTTATAAACAGACGGTCTTTACAATTATACTCACTTAATATAAATACGCAGAGGTAAGTATATGGAATGCAATCCCATATTACGTTTTCAGGTATGCTCTGTGTACATAATATGTGCGAGTTAGTAAGTGCAAGTTAGTGGCACCTTGCGCCTTTTGAGTTTCAGAGTTTTATAAGCATTAGCAACCATTGGAGACCGACTGCCATAAGTTACTTTACAAAAACAAACGGGCCCAGCAATGGGACGTATGACTCCCACGTAAGTGGTTGTATCTCCAAAATCGTGATTTTACAGGAGAGCTCTCCAAAGAGAAAAATTACATTTAAGCCGTCATTTTTGCGTTGAGGACGAGGAAATACATACAGTCATTGAGCTCGACGGTCTGCTGGATGAGGAGACTGGAGACCCCTATAAGGAAGTCGAGTCCATGTGTTGGGATGAACTGCCCGCGGGGAGTTGACTGCCAGCCTTGCGTCGGTACAGGGAGCTCAGCGCGATTCACTGCAAAATGTACATTACTGCGTTCACCTATGACATAGTTTTAAAAAATCATTGCTTTACTGCATATTCATGTATCGATGAGAAAGTTGTAGACTTGAAAATTAAGCTACGAAAATTAAGCGTATTCAATGAATTAGTATTTAAATAAATAAAAAATCGTGGACACTTTTTACAAAGAGAACAAACTTCGTATTCATCACCATGGTTGTCCTGGATAGGTAAGCCTAAAAACTATTCTTAAAGACTAAATCTTGAGATCTTGACTAAAGATTAAGTCTTGAGTATTCCTGTATTCTACGTGTCATAAACTACAGCGTCGTAACGTGTTACTTACTGACTTACTGTTAAAAGCCTTATCCCTTGATAAGGCTTTTAACAGTAAGTCGCATAATACGTTGCGGCCAATGCGGCACTTCCTTTGCTCGTACTTGTTAAGAGATCATAGTCAAATATAATGAAGAGTTATGTTTTAGAGAACCAAACTAGATAGACTATGCAGTCACGATTTCATTCGCATTTTTTTTCTTTCTAAGCTAAGTTTCTGTCATAGAATAGATATGCTTCTGTACTGTTCTATGCTCAATTCTGTTAGTTAAGAGATCGTAGTGAAATATAATGAAGAGTTAAGTTTTAGAGAACCAAACTAGATAGACTATGTATGCAGTTACTTAGTTCTATGCTCAATTCTGTTAGATTTCAAATTTCCGCCGAATCCATCTAGGCTTTCTTCAGACATGATTAAGCACCATACCTCCAAATTTTTACATTTATAGTAGGTACGACTAGAAGGAAGAAGAAATACGATTGCTATAAGCAATTACTGTACTTATTCATGCAGGTAAGCACTTTGCACTATGAAAGCCTTGCAAATTTTTTAAATATTGTTTTAAGGTATATTTATTAAAAAAACTGAGATTGTACCTGAATATAATCGATTCATTCCAGAGAACGGCGCAATGGTCATTTTTTTGGAAAAATGGGGAAAATATCTATGAAGCGAAATAATTTTTATCGTGTTTTGGTCGAGTTAAAGTGGTTAATCTCCATCAATAGTTTTTTAAGATCATTTTTTTTATAATACTCCCGATGTAGTATCATCAAATTTGAAACTTAGAACACTTCACACAGTAAATATAAATATTATACTCACATGTAGATTGTGGCTGTACACTTATAACTAAATCAGGCCGTCTTCTACTAGAGACATCGCCGTCTTCTGAAAAAAGGTAAAAAATATATTTTAAAAAATTGGCAGTCATAGGAACTGCCGATAGAAGTGAAAACTTATAACTCAGAATTTTATACGTTTTGGAACTACGCGGGTGGAATCGGAGGGCGTGGCCATCACGATGCGTGATCATTTCTAGATGTTCAATGGCCGTAGTCCCGAGTTTTCATCGAAGATTTCTTATCATTCCCCAGCGTGCCGCTCAGAATTCAATTCACAGCCCAAGAGCCCACAAAAAATCTGCGCCAAATCAAATCTATCAAATCTGTCAAAGTATCGCGCGCCAAATGAAGTTTTCATTTCAAAAATATAGTTTTAAGTATAATGACACGCGGGTCCCGTGCTAAGATAATATAAAGATGAACTGGTTTAACCTTTCGTTAGTGTGCGGTTTGTAAGTGAACGGGAAGGGCTGATGTGGCTCAATAGATTTGAATGAAATTGAATACGAGTAAGTAATAATAATAAATATCAATGGACAATTCACACACAACACCATCTGACCTCAAACTAAGCAAAGCTTGTACTATGGCGGCCAGATAGCTGATATAATACATATATAGTTTTAAATACATTCTTGTACTTATTATAAATAGAAACACCCAGACACAGTGCAAACATTTGAATTCATTACACAAATATTAGCACTGGGTGGGAATCGAACCCACGACCCTCTGCTTCGCAGGCAGAGTTACTACCCACTAATCCACGAGGCCAGTAGCAAGTACATTACCTGTATTAGCACATACGCTACTTTGTATCCCGTTAAAGACAGTAGTTCCCGTGGGATATTTAATGAAATTATTTATTTGGGTTAACCGTGTGGCGAAAATTAATTTACTTGGAAAACTGCTAAACCGCGGGTTACACAGCGGGCACAGATAGTTTAAAATTTTCATGCGGGTGTGCAACTCCGAATTGACAAAGAGTGTCAAGTACCTAATCCACTACGCCAGCCAACTGTTAGACATTGCTCGAAAGATGTAGTATTTGTTGGAAGATGATGCTTTTCACACTATATATGCATCCACTTTTAAAACCTTTGGTTTTTAACCGACTTCAAAAAAAAATTCAGAGGCGCCGACGACATTCTTTGTTAACGTTGTTTGCATATAGGAAGGTAGAACTTAAAACTCCTATTCTCATGGGATGTTTTCAGGATGCGAATATATCTACCAAAGCATACCAAAGACTTCAATTTGAGAAAATGGCGCCAATTTTAGCAAAATTTAGAACTACAGTAGAACCTCGATAACTCAAACCTCGGTAACTTAAAAACCTCCATAACTTCAAAAAATAATATGTTCCCTTCCCATCAGAGGCCAATACCACAACCCTTGATAACTTAAAACCTCTATAACTTAAAATATTTTTTGTTTCCCTTGTACTTTAACTTATCGAGGTTCTACTGTATTTGTAGTCAATAAACAATACATTGAAGACAAATAGAAAATTAAAAATTTTGATTAACCCCCGACTACCATAGATTTGTTATCTGTACAACATTCTACTAGTCAAGCCCTTTCATTTGATACCCATATTAAGGAAGTTGTGAAAAAAGAAATGTAATTTGCCATTTTGTGGTAGCGGCCATCTTGGATTTGAAATTTGTCATAGTGCAAAGTATTCTACTAGTCAAGCCCTTTCGTTTGATACCCATATTGCGGTAGTAGTGAAAAAAATTATATAATTCGCCATTTTGTGGTGGCGGCCATCTTGGATTTCAAATTTGTTATAGCGTATAATACTCTGCTAGTCAAGCCCTTTCATTTGATACCCATATTGAGGTAGGTTGTGAAATATTTTGTCCGCCAAATTGTGGAGGCGGCCATTTTGAATCGATATTAACCAGACATAGCTAAGAACACCCGCACGGATATTAACTTTAAATTAAAAAAAAACGCATCGAAATGGGCCCAACCGTTTGAGCTCTACGGTGCCACAGACAGACACACACACAGACAGACAGACAGACAGACAGACAGACAGACAGACAGACAGACAGACAGACAGACAGACATCGACGTCAAACTTATAACACCCCTTTTTTTGGTCGGGGGTTAAAAAAGAAATTCCACACTCGCTAGTGTTATCGCAATGTTGATGAAAGCGCTAGGTTTCGTATGTAGCCGGTAGTTGTTACTTACAGTACCTACGTGGAGTACATTATTGTTAGTGTCAAGTACCTACGTCATGTCTGACATTATTTTTAGCTATCAAGCTTGTTCACTATAAATACGAGTAAATAAATATTGGTGGATGTTTCGCATCTAAACTAAGCAAAGCTTGTACTATGGGTACCAGATGGTTGATAAAAGACTTATAGTTTGAAATACAAGTACATACTTATTATGTACGTAGAAATAGCTCGGACACTGAACAAATATTTGTAATTATCACAGAAATATTTGCAGTGGGTGGGAATTGAATCCTCGGCTTCGCAGGCAGACTTACTACCAACTAAGCCACGAGGCCATTCACGGCACATTTTTGAAGTGGAACTTCTAATGTGATTTCCAACAAAGTTGCGACAAAACAAAACATTTAAGAGCCCTCTCACGTCGTCGCACGAAATTCAAAAACTTTGTGTTCCGAATTTTCCTTCTTTAGTATTATCTAGAAAAAGATAATTACGTTCAAAAAATAGGCCGATATTTCTTGTTGACGTTTCCTTGTTTCAATTTTCCTAATAATCATTCCTTTGGTCGTAGGGAACGATCTCCCATGACCATTTCGCCGAAAAGTCGCCGCCGTGTCAGTTTCAGACTTTTAAATCTACAAGTGATACTCAAAATTTATACTTAAAAAAATATGGGGAACATCATACACATATTTTATTAATTCAGACATGTTACATATATCTGAATTTTGGTCCCATTTATTAGTAAAAAAACAAAATCATGAGCCAATTTTAAGTTTTATATTGCAGTTTTAGCGTTGTCTCTGTGTAAAATACACAATAATTGCAAAATAAAAATTAGACACGATAATACTTTGTTCTTTGTAGAATCCAATTCTATAGTTACTTTTCAAATCATAGTTGTCAATTTTTCAAAAAATATAAATTACCAGCAGTCTAAATTACAATAAATTACGTTGCGCAATTTAGTATGCCGCGAGCGGCCGTCGGGGGAGGACCTGCGTCAGTTAGCGTGGGAGTCGGTTACGTAATATTTCGCGCGTTTATGACATAAACTAGAATAATTATAGTGCGACCACACAATTTTAAGTCGTTTGGCGTTTTATAACGTTTCATTCTGATTTTTCGGTTCGGACCATCACATTTGATCTTGTTTACTTCTTGAAGAAGCAGAATCTGTCAATTTTTTTTTGACGTCACAACGTCTAATAAATCGATGAACGCTGGCCGCATGTACGAAAATGGGATGACTCATTGTCTCGTTAAGCCCATTGTCCCGTTACGCTCGTTGTCCCGTTGCGTTAAGGTAAATTATTCTTGCATTTCCAAACTCTGATTACTAGCATAATTTCAAGAATTTATACTTTGAACTGAAGGTTAATTTTCATGCGGTGGATCTTAGCTTTGTTGGGATAATATTGATTAAAGATGGCCGCCTCTACGAAATGGTGGAATAAACATTTCTTCATTTTCATTTATCTACCTCAAAATGGGTATCAAATGAAAGGGCATGACTAGTAGAATACTGTGCACTATGATACATTTCAAATCCAAGATGGCCGCCACCATAAAATGGCGAATGACATTACCAATTTTTTCACTACTACCTCAATATGGGTATCAAATGAAAGGCCTTTCCTAGTAGAATACTACGCGCTATGACAAATTTCAAATCCAAAATGGCCGCCACCACAAAATGGCGAATGTCATAATTTTTTACTACTACTTCAATATGGGTAACAAATGTAAGGACTTGACTAATAAAATACTATGCACTATGACAAATTTCAAATCCAAGATGGCCGCCACCACAAAATGGCGAATGTCATTATTTTTTACTACTACCTCAATATGGGTAACAAATGAAAGGACTTGAATAGTAGAATACTATGCACTGTCACAAATTTCAAATCCAAGATGGCCACCACCACAAAATGGCGACTGACATTATTTTTACTACCACCTCAATATGGGTAACAAATGAAAGGGCTTGACTAGTAGAATACTATGCACTGTTACAAATATCAAATCCAAGATGGCCGCCACCACAAAATTGCGAATGTCATTCTTTTTCACTACTACCTCAATACCATGACCAATGACCATGACTATGACCATGACGAATTACAATGACCATGAGGAACGGCCACGACCAATGACCACGACCAATGACCATGAGCAATGGCCATGACCAATGACCGTTCCCACGTGTTTGAGCAACGAACTTCCACTATCAATTAATCATCATTAATTTTTACTACTACCTGAATATAGGTATCAATTTAAAGGGCTTGACTAGTAGAATACTACGCACTATGATAAATTTGAAATCCAAGATGGCCGCCACCACAAAATAGCGAATGTCATTATTTTTCACCATAATTTATCATTACCATGAGCAATGGCCATGACCAATGACCGTTCCGACGTGTTTGAGCAACGAACTTCCAATATTAATTAATCATCATTAATTTTTACTACTACTTCAATATAGGTATCAATTTAAAGGGCTTGACTATGCACTATGACAAATTTCAAATCCAAGATGGTCGCCACCACAAAATGGCGACTACCATTATTTTTTACTACCACCTCAATATGGGTAACAAAGGAAAGGGCTTGACTAGTAGAATACTACGCGCTATGATATATTTAAAATCCAAGATGGCCGCCACCACAAAATAGCGAATGTCATTATTTTTCACTACTTCACAATATAGGTATCAAATGCAAGGGCTTGACTAGTAAAATACTACACACTATGACAAATTTCAAATCCAAGATGGCCGCTACCACAAAATGGCTACCGACATTATTTTTTACTACCAACTCAATATGGGTAACAAATGAAAGGGCTTGACTAGTAGAATACTATGCATTGTCACAAATATCAAATCCAAGATGGCCGCCACCACAAAATGGCGAATGTCATTATTTTTTACTACTACCTCAATATGGGTAACAAATGAAAGGAATTATCTAGTAGAATACTATGCACTGTCACAAATTTCAAATCCAAGATGGCCGCCACCACAATATTGCGAATGTCATTATTTTTAACTACTTCACAATATAGGTATCAAATGCAAGGGCTTGACTAGTAAAATACTGCGCTCTATGTCAAATTTCAAATCCAAGATGGCCGCTACCACAAAATGGCTACTGACATTATTTTTTACTACCAACTCAATATGGGTAACAAATGAAAGGGCTTGATTAGTAAAATACTATGCACTGCCACAAATTTCAAATCCAAGATGGCCGCCACCACAAAATTGCGAATGTCATTATTTTTTACTACTACCTCAGTATGAGTAACAAATGAAAGGGCTTGACTAGTAGAATACTATGCACTATGACAAATTTCATCCTTGGATATCCATCTTGGATTTGAAATTTGTGACAGTGCATAGTATAGACTAGTTTAGTCAAGCCCTTACATTTATTACCCATATTGCGGTGGTAGTAAAAAATAATGACAGTCGCCATTTTGTGGTGGCGGCCATCTTGGATTTGAAATTTGTCATAGTGCATAGTATTTTATTAGTCAAGCTCTTTCATTTGTTACCCATATTGAGGTAGTAGTAGTAAAAAATAATGACAATCGCCATTTTGTGGTGGCGGCCGTCTTGGATTTGACATTTGTCATAGTGCGTAGTGTTCTACTAGTCAAGCCCTTTTATTTGATACCGGTATTGAGGAGGTAGTGAAAAAAGAAATGTATCTCACCATTTTGTGGTGGCGGCCATCTTGGATTTGAAATTTGTCATTGTGCATAGTATTTTACTCGTCAAGTCCTTTCATTTGATACCCATATTGAGGGAGTAGTGAAAAATTAAATGTATTTCGCCATTTTGTGGTGGCGGCCATCTTGGATTTGAAATTTGTCATAGTGCATAGTATTCTACTGGTCAAGCTTTTTCATTAAATTTGGTACCCATATTGAGGTAGATTATGAAGAAATGTTTGGTACACCATTTTGTGGAGGCGGCCATCTTGAATCGAAATTAACCAAACATAGCTAAGCACCAATGCACAAAAATTAACCTTTAAATAAAAATGGAATTTTACTAGTAATCAGATTTTTGAAATGCAAGAATAATTTATCGTAACGTAAGGGGACAACGAACGTAACGGGACAATAAGTCATCAATTTTCGTGCACGCAGCCAGTGTTCATCGATTTAGTAGACGTTGTCACGTCAGAAAATCTCATCAAAATTTTTAGTACACTGCCGTTACGGCTCATGATCGTTCTGTCCGCCTAAACGCTCGAGCTGAATCGAACGGACGCACGCTGACAATGTTGCAGGATTTTACCTAAAGTTGAGTTCTGTCGTTTTGTGAGAGGGCTCTTAACGCTATCTATGAAAGCACTGTTACGGGGGAAGGGGAATAGAAAGAGATAGAGCGAGAATGAAAAGTTTCACTTCTTCCGCGCGGAGGGACTCCACGCACGTTTTTTTTTGTGTTTTACAGTGGACAGAGTTGCCGATATTTCGATGAGGTACTATATTCACGGGTAAACAAGCATTAGCAACTGTAAATATCCCGTAATTCATGATACTAGTACGTCATACCTGGCTTTAATTGTTATGAAATAGTAGTGTAATTATATTTGCATGAATGTCATCTGTCTTCATCATTACCTGTTGTTGCGGCGGGGTTATCTATTCCAGTTGCTTCACTTTTGTTGATCACTTCCATGCTAATATCTACCATTATTTTCTATCCGGCTTCAGAACACTTTTCACCGGCTTTTTCACTTTTTGTTGTAATTAAAATGCTATTTGTTGTGTTGTGTGACGTGGACTGTAATCGAATGATGTGAAACGAGCACTTATCTTGTTATCGACGAGTGATAAATCAGTATTATCTCTATCGCCGACGATATCGACATTTTCCTATTATTCGGTGTCAAAATGGCTAAGAACATTAGTTTATAATTAAGAAATTGTTACTCTAAAAAGCGACACCGTTTCGTGGTTGATATTCTAAAGACGAACAAAAAGGTTGGACTTCGCTTCCGTAAGAATAAAATCTAACCTTGGAACACGTTGCCTGAGTGGATGTTATCTGATAAGTACAATATGGGAGTCTTCAATTTTAGAGTGAATCAGTTTCTTCTAGGTAATCATTATCCATCGTAGACCCCATCGTCGTTTAACACCAGGCGAAGTATTTTCTAAGTATGTGCGTAAACAGTCAGTTAGTTCGGTTGGTAGGATCCTATGTCTTCTGTGCTATCTGAGTTCAACAATCGCAGGTAAATTATAAAAAAACGTAGGTAAGACTCAGATTTTGGTTCCTTCAAGTCTGAGTATCGATTTTTTTTGGAGCGTTGAGTTGTGGTAGAGTGACGAAACGAGCAGAACATGTGCCTGATGGTAAGCAACATGCTTGCCACATAACAGCACAGTGACACGCAGCTATTGGACCATGAAAAGTCCAAATAATTACCTAGCACTGTACTGCGCTCGCCACCCAGATATCTAAAATATTGTATCTCTAAGCCCTGTAATTTCTCTGGAAACATTGCGTTTCAAACCGGAACATATTAATGTTTGCATATTACTGCTTGGCGGTAGAATAACTGGCAAAGGTGTGGTACTTCCCTCAAAAATAGCTGTGTTGTACAAAAATGTGAAGCGCCCAAGACATTAATTACATCTGATACAGCTGTTTTCTACACGATTCACCGTTAATCCTCTGTTAACATGGTTTACAATACCTAATTAATTTAACACGTACCTACCTACTACACGTACGTACTAGCGCAGTACATACATTTACATGCGAATATACCTACATACATCTACCTAATCTTTTATATAGTTAATCTTTAATTACATGTTTGGACTAACGATAAAAATATCGTGTTTATTTGAAACAAATTTTGCGATATGTATGGATAATGTGTAATTAATTGAACACATTATCAGCCATATCTGGATATTTTAAATACAAACTCTATTTTTATTAACGGGAAAAATAAAACAACCCTTATTGAAAACCATTTATATTCGCGTGTTATTAATCGAATAAAGTGATAACATTCAAGATGTTAAAATGAACGGTAACATACACCGCCTATTAGTTAAGTTACACTCAATAAAATTCTATCTAATTTATCTATATTTCGTAACATTTGTTGTAAATGTTAAGGTCTAAATGAGGGAGTAAATGATTTCCTCGACTGGTATAAGATCGGATTTCGAAGCCAATTTAGTTCAGAATCGGAAGACGTTTTAGTGCGAGCGCGCGCGGCGCCCGCATGGCGCGGGGCTGCGCTCCAAGCCCCGCTTGTAAACAAAATTTTATTGTCCAAGTATAGTCTAAATTAGCCGCACTAAGCGATATTACTTCAATCTCCCGATTTTGTGATTTGTCCTGGGGCAATCTGTCAAAACTATGCATTTCTTTCCTCCCACCATCAATGATATTAGACAAGAAAAGAATAGAAAATATAATTAAAATTTGAGTACGACGAACTCTTTGAGATGTACCCAATAATATTTCCCCTTTATCTTTCCCTACAATATCAATTACTTTGAAAACTACATTTTATAGTTTTTTAAAATAGTAATACTTACATCGAGATACTTAAATATATACGAATATATCATAATATATAGGTAAATACTTAACAACGATAAAGTTACCATCTGAATACATTCATAAACAGTCCGATTTAGGTACTTGAACATTTTGTTCTGTCCCAACTCCGAATACATACACATAGTTGATTATACGAGTCGACTTTTCGAAAAATGCAATCGCAAAAACATATAATATGATAGCAAATATACATACAACGTTCAATATAATAATATTTAAATTACATTTAACAATGAAAGCGAAGAATTCGCACAAATATAACATGCTAGCTGAATATACCTATTGAGATCAACTTTCCCAGATCTTAACGACACTCTTTACTCCTACGAGCCTATGGCTGGTTAGACTCGTAGGAATACAACACCAAAGTATGTATTTAACTAGGTTTTAATACTAATGGTGAAATTATATTTCGCTAAGGACTAGGGTGACGAATTGAAAAAGAATTTCTTCATGCTTGTCGGGTCATGAAAAGTATTATTCGAAAGAGTGAACGAAGCCAGTTTCATTGGGGGTAACAGCTTCGGGGAGCGGTACCGAGGCTATATTCAATGTCGGTGTTGGCGACGGATCTATCGCTGCAGCGCTCGTTGCCAGCCCACGTTGAGTTTCAGCGTGGCCGCCAGACAGGGGCTGGCCTCACACTCCCCGTCGAGTTCATCAGCCAGGTTGTCATGCAGCTCCCTGAGAGCCATGAGGGCGGAACGGGCAGCGCGCTGGCAACTCATGTCTCCTTCGCAAGTTGTGTCGGCTTCCGAGAGGAATACCAGATCGCATGTCGTCGGAGGGGCCTCACCCTGCACAAACAAACAAACCACTATTAAGATAATTGACATTTTGATTTTAATTCGTAGTCCAAACTAGATACATTATTTTAAACTACATTCATTTTACAATAATAGTATCATGAGTTGTACTTAGATACATTTTGGTAAGGCGGGACTTACGCAAAGGTAGCAAATTTGATGCAGGCTGCAGAGAGGCAAGAAGAGTTGTCCACGATCACCCGCAAGAAGGTCGACTCCACGGCATCTTTGGACAATCTTTGCTAAAACCGGGCATGCGCCAGCCGCAGTCGCTGTAAAAATGTATCCACGTAAACTGTACGTCTGTTGTGAACTGCACCGTGCTTATTATCTAAATTGTTGATTCATAACCTTTTGACAAATTTAACTAAATTTTTAATCATCATAACTCCACGACAATTAATAATTAATGATGTTGATCACAGGTAAATGAAAATAAGTACATTTTATTTATCTATATCAATACTAATTGATGTACCTGTAGATACGACTGGGATCCTATGTCTGCCACTTCCTCCCATATATCCCTCCGAAAACTGCTCTTCCACTTTACCGTTCAAGTAATGACCCGCTCCTTGTTCATCTTCAAAATCATCGCTTTTTTCCATTTTATTAGAAAGTGGGATTTCGTTATTTAAAAGTTCTTTCTTTACGGCTACTCTTTTAACTGCCGTTTCTTCAGAAAGTAGTACAGGTACTACTTTTTTCAAGAAATTCTTTTTTTTGTGATTGTAAGCCTTGTTGAAATTCTTTTAAAGCTTTGCGCATTTTTTCCAAACTATATGCTGCTGCAAGTCGTGAAAGTAATTTTTCTTTCATTTCCTGCTCTTCTTTGGAATCCAAATCTTCACCGACATTAGAAAAATGTAAAGCTTCATCTACAATGAAACCTTCCATATTTTTAAGTTTCTTATCAATACCGTCTAGTTTTGAATTGTTATCTTCTGCCACATCTCTTTTTTTCATCTTGAGGAGTCTGAGATTCTGGTTGTGTCATTTGCATGTTTCGTTCGTCGGGTTTTGATTTCACAAAATTTCTTTTGGCATAGCTATGTCTACGAAATGAATTTAAAGGATAAATAACTTCTTTGTTAAATGTATCAAAGTATTGTTTTCTCAGTCTATCTTGCTCGTTACCGAATGCTCTGCGTTTATCGATACCAAAATAATCTGACCAATCAATAGATTTTTTTCTAACAATGATTGGCTTTTCACTTGATTTATCACTATGCGTGTGGTCAGATTCACTATGATGATCATGTTCTTCTGTATGTTCTTGGTTGTGAGTGTGATCAGACTCGTGTTCTGTTTCTTTTCCTGAAACTCCAGGATGATGAATGTTATGACCATGTTGCTCGTGACTATTATCTTCTTGAACTACAGTATGATTTTTATCCAAGGTATGATTACTATGGTCATTTAAGGGCAACATCGGTGGTTTCACTTCATGATGGGTAGTTTCTGCTTCATGATCACTGCTTCGTTTAACTGGGTTTTTTAGTATTTCGATTTGTGAATCTCCAAATATTCTCGAAAGATCTTTAATGATTCTTGGATCCGTGCCAGAACTACTTCTGTAAGTTTTTATGGTTTCTCGTTTATTTTGGTTTTGAGATCTTTTGTTTGGTTCAAAATTGTATGGTCCACTACTACGTTTTGCCACAGGAAATCGTTTTTCTAAATTGTCATAAGCGTATTGATCATCATCAGCGAGATCAGAAAGAGTATCGTCATCCAAAGGTTGGAATGCAATTGCGTATTCTTCCCTTAAGTCGTCTTTGTCATCATCATTAAGTTCATAAGCGTTATAGTTGGGATCTGTGGATCCTTGTTCATGTTTTCTTTCCTCGTAGTCAGTTACGATTGGGCGATCTGCCTCTGAATCTGAACTTCTCTTCCTTTTAAATGCAATAGGACCCCAATTATCAGGATAACGTTTCTTTACCACTTTTTCTTTATAAAGCTTAACAACACCTTGAGGAGCAGCTTCAATATCGTTGGCATGCTCTTTATTATATTTATATTTTGACCATAACTGTCCTAGTAGCAGTGCATATTCAGCATCTTTTTCTGACACAGTAGATTCTTTTTTATCCTCTGATTCAGCCTTGTCCATAAACAATTCTCGCAATGCGTCGTTGTTAGAGTGATGAGCTCTCTCTCGGAAAGGTGACTCTTGTTTGTTTGAGGGTGGTCCATTAAAATGGGAGTTTTTCTTTTTAACCAGTTTATATTCGTATGTTTCCGGTGGTCTTTCATTTTCATCAAGAAACTTCACGGCATATTTCGGCTCGTCTTCAACATCTTCCACGTCCACAGGATAATCGGGTTCTGTAATGAAGAAATAAAGATTTGTTAACGTAATATGTTTTTACTAAAATAGTACAATTTAATCGCAGCCTAAGGCAGTTTTTCCACAAGAGCATTTCAGCATTAAACTCCCAAATTGTTTCTGAACTTAGCCTCCGCACATCTTAGCTTCATGTTCAGTAAATGAGCAATTATAACTTGATGGAGCGACAAAGATCAAAACATTCTTCACTTTTATAATTTTACTAGTAGAGCCACTCAGTTTACCAGCGTTTACTCAGTTTTTTTATCGTTCCCGTTATTTTCCTGAGATAAAAACTATCTGTGTTCCAAGTTACGTTCCAACCTAATTGAGCCAGAAACATCAAAACTTTAACATTTATAATATTAGTAGGATTAACAGCGTTCACATTTATAATATTAGCAGGATTGTGTAACCTGGGTATCCTTGAGGAGGAACGAACTCATAGAGAGCGTCGTAGTCAGGTTGCGGCAGAAGGGGCGGGTGCACGCGGCCGCGCTGCCGCCGCTGCAGAGCCTCCAGGGCTCCGCGCAGCGACGAGCCGCCGCGCTCGGCCTGCGCCCCCGCGGCCAGGCACGCCACCACCAGGACCCACGGCACACCCATCTTCACAGCCAGCTGTCAGGAAAATAATGAGAACCTTACCTGATGTTTGTTACCTATATTTTAACAATGAATATATTTCGGTAGGAATTCCTTTCATGTTCTAATGTTTTTTTTGTGGGCCATTTACGCATTGTTCGTGCAAGGATACGGCGGGGTATATCGGGCTCGACACCACGAATTGTCGGTGCCCCTAGCGGCTAAAACCCCCACAAGTTTCTCCAGTCGTGGCAGAGTCGTCGTGTTACCGCTATCACATTCAACCGCGACTCTCATCTCACGAGGTTTTTCCTTCACCGTTTAGGTCAGTGGTGATAACAATAAACCTGTACATCTACACAAAGATACAGACTGGATTCTCACCATTGTTATTCGCATATTCTAGCCACCAGCCCGCCGCGACTGTCAACCTAAATCCCAAATGAGTTTCTATATTTTACCTAATTGCCTACATTTTCTGAATGCGACGATAAACTACGTCAACTAGTTAATCATTTCGTTATTCTGCTGTAGCTATACGTTTGTAATAGAAGAACAAACCGCGTAGTAATGATTAATGACCTAGTTCCCGGCCATAATAGCGCCGCCATTCCAATAACTTCAGATGTCGGCAGCGGGGTACCGGAGATGGTTTAGAAGCCATTTTGTCTAATTCGATTAAATTTACTACGAACACCGTTCTGCTGTTAAAGCTCTATCGTTTATTAGATCCAACCTTTAAATGGTGAGCTATACTCGTATAGTCAATTAATTTTAATAGTTCTATGTAAGTAATTGCGAAAGGAACTTTTTGGATTGCTTTCTATGATACGTTAAGTCTGAATCTATCTTAGTTGTGTGGGAAAGTAAATAGATGAAGTCTTTATTATACAAAATATAAATATATACCTAGTTGCAAATGTTACTTTATCGCTAAAAGCTATTTCTTCCAAGCAAGCGTGGGATGGAACAGAAAATTAGTTCGATGTTTTCTAGGACTAGTTAAGAGGCTGTGCAACGGTTGAGTAAAATGTTTACCAGACTGTTGACGTCACGACTTCACGACAGGGCTTAGAAAAAAACAAATTCATTCTCAAGACTGCCCTAGTGGCTTAGTTGGTAGTAGCTCTGCCTGCGAAGCCGAGAGTCGTGGGTTCGATCCCCACCCAGTGCAAATATTTGTGTGATGAATTCAAATGTTTGCACTGTGTCTGGGTGTTTCTATGTATAATAAGTATGTATTTAAAAACTATATAAGTATTATATCAGCTATCTGGCTGCCATCACACAAGCTTTGCTTAGTTTGGGGTCAGATGGTGTTGTGTGTGAATTGTCCACCAATAATTATTTATTTTTATATATTTAATTTGAAGACACCAAGATTGTAACCATTGGGAAAACCCACTCAGTCAACGCCACAACGCATTCCAAAATTATTAATTTAAATAATTTTGCCGGAATGGCACCTCTGAGCAATGCAATTCGAATTTCCCACAGAATATCTTATAACGTTGTAATATACGGTGTAAATAAATGTACATCCAGTTCATCCAATTTTTTAACACGAAACATAATCTGATTTGGCGCAAGAGGGCAGATGGCGCGAGCTCACATATTGAGTTTACTCCTGACGAGTTATTGCGCACAGCTGCTGGAATCATTCCTAGCAGACTTATCGAATAAGATTGGGAGATAAGATATAGGTACTTAGACCCTACAAATCAAATCATTTATTTAGCTTGTGGTCCTGGGTCCATGATGATACAAATATGGTAATAGGGTTCTCCAGTTCCCGCTTTGTCAGCAAACAAGCTGTTAAATCTTTTGTAGTCTAATAATAATAATTTTGTAGTATAATATATAATAATAAAACATATTGAACCAATATTTAGCATAGCAATAATAAAATCATCAACAACATCTTGTTGGTAAAACTGTATAGAATTGGAATGCCAGTTTTTAATGTAAAATCAAACATAATAATCATAATATTTTAAGCCGCGAAATGCTGTAAACTAATACTCTATGATAAATGGTCCATAAAACACATTAATTTCATGCTACAATAGAACCAACCAACGATGAAGTTTAGGAATGAAAATTGATGAACTTCGCTAAAACAAATTCGTCGCATTTGATAAACGTACCCGTACCAGCACAAGGACAAAATTACAATTTTAAGACACCCACCCACGATACTATTTGAACCTAGAAACTATCTCAATGATATCAGCTTTATTTAGCACACTAAAAAATCATTAACTAGCAAAGGTGTGCATGGGTTCTGGGACTCTGCACGGGTTCCGCCTACCATTGTAAAAAATATTACTCACTAGCTGTACCCTGCCACGCTTCGCTGTGGCACATTGTGATGCAAAAATTAGATAAAAACAATCTTTGATGCGGATTATATATCATTGTAAAATTTCAGCTCGACCGGTGCAGAACTTTTTGAGTTTTTGAAGCGTACACAAACCAACATAACATTTTTACATATAAAGACTTCCTGGACTCTGATTCTTGAACTCAAACAATTTACAACACTGTTTGTTACGTATCAGCCTCACAAGTTGCGTTATAGAGTGCAGTCATTTATTTTGCGCTATCACAGAAATAGAATGCTCTCGGCATTGTTCGAAGTGCCAACCTATGAAGATATGATGAAATTTTATGAGTTGAACCGACACAGGTTAAAATATGAGAGGGAAACTAAAAAAAGTACCGTAGAAGAGTAGTAGTAGTAGTAATAAGTAGTAAGTTTCTATCGTACTTCTCGTAACTCAAAGAAGCGGCACCGTTTCATGGTGGATATTCCAAAGACATGGACGAAGAGGTTTGACTCTACGTTTGTGATAAGAACATCTAGGCTGTGGAATGAGTTGACTGAGTGGGTTTTTCCCGATAGTTATAATCTTGGTCTACAAATCGAGAGTGAATCGGTTTTTTCTAGGTAAACACGCACCATCGTAGACCGCATCGTCGCTTAACATCAGGCAAGATGGCGGTCAAGTGTAAACCTATAAAAGTAAAAAAAAAAGACCGACACAAAAATGCAAAAGTGATAGAAATATTAGCTACTTAAATCTTATATTTCTACAGTAAAATTTAAACGAATTAAGATTATGTTACAATAATATCATTTCAAGTGTAAACCCCTTCTGAAATCTCGCACAAAAATTCCTGAAAATAAGTTGGAAGATTTTTGTAATGGAAGTAAAGTTTTGTTTGATGAACTGCCATTTAGACATCTATTTCAATACATTGATAGTATTGTAGAACGTTTGGCCCATTAGGGACAGTTGATAAAGAACTTGAAAATAGTGAAAAACGACTTATTATTCGTTTTCTGCCTATTCCGAAGAAACTCCGGCAGGCTTTCTGCTAGAGACTATATTATAGCACAGACCAAAAATAATTCTACAAAATAGTTGAAGCAGTTTCAGCAGGCATATTTCTTAGTGGTTTAATATACGAATCACTAAGCGAAATGTCCTATTTACGATGGCTAACTCATGCCAATAGGATTCTTCGTCTGTATGTTTCAGTAGAGACAACATCTGAAAATTTAGCCACTGTTGCAGCAGAGCTTGTCAAAGTTTAAGCTCCGGTTTTCTATAAAAACTCACCCCAGCTGCTAAGGTGGATCTTGAAACTTATTGAGCCAGCCACTACTTTGCTACTCGCTGAACTATGAAAGATAGAACACCACAAAATTGCGTCTGTTTCAGTTACCACAGATCAATTTTAATGCAGCAACATACTCGTATTATGACCTTATTAATTGGCATGAAAACAGCCATCGATTGGCATGAGCCATGGATTTTAATATCTGTATCCAAAGAGAATCTCCAATTGTTTGTTGAACAAAAAGGATAAAGAGAATTGGAGTTTTTACATCTTCCCTTTGTGATAGACCTGGGGTTGGACTAATTTTAATTGTTAAGATTATTCAGAATTCTTGAACTTACCAATTGTACTGCTTTTACTTTAACTTACTCTTTGCTATCGAAATAAAGATACTGGAATGAGGTTCTCCTAATGAGTTAAGAAAATAAACTGAAAAGTTAGAAGAACGCAGATATAGGTTCCAGACTTGCGTTCGTTCGTCGTTCGTACTTTATTCAACAAATCTACAAAAGACAGATTAACTAAAGCCTAGATAGAAGCGAAAAAAGCAATGCCGAAATTTGACAGAAAAAATGATTTTGCCACAAACTAATCTCTTCCTTCGATCAATAGGTACCTACTAATCATTCCATCTCATTATTTTTATTGAGTAATGATGATTAGCAATGTTAATTTCTCTATAATTCAACACATTTACTATTGATTGACGACTTTTTTTGCAAATAATGTTAATTATTAATAATATGTGTATGTCATGATGTTAACCCCTTTTTTAAATTTTTTCACAATTTCCACATGCAACCGGAGGCAGAAGATCAATTCCGATTACTACCAAACTTCACAATATATTTATACTTTACATTCGGCGCCGTTTGGACAGTGTACCCGTAAGAAAACTATTTTTTTCTCCATACATAAGTGACCCACCCTACTTATACATATCCAACGGTGAAATAATTTGTGATTACGCACCAGTAGTTCCTGAAATTAGCGAGTGCAAACAAAAAACCTCATCAGTTTTATAATATGAGTAGGTACGGATGATGCCACATTGTCGGATTTGATTCTTTAACCATAACGTTGTTTCGGTAAGGTTCATTGATTTTACACGTGTATGCAATAGCGTAATTTCAGAAGCGCCGGCTGTTTCCAAGTCCAATGTTGCTCAAATATTCAGCCGTCTAGTCAGCTGGCGCCATGTTTCAACTACGTGAGCCCGTGACACCGACTTATGAATATGGAACTCACTCGGGGGATAGACTGTGATATACTGAGTTTTGTGTGACAGGAATATAGTGTGTTATTAAGTACTAAAGTATGTATAGTTTTTAAACTTTCGCGATTTGGACTCATATTGAAAACATTAGGTACACAGAACTTTATCGCGAAATAAATTATAATTTAATTACCTATCTCGACTTTTAGCCAGCGCTACAATGGCCGTGGTCATTGAGAACTCTGACACTGACTCTAATAGGGATGTTATCAATTTTTCGGAATTGCTTTTGTAGACGAAGTTTGACGCTTGTTTACCATAAAAATATTTTACTTAAAAATATTAGTATTTTCGATGAGTAAATACAATAATAAAGTAATGTTGAATTCTCCCGCTAAAATGCTAACGGCTGTCACCGAACTGACATTGTGGCATGACGTCACTAACCGCATAACATTTGTCGCCATTCATGATTGTATGTCCAGTTTACATATGTGTTTTCTTATTTTTACTTGAATACAAACAATCAAAATCTTCGTCGCTAAGATAGCAAACTATAATAAAAATGCAAAGAAGTAAACAGTCTAGTCAATCTTTGACAGCTTGTGTTGTGGTTAGTGACGCAATAAGATCATATCAGAGTTTGCAGTCACGTGATGTGCGATAAATATAGCATTTAAAATCATTTATAATAAATTTACTAAGTAATACTAAATTTTAAAAATGTGATTTTCGATATTCTACCTCTATACATATAAGTAATACTTCGAGTATTCATTCAAGTACGCGTTTCCGATGAAAGTTTATTTTCATTTAAAAACGGTGCTAACCAAAATCAATGTTTTAACCATTGAATTAGGTTTAGGTGAAGCCTCATTGTCACCCAAGCTACGAGATAAGCTGTGTGATAGCGTAACACTACTCTCCGCCGGAAGAACAGAGCTTTGAAGTCATTTTAAGTATTATATCAGCTATCTGGCCGCCATATTAGAAGCTTTGCTTAGTTTGGGTTCAGATGGTGCTGTGTGTGAATTGTCCTCCTCCTCCAATATATTTTATTTTATTTTCGTAGTGGTAGGACTCTTTGCAGAGTCCGTTGGGGAAGTACCACACCTTTGCCAGTTATTCTACCTTCTTAGTATTTAAAAAATTAAAACAACCTTAAAAACACAAAAGTTTTCTCCAACCTTCTTGAAATAATAATATAGTAAAGAGTAATTGGATACACAACAACAAAAAATAACTAGAGGAAAATAAAAAGAAGCCGTAATATTCTAGAACAATTTTGCTCTACAATTTTGTTTTATTATGATAATACCTCTACAATGGTAGCTATCTACTTTTAATGATTTTGATATCGTCAGCTTGGCACAGCAGTTGCATAGACTATGTATAGTGTGGTCAAGTCTGTACTTATTCGTCCACTGCTTGAGATAGGCCACTCCCACTTTACGCTACTCAGCCCGATCCTTGGTCTTACGTCTCCGACTGCCACCAGCTGCTTTTCGTAATTCCATCCATCTAATCTCAGGGCGTTCTATACTACGTTTACCGATCCGCGGTCTCTACCCCAGGACCCGTCTACCCCAACGGTTATAGGGTCTGCGACAGATGTGACCGGCCTACTGCCACTTCAGCTTGCTAATAAGTTGAACTACATATGTCGGTGAGTTTATAGTTCTCTAACGAATTACTTCATTGCGGATGCAATCTTTCAGAGAACCCTCAGGCATAGCCCTTTCCATAGCTCACTGAGCCACTTTGAGCTTACGGACCATTTTCACTGTCAGTGTCGATGTTTTGGCACCGCAGGTCATAGTATGGTGAGTTGGGTAAATATCACAGGACCCCAAACTGAGAAGGTCTCAAAAAGAGAGGGTCTTGGCTCGACAAGGCCCCGCAATGACTTGAAATTTTGTTTTTCTAGAACCAATAAAGATAGACGCAAACACGATATGCCAATATCCACAGGCATATATTTTGCTGGTACTCGTAGCCTTCTATCATGAAGAGAGAGAGTCAAATTCGTAATCCACCACGCTGGCCAAGTGCGAGTTAGTGGATGACACAAAATGTATATTTCTTGGAACACGCCGCGCCGGTTGCCAAACGATGTTTTTTTAAGGCTGATTACAAACTTGTATAGTATGTAAGTTTATATTATACCAAACATTAAACATTATAACAACCTGACGATTTTCTCGTAAAGCGGCGCCGGATATGACTCATTATTTGAAAAAATAATTTAATCTACCCTCAAAAATTTTGTGGTTAGTTTTTACAAAACAAATCATAAGTGAAGGTTTATCAACTATAACATTATTCGCGGCAGTAGAATAAAAAACTATAAGCTATTGAAATAAATGAATCTCAAGTCGCGAGTTAATAAAAGAAAATCATATCAAGAGAAAATTCCATCAATATCATACAATGAATTAACCACTGGGCTCAGATATAATATAAACAAGTACCTAGTTACCCACGGCGTCATAGGTATATTTGTGCTATATAAAAACCCTCTGTCTGTTTTCGTCGGCAAACGTAATAACAGTCTTCCTTTATTCCACAAAAATAACTCGTCGGAATAAACAAGTCGGTATAATTTCGCAACAAAGCCGCCGGCTAAAATGTCGAGATTATTCCCACAAAGGACGCAATAAGCTTTTTACTACACATTACGGGCCGTTAAAGCCTCCTTTTAACTTTATACCTTCGTATTCAGTTTTTTGGTGGAGTACCTATTAACTAACCTATTGTTTTCATATTGGATTTTTCAGGCAGCTACACGTGTCTTTTTGACAGACTCCAATAAAGGAGGAGGTTCTCAATTCCATTGTATGTTTCTTTCTTTCGTAAATTTAAAACTTGAAGAATACATTTCTGCAATTGTAAGGAAAGCAAACTCTATTCTTAATGTTATTCGTGGATCCTTTCAATCTATAACTGTAGAAATGTTTCTTAAAATATGTACCTATACAAAACTTATGTAAGGCCGCTATTGGAATATGGTTATCAAATCTGGAGCCTCTACTTCAAAAAAGAGATTGATTTACTTGAAAGTGTGCAAAGAAAAGAGACGAAATTACCCTTCGACGTAAATCTTACACAGACAGGTAAAAGCCCTACGCCTCAAAGAGAAGAAGGTTGCGGGGAGACTTGATCGAAACATTTAAAATACTGAATGGATTTTATAACCTCCCTCACATAAGGAACCTGTACAGGTTAAAGGAGCATAAGAGAGACAGTCGGCGTCATAAGTCCCAGCTGTCCCACACACCATCACTGACAAACACTGCACATCACATCCTCAGCAACAGAGTGGTTTACAACTGGAACAGGTTGCCTGAGGATGTTATCAAACTGGACAAATGGATAGTAAAAGACAAAATCATTTTAACAGATAATCTATGTATATAAAAATCAATGCCACTTTTCGTAACGGCTCGACCGATTTGAATGATTTTATTTGTATACGTTTGGGTAGGGCCCTGGATGGTTTAGATTCACAAATGACCCCGGCAGATGGCGCTGCAGTTGGTATCTAGGTTACTATCTGAGCGAAGCCGGAATGGGCCGCTAGTTACCTATAATTTGTTATTTCAGCACTGTGATATAGGCATATCAGCTAAGGCTGCTCGTTTATTATTCAATAAATAAATATAGAGGTATGTTATTATGTCAATTGATTTTGAATAAATATAGAGGTAGGTGTAGTTTAATGGGCGATAGCAGTAGGTGGGTCAATTTGTAAAATGGTTAGTAGGTAGGTGAGATGGTTTTTTGATGAGTAGGTAGGTAGGTAGTTTTTAGATAGTTAGTAGGTAGGAGCGGTGAGTTTAATGGGTGATAGTTAGTAGGTAGGTAGGTAGTTTTAATGGTAGATAGTTAGTAGGTAGGTAGGTAGTTTTAATGGGTAGATAGTTAGTAGGTAGGTAGGTAGTTTTAATGGTAGATAGTTAGTAGGTAGGTAGGTAGTTTTAATGGTAGATGGTTAGTAGGTAGGTAGGTAGTTTTAATGGGTAGATAGTTTAACAGAATGGTTAGTAGGTAGGTAGGTAAGTAGATGGTTTAATGGGTAGAGTTTAATGGTAGTAGGTAGGTGGGTGGTTTTAATGGGTAGGTAGGTAGTTTTAATGGGTGATAGTTAGTAGGTAGGTAGGTGGTTTTAATGGGTAGATAGTTAGGTAGGTGGTGGGTTTAATGGGTAGATAGTTTAAGGTGGTTTTAATGGGAATGGTTAGTAGGTAGGTGCAGGTAGTTTTAATGGGCAGATAGTTAGCAGGTAGGTAGGTTTAATGGGTAGGCAGTAGGTAGGTAAGGCAGATAGTTTTAATGGGCAGATAGTTAGCAGCAGGCAGGCAGGCAGTTTTAATGGGCAGACAGTTAGCAGGCAGGCAGTTTAATGCAGGGCAGATAGGTTAGTTTTAATGGCAGATAGGTGCAGGCAGTAGGCAGGCAGTTTTAATGGGCAGGGCAGGCAGGCAGTCTTTAATGGGCAGACAGTCAGGCAGGCAGGCAGGCAGTTTAATGGCAGACAGTTAGCAGGCAGGCAGGCAGTCTTTAATGGGCAGACAGTCAGCAGGCAGGCAGGCAGTTTTAATGGGCAGACAGTCAGCAGGCAGGCAGGCAGTCTAACGGGCAGACAGTCAGCAGGCAGGCAGGCAGTCTTAATGGGCAGACAGTCAGCAGGCAGGCAGGCAGTCTTAACGGGCAGACAGTCAGCAGGCAGGCAGGCAACGGCAGTTTTAAGGCAGGGCAGTCTTAATGGGCAGGCAGACAGTCAGCAGGCAGGCAGGCAGTCTTAATGGCAGACAGTTAGCAGGCAGGCAGGCAGTTTTAATGGGCAGATAGTTAGTCAGGCAGGCAGGCAGTTTTAATGGGCAGAGTAGGCAGGTTAATGGGTAGATAGTTAGCAGGTAGGCAGGTAGCTTTAATGGGTAGATAGTTAGTAGGTAGGTAGGTAGTTTTAATGGGTAGATAGTTAGTAGGTAGGTAGGTAGTTTTAATGGGTAGATAGTTAGTAGGTAGGTAGGTAGTTTTAATGGGTAGATAGTTAGTACGTAGGTAGATAGTTTTAATGGGTAGATAGTTAGTAGGTAGGTAGGTCGTTTTAATGGGTAGATAGTTAGTAGGTAGGTTTGGACGGCCTCTCACTAGATGGACAGATGACCTCACAAAGGTCGCTGGAAACCGCTGGTTGCAAGTTGCCCTGGACCGTTCGTTGTGGAAATCTAGGGGGGAGGCCTATGTTCAACAGTGGACGTCTTGCGGCTGATGATGATGATGAGGTAGTGGTAGTTTGGTTTTTACTTCTATACTTCAGAGGTGGTTCCATATCCAATTTATCGAAATTGGTGTAGCGGTTTTTGAATTATCAAGAAGTATCTAAAATAATGCTTAACCTCGACGATACATTCGTACTACGATTATCTCGCTGTTTCGTTGGAACTGTGTTTAGTAGATTTCACAAAAATATGATTTTTTGTCGTTAAATATTTTTTTTATAATATAAATTGTCTTTATCGTTTTAATTTATTTTTGTTGACAGAGGGAGAAATCCTTTGGAGGTTACCTAGCTAGCTAACACCTAGCTGTATTAAGGTGGGGTGTAGCCGGTTTATGTGAGACCTTACTCATTAAAAAACACTCGGTGGCTTGTATCTGTCTGGAAGAGGAGATCCGAGAGTCCGGGATCTCCATTAGAACGCGTCAGCGTCTCCCTAACAACTCGCCTGAACCACCGTCCTGAGATGATGAACTAAACTACATGAATCACACCATCTCATTGTCTTTTCTTCGTTGGGCTCGATTCCATAGGAGGTTAGGCCCCAAAGTCCAGCCGTCCACGAGCGATAGGAACGAAGAAAGAAAAGAAAGGATTAATGGGGAACCCACCCTTTTAATCGCTTCTTACAGGCAGGGTACATCGAAGCCAGATTCTTGTTATGATTATATTATTACCTTTATTTTATTATTACCTTTTTTTTATTATTTATTTATTACCCTGGATCGAGGATTAACCCGCGGTGACTTAGTAGCTATAACATCCGAAATGTCAATCATAAAGTCGTAGGTTCGATTCCCACCTGCATCTCTGTGTATTTTTACTCAAACTTGTAGGTATTATAGGTTCTACGATGTTGTCATCACTACGGTTTTACTGGTGTAGGAGGAAACCGAGGTGTGCCAAAAAATCTCTAAAATATTTTGCGAAGGTGTACCGTCCGTCAAACCGCACTTAGCGTTGTAGATTAGGGTCTTGACTTGACATATACATACAATTATCATAGTTCTTACAAGGGAGTTACAAGTTTCAAATGGATAACTTGCACAAAGATACTTTTTGTTTTATTAAGAATTTTAATTCTTACCGCGCCAAACCCAAAATAATTTTAAAATAGTGTGAACTAATGGTCTATGTCTAATGGTATGTCTTTATGGCTTCTTAAATTGAGCTTCCAGTAAAAGTCTAATAAATATTTCTAAGAATCCATTTGTATTGTGGAGTACAGTATTCATTTGTACCTCATAAAAACGCCTAGTTCCGTACCGCGTCCGTTTACCGAACAAAAAACAATTTCGGAAGGCTAAACCTAACAGCCTAAGGTATATTTAGCAATTCCATACGTATACAAATTTAAGTGAAAGTGAATAAAATATTTTTTACTGAAAAGTGTCTTGTTTCTTTCTATTCAACTTTGTTAATTTTACTAAACAGAACGTGGGATATGCAGTTGTGTTGCTAATGGTATTTTATGGTCATAAAATATACACTAAACTGCGCTCATCACCCAGAGATCTAAGATGTTATATCTCTAAGCCCTGTAATTTCTCTGGAAACATTGCCTTTCAAACCGGACCACAATAATTTTTGCCCATTACTGCTTGACTGCTTACGACTTTTGACTTTAGTTACGACTGCTACATCCTAGACTACATAATAATGTATAATAAAGCAATAGCTTAACGTCGGGTAAATACGGTAAAGCCTATATAAAACGTAAAAAAAAATATTCATCAAAACGAAATTCAACAAACAACTCATAATCGGAAATTTTCCAAAATACCAGTTTTCCGGGAAACCATTTCATTATGGCTTCCCGACTTTTTTCCCTGTTTTCCGTTCATGAACAATGAAACATGTAAATCGGCGGATGAGTCACTTACCCAGATGGAAGAAACACTATGAACAAAAAAATCTTTCAGTCTTTACCCGAAAAGTGTTTCAAAAGCGTGAACAAGGTCTCAGTGTACAAAAAGGTATCTTACCTTACAGCATCTATTCAGCGGAGCACAACAAAACACAGGTCGACAACGCTACACTCGGTACGGAAAAACAAGTGAGCAACGAGCGAGGGATGCGCGTCCCGATGCGCAAACGATGGCACCAGATGGCAGCAGGAATCTGACTGGAGCTGGTGTCCTGAGGATTCGAAGCTCGCTGCTGAGCGGGTCACTTATGAATGATGCGGGTGCTTCGCTAGGTGTTTGGTGCCGGCTAGCGGGGCGCGGGCGGGTTATATAACCGGCCGATCGATAGGGCGGCTCCCGCCCACCGACCGCCGCTGCCTTTTTATTAGGGAAACTGCTACCCGCGCTTTCAATTGCTTTGTCGCTTATTGTTTCAAATCAGTTTTGCTATGAGAAATCAAAACGAATAAATACTTCTTATTTTTTTTAATCATCACTAATAATAGTAGGCATCAAGAGTTCATTGATAGCTTTTCATTTTAGTCATGACAAACAAACACGCTACAATGGTATTTTTTATTTTCAATGGTATTGGAAAGTATCACGCTGTATGCATAGATTTCGATATTTTTTTTACATCCGATGTCTTTCGCTGTATGTGATCCGTTTGAAAACTATTTTGTATTTATTGTTGGAATATTAAATTTATTAAACTGAACGTCAGTTTTATTACCAAACCTGTGTTTTCAGTGTCGCTTTTGAGATGATCGATGCGATGTCGTTTTGTATTTGAACAAAGAAATATGAGGTAAAAAATAATCTACGTGGTTATACCAATTAAATATAAGTACTAAAGTACTTATTTTTGTGTTTGCCACGAATACAAATGATTTGAGGAAACTCAAGAAAATCGCCAAGGAGGCCGGCCAGAAAGTCGCAAAAGCAACTGCGCCTTTTCAAGCCGTCATCAAATCCTATACATCTAGAATACAACTAGGACTAAGATATTATAACTACAAAATAAACCTATGGATTTTATTAGTTTAGCCGTATAAATCACAAGTTATAGATGGTAAGAGTAGTCTATTAAAGCAATCAATTAAAAAAAACATAAAAGCTTAAGAAAAGTAGCAATTGGTGATCTTAACTATCTTCTTGGCAATCGTGTGAATCACGTTATGTTTTTTTTTACAAAGGGATTACAAACAAAAAGAAAAGACGGCGAAATAAGTACCCTTTCTGCTCTCTTTGTCTCTATTTTTTAAACTTAACTTTTAATAGGGTTTATTTATATTTCTGCTTTAAAGATATTACTTCTCTTTTCTTTCTAAAATACTTTTCATGCATTATAACTCCTTATTTTAATCTGCCACCATATATTTTATAATTTACTTGATAATAGCGGTTTGGTAGAATAGCGTTGAACCATACAGTTATTGAAGACAATTCCAATTAGGTAACCTAGGTTACCTTAAGGATCCAGTGATCCGTCCTAATTTGATAGGAATATGTAGTAGTTAGTACTCGTAATAATACTAAAATAACTTCTAGTAGTTTGAAACGAACCCTATTATAATATTGAGGTAATATAACAATGATTTTTAAACTTATCATTGACACCCATTTCGCCCACGATATAAAATAGTGACGTGATCTACGATGAAGAATTATCACTGTCAATGAAGATTTATCATTATTATGAGGAATAATAATTTTGATTATCAGAAAGAAGGTCACGCACAATTGCCCAACTAAAGAGGCTATGTGCGGAAAAGGCCCCGCCAAACTAACTAACTAACTATCAGAAAGGAAATGAGTCGCTCTCGATTTGAAGTCGTTCAGATCTCATCTGTCGATGAATACCTTTCCGAGCCACGTGTATTGCGTAATTGTGGAGGTAACATAGGTACTAGATATGTAAGTATATATAGCAGCATAAGCAAGCTCTTCTGGGAATCAGGGCTTTGTTTTTATATTTATTTAAAAAAAAAAATATTGTCGAGACGAGACGAGCTGTCTGTTCCGGCAAATGTCCGAAACGGCTGCAACGATTATGACGGAGCTTTCACTCATAGTTTATGTTCTACGAGTAATCATAATGCGTAACTTAAACTACTATTTTACTTTATTTTATTTTATTACTTACTTGAGGTATAAATAAAAGAAATCTTAAAATGCGCGTAAAACTACGGGCACAACTGGTATCTATTCAATGTGTTAAAATATTTTGTTTCTCAACTTCTATACGTACTTATGGCAAGCACTCTAAGACGTAGCAATCTTCTTTACTCCTGTACAGCGCCCGCCAAAGACCCCACAAATCACAATCAGATCGACTAATCCAAACTATTCTCCATTCTGAGTAAGCCGGAGCTTTAAGTGAAGTCCTCGGACCCATTCGCAGTGATACAAGGATCTCGGCTAGACTCCGGTAATCCTAGGCGAGCCGATTGTCCCAAATCTTGGGGATTACACTCCCACCACTGCGTGGGACGTCGTACGACTGTGGTTTATTGATTTACTAGCAGTGCCCCACGGTTTCTCCCGCGTAGTTGCCGATCCTGTTATTTCCCAAAATAAGATACTTAAAAAAGTTACTTAAGTAAGACTAGAACATAAAAATACTGTGACATGTATTTGAACATGAAGAGTTCAAATTGCAATTTCTTTATATCAGTGCTTTGTGATTTATCTGAAAACATTGCCCTTCAAACCCGAACACTACTGCTTGCAATATTTTCACATTACTGCTTGACGGTAGAATAACTGACAAAGTGCGGTTCTTACCCAGGCGTACTCCGCGGAACACTGCAACAGGTTTATTATTAGCTTGTATTTTGTCCGGAAGCATTGCTCTTTAAACCGAAACATAATAATCTCCCAGGCGGCGTCTGCGAAAGCGTCCAACCATGACAAATACATTTACGAAGTTTTATTGCCCTCGAGACACGCTCAAGTACAGAAGACAATACAATACCTACATACATATTAAGTGTTCTGCTAAATCTGGAAATATATGAAAAGAATTACGTCTACGCCAAGACACCTATTCCCTATTCGGCAACACATTCTATATCATACTCGTAATTTACTTTTGATAACTGAAGTATGTAATAAAAGCCTCCAGTTATCAAACGTAGGTACAGGTAAAGACAAAAGGTATGTTTTACAGGAGTTGAAAGAAAAATGGCTTCTCATCATCACAATCTATTTTCCTCAACCTTTGGCGTTAGCAACTGTGTAACAAAATGCTTTTTGCAATTTGATATTAAGTACTAGGCCTCACTGAGGCTTACAGCTTCCCAGTTATTTTCCGTTAGAAATACCTACCTACTTATTGAAATTTCTTTTCATAAAGTTAAAACTTCGCTTGGCGCACCACACACAAACTTTTCATGGGCTGTGAATTGAGCTCAAGCGCTACGCTCGTAAATGAAATAAATCTTCGGGTGAACTCGGGACCATGGCATGACACGGGGCTAGCCTAGATGGCCATGCTTAGAATACTTATTTAGACAACATTGATTTAAAGATTTATTCCATACTAGCAACGCCCTACGGTTTCACTCGCGTAGTTTCCAAAGTGTGCTATCAAATTCTGAGTTATAAGTTTTCACTTCTATTGGCACTTTCTTTAGTGCCGTTTTTTTAAAGGACCTTTATTAAAATTAAAAGTATATAACATTGAAAACTACACTATACTACTTAACTAAGTATCTATTAAATTTAGTCGATTGAATTTAGTCGCTTTTGTCGAAGTTTTACTGATGTCAGTTGAATTCACTGATCACAATTCGAACTGACTTCAGTAAAGTGTAATATTATAATATTCAGTAAGCTATACTTAACATTGTTTTTAAATTAGGATACTGAATTCAGAAGCGAGGATTGCTTGCTAGAAGCAAGCAAACTTTCTTCTAAATACTGTCGACATAACCTGTTTCTAAATTTCGTTTTGAATTCTGTCACCTAATTTAGCGAAGTGTAATAAGGGCAAATATAATCTTATCTTATACCTTTAAACGAGCAATTCTTGTAAGTATTTATATCTATACTAATATTATAAAGCTGAAGAGTTTGTTTGTTTGTTTGTTTGAACGCTAGGATCTCGATCTCGTACTGGTCCGAATTGAAAGATTCTTTTTCTATTGGATAGTACATTTATCGAGGAAGGCTTTAGGCTATAGAAAATAACTCTACTATTAATTGAAGCGGAGCATGAAACAAGAATGTAACAAAATCGGGAAAAAATATTCCCCTTTTGAGAGTTTTCGTACGTTTCGTGCTTTGACATGACACATGACAGCATGTGTCAAAGATTGCGTCATTGAATTTCAGTAATCTGTGCATTGAATATAAACCTTTGCAAAATATTTTTTTTCTAAATCTGAGTTGGTACGACCAATTTCCGACAGGTGCCGTAGCAGGTAGCTGAAGAGGTTTTTTGTTTGAAATCGATATTCTTAGGAATGAGTGAACCGATTTCAGTCATTCTTTCACCGTTGGATTTGTACGGGATCCCGATGAGTGCTATATAATATACCACGGGCGAAGCCGGGGCGGGCATCTAGTATATATATATATATAGAATCTGAATCTCGGAATCGGTTCGAACGATTGTCATGAAATTATGTACACAGGGGGTTTTGGGGATGATATATCGATCTAGCCAGGTTTTATTTAAAAAAACACCGTTTTATGCGCGTTTTTAGACAATGAAAATCTGTTACATAAAGATTAGAATGTTACGGTAAATTTCGCGACGTCGCGCGACAATATATTAGCTCATTCGGTAAGATGGGTGGCCATAATATGGTAGGTCCGGGTTCGAATCCAACCGGCCTTTCTTTTTTCATGTAATTTTTTATTTGTGAAAATTATTATGTAGCGTATTATTATTATGTATGAGCAAAGCTCGGTCACCCAGGTACTATATATATATATGTAATACCCGCTAATGAAACGCTACCTAAAGCATTCAACGCTCTAGTACATTTTTACTGTAAATCACGTAGACTTACTTTCTTATTGTTATAAATGGCAATTCAGTCCACTGTTCTCGATAG
Organism: Ectropis grisescens; assembly: GCA_017562165.1. NCBI lineage: Eukaryota > Metazoa > Arthropoda > Insecta > Lepidoptera > Geometridae > Ectropis > Ectropis grisescens. The sequence continues at coordinate 25,092,680 of CM029771.1, forward strand.
TACTTACAGCCGGTAGCGGCTGTGGGTAGGTTGTACTCATGAAGATTCATTCCGTGGAGGAATGTGTCTCGACTTAATGAAATTGTCGACGGTTGGGCTCTCACCCTCTTTGCCTACACTTATAGATGTGTGTATAGACTGTATAGTCACTGAACTCTACCTAGTACAAGTGTTCTCTCTCACGAAACCCTTTTGACCTTGTTTGTGTTTGTGTATACGTATATTTGTTTTAGCGCACGTAAACTGATACTGTAAATGAAACAATTGTTTTCATGTAGTAGGACACTCTCAGATTTCATTTCACTTTTACCTGGGTAGAGGTTTTGTTAAAATGAACTATATCAAACTATATATACTATAAAAAATTAAACCGACTTCAAACGAAAAAATACGCACTCGTATAAAATAAATTTATATCAATTATTATAAGCGCTACTTATATATTTAAACTCAGTACAAGCTAAGCCGAAAAGCTAGTATGTAAATATGTAGATACTATGTAACTTATAGCTATAACGTTTGTGGCGTCCAAAGAGCCATTTTGTCTGTAAATAAAGTTTAGTAATGGGGAGATTAAAGGGCGTTGTTACAGTAAAACCAAAATAATACTTTAAGTTGTTTAATTTATATAAAACATTGAAAATACTTACTCCACTACGGCGATTACTATTAACACCTTAAACACATGCGAAACCGCTCACCGGTTTAGCTCGCACAGTATCAATAGCGAATATCGTAAAAATAAATAACTTTATTTTAAAGTTAGTAGGTACTTATAATATCAATGGCATAACAGATCTATATAGTGTATTTAGTTGCACAAACTTACATAAAAACAAAATACATATACAGTAAAAAGCCATTTTACACGATAATTACGTGGGCTTTATGAGAGCGCTGACGAGATGTTTTAGGAATCTTAACTTAAAAATAAATCAGTAGGACAGTATTACACATCGTTAATTATGTAGAAACCAGATAGTTATAAAGTAAGCACTGTATTTTAAAAGTGACCACAGACTTATGTAATAAAGAAAATTAATTAGTGTAAATTATAAGTCATGTTTGGCGGTCTACGTAAGCAGTAAAACAGGTAAAGGTAAAACTTTTAATAATCTTTTAAATACATAACTGTATTACAAGTAGGTGATATTCGTATTATGCAATGTTAGAGATTTTTTCGATTTATGATTTCATACATGAAAATTTGTGGCATACTAGTGGGTCAAAACATGACACGTTACGTACTGAACAAGAACCTTTAATTGCTTTTCTATAAATAATTGCTCTGACACCCAGACTCGACGTTTAGTCTGTATTTATGGTAATTTAATAACATTACATAAGCCTGCAGCCTCATTTACTTCATGAAAATGGCACTTCTTGACTATATCACTTTTATTTTAACATGTACTTAATGCATATTTCATGATATACTAATATCAAAACTCAGTATCTACATAGAGGTACATTAGTTTTATAACATCTAATTATAGTTATTGTACTTAAAGTATAAATATGTACTCGAAGTTTTTCCAGGCACGTTTCTAACTTTGTTTATATTTTTAATTTTTTTAGACTTAAATGTTTCAAGACAAATGATCCAATTATGAACCAAGAACTCATTATCACAAATAACTCTTCATTTTATTCTTCCCTAAGAATTTTAACTATAACTTCCATAAATACACTTAAGTTCATAGAATTTTGTTCTCTCATTGATTGTTAATGCGTTAACCCAATCATGTTATTTTCAGGCAACGAAGATTGAGCTAAGATATGGCATATTAGTGTGGGGAAACTCAAAATTTACATTTGCATCTAAAATCGACTGCACATTGCAGATAGCTACTGAAGAACTAATTATATTATATACAAACGAATTCGTATCACTACAGTTCCTGGTCCGGGTCTTCAGCGTCAGCTAGTTTCACGAGACCGATGAAGCTCTTCTCAGGCTGCATTAGCGAGTGTCGGTCTCCGCCTGTGTTGCGCACGGCTAGACGGTCTCCGGCTTTGAGGAACAGAGCTGAAGCGGAGAAACACGAGTTCGGTTTGTCTAACCTGGAGAAAGAAAAAGTTCATTACAAACCGAAAAAACAAACTTAATCTACATTGTACTTTTTACTCCTATACCATTTAGCTTAACTTACTGAGCCTAATTGTGTGTCCACTGAATTGTAGAGCATGAATATTTCACCCTAGGGCACATTTATTTGATAAATATGGATGGATGTTTGTTCTTAATCCTAATGTTTATATATACTTTAAGTATATGTTGGATAACTATTTAACGATTTTAGTAGGTACTTTTAGCACCTTAGTCTTGTTTCTCACAATTGGAGGTAACTGTATATACAGTGTTAATAGGTCCCATTATTTATGTAAAATGCTAAAAGCGTAGGAATAAGAACCTTTTTGTATGGCAGTTGACCTCAATTGGCTTCTACTGTTTACTGAACTTTGGAGCTGGCGTAAAAGGCGCAAGGCCCTACAAGCAATAAGTACCTTTCAGTGGAGTGCGCTGACTGCGCGCACTGCAGCAGAGTGTCTCTGCCCTCGGAGTCAGGGTTGGTGCGGTGCAGCACCCACGAGATTATGTCGTGGCTGTCCAGGTAGTAGATCTGAAACCACATATTACTCCGTTAGCTACTTTAAGCTTAAAGTTTTCTATGAATTCCTACAAATTTTATATACTTGCTGTACCCTGCCACGCTTCGCTATAGCACATTGTGATGCAAAAATTAGATAAAAACAATCCTTGACACGGATTATAATTATATCAGTGTAAAATTTCAGCTCGATCGGTGCGGTAATTTTTGAGGTTTTGAAGCGTACACAAACCAACATAACATTTTTATATATATAGAGAGATGTGTAGTTTTGATGTTTGTTGTTTAATCACGTCGCAACGGCTGAACAGATCGGTTTGAAATTTAGAACCCAGTTAGAATACAGTTTGAAATAGCACATAAGCTACTTTTCGTCGCAGTAAAATACAGGCGCGGTCCCAGCCTCGAATTTTGGAAGGGGTCACCAGTACACAGTCTCAAATTTTGGGGGGTCACCAGTAGGAATACAATAAATCGTTAACTTTTTTTTAGATTTTTAGTTTAACGTTTACGATTTGGGGGGTCATGTCCCCTGTGACCCCCCCCCCCTCGGACCGCGCATGGTAAAATAACGGGAACGGGAACTGCACGGAGAAAACAACACGGCAATGCTAGTATGATGTAACAAACCAAAGAGCCATGGTTCGAACAAAAATAATACTAACCTAAGCACTAGACACAGTCGTTTTTTAAGGCTATTAATTCTATTAATATTATTAATAGAATATTATATTGTTAATGTAAATATTTGGATATTTGGATGTTTGTTGCTCAAATACGCACATTGATACAATCTCTAAATATTGGTTGATCAAGACTACTTATAACTAAAAGTAAATTTTCTGCTGCAAAAATGACATAAAACGAAAATCTGTGCCGAATTTACAACAACTTTATTTACCTGTGACATTGTTCATTTGTTTATTTATAACTTGTGGCGAGTTTACTTTGAATGTATGGAGTATACAATATGTGACGAATTTACTTTGCGGCGAATCGACACTAACCCCTTGTAACAAGGTTACAGAAGTCGAGATAAACAGAAGTCAGATTTATAAAATTGGCGTCAAATATGTCTCGAAAAACCAACTAAAATAAGAAAAACGTCAAATGAAATTTACATACGTAAGAAGTACAGATTACCAAATTCAGAGCGGGCACCCAAGCACAACAAAACCGAGAAGTATCATCGTCTTAAAAGTTTTCCGACATTTTTTTCTTTCCGGATCTTCCCGGTAGCTTCATTGTTCATAACGCTTCGTTAATTTGTCTTTGTGCGGTTTGTAAGTGAGCTACGACTGCCAGAAAATTGCAGACACGAAGTGAGTAGACATTGAGGGTGATTTATAACATTTTAGCTCAAGGCTCGTAAACCGGGCTGTTGTTTACGGAGGTATGGTGTCGGGATGGGCTGATGTGTAAATGTTTACCTTCACGTGGTAAAGTGGTGATGAAAAGGTTCGGGTTTGAGTTACGGCTGGAGCGTTCTGACCGTGACTTTGATTTAGGTGAGCTATAAAAAGGATTATTAATTTGATCTGTGCGTTACTGGGTGCGGAAATCCATTCCCATCGACCATACACGTGCTTAGGAATAAGATTTCTTCTGAAGGGATGAAACAGTTTTGTAGGGGCCATGCAGAGCCCGCTTGGGAAAGTACCTTTGCACATTATTCTACCGCTAAGCAGTAATGTGCTACTATTACTGTGTTGTGATTTGAAGAGAAACGTTTCTATGGAAGTCATACTGGAAGTGACAAGCGCAGTTCAACGCTAGGTAGTGATTTAGGGACGCTAGAGTTGTTCATACAAATATCACGTTTACTCGATCATGATAGAGCGCGTATTGTTTGCACAAAACTCTCGCATACTCGATCATCTCAGCATACTCACCACCTTTATGCACATCATGTATATGATACCTCTATAACTGTTAGACCAGAGAATTTACATACATTATATTATTACAACATACATTAAAATCAGTTATTAGAAAATACGTGAAGTAAGTAATGTTTTTATGTATCTTCTGGACCCTATATCTCAAAACTGGCCGTCTAAGCAAGTTAGCGGGTAAGCATGTGTTCTTAATATACACTAACTCTACTCAATCGTCAACATTTCGTTCATCAGAAAATACGTGACGTCTGGCGACCCTGGGATCTTACTCTATAAGGTGTAAGTTTAATGCAAAATTTCTAAAGGCAGTGGAGATGATCTGAGGGAAACTGACATGGGCTTTCAAAAGTATAATTATAAAATAACCTGTGCATAGACAAAGTAGATGCCGGTGTGATGGACGTGCACGTGGCCGTTCCTGGTGAGCGTGGGGCGGGGATGCGGCGACGCGGACGTCCAGGGCGCGGGATACCACACGTCGTGTGCGGCGCCGTGAGAGACGCGCACCAGACCGTTGCCTTAAATAACAAAAACATATTAATAATCACACAACACTTCAAAGTCATGCGTCATCCGCCACCCTGCACTGGGCCAGAGTGGTGGTTTATGTCCTTGACTCTCTCTCTTTACGATAGAAAACCCGAATCCCAAAGAGTGAGAAAATTTTGTTTGCTGTTTATGCTTCTAGGTCTAGGAGGCGTAGGTACCGGTCCTCGGTACCGACAAACATCCATATTAATTAACTTTAGGTACCACAACTGTCACATAGACAATTAATAGTATGATCTAAATTATCCGAAATTTAAGGACTAGAGACTAGATATTGTTTCAACGGAGCGGCGCCGAGATAGAACGTTACAAAGTTAAACCTGATCTCCCGATGTCATTAAACAAGATGGTAGGTGCCCATCGTCCGTTTCATCAGCGGAAAACTAGAAGAGCCAGGGAGCCACAATCGGTTGTCCGAAGAAAAACTGCTACCTAATGTATAGTGGATAGCTGAATAGTCATTACTTCCACCGTTTTCAACCTGGAATAGGTGCTATTACTGTTTTATAACGAAAATGCTGATGAAGTGAATTAAAATGAATGTGAGTTCTACCAGATATTTACGAGTACTTTATGGTCGCTTTTGTGCTTTTTGCACATTCACATATAGCTACATTATAGTAATTTATAAAATAAACAAATAAACAAACACTACAAACAAGAGTCCATGGATTTCAGTGTTCGAATTTTAATAAGCTGTTTTTTTTAATATGTAAAATGTACCGATAACTACACTAAACTTATAGTGTTTGACTATATTTAAGGATCTAAAGGTAATTCAGGCTGACGACACCGACGACGCCATCGGTCGGTTCGTACGGCGAGCGTTGGCTGCATCACCAAATACCATCCGAGAGTTCAACCTACAGATGGCCATAAAAGACAGAAACGCGGCAATAGTGGAGGCTCTGCGCCGGGAGGAGGCGGCTTAAGCAAAAGACGATGTCGAGTCGATTACTGTCGGAATCCCAACCGGTAGTGATAGGCTCAACAGACGAAATCGGACTAGTACTAGAATTAAATGTTCACAACACCCCCCTATTTTCCTTTTCTTCTCCTAATCCAAGAAATTTGTAAAAAAAAAAAAAGATAATTGTAATGACAAAGGTCACGGACCCCAGAGTCTGTGAAGTGGCTAATTTAAATAAAATAAAAAAAAAGGTAATTCAGATAAACAGTTTTATCTCGCATTTTCAGCATAATAAATAACACGTTTGCAATAAACTTGGTTTAAAATGCGATTAATTCATGATTTGACGTAGGTACCTATATTTCGCGTGTCTGTATTTATTCCGTAATTAGTATAATCTAGGAAACCTAGAATGTAGTTTCATCTATCATTATCTTGTATCATCGAAGCTGTTCACGCAGAATTTAGAAAATAATAACTATTCCTTAAAAGAAGTAGATATTTTCAACACCACATCATTTTGGGATAATACACATGTTATGCTCTGTTATGATATGTTTCATAGACTTTAAAAATATATTTACTTTACAGATAAAAAATATTGTAATAGTATTGTAAAAATATTATACAGATTAAAAATATCATCATGAATGAATAGTTCAGAACTTTCTAGTGAATAAATCAGAGATTTCTATTATTGCGCAAAATGGTTTGAAAGCGTAAAGGCATGGTAACAAAAAAAAACTAATTAGTCCGTCGGACAGATTATTAAAAAATATTGAACACGTAATTTTTCTTTTGTTTTAAAAACAAAAAAAATCGAAGATATAGTGCTTAGAAGTTAGGACTGACGTCACGTCTATGTATATACGATTTTTGTGTAGACTTGACGTCACACTGCGGAAGTTTGAGGGTCTGTATCTTTGTCTATTTTTAACCTATTTATTTATTTTTGACCAAATCATCATCCTTATTAGAATACTAGATGCCCGCCCCGGCTTCGCCCGTGGTATATTATATAGCACTCATCGGGATCCCGTACATATCCAATGGTGAAAGAATGACTGAAATCGGTTCACTCATTCCTGAGAATATCAATTTCAAACAAAAAACCTCTTTAGCTACCTGGTACACCACCTGTCGGAAATTGGTCGTACCAACTCAGATTTAGAAAAAAAAAATTAGCAAAGGTTTATATTCAATGCCTAGTGGCTTAGTTGGTAGTAGCTCTGCCTGCGAAGCCGAGGGTCGTGGGTTCGATCCCCACCCAGTGCAAATGTTTGTGTGATGAATTCAAATGTTTGCACTGTGTCTGGGTGTTTCTATGTATAATAAGTATGTATTTAAAACTATATAAGTATTATATCAGCTATCTGGCTGCCATCACACAAGCTTTGCTTAGTTTGGGGTCAGATGGTGTTGTGTGTGAATTGTCCACCAATGCACAGTATTAGTATAGATGTAGCGAATGTATCATAGTTATTTTCACAAATCAACAGTGACGTTACCGAGTGGGTCGATACAGGAAAGCCACAAGTATGCACATACGTGGGAGAACGTTTATGTTCTGTAGATTCCAGAATCACACGTGTTACGGAACGAAATTATGTTTAACGTTAATTTGTAAGATTTCTCGGCTGCTTTGTGAGCGATATGAACCCTCGGTATGGGAGGGCGCTTAATTAGACGTGCTTTATTACTGGGGAATAGTTGGTAAAGCTCGAATTATCGCTAATGGAGTTAAATGAATAACTATGTATAATACTAATCCTTTTAATATTTAAAATGGGTAAGTTTGTATGTATGAATTAATTGAAGCACGTAGTTTTAAAGGTATTCATTCTGATCTGTATAAGGCCTAACAGGTTATAACTTGAACGTAACGAGCTAGCAGGCAATTTGATCCATTCTTTAGGAGTTTTTTTAATAAAGAGTTACGAGACGAGCAGGGCATGTGTCTGATGGTAAGCAGCATGCCTGCCACATAACAGCACAGTGACACGAAGCTATTAGAACATGAAAAGTCTAAATCATTACCTAGAATTGCACTGCGCTCGTCATCCAGAGATCTAAGATCTTATATCTCCAAGTCCTGTAATTTCGTTGGGTATATTGCCCTTCAAACCGGAACACAGTAATGCTCGCACATTGCTGCTTGGCGGAAGAATAACTGGCAAAGATGCGGTACTTCCCCAGGCAGACTTTGCAAAGAGTCCTACCACTACAGTTGGGACATGAGGCCTTCTGTCGCAAGGAGAGAGCCGAGGGCCGAGGGCCACATGAGCATGAAAGATTCTATGATCATTACAGTTTCAAGATGTTTTCCTTCAGCGTTTTAAGTCAGCGGCATTACGGCATCGAAAACCGAAAACACAGTGGTATGGGAAAGATTCGAATCTGGGGGATCGCATCAGCCGTCGCTGTTCTCCCGACTAGACCAGCTGTACACTATATTCTTTAAATAATCAAAAGTTTTGTATTTAGAGGAGGCAAAAGTCAAAGTCAAAGTATCATTTTTCATAAATGTACAACTTTTTTTCTGTTAATTTAAATAAATAATTTTCCATAAATGGGAGGTTTATAAATGTGGTGAATTAGAATTCTAGAATTTAGTTGCACATAACTAACGTGCACTTGGTTTGTTTCTGGTGTATAATATGTATCTATATGGTTTTAATCTATTAATTATATTCGAATTTCTTTGGAATGTACTTTTTCCTATATAATGTACAAAAGAATAACTTGCTTGTTGTTTGGGAACTCCCTAGTTTTTATTATTATTGCTGTTATAAAATACATTAAATTTCTAAAATTTCTTGGCTTCAAAATGGTAGTTACTTTTTTTGTTAATGGATTTATTGTTTAAGTAATTTGCTCACAACGAAACTATAACAAAATAGTAATAATTGTAATTATCATGCATCTACTAGAAAAAACCGCAATTATTTGGATTTTGTACTTACACCAACGGATAAGCAATTCCATTTCGAACATTTTGGTAGAAATATTTTTATTAAAAGATCAAAATCTGATTTTATACAGAGTTTATTCTAAATATTGAGCGTAAAACAGCGACAAAACCTACTACTGTTTGTCTCTTGCTCTTTCTTGCGGTGTGCGATGAGGTAAGAAATACTCAAGGTCATTTTCTCGGGGTACGCCTTAATGCTAAATTCTGTGAAATTCAACTACCTACTTATTACGATTCGTATAATATAGATCAAAGAAATTCAGCCAACTTATATATAATATAAAGATACGGGTTGGCTTAATAAAATACTCCGCTCAGCAATATTTTTTAATAGCCTAAAAAATATATATCTGCGACAACAACGATGTTGATCTAATTATTTTTCTCAGATAGAATTTCTACAACAAAATCAATTACATTTTTGGATCATAGTAGGTACCTAGTTCGGCGCCCACGCGAAAATAAAGTTTGTTTCTGTTATCGGATCCACTAAACAGATTGAGGTTGGTCTTGAATTATGAAATTATCCGAATGCTCTGTAAAGAATTATAAAATTTCATTAATTCTAATAATGGAAATTTAGATTTTTGTTGCTCAATCGCGTTGTAGGATCTGGTCGAAATTTGAAACACAGTTTGATTTATTCTGCAATGGGCAATACTTTTTATCGCGTTAAAATATCGCTAACGGGAACTACGCGGGTAAAACTGCGGGTAAAAACAGCTAGTAGAGATAATAAAAATGTTACCTTTGTAATGTTCGTGGATCTCTGTACTGAGATGAGACGTGTTCCCGTGGAAGTGAGCGGCGACGAATGGCCGCCTTTGAACCTGCTAGAAAGTACTATAATGTAATGTATGTTACACCGTTACGTATTTAGATAAAGAATAAGTAAATAGATCAGGGTTTTACGCACGTTTCCTTTGTACCAATCGTAAGCAGATGAGGTGTATGTTAGCTATTCTCCAATTCTAAGATCAAAAACATCCAGTGAAAGTTTGGTTTGAACATGAAGCATGCAATAATATCATGGTTACAATTTCAGTCATCTTGAATAAAACTAACCCAACCCAAGTCTTCACTGGACAGACAGTATTGTATAGTTCACAAAGAGATCAGATTTGTATCTCGAGGGACATTAAGCTCATTGTTGCACGGCTATGCAAGACCATTGTGCAAGTATAAATCAGCTTCTGTACAACTCAATTTATCCAAATGCTTAAAATGCGAACTTACAATTTTAATAAATAATTTCTCAATTTGACCAGATAGATGCCAGGTTCCAAATGGACAATTTTAATTGACATGGCATTTTGATATCACAAAAGCTATGGCGATAGTGATGTGCAAAAGTATGACACTTCCACAAGAGCGACAACATAAGAGTGACCAGCCCTGGGGATCTACCGCCTTACTAAAACTGTCTTAGCTCTGATATTGCTCTCTTTTCTTATCGCTTGAAATGATAGGGACAGCAAAACCAACGCCAATGCTGATTTAGGTATTACTCGATAAAAACGTGACGCGTTATCGAGCTGCAGTGTTGACGCAAGCTCCAGCTTCTAAGTTGTCTAGTAATATCCTCTCTCAGGACAAATATACAATGTTTAACGAGGTGGAATTTTCAGCGTCGTTGTAGTAAACTTACTTGTTTACTTGTTGTGTACTTGCTTTTTAACATAAAAGCTTTTAGTTGATTGCAATTCTTAGATCTACGAGTATGTACTTACAGGGGAACTATGGTGAAGTACCTACCCGATAAATACCGACGCAGATTTGAACAAATTATTATATTTTAAATTAATTCACGGGTAAATCACTGTCACGGGTAATGAGTGTGGTATAGTCAGTCTAATCCGACCAATATTGATTTAAAATTTTAAAAATTAGATTAAGTTTTAGCCGCATCCTGCGTCCTTTTTCACAGCACACGTGAATTACGCGTAAAGTACTTTAATATGTCTGAGAAGCACGTTAGTTTGCATACTAAAGTCTAATCATGTATTTAGCTAGATAGATAAATACTTTTCGTTGTACACACGAAAAACAAAACAACACTTATACAAGAGAGAAGAACAATAAAAAATATGCTAATATAGTGATATCTAAATGTTTTTAAACCAAAATTTCACCCGTCTTTAATCTACCAAACTGTACAGGACTGGGTTAAGGATTATGCCATTAAGTCTACTCATAGGATAAAGTGGCATTATCAACATTGGCATAAAAATGGGTTGGTTAATATAAGAAGGATAGATTTTAGTGATATGTTTTGGCCACAATTCAAACGTGGCGGTACGAACTCTAGGTTAAGCTTGTCTATGTCTGTATTATTATCAGAACGTATCGTTTCGTAACAAAAATTTCCTCTACACTAAACTACGTACATTATAAACGTCTACAGGCGTCAAGGCTTCTATACATCTATACCCACTCTCAGTTGGACGTTTGCTCAACATGCAGGCAGCTACGTTGTATGGGAACGCTTCTGTATTGACTCATATACTAGTTAATTAGTTACCTCATTATCGCTGTTCCTGACGGTACGGGTGATGGTGTGTAGCGGTGTCTTCAGCGGATGATCAACATTACTGTCGTACTTCTTTGGCATGCGTCTGAAACAATAACATACCGTTACCGTGAACATTTCATAAGTGTATGAAATGTACACGAAAATGTACAAGAAAAAAATCTCCCTGACTATGACTCATAGGTTGGTCGTTAAAGATATTACAGGCTGTCCTAGTGCCACAAAATTCAAACACAAATAAAGCCACCTAACGGTTCCTAATTTTTTTAGCCGTGTGTAAGTTTTAGTTTCTGCAGTGGTAGGACTTTATGTAGACTGTAGAGTCCGACTGGGGAAGTACCATACCTTTGCCAGTTATTCTGCCGCCAAGTAGTAATGTGAAAACACCACTCTGTCCCGGATTGAAGGGCGATATTTCTAGAGAAATTACAGGGCATAGAGATGGGGATTATCTTATATCTCTGGGTGACGAGCGCAGTGCTGTGCTAAGCAATGATTTCGATCATTAGGGTCAGCTCACACCGAGACGCGACGCGACGCGACGATACTCAAAGAGGCCGTTAGAGGCCAATGATTTCGCGCTACGCCGCGCGTCGTCGCGAGAAGCATCGCAACGTCGCGAGGCGCATCTTAAAATCGTAGCAGGACGACGCCTCGCTGCGCAGCGAGGCGCAGCGGAACGTATCTACTAGCCGCGGGCGCCGCGCGGCCCCGCCCGCGCCTGTGTGATGTCTTCTTTTTAATTTTATTTTTGTAAACTTCTTCCTCTTCCTCTTCTGCAAGAAGTCCGATTATAACAAGATCCCAGTCTATCATTATATTTTCAATCGAGCACTCGACCGAACTGCATCAATTCTAAACGAAGTCTGAACGGAAATAGTAGAGAAGTCGCCACAGCGGCCTCAGGCTGCGCCTCGCAGCACCGCTCTTGCACGCCGCGCGTACCGGCGATGCACCGCTGCGTCACGATACGTCGCGCTACGCCGCGAGGCACCTCGAGGCGCAGTGCTGCGTGGTGCAACGTAATCTGAATTCTCACAATGTAATGTGTATCTTTTCGTGTAGTGAATAAAGTATATTTTGAGTCGCTCTATGAAAAATGTGCGCGCAGCGTCGCGCCGCGTCGCGTCTCGGTGTGAGCTGACCCTTATTGTTCCAATAGCTGGATGTCACTGTGGTGCTATGGGCAGCCCCATTGCTTGCCATCAGGCACATGTCCTGCTCGTCTTGCCACTTTATACTATAAAAATGTAGAGTAGGTCTCTACATTTTTTATACTCCAGTCAATTTAGATGTTCAAGGTAGGTAGGTTCAAAAATTTGTATCCAGCTTAACATTGCTAGGATTGTTTAAAACACCGTTATAAATGAAAATAAAAAGTTATCTAATTACAGTTTCAGTTATCGTTGTGTGACGATTACAACTCTTTGAACTTATTGAGTCGTTATATCACAAAAACGGTGACTTTTATAACAAAACGCGAAGAAGTAACATCAGGATGCTCCAGCAACAGAACAAGTATCACAAAATAATTCTTATCAAATTTTCTCGGAACTTCTACATAAAATGAATAATATCAAAGGAGTAGGTATGTAAGTACAATTCCGAGCAATAAATAATTACTCGCTGCGGAAGCAAAGACAACACCGATCCAATATTCATGTAACACTACGAAGAAAGATATCACAGAACAATAATTCTAAGCAAAAAACACTTAAAACTTGAACTGCAATTTAAATCCAAAATGTCTCTGAAAAGTCTCAATTTTCCTACTGAGTTAATAAAACTGCTAAGCTATAGTTCCGTCTGGAAGATTGATCTTTTAAAAAGTAAATTATTATTATTAAGGCCGTACTCCGAGCAAATGACCTTGAGTATTTCTTGCTTCATAGCACACCGCAAGAAAGAGCAAGAGAGAAAAGAAAAAAGATAGTTTTACGCTCAAATTTTAGAATAAACTCTTCATAAAACAGATTTTGTTTTTGAAAAAAAATACTTCTACCAAAACATTCGTAATGGAATTGCCTATCCGTTGGTGTCAGTACAACATCCAAATAATGGCAGTTTTCGAGTAGATCCATGCATGATAATTAAAAAACCTATTTTTTATGGTTTCATTGTGAGGAGATTATTTAAGTAATACATTAACAAAAAAAAGAAACTATCATTTTGTAGCCAAGAAATTGTAGAAATTTAATGTATTTTTACCAGTTGATATTTGTTTTGGCTAATGAGTAGATAGCTCTTAAAACTGGACAAAAAACTCGTTTAGCTGGGGGACGCACCTTAAGAAATTATCCCGTTACGTCAGCTGATGATAGCAATTACCACACGTTTTTCGCTTTACATCTGGGGAGATGATGGTCGCAAGCAAGACTATCAATGATAAAAAAAATATTAAAGTGTCGTTTTCGAACAATCCGTTCAGGTTCTGAATTTTGCTTGGTTATAACAGATTTTTTGTTTCATGTGTCAAGAACCTGTTAAATTTACGAGTACAGTCAAACTGGTATGGAAATTTTCAAACCTACGTCAAACTAACTCAAAGAATAAAAGGAAATATGTAAATACGGCAGTAAACGTTTTGTAATTGCACCACGGTGATAATCTCTATTCGTTATTTTAGACGTGCTATAACAATTATCTAGTTAATTTGTTCATAGGTATAAAATGAGTTAGCTTCGTGGAACTCTTCAGCCATGAATAGTACAATGCGGTTTCCACCGGCGCGGCCGTCAAACGCACGCCGCGCGAGATTTATGAAGCGTTTCTACGTAAGCTTTACGTCATTACTTCGAGACTGTCTTAAATGATACTAAATTGCAAAATTAGAAGATATTCTTTAAAATTACTTTATTTGTACTACCCACACAGTTTTGGTAGAACTGTTATCTGAGTATTTTAAATAGTACCTATATTTTTTTGCTTTATCCAAAAGATTATCTAGAAAATATCGCTATAATTATGTATTAACGAAAAGATTAGCTTTTGTACTCAAATTATTTTCTATAGATACTGTTTTTGTTGCTATTTAATTAATTTAGAAATGGTGTTAAAGGTTTTTGTATTGTTTTGGTGTGTTTTTTGTTGTACTGTGGCGTACCGTGCCGTGCCGTACTATATTTACAATGCAATGCCGATCATGCATACCGCGCCAGGCACAGCTGTGCCGTACCGTACCAAACCGTACTTTACAGCAATGTACTGGAAACGTATGCTGTACCAATTCTAAATATTACTATTTTCACACAGCTTTCTTGTAAGGTTTCTTTAAACCTTAACATCTAAATAAAAATTCGAGAAACCTACAGCGTAATTCAGGTCCATGAATTAAAATAAAGTAACTTTGGTGTATAGTCTATTTGTTGGGTCCCCCATATAATCACGACACTCCGTACATTTACAGCAAAGCCGAATGAGGGAGGGAGTCACTGTTTTAGTTTCTAACTGCCGTGTTCCAGGTATTTACTTACACAACCCAAAAACCTGAAGTTTTCAATAAAAACGAATCAGTATAGAACTTGTGTAATCGAACCGAATCAGGGAGACACTGATTGTGTTTCTAAGTAGTATAAAAATAATGTTCGATGGTGAATGATTTTTTGAAATCCGTTCAATAGTTCCTGATATTATTACGTTCAAATAAATAAACTTTTCAGCTGTATAATATTAGTATGTATAGCGAAAAGCAACAGTCACGACAGAAAGAAACATTTGGCTTGGAAGAAGACTAGTACACCCACATATGAATGGACCTAAAATTGCACATTCTCCAGTTTCCGTTATTTCTTTTTATTCTCTCTGACTCTGCTTGAAATCTTATCACTACATACATAGAAGTGCTATCGAAGATTACAGTTTAAATACTGATTTAGTACAACAATTAGGCCGTTTCCTGAAAATCGTCACCATTTCACACCACCCTTTGCCTCTTATCCTAATTTCGAGTTTTACCTCCCAAAGTTACGTTGCCTGAATAAGCAGCCATTAAAACATTTTAATTAACGTTTTACGAACGAACGAAAATTAACAGAGTCCAAGTTTTAATTGCTGCGGGCAGATTACGTCCATGTTGAAGTTTTAGATGGGAATATCAAACCTGGTGATATCACAGTGACCTTATTTATTATTACGGGATTAGACACCACTCACACCTCACACCCACACATACACACCCTCACACACACACCACACACACCCTCTCACTCATACGCCCATTCTCATATCGTTTATGATTTTAATCGATGTTGGTGCCTATGTATTTTTATGCTTATACATAATTATATCTCGATTGTAAGTTAATCACTCGTGTGCCGTCAGTGACGAACCTAAAATTAAAACTACCCACAGGACAAGCCTAGCTTAGTGTGGGTGTTTTTGAAATTATGGGCATAGATATCTCTGTACTTCCTATGCTTATTTGTTATTTTAGTTGAAATAAATTTGATTTGATTTAAAATTGTATGTCTCGTAACATACAAAAAGAAGTCTGCTAATACAATAAAACGTATTTTATTTCAACATGGAGGTGACGACTGTGAAGCTTTCCCAACTACCTTCTATATTCACTTGGGGTGGCGGGAGATATCCCACTTGGGGTGTTTCATGCATTACCCCTTAACAGCGATCATCTCAGCTAGTTCAATTCTTTGAAATACCGCATTGTAGTGGTAGGAAGGATTCTTCTTTACAGACTTCGCTTGGGGAAATACTATAGTACTTCCTAAAAAGTAAAGGTATTCCTTTGCCTGTTATTCTATCGCCAATCAGTGATGTGCTCACTGCTCATATTACTGTGTTCCGGTTTGAAGGGTAATGTTTCCAGAAAATTACAGGATAAAGAAATAAATCACCTTAAATCTCTAGTGAGGGCGGCCAGAGGGCAAAGGACGGTTTCTAGGTATAATACATCCATAAAATAGTAGCGAAACACTGATAATTTTAAAGGTGTCTAATGTGATGTCATAAATATACACATTTTTTACGCTTACATGTATGTAAGCGTAAAAAATGTGTATGTACAAACGCTGGCTGAACCCTGGGAGATAGATCAAATAAAGTACTGAAGTATTATACCCCTTAAAAAACCCACGATGGTACATACGAGTATATCTATCTCTTAGGGATAACACACAGTAACCATTTTTAATCATGTGTTTAGTCCGTTTACTTGTATTCTAAGGGAGTGAAGTGTAAAAAAATGGACCAAAACACCTCCTGGCAATATCCAGAATTATAGTCTGCGTGCTTTTTTGAGTCCAAAACGGTACATCTAGTGCGCTTCTCATATTTTCCACACTCAACTCCACCCAGTCCCTGCTCTATAACCCTAGTTTTCAATAGTTGCCGCTATTTTTGACAGGTGACAGGTGTTTTGCATAATGAAAGTGATTCACTTTATACTCGTAAGATTATTATTAATTGTGAGCTCAAGCAGTATTCTGCAATTTTCATCCCTGTTCGGTGAAATTACGACACATTTTACAATAGGTAACCGTTAAGGTAAGGTCTGCCTTACTTTGGTAGCTACATGGAAATAAAATTACCTATATTTGTTAAGAAAATGGAACTTCGTATTTCTAGAAAGCTTATTTTTCATAATATCGCTACAGGTTTTCTTAAAAAACCTTTGATGTTTTATCAAAAGACATTTTCTGCTCAAAGAGAGATAGATGTTATCTGTAGATATGAATGAAACTGCCCGGAAAATCCGAGCAAAATGTTCCGGAGAGTAGGAACTAAAATTAATACTTAGCCCACATTTACATGTAGCACCTACTTTTATTTGAGGTAGAGTGGCTTATATTAGACAGTACCTGGGTGACCGAGGTTTGCTCGGTTTACACTGAGTATACTTAGATACCTACAGATAAAGGTCTCCCAGTAATAAACTTTGTCAAAAAAAAGAAGGTATTTGAAAAAATAATAGAAGCCGTTTAGATTTGAACCCTGATCTACTATTTTATGACCGCCGAACTTCCCGCATGAGCTATTAGGAAGAACTCACGGAGCGGTTTCTAAACGCGCCCGCGCCCGCGCGGGAGCGGGCTTGAAACCGCTCCATGAGTTCTTAGCCTTATATTGCCGCGCAACGTTGCGAAATTTACCGTCGCATAATGTTGTGCAACTAATGTTAACTAAAACTAACGCTAATATTAATGTAACAGTTTTTATTGTCTAAAAATGCGCTTAAAACGCGTTTTTTAAATAAAACATAGATCGATTATACAATATTATATAGATTTACACAAGAATTCCTCGTTTAAAGGTATAAGATAAGATAGCAGTGGCATAGAATACATAGGTACGTACAGGTAGAATACATAGTAAAAATAAATGTAACAAATACCACCACAGCCATATTTTTCGGGGGCTGTGAATTGAATTATAGCGTCACGCTCGGAAATGATAAGAAGTTTTTGGGTAAACTCGGGACCATGGCCATTTGCCATCTAGAAATCCGTCAACTTTTTTTTCACCATGGTCATGACCATGCCCTCCGAAGTCACCCGCGTAGTTTTCAAAGGTAGTTCCCTCGGATATCGGGTAGTTCCTATGACTATTATTATTTTATTTCCTTGTCGTTTTCTGAACATAACATACGGTTTAATACATATCTGTAATTGTTAATCAATTTCAAATCAAAGTTCGTCAATTTTGTTATTTTGAGCTACGAGCAATCCGTTTTTTTTTTATAGAGTAACGAGACGAGCAGGCTATGTGCCTGATGGGAAGTAACATGCTTGCCCAGAACAGCATTTGCGACACGAATAACCGCAATCATTACCTATCACTACTCCGCGCTCGTCACCCAGATATACAAGACATTTTATTTCCATACCCTGTATATCCAATTAAGAGTCTCACCCTATCATTATTAGTTCCTAAGTTAATGTTTTTGGTATGTTTTTTTTATTTAATCTATGTGGTCTTTTAACAAAGAGTTTATTATTATATCACTGGCAACATTGGCCTTCAAACCGGAACACACTGATATTTCACGCTACTGTTTGGCGGTAAAATAACTGAACATGGAGAATGAATGAATGAAGAACATGGTATTAATATAGGTAGGTACTGTACATATAATTAATCCAATAAATACACATCTAAGCATCTAATCATAGATTGTCTTTGCATCTAACGAACTGATAATATTCTAGAGGTGGCGGGATTAAAGTTATTCTCATATCGACAGGTATTTCCAAGTGAAACCCGACTCGGATCGCGGTCGCATTCCTCGGAGCACGACGCTGTCATTAGAGACGGCATGCACTTGTCGTAACTACGAGTATCTTATAACTATCATACATTGATAGTATAAAACACTATCAATGCTAACATAGCTATATCCTTGTTAATGTAATTCCATCGATATATTTAAGGAAAGGAGTGAAAGAGAAGGAGTAGCCGTTGCCCGTGACGTAAACATTGGGCGTTATCGCTGCAGTCAACATATCGCTGGTCGTGTCCCACTCTTTCACGTCATGTATATCTGTCCCTTTTTACAAATGCTGAATTGTTTACAACATAAAATCTTATTTTAAATGAAATAATTAAAGATTTTGTGTAATTGCGTATGAAAAGTGATGCCACGAAACTTTTTCTTGGACTTGGTACTATTTGTGCACCTTGTACACACACAAAATGGCATTGTAACAGCTCAAATCGAATTTCGTGGAATTATTAGCACACGTGCGCTCCATTTGTCGCTCACGTAGCGACTGATCTCAATCAGGAGACGTCACCTGATTTTACATCGCCATCGTTGAGGAGAGTGTGCCGCTTCTTCCGTTTTTAAGAGTTCAATGTGTAATTCATATAAAATGCAGGCGTTTCTGAGACTTGTTGCAGGTTTAGTTTTAATTATAATAATATTAATATCAAAACGGTGACTGGCTTTGTGGCAAGGGCGGATCCATCCCCTGGGCTGGGTCTGGCACCTAGGTGGACCACAAATTAAAACGAACACACGCACTTATCGCACGGTCTTGTGAGTTGACCATGAACTACAACTATGTGACCCCCTAGTGCCAAAGCTGGATCCGCCCTTGCTTCGTGGCGCAGTCGTTAGTGGGTCTGCTCACTTAGCCATAGGTCATGGGCTCGATTCCCACCTAGCACAAACATTTGTGTTATGCATACGGATATTGATTGGTTTAATAAGTAAATATCTGAGTGTTCCTATAATAAGTATATATTTTAATACGTACGTAATAAATATAAATAAATAAATATTGGTGGGAATCATGCTGGACTACTGGTAGGCTCTATATTTGGTTAATTGACTGTTTTTTTTTCGTAAAAGGAACAGAAACTAGTGACGCGATGGTCCGAATCTAAACATCTCTATCAATGAGACACGTCTTATAGAGCATATATATTTCAATCATAAACTTAAGTGGAAGTAATCTCTTTCCTCATAGATAGGTAGGTACCTCTTCATTACCTGTCGTCTGTCAAGAGACGGTCAATATGAATTCATCACCAAACTATTTGATGAAAGATTATGTTTAGTTTTTGTTGGTTTCGGAGAAGAAAAAAAACAAAATGTTATTGACTGGGGAAAGTAGAACTGTTTCCGAAACATTTATAGCACGGTTTGGTTGACTTAAAACTATTACAATAATGTTTTATAATACGAAATTAATACGTGGTACTGACCAGCCAGTCTGTATCTATCAATAAGAGCTTAGCCTACGAGGATATGGATTTTGTGTTTCGACGATAATCTACGTAGGTGCTTTATACGCCCACCACTTTCTTCATCTCACCTGTCTAAGGGAGACTACAATGATAAATGTGTTTGTTTCCTAGTATTTTCTAGACAATCCTTCTTTCTCGGTGAAATACAAAGCGTATTATTTTTCTCACACAACAATGTGGGGTCAACAAAGCATTCAGTAGGTACTATCCGCCCAGCTATATCATACTAATGTTATAAATAACGTGACCAGACGTCCCCAAATCCCAGTGCCCTCGAAATTAATTCTGGGACGCAAAATTGAAAATTGATTTCTGAAACTAAAGTAACCAGGATAACTAAAGTGCCAGCATAATACAAAATAAGCAGGCAATAATATAACAAAAAAACGTTCCAAGAGCTTCATTCCGACGTAAAATTATATCTGATAAATTCGTATAAATACGAGTACTGTACAATAAACATGTTTTTTTAATTCGCAACTTTTATGCTTACGAACTACTTACTCTAAACAAATTGAAAGTGTTTAGACGTGACAACATCTAATAAATCGATGAACGCCGGCTGTATGCACGAAAAAGTGTCCCGTTACGCTCATTGTACGCTTGTTCTTAATCGACTTACATAAATCAATGTCCCGTTTTGATAAAAAAAAAAATGCTGACATAAATGCAATAGTTTGGATGAATTGATGTTTAGATGTTCGGATATTTGTTGTTCAATCACGTCGGAACATCCAAACGAATCGGGTTGAAATTTGAAACACAGATTAGGTACAGTCTGAAATAACTCACACTTTTTATCACAGGCGACTGCACGGGTAAAACCGCGGGGTGCTGCTAGTAATACTCAAATTAACTAACATATATAGCATAGCGACACCTTTTAGTAAACGGTAGAAATTGCCAGAGTAGAATCGATGTTCGTTTTTCAATCAGTCAAGAACGAATTAGTTTCTTCCTTAGATAAAGTATGTAAGCTCTTTGGACTCTTTGGTTTGTTCTGAGGTTGAGCAGTTGATTTGTAAGCAGCATTTACCTGTCTTCAGTCTTGCCCATGACTTTGGGCGCGGCGAATTCATCGACGGCGTCTGCTGGGGAGTCAGGGAACACGTTGCGCTTGGGACGGCTGTCCTTCCCGGCTCTAGATGCCTCCGTCGGGGGCAGGAGAGCTGTGGATACCATTCACATATTAACAATTAAAAGTAGTCATAACGGTAGGAAGTCCTAACGATATATCGACAGTCATAAATTGTTGTAATTCGTGTTATGTACCGCAGTAAGTATTGTGTACCGTAGTAGTGTAGCAGTGTAATGAGTTATTTAAAAGTGCTACATCCTCATATAAGTACGAATAAAATATCTAAAAGTGTTCCACCTGAGTACTGAGTAAATTTCCCACTTTTTTTAATAGTATAGAATGATGGGACGCCCCACAAATTACTCCTGATGTATTCGTAGTAAGCACAGCGCCACGTAGTTATTCGAATACACAAACCAATTCAAATGTAGTCATTTGGTAGTAGTTCATTTGCTAGGTAGTCCTAGCACGGCACTGTGCTTGTCGCCCACAGATATAAGATGATTTATCTCTTTATCCATTTATTTCTTTACACTGCTCTTCAAACCAAAACACAGCAAAGTGCTGACTTTGCTTTTACTGGCGGTAGAATAACTGGACAGTATTACTTTGCCACCACAAACTCATATTGCGACACGTTATAATCTTCTTTAGTAATAAATATCATTTTTATAATAGGTACCAAAAACCTTAAGCTCCGATATTTTAGTTACCTACTTATAAAATCCATTACTTATTCCGATCTTATTCTAAGATTATTTTCCTGTCGGAAAACTTCTGTAATCCACTCAACTTTGTTATTCAAAGAAATCTCTCATAAAACTGCTAATAAGTCTGTTTGTTCTTTTTACTTGAGTTATTAACATAATTTCACTGTGATTTTGAATATTTCTGAGAATAATGTTTGACATTAACAACTCATTAATCTGGGCTAGTAACAAAATTATTTTATTAAATTATTACTTGGTGTCAACCCGCAGTTTCGCTCGCGTTATAAAGTAAATAAATAAATAAATACACTAGTGCCACAGTTTTATTTGTGTGTTGTGGTTTTAAGACAACTAAACCTAAACATATTTTGGGACATCCTTGAAACCATTATCGACTTTACTCTCTAACGCAGTACAGCGCTAAGCGGTGTCATGAACTTTTCATGTTGCGTGATGCTATGCTGTTATGGACAGGGTTATTGTTTACCGTCAGTCGCAAATCTTGCTCGTCCCATGACTTTTATTTCACTAAAAAATCCAGCAAACAAAAGTGTAAAATATTAACACAGACATGAGAACCGTAAAAAACTATTTAAAAAACGTAAAATAAACGAAAACATACAACATACTTATGAATACTGAATCATACTAAAAGATGATTCAAGGATATCATACTAAAAGATGATTCAAGGATATGATACTGAAAGATGTTTCAAGGATATCATACTGAAGGATGATTCAAGGACCAAGAGAAATCGGGGGCAACCAGTCAATATCCAAAAATTCGCAAAATTCTCAACCTCGAAACTTAGGAGTTAACAACCTTTGTTATGATAGGAAGCCAAAATACCAAGTTTGCGATAAAGATTAAACTTGAACGAAGTGGAGAGACTCTCATCTCAAAAGGTCAATGGTTTATCTTGGCCTTTGCGTAGCGATTTTATTCAAAAGTTAATTAAAATGCTTTTATGGCATTCGAGATACGATAATCTGAAAGAGTGCTCATATTCCCCACTTAGATTACACAAAAGGTTAGCGGTCAATGCTCTGAATTTGCAATTAATTTCCTAAGTCTGAATTTAAGATCTGGTTTCAACAATAGTACTGCCACGGCTTAGATTGCCGCCGGTAGAGAGGATCCAGTGTCACCTTAGGACGGTGGAAGAAAAAGTGCCAAATTCTCTCCGCTAGGTCTCCTTAGTGACTTAGCATACAGATAGTTTATAGACTGGGATAACACAAAGGCTTTTCTTATCGCGAGAAATTCAAGGGAACTTGGACTACAAAGGCAAAAAAAACCTCAACCTCAGCCTCAAGTAGCCTCTACTGGGTACCCAGTTTTAGGCTAGCTCAGAAAGCGCAGGGACTTACTAACCTAAGGAGATGAAAGGGACCAAGCGGAGAGAATGCGGCACCTACGGACCAATTGGTATTGATAAGACACTATGAAGAGGTAGTATAACTACTCAATACATCCAACACTAGCACCAGTCCCTAAAATAAGGCAACTGTCGACCGTATCGTTAAATCCTAGTTAGTAGGTCCCTGTATCACTTACGCTAGTCTGAAACTCGGACGGTAGTATACTCGTAGGTATTTGAAGCTAGGATTGAGATATGTATTACCCTTGTTCCCTTGAATTTCTAGCTATAAAAAACAGTCTTTGTGTTATTCCAGGGTATAATCCATGTGAGCACCAGATTTCAACCCAATCCGTTCAGCCATAGCGACGTGATTGAGCAACAAATATCCATCATCATCATCATCATCATAATCAGCCCACATTCGTCCACTGCTGGACATAGGCCTTTCCAATAATACGCCACTCAGCCCGATCCTCGGCTTTACGTTTCCATCCGCCACCAGCTGCCTTCCGTATATCGTCACTCTACCTAGTCTCAGGGCGTCCTACACTACGTTTGCCGATTCGTGGTCTCCACTCCAGAACTCGTCTACCGCAACGGTTATCGGTTCTGCGACAGATATGACCAGCCCACTGCCACTTCAGCTTGCTGATGCGAACAAATATCAAAACTTTCACATTTATGATGGTAATCATTAATCTTACCAGGCAAGTCAGGGTTCTCTGGGTTCTCGTTGAGGAGGCGCCGGATCTCGCGTATGTTGGACAGCAGGGCTTGCTTAGACACCACCGAGTCGGTGAAGTCTTCCGGCTTCAGGTGCACCATGTTCGAGGTCCCGATCTGAAAAATATTATAAGATCAGACGAAGGCTATTGATTATTGCCATCGCTTTTCTTTGGCACCAATTTGAATACCTTTGAGGGATAGCTTAGACCTCCGACTTTCTAATTAAATATTCAAATCGCTTTACCTATTGTAAAATTCTATTATTTCTAATTCTAACATTTAATTTGCCCAGTTATTTCATATAATTCAGCTTCTCGGCTCAATTTTAATGTGAATTATGTCTCCGCCTATACCTCTAATTATTATTGTGACCCTGAGCCCTATTCCTCTTCAATTATTTACTTCTTCAATGTGTTGTGTACACAATGTTAGTTGACTAAACAAATCAGTAGCGGTACCATATATTTTGTAGCGATCAAGACAAATGTGAACAATAACCATTGATTTATGAACTAGTTGCATCTTGCGGTTTCACTCGTTTAATTCCCGATTCCGTTACTTTGTTACAAAATTATTAATGTAACTTATGTGATTACGACGATCGAAACAAAAATTATCATTTTTTCCAAACACTATTAGAATTATTATTTGATTTTAGATAGCTCTACCATGACTATCACTCAATCAAGTCAATTGATGTTTTCTATTATTTTAATTAGGTAGTATTTTTAATAGAATATTTCTTTGACGTTTTACATTTAACCACCAGCAACAATGCGGTAGGTAAACAGCAATGTAGCGCGCATCTCAAGAAAGAACCAATACACTCTACTCTTAAAGACACTTCGATTAAATCATATGTACAGAGAAACCCCAATCAGGCAACATATTTTACAGTTTAGACGTTCTTCCTACTTTCGAGCCTCTTTTAAACTATTTTCATGCACAGTGCTAAGTAAGGATGGACTATTCATGTTCCAATAGTTGCATGACACTGTGCTATTATGGGCAGACATGTGGCGTATCATCAGGCACATGTTATGCTCATGCATCCCGTCATTATATAGTATATGTATACTATAAAAAATGATTTTGTCACTTCTCGTTTTTAAACAAACAATGTGATCGATTGACTTGTATTCCTATTAACTCTGGATTAAATGAACCATTTCCAATAACACCAGCTTAGATAGACGCCGTGTCGGGGCCATTGAGCTCAGTATTCGTACAAATTATTTTCCGATATTTTTGGGCAAAACGATATTATGCTTTGGCCTTGGTGCTTCAGTTCATTTTTTGTTATATTGCTACGAGAATGCGAGATGAATATCAAATGTGTGGGTGTAGAAATTTCATTTTGTTATAATTAATTTTATCGAAGGAAAATTGCTTCTCGCAAAAAGTGTTTGTATTCTAAATTCTGCCACAATTGAACAAAGCTAACAGCAGCTTCGACGGAAGAGCCACCACTGTTTCTAATTGGCCAAATACCGCTTTCGTCAGAGTATACTTCGTCATTAAAAAAATATCATTAAAAAAACTTAACCTTTGTAAAGGATTTTATAAAAATACTTAGCTCTACGTATAGCAGCTTAGAACGAGAATGTATTCTAACAGCGCTTCAGTCACTCAGGACTCAGCTTTTATACATGATAGACTGCAGGTCCGTGAACAAAATTTATGGGTCAAATGAACCACTAGGAGACCTATGTAGGATGATATGAAGGGTATAAAATAATAAGATTGAACACTATGGCGTTACTTGAAAGCTGTCCAACTGAGTGCAAGTGAATATAAGATATAGGGGGTTACAAATCTCGATAATTTCTCCTTGTCTCATGATTTTTGTATGGCGTTGCGGAATAATGGATTAGGAGAGATAATGAAATTATAAAAATTGTAAATTTTAATTGTTGTTTTTGTCGGAAAATTTTATGATTTTCCGACGATTTCAGGTCATGTTTGGTCATTTGATTATGTACGCCATTGGTTCCATGCAGTTTCAATACCTCTTCTAATCTATTATAGCGCAATGCCGTACAAAAATCATGTGACAAGGAGAAGTGCACTCAGTTGGACAGCTTTCAAGTGACGGCATAGTATTTAATCTTATTATTTTATACCCTTCTATCATCCTACGAGATAGGTCTCCTGGTGGTTCATTTGACCCACACATTTTGTTTAGGGGCCTGTAGCCTGTAGTCTATGAACGATTGAAGAAAATTATTATTCCCCGTTCAAAGCGGAACACATACATTTTTTGTACATATTGCTGTGCTGTAAAATAACTGGTAAAGTTGTGGTACATCTCCACGTGGATTCTGTAAAGAGTCCTACCACTACAAAAAGTTTTGAATTGGTTTGTATAGCCATAAATGCAAGTGTACCTTCTGATTTTCACTCTGTTTGAAAATATGCCAAGAGGAAAAAGGCAATATTGATGTACATAAGAACATCCTATTAAGCAGCCCACTTCGTGTTCCCACAGCTGAAACTTCGGGCCTTTTCTCGCAAGTAGAGTCAAAATCGTAATTCATCAAACCGGCAAATTGCGGTTGGCGGATAACACAAGTCCAAGATGTCTACTCTCTTTCTGCGAAAAACGTATTTTTGAAATAAACTCACGGCTTTCCTACTCAGGTTCTACTTCGTTTCGTCCGATTGAACATGTTTGACGTTTAAATGTTCCAAGCTTATTCTAATTTCGAAATTACGTTTTTCGTAGAAAGAGAGTAGAAAGATAAGGTCTTCCTGGAAAGGTGTTTTTGGACCATGACAAATTTTTTACGACATTTTCTTTCACTGATAATAAGGCAGTAGAGATAACTAACATGCACATTTGCACTTGAAAAAATACGCAGAGGTGCAAGTAGAAATTAAATCCACGACTTCATTTTTGTGAATGAAAGAATAGCTAAAACAGAACGGACGGTTCTATCCAATAGGCCGGTACGCTTACACGATGCTGTACATTTCATAGAAATTACAACATCCGCACTTTATGTCACTTTTATTTTCTGTAGCACTCTCATGTGTCGTAAAATTATTTTAGTCGTCCGCCACCTTTGTCCGTCCTCTACGGTAGGTACAAGACAATAAAATCCACAGCGATACATCATCGAATGAATACTGCTTTTCGGGTCGATAAGTGCTCTTCGATGATTGTTTCGATTAGTTTTAAGTACAAACAAACTGACACGAACTGATTTGTACGAAAAATAAACGGATACTTGAGTCTGAAGTGCTGCTCTTGGGTTTAAAAAGTTATTTGTGTTCAATAAATTTGTTGGAATCTGGGGGTCAACGCTCCGTCTTGCTCTCAACAAGCACAGCTGTATTAAAAAAGTAAAATAGCCGATTGTAACACTAGTATTTATTGTTCTTCTCTCCTGTATAAGTGTTTTTTGTTTTGTTTTTGGTGTGTACAATAAAGAGTATCTCTCTATCTATCTATCTATACAATTCTGTTTTTTCGGAGTAACTAATGCTAAAGGTTTTTAGTAGCGGTAGAACTCTTTGCAGAGTCCGCCTGGGGAAGTACCACACCTATGCCAGTTATTCTATCGACAACATATTCTGACAGAATTGCAGTATTCCGGTTAGAAGGACAAAGTTTTCAGTGAGATTACTGAGCATAGAGATAAAACATCTTATTATCTCTGGGTGACGAGTGCAGTGCTAGGTAAATTTGGACTCTTCATTTTCGAATAGTTGCGTGTTACTGTGGTGTTATGGGCAGGTGTATTACTTGCCATCAGGGCCATATCTTGCTCGTCTCGTCACTCTATGCTATGAAAAAATTACATTTACATTTTTTGGTACGTTAAATGATGGACGAGCCTATGATGACCAGCACCTGAATGTCGAAACACGAATAAAACTACTTTTTTATAAATGAAACCTAGCTTTTTTCGCCTCGGAAATCCCCTGTGCTTACTAAATTCTATGAAAATCATTGGAGCCATTTCCGAGATTTAAATCTAGGAAATGTATGAATAAAATTATTACATTTATAAATAAATATAAATACTATACTGGCAGCGCCCCGCGGTTTTACCCGCGTAGTTCCCGTTCTCGTTATTAAGGTCCCCGGGATAAGTCTATGTGTTCTTCCAGACTATAATCTGTGTTCCAAATTTCAGCTCGATTCCATTATACCTTACAACGTGATTGAGCAACAAATATCCAAATGTACACATTTCCAAACATTCAACCCTCTTAGCAACTCAATCTGCATTATAACCTTACCTACTCGTAAATCCATAATATCTTTTTGGCAACGAATCCTTAATTTGTTGTGTCTCGAAATCTCAAATTTCCATTTAAGTATTCTGCTGGCATTTGTTTTCAGTTGTATAAAAGATTAAAGTATCTCAGGGAGCTCAGGGATGATTATGCGGGATATATTGATTTTCATATTAAATTGCGTAGCGCCGAGGCGAGGCAATGGAGCTTAAACATGTTTACCGGCTTCAATGCGATTAGAATCGCTTTATAGGAACAAGATTTGCATTGCAGATAATATGTCTGTTCTGCGATATTTATTTTTAAATTATTTGTCTTGAATATCATTTTCTATTGAAACTAAGTACACACATAAGTTCTACTAGTTTTTACCTTTTTTGGGATTTAGGATTCGCAAAAAAGGTTACATTCCGAATTTATATTCAGAATGTAGTATCAATTGTAATGTTATAGCAGCATAGAGTAAATTGTAAGTACTACTTTAGTTATTTGTCCTCTATGTATAGCAGGAACTGACGCTCGAATATGGTTTGTACACACCACGAATATTCGTCGCGAACCAAATTCCAGCGTCTGTCTGACGATTCCCGTGGTGGGCAACGGTGCTATTGTGTTCTCAAATTTCAAAATTCGTTGTATATTCCACGGTGGGGGCTCAGGCGTCCCCGCAGTCGCCAGACTAGTTTCCCATTATCTTGTGTGTTGTGTCCATTAGGTATTTGGCAGTGTGCAACCTCGTTCTACTTCCATTTTCCCACCAAAACTCACTCAAAAAAAAAAACCTACTTATTGTTATTTTATCGCAGCTCGAAAAAGAAACATCGTTACATGGTTGACGTTCCAAAGACTCAAACGATGAGGTTTGATTCACCCTTCTTTTACGATAGACGTCTAGACTGTGGAATCATTTCCCTGAGTGAGATTTTCCCGATAGATACAATCTTGGAGATTTTCAGAAAGATAATGATTCGAATTCTTCTAGGTGAGCACGATCTGTCGCACCGTCGTTTGACGTCGGGCAAGATGGCGGTCAAGTGTAAATAAATACTCGTGATATTAAAAATAAAAATTGGCCGTCATAGGAACTGCTGATAGAAGTGGAAACCACAGACTAAGTAGAGAGTTACACTCAGACGGACATGTCGGGAACAAGGAAAATTGGTCTATGGTTACTAGACTAAATTTACTTAAACTGTGCTGAAAATGATATATGGTGGAAACTTATAACTCAGAATTTGATAACTTACTTTGGAAACTACGCGGGTGAAACCGGAGGGCGTGGTCATGAGCATGGCCAACCTGACGCATTTCTAGATGCCCAATGGCCATGGTCTCGAGTTTACCCGAAGATTTCTTATCATTACCGAGCGTGATGCTAGAAATCAATTCACAGCCCACGAAAAATCTGTCTGTTATGCGCCGAAGTTTTCACTTCAAAGATTGTATTAAGTCTTCTTATTCTTGATTTTCTTAAAATAAATACTCATAGTCGAGTCGAGTCAAACACTCCGTATACAAAATAAACATTAAGCAGAACATGTAAAAGATAATGGAAACGTAACATCATGGAACCTCTAGTTATGATTTTCTTATTTGCGAAGTATCTAGGAAGGGCTGCGACCCTTCGGCGAAATAAGATCGGTTTCTTTGAAGCTACACGAATAGGTAATTCATATCCATATCCGTACATTTAAGAAAAATCAGAACGGGTGGTTGTAACGTCTAAATATTATTAACAAATAATGTTAACAAATAAATATAAATATCAGCTTTATATTGCTTACTCGTAGCATATAAATAATTATTGCGCAACACTACAAGTAACTTATGAGCTTCAAACTCAAAATTCAAATTCTTTTATTGCAACACTTTTTGATGTAGCAGTAAACCGAATGCTACAAGTACATAAACAAACTATTATAGCTCGCTATTTCGCTTGAGTATAATTCATATGTCAGATTCTTTTCGGGGTATATAGTAGAATGTGGTAATTCTGATTATAATCTGACTAATTATATAAATGCAAATGTTTGTATGTTTGTTGATGTTTTCAATCACGTCGGAACGGAACGGTTTGAAATTTGGAACACAGTTAGATTATAGTAATATAGTTCGGAATAATCTTAGATAAAGAATAAGTAAATAGACTAAGTTTTTCCGCACGGTTCCTTTATACCAATCGTAAACAGATGAGGTGTGTGGTGTGTGTTAGCTATGAATGGCAGTCACGTCAAGTCAGTTAGTATGGTATATCACTATGTCAGTAATGTGACACAAGTATGACACTTCTACTAGAGTGACAAGACAAGAGCGATCAGACCGGTGCTTTCGGTGTAAAGCGTTTGTTCTAACTCTATACGTAGTATATTATTATGTAAACTTTTTGGGTATAACACATAGGCTATTTAAAAAAACTGAATATGTTTGTGATTTCTCAGCAAACATTCATCCTTCTAAAATGTTTATGGTAAGTGTAGAATAAAGTTTCCACAACATAAAAATGAATGCTCGTACTATAAATAATAACGTTTATTTTCACATCAAAATATACTCTAGCAACTCTAGTACACTCACTAAACTAAAACAAAAGGTACTTTGACTTAATAGAAATATTTTTTATCTTTGCTTGTCTGTAAAGTAAAGTAATCTCTACAACGACCGATGGACCGTTTTAACGAAATTCTTCACAGGAAGGTAGCTGAATTTACGTAGCACTTATCTACCAACCTATACCAGTCATTTATTCAAAAGAGGAATACTTAAATTTTTGAGTAAAGTCAAATAGGTACGGAAATTTCTGACTTTTGTGACATCAAAATCGTCATCATCATGGCTCACTCGTACTCAAAAGAGCAGAATAGAGTATTATTTACGTCTTTTATGACCGTTAATATTTACTTCCGATTTAAAACATTTAGGAATCCCTAAAGTAGCCATCAGTATGATTACGAGGATGAGAGACTCGTCTACTGCTCTACATAAGCTTTAACAAAAATACAATACAATAAGTTTATAACACTCTTCCTAAAGTGGTTAAAAATCAGCACCGAGTTTGGGTAGCTTCAAAAATCGGTTCAAAAGCTGGTTTATCGATCACACTTTTTATAGTAACACGATGGCAAACTCACAATAAAATTGTAAAAAATTGGCATTGTTCTTTACAATTGTAATTAATACATATATCTTTGACACTTATTTGTACGATACTTATTATCGTACAATTGAGTGTTCAATTTAAACTTTAAAAATGTATACTCTTTTTATGCTCTTATTTTGTTTTTTTTTCTGAAATTGACGTATAAATTGTACATTTATCAATAAAGAACTTTGACTTTGACTTTAAGCCTCTACCACTCTACCCAATTTTTGGCTTTAAGTTTCCAACCGCCACGAAAAAGTAAAGACTGCTTAAAAATAAATATTGTTAAGTGAATGTAAGAACATGTAACTAATATACGAGTTCAAATATTTAAATAGTCTAATTATAGCGGGATGGGACGATGGGAGTGATAACAAGATATATTTCGCAACATATAATACCTAATGCGTGCGAAGTCGTAGGGCAACAGCTAGGTTCATTATGAGATATTCGACTATAGTAATATTGAAACGATATCAATTCGTAATACCAATATTGAATATTGTACTCTACATGCTAACGAAATTGGATCCTCAAAAGGATCAAATCAATGATAACATTAATGTCAGATTATTTTTACCTCCGAATGTTGTGGTGGAATTTTGGCGCACGGAATAAAATAATCGAATCAACGTTTGTTACTTGTATCTTGTATGATAAGGTCAAATCTTGCGAAGTTATAGAAGTTACTGTCATCGTGCTTTCATCTGACGAACGCAGAACAATTCAAGACAACGGCCGCGATTTGATATGTTTACATTCAGTATATTGCGTCAGTGAGTGCTGTGATAGCTAAACGCGTTTTGGTGCTCTATACATTTGAAATAAATTAAATAAATAAATATTTTGGGAGTGTTCCATATATTTAAAATTAATTAATTAATATTCGTGGACATCTAGCTCCAAACTAACCAAAGTTTGGATTATGGGAGCCAGATAACTGATATACGAGTTTTACTTATATATTTTTAAATACATACTAGTTACATGTATATAAAAACCAAGCATAGTACAATTTTTTGTATTCATCATTCAAATATTGACATTGGGTGGGGAACGAACCCACAATCCACGGTTCCGCAGGCAGAGTATTTACCAACTAAACTACCAGGTCAAATATTATTACAAAATTTTGCATTATAGAGGTATATTAGTCCAAGATCCCAGAGCCGCCAGACATCAAGTATTTTCTGACGAACGAAATATGGACGATATCTGATCTTTGACATTTATAATATTAGTTACGTACCTTTTCCGCGCGGCTATCGTAGTCAGGATACCAATCTCCGCTTTCTTCCTCGTCGGCCTCAAGAGGATCCTCATCATCCCCCATGTTGTCATCCTCCAGCACAGTCAGTCCCCCGAGCTTCTCCAACGACGCGTCGTACTGCTTGTCGAGCGAGTCGTACTGCTTCTCCAGTGAGTCGTAGTGTTTGTTCAGTGACGACTCAAATCGCTTCTCCTGAGATGGGTCGTACTGAGGTTTGTCCTTCTTTTTTGCTGCCATCTGCCAAGCTTGTGATATCTTGGTCTTCGTCCGCGTAGATCTGGAAAATAAACTATATTTTAATCCACACGAATATTTGATATTTTTAAGGGGTGATTTGTTATTCAATAACACTATCTAGACTATAATCATATTACGAACAAATAGAGGCAACTATTCTCTTGGCTGTTTAGGTAGTGAGACTGCTGGCTGAAGGCTGTGGTCTTAATTTCCTCTTAGGACAAATATTTATGTGATGTATCCTAAGTCTGTATTAAAAAAAATGGTTGAAAAAATTGGTTGTCTATAAAATAGGTTGGTTTACGGACGTTAGTTTAACGTGACAACGTCATAACAAAACATTTATAGATGCGGCGCAAGCATACAACGAGCGTAACGGGACATAACGGAACACTTTTTCGTGCATACAGCCGGCGTTCATCGATTTATTAGAAGTTGTCACGTCAAAAAAAATCTATAAATGTATTTATTCAGCTGTTTGAATTCCATTAGCTTTCTTTAGTTTGGCACTAGATAGTGTGGTGTGAAAAAAAAACTCTAATTGTTACATTTCCAATTCGAGCAAATTTGATGCGAAGGTTTCAATCGATTATTACATCATGCGACAATTTAATTTGATAGGCATCATAATTGTACAAGGGTAGGCAATTTGTCAAGGCAGCGTTGCTATCCAATAACTAAGCCGTATGATTGATAACGACGTCACCGGCAGGCAATTCATCTTGAACGAAAATATGGCGAGAATTATAACAAAAGCATTCATATTAAAAAATGTGTTTACATGGTTGTCTAATGCAAATTTACTTGTCGTAGGATTTTTGTATAGTACCGTCGTATTTGGCAAATATTTGAAGCTTTCAGAAACACCAAAAACATGCCATCAGTGACAAACATGAGTTCATAAATTTGCTAGTTTCTTTATTAGGCAAACTGCCTACCGTTACGTTACGTACCGTTATGTCATTTTTAACTGACTTCAAAAAAGTAGGAGGTTCTCAATTCGGTTGCATTTTTTAGTTTGTATGTTACGTGATAGCTCCGCTAATTATGAATCGATTTTGATAATTTTTTTTATTGGTACATCATAGTTCAGAAGTGTTGTTTTTAAACTTTCGCGATTTGAACACATAATGAATTAAATCGTGATTAAGTCCTGTACATTATAAACATTATATAGTTCAGAAGTGTTCCCATACCTATACATTTTTTATCAAAATCGGTGAGCCGGTTTTTGAAATATGAACAAAAACTAAAATTTGCTTATTCCGACGACTTAGCTTCTTCTAATGAAATTCAGTCAAAAGTCTGAATTTAAAATTTTTAATCGAAGTAGGTTTTTGTTTTTCGCGGAAAATTATTTTTTATCATTTCAACTACTGCAACCGGATGTAATCATGCTAGACCAGAATAATGTCTGTATCCACATCGACATCGTGTCTTCGCACTTGATCGACAATAGCTGAGCCCTTACCTCTGGGTGAGTACGCTGACGCTAAATCGAAAGATTTGTAGTCTAATCATTAATACGATAATCTTTTACCCAACTACCTATAATTATGCTTATGGACATGGCTTAGCATTAAATAGTTTAACATAGTTTACGCACATAGGTACGAGCATAGATACTTGAAAATATTAGCCATGGGCTAGGAATACTTGAGCTGCGGTTCAGTTCACGGCTCAAACGCTTGAGCTGTATAAGTGATCCGGCTCGGCTCACACATCACCTCAACAGTTTACAAAGATAAAAATACGAATCTGACTACTCTATGGCTCAATCGTAGCAAATGTTGTGTAAACAAAAACACAAAAAGTATTATACTACTATAATGTTTCCTTAGTAGAAATTTAAAAATAGCTTCACAAAGTATCTTCGGTATATGATACGACTTAATTACAGACCCTAACACACGCTGTGGCTGTTAATTACACAAAATCCTTTGATAAGCTAGTGACAAAGGATAGATGCGGCCCACACAACCAAATGTAAGATTAAATTATTCGGTCAAACTAGCAGTTTCCTAGAAAACGGGCATGTAGCCCGCAGCTACTCGTATAGTCGTATTAAACCACTGAAATACAACCCTTCAGAAAACACTTGATGGGACAGAAACTACGACTTATGGGTATACAATTTGTTAGTGAATATTTTGTTTTTCCCATCTTAATTTAGTCTATGTCTACCCCAGATTATAATCTGGATGTGTTCCAAATTTCAGCCGGAACCATTCAGACTTTTCGACGAGATGGAGGAACAAGCATTCAAACATCCAAATTTTGATATGTGTATATATAATATTAGTATACATTTCAAAATTAATATTTTCAAACAGTAAAAAGTGTTCGGCTAAAGGCTAAAGACGGCTACAGAGGTATCACTTCAATACGCTATAGACCTTCATTCGTCTATGAATAATTCAGATGTACTAAATAGTAAATATTTAGTAAACATTCAATTCATAGTTATGGCGAAGTGTTGTCGAAAGCGATTGTGACCAATTTGACCCATTAACGTGGACCAGATGCTGAACGCGTACCGCATGTACTCGTAAGTGAAGATTAGTGATGCTTAGGTAGGAAACATGCTACCTACTCGGAAATGGACGCTGCCAAGGAATCTACATCTATGTATATTTATTAGAATAGGTAATAACATTCTAGCAATATTTTAACCGATCCACGTGCAAAAATGAGCGTGCTTACAACAAAAATGCACCTACGAATTCTGTATTTGTTGGCATTATGTTGTTAACCCTTTTTACGAGTATATACAATACGATTAATTTGCTGTATAGTTCCTACGATTACCTTAATAAGTGACAAACGATGTTTTTTCGTAATTTATTCATTTATTCATTCAATGAGCACATAAAACAGAATGTAATAAGTAATAAACACAAACTATAACACAAGACTATACTGTACAGAACTGTATTACATTCCAAACTATGTGGGCCTAGAAACAACATTTGTTTAAATACAGTGGTTTGATAATAATTTGATAGTAATTACGAGTATAAGGCTGGTGGCGCGTCATTACTTAAAATTAGTTAACAAATAAATGATCTAACGCATACCTATTTTGTGTAAAACAAAATTACGTTTCAATAAACTCTTTCTGGATATTCATTATTCATAATATATTACTCGTATTAACTATTAAAAAACCAATAATATTTGTTTTTAAAACACTTGAAAACACATTAGGTATAATAACACTGGGCACTTAAAGTTGAGAGATTAGACAAAACACAGTACTAATGAAACGCATTAAAGAGATTAGGTACGTTTGATAAAAATGTATTTGCATAAGATTATTGGTCGGCAGTATACTGCATGCGTTCGGTACGAACCGTGGGCGAAAAAAACGCGGTGGCCTATTCGTGAAACGTTCAATTTAAAAAAAATTAGATTCGGCTTTGATCTTAGGTTCTAACGCCTACAACTCTTGAGTATTGATACAAATGAATATTTACGGGTCATGGCCACTGGTTTCAACTAAACGTTGCGGTGATAGAAAACCTTTAGAGAAACGGAATAATCTTTCCAGGATTTCCCTCATCTACCAACCCGCTCTTGGCCTGCGTGGTGGATTATGACTCCTGCTGATATTATCATTATGATTATGCAGTGGTTCTACTTAATTTGGTTGTTGACAACGAATAGTGATAGGTAAAACGTCCGGCATTCACCGCTTCCTGCAACCGACTGGAATGGAAAGACGTGCGCCTGAAGTTTGGGAGGGTACATTATATCGAAAGTCGAAACTTATGTTTATTACATACTGTCGTACTGGACCGGTCATATCACACGCGCATTACGCGTGTGTTAATTAAACACATTTACTCCTTTTAACGGCGAGAAAATTACGGAAATACTAACTATACCGAGGACCGCTACGAATTCATAACGTGATATTTATACCTACCACGAATTACTATGGCCAAAAACCAATACCCGTGACCCGTGAGTGTCAATGCGACGCAACTTGTCAAGCAAATGATAGCATAAGTTACATCGGCATGTGTTTGTGTTATGATTTTCTAACATCAGGAATTAGGCTCTAGCAATGCCCCGCAGTTTCAACCGCCTAATAGCTTCCCTTCGTGCCAAATTCCGATGAAACCCGCTCGGTAATTTGGACATCAAGAAATGCTAGAAACCAATGGCCTCATTGTAAAACTGTTTCTTATGTATAATAAGTATGTATTTAAAAATATGTAAGTATTATATCAGCTATCTGGCTTCCATAATAAGCTTTGCTTAGTTTGGAGTCAGATGGTGTTGTGTGTGAAGTGTCCATCCATATTTATTAAAAAAAAAAACTAGGTTTAAACTAATTATTTTTCCGTATGAGTTCAGTTACTGTCACAAGCGTCGACAATTTCTATATTTATAACATACTAGCGGCCCGCCCCGGCTTCGCCCGTGGTACATATATATAACCTACATCATTCAAGGATTACGTACATATGAAAGAACGGTGAATGATTTTTTTAAATCGGTCCGATAGTTCCCGAGATTACCGTGTACTAACTATATATATGCTATAGACTACTTTTGATCCCCAAATTATCGTGCTGTTTACTGGGTCAGAAGTGACACCTGTAGACAACTGGCGGGGATGACTAATTAAATGACGATTGATCAGTTTTCGACCGGAGAGGAAAAATGATTAAATTACTAAAATGGGTATTAAAAAATAAGGGTTGATCGTAGAATGGTAAAAATTTAGCATTGTATGTATTTTTGTATGTTGTATCATAAAATAATAGAAATTAAAAATTTTGTCTAAAAAATAAAATTAAAAATTTAGGGGTGGACTACCCCTAACATTTAGGGGGATGAAAAATAGATGTTGGCCGATTCTCATAAATACCGGATAAGTACAAAAAAATTCATCAAAATCGGTCAAGCCGTTTCGGAGGAGTATGGCAACAAAAACTGTGACACGAGAATTTTATATATTAGACTAGCTGTACCCTGCCACGCTTCGCTGTGGCACATTGTGATGCAAAAATTAGATAAAAACAATCCTTGATATTATATCATTGTAAAATTTCAGCTCGATCGGTGCAGAAATTTTTGAGTTTTAAGCGTACACAAACCAACATAACATTTTTATATATAGAGACTAGCAGCGCTCCGCGGTTTTACCCGCGTAGTTTCCGTTATTTTCCCGGATTAAAAAGTTGCCTGTGTTCTGCCAGATTATAATCTCACTGTCTTCCAAATTGCAACCTGATGACCTCCTAGTATAAGTATATATTATGATATAGGTATGCTGGGACAGCGTGGTGGATTATGGCCTTGACTCTCTCCTTGCGAGAGAAGGCCTGAGGCTCAGCAGTGGGATCATTTAGCAGGCTGTTGATGACGATGATGATGATAGGTATATGCTATAAACGCCAATTAAGTAATTTTCATACAACGCTGACGAATGTATTGGAAATTTAAATCGTGTTCACATGGAACTTGACGAATTTTCCATAGAATTGCTTGTACCATGTCGCGTTACGCGATTGTGACACTAATATTATGAAGTTGAAGAGTTTTTTTTTTCTTAAAAACACGCTAATCCTGGGAACTACTGGACCGACTTCATATATTCTTTCACCGTTAGATACATATTTGCGTGATCCCTTAGTGCTATAGGTTTTACTTTATGTGCCACGGGCGAAGCCGGGGCGGACCGCTAGTTAACGATAACGTGTACCTTAATGGTACATATTTGATGTAAGATATTTTTGAAAGTTATGCATAGAAGTAGGTACTTATTTTGTTTTTACAAAGAAGCAATTAATTGTAACCTTTTCCTGCCAAAAGGTTTTTATTCCCAAGACACAAACAATTTTCCGTTAAATTACAGGAATATACCAAAATACCGTAAAATCAACGGTATTGAAAAAAGCGACATCAAATTCACGGATAAATGTTTCAAAGCAATCCAGTGAAACTGAAATAGCTTTGTACCCTAAAAGCTTTCATTTAACTTTAATGGATTCCTTTCAGAATCTTTGCCAAGCAAAATAACAACCGCAGAGCGAAAAATTATTAACCCTTTTTGCGTTTTACAAATGCATCATTATGATGGCAAAAATCTGATAATTGATAATCGTGTAATGTATTATAAAGTATCTTTGATAATTTCGGATCTGGGCTTGTAGGTATGTTGTGTGTGTGTGTTTTAAAATTTATTTTACTCGGCATGCAGTACAATCGTTTGGTTGTATGTATGGGTATAGGAAGACTTCACCTAAACTTTACCTACTAAAGGGTTAATACATTACAATACATTAGGATTTAGGAAAATGGAATAAATATACCGACATTGAGAAAATAACAAGTGTATGCACTTATGAGAACATTAAATTGAGAAATCTAAAAACCCCCATTGTTTAGGTCAAACGTTTGAATGTATCGAACGTATTACACAAATTTGTATTTCCTAAGTGCAGACTTCAGAAAACAAATAACTCTTTCAAATGTAATGGTATTCGCTTCTATAATGCAATCCCTGTACAAGTGGAAGGTCTTAATGAAACCAAGTTTAAAAATGAAATAAAAAGCTACCTATTGAGCAAGGCATATTATAATATAGACGACTTTGTTAAAGATAGTAACGTATGGAAGAGAAATGTGTCGAAATTAGAATCTTGTAATAAGGTAAAATAATAGATTATTAAGACTTTTGATGTTACATTGTTTGTACTAAAGTAGTATCTGATTACTGTGTGTATTGATTATTTGTTATTTTGTCTTCGACAAAGCCTTTTTAACCCCCGACCAAAAAAAGGGGTGTTATAGTTTGACGTCGATGTCTGTCTGTCTGTCTGTCTGTCTGTCGGTCTGTCTGTCTGTCTGTCTGTCTGTCTGTCTGTCTGTCTGTCTGTCTCTGTGTGTGTCTGTCTGTGGCACCGTAGAGCTCAAACGGATGGACCGATTTCAATGCGGTTTTTTTTTATTCGAAGGTTGATATCCGTGCGGATGTTCTTAGCTATGTTTGGTTAATATCGATTCAAGATGGCCGCCTCCACAAAATGGCGGACAAAATATTTCTTCACAACTTATCTCAATATGGGTATCAAATGAAAGGGCTTGACTAGTAGAATACAATACGTAATAACAAATCTTAAATCCAAGATGGCCGCCACCACAAAATGGCGAATTACATTATTTTTTTCACTACTACCACAATATGGGTATCAAATGAAAGGGCTTGACTAGCAGAATGTTGTACAGATTACAAATCCGAGATCCGAGGTAGTCGGGGGTTAATCAAAATTTTTAATTTTGTTCTTGTTACAGCTGCATGTAATTAATTGACTAGGCCCCTTTACAGCTGCTTTATTAATTTTGACGTTGTTATTTTATCATATTATGTACACAGATTCTTTGCCTTTTTGTAAATGACGTTACCAAGTGTTCTTATGAATTTATGGTATGAATAAATGAAAAAAAAAACGTATCTCAAGTAAAGCAAATTATGCGTCTGATCTAAGTAGGTATCTTACTACCGCAGCTAACTAAAAGCTGAAAACTTCTACACGGGTGTTTTGATGAAACATATATATGACTATGCGTAATAAGTAAGTATGTATTTCCAACTATATATAAGTATATATAAATATATAAGTATTATATATATATATAATACTTATATATATAAATATATAAGTATTATATTTATCAACTATCTGGCTTCCATAGTAGGTACAAGCTTTGCTTAGTTTGGGGTCAGACGGTGTTGTTTAAATGTCCACCAATATTATTAGTATTACTCCCGATAAATTCAATTTTCAAAAAAAATACATGAAATAGGCTTTCCTCATTTTCTGAGCTACGATACCGAGCACACATACAGAAAGATACACATACAGGACACACATACACGCAAAGAAAAAGAGAGAAAGAAAGAGAGAGATATGCACACATGCAAACTCACATGGAGAGAAGCACAGAGCCACGTTATAACACCCGTCTAGCTAGGTACGGGTAATGATATTTTCGCAAGTCATCCAAGAGCCAAGGTGAGTTTAGTGCGCGAGCCGCCATTACAGGCACATTACGGACACGAGAAATCCACTAAAACGCCATAAACACGCCCCGCGAGCCCATTACAATAACAACATTATTCAATTTCATGACGAGAAAAATAACGGCGAGATTACAGGTAATCCTACTGCGCTGTTATGGTTCCTCAAATTTATTCGGAACATGACTGTTTTATTTCTGCACACATGTCAGAACATGGCAAGAACATAAAAAAAAAGAAAGTTCTTGTTTATTGTACAACAGATGTAATTACAGAAGACAAAAACAATAAAATTGTAATATCTAAATCAAAAAAGACTCTTCAATATATGTTTTTTTATGTTATCAATAGTTGGCGCTACATAAAATATTATGAATTATATTCAAAAAAGTATTCGACATAACCTTTTTGATTATAGCGAGTTTTGCGCTAGTTCATTTGTTTTGTTTTTATTTTTAAATGCTTCTAGAAAGAGGTTTCTTCAGCTATTATTATTGGTATTTCCCGTGGCATACCTGACGCATTAATGCATTTTAATTTAGCAAATTGATTATCGACAAATAAAATAGACATTCAGCTAAGGTAATAAAGTAGCACACTTTACATTTCCACTGCTAGAATTCAGATTCTTTTCTCAGTTGGTAATGTTGCACCTAGCACAGATTCCCACTTGTATGATATAATATTTCTGGGGACACTTCGATGTGTTCTGCTGTTTTTTTTTCGCCCTTAGAGCCATTGATAATGACAAACTTGTACATTTCGAAAAATACCCATAGACGCAGTTGGAATTCGAACCCGATGACTTTACGGCTGTGAAATTGGACGTTATCGTCATAGAGCCACTATGGCTTGCTTTAATTTAAAAAATCTAAAGACAAAGAACGTATGCCGCCTTTGAGTACCTCCAATTTTCTTTAGGCGCCCAACAATTCCAAGAAAAATCTTGTTATTTGATTCCAATTAGATGAAGGAATGTAAAAGAGGAACGTTAAGCAAACTTCAATTGTATCCCAAAACAACAGACAGACGTTTTCAGCCTGAAGGAAAAATTAGTCGAATTCAAAACAGGGTTGCTCAGAACACCTCTACTCAGCAGAAAAGGACGCGTTACATTACTATTCACTAGTGATTCATTTCTTATTGTGAACTTTTTAACGCAGCTAGGTCCGCGTTTGACTACCAACTCAGTTAAGGTTAATGGCAAAGTTTCCAGAGAAATTACGGGCCAAGAGATAAAACACCTTGTATCACGGGAGACGAGCGCAACGCGGTGCTATGTAATGATTTAGACTCTTCATGTTCCAATAGCTGCGTGCCACTGTGCATGCATGTGCATACCAAAAAAAATTCGCGTGATGGGAAACGACGGTGCGGTCACAGATAACGCACGCTAACCTCGAAGACACAGGTATTCACTCTGACCTTGAAAAGTTCCAATTTATAATACCTACCTATTTTAAATAGTAGCAAGTAGTCAACTTTTAGGAAGATCCCAATTTTTTTTACTGATTCTTGTGACATTTTTGTAAGTAAACGTGGCAAACGAGATCATAGAGACGAATCTCATTTGCATTCTCTCTATTTTTTCCCAATATGGATGTACAAGTTTGGTATTATCACTGACTTTACAAGAGAAAACATAGTGAGGAAACAGAAATATTCCAAGACTGGCAGCTTTTGCTTCTTTCTTAACGTCCTAAAAACAAGGAATCTCACCTTATAGTAAGTGACGACGCATGAAGATGGATTGCGATTTCATCTCCAATTGAAGCACTATATCGATTGGGGAAGACAGGACCTTCCAGCTTTATTATTTTGTCTGGCACTATGTACTACCTCCCTTTTTTAAATGTAGGGGACGAGACAAGCAGGGCATGTGCCTGATGGTAAGCAACATGCCTGCCATATAATAGCACAGCATGCAGCTATTGGAACATGAAGAGTCCAAATAATTACCTAGCACTGTGCTCGTCACCCAGAGATCTAAGATATTATATCTATAAGCCCTGTAATTTCTCTGTAAACATTGCCCTTCAAACTGGAACGCAGTAATATTTGTACAGTACTGGTTGGTGGTGGAATAACTGACAAAGGTGTGGTTCTTCCCATGGCGTACGCTGCCAAGAGTCCTACCACTATAAAACCACTACCGTTCCACTCACTAAGAAAAATAGATGATCGAATCGTGATTGTAAATTTTGTAGAGACACTTAATGAATAGCACTTCTTTCTGATTACCGTAGCGTTTCCATTCCATCTCGTATTCCCTCAGGCAAAGACGACCCCGACGACGGCGAGACATTTCAGAAAAGGTTTACCTAGAATATGTAGATTGTAGACACAGTAGGTAAGTAGGTTGGCCTGCGGCTGAGCCCCGCAAATGTAATCAAAGACTTGGCTTGCTCTTATCCGCCCAGTGACTAACAACATAAAATATGTAAAAACATTTTTAAAGTTGAACGGTTTGTTCTACGCAAATTAAAGTATTATATCAAATCGGTATAAAACTCGTTTCACCCGTTATGGCCACAGGAGACAAAAGTAATGTGATAAAACACAAACAAAAGGAAACGTTAACCTTTTGTTTTTGTTTTACGCCAATTCCCTTAATAGAGAACACAAAACAGACAGAAAAAAAGGTAAATAGTACATACAAATTCAAAAAATTACGTGATCACCTTTGTTACAAACGTTATACATTTATTTCATTTTACGGTACTTTTTTTGTAGTTGTATTTTAGAAGACAACGCCTCTTTGCGCCCCCGGCAGCTGCTTACGTACTTTACCTACAAACTCATTTTACATGTGACTTAATAATTTTCATCATGATTTTAATTTTGTTTCTTTGTTGCCAAATGTACCTATCTCATATTATGCTAAGTTGGAAGTTCTTAATAAATACATAGAATTAATAAACTGTTTTCGTACCAAAAATTAAACCGACTTCAAAACCACAAATAGGAACTCAAAAGCGAAAAATAGACTAAAATCATTATTATTAGCGCTACCTACTCACTCATCTATTTGAAGTCGGTGCCAGCCAAATCTAAAGAAATTTTAAAATCGGTGCGGGGGTTCTCGGGAAATCAGGTAACATACATAAAAAACACAGGGGTCGAATATCAATTCGACCCCTGTGTTTTTTTATCCTCCTCCTCATTTATATAACCTAATTTTTTGGAAGTCGGTTAAAAATAATGTTTGTATATGGAATCAACGGGATTAATGATTGTGTCACACATGAATAATTCGTTCATTGGCGCATTCACGAAAGCACTCGTACACAGCAATGTTTTATTTTAAAACCCGCTGCGTACTTACATAATAAACAAAAACGCATCACGCATGCGATTACTCGCATTTATTTTTATATCACAAGTCACGGAACGGAGAGAGAGATTAAAACTCGCTTTAAATTTATGCAGCAATCAATTCTCGTATTCTAAATTGGTCGACTGCCGGTGTTGATGCTTATTCGTTTCGGTTATTGAGCAAATTGATTTATTGAGCTGTTAATTGTTATGTCAGAAAATAAAGATCGTCGTTAAAGCTGTTTACGTCGGCGACGTGATTTATGAAACCCGGATTTTCAAATTCAGAAAAAAAAAACCGAACTTTATATTTTGTTTTTGTAACATATTGTCCTGTAAAATAACTACCGATCTCAACTAAAAAGTCTGGAAAGGTGTCTAAAGAATTTAAATTATATTTTTAGCTAAGTTTAAGAATTTGTACAACATGAGATGTGTCTAATTCAG
Organism: Ectropis grisescens; assembly: GCA_017562165.1. Classification (NCBI taxonomy): domain Eukaryota; kingdom Metazoa; phylum Arthropoda; class Insecta; order Lepidoptera; family Geometridae; genus Ectropis; species Ectropis grisescens. The sequence continues at coordinate 25,137,422 of CM029771.1, forward strand.
GGCAATGTTTGCAGCTTCTGATGTTATTGCTGTCAGTCAGTCTTGAACTGAGACAAGTAGTTTGAAGTTTTCATGGGGAGTATTTGGAAATATAATTAATGCGTTAATAATTATGAAATACAAAATCACCACGAAAAAGTGAATAGATATATCTATCTACATTTGAAAAATACTCCTACTCGTACATTTCATTGTGCCGAAAAAGCAGATAGAGCCATGGTTAGCTACGTAACAATTTCTGTAAAAATATTTATTATCCCTCATCTTTTTCAACTGTCTATAATTCACCCACAAATTGTTTGGCAGAATTAACTAATTAACCTTTCGCTAAAACATTGAACAAAGTCAGACAGAGTTTTATTCAGAAATTCTAAATTGTTTACGTAAAGTATTGGTTCAATCTGGCAACACATCAACGGGAAATTATGCGCATGTTTATCCGACAGTTTTTCACGAAACGCGGTTTCGGTACATTGAACTCTTCAGAAGGGGAAAATAAACTCAATATCTAAATACAAGGGAAGAAAGATACACAGAAAAATTTGTAATTTGACGTTCGGAATTTTCGAGATTCGGAAAATATGACTTTTGTATAGTACGTCTTTAATTTCGAAAGGGTCTTTCTGATACTGATGTTAAGCATAATGCAGACTAGGATGCAGCATGCCTAGAAGATACCAGATACCTATCTGAGTCAGTCCGTCCTGTCTGTCCTGGTCTATGTAGATTTTTAAACATCGAAATTGTACATAAAATGTTTTGAGAAACACAGACTCGGACAGAGCGACGTTTCCCTACGGAAATAAAATCATAAAATGTAACCACAATGAAACTCGAATGTAAATTATCAGCCAATGTTATACTTAAAAAATAACTATGATAGTGATAGGTATGTTACGAAAACGGTTTATTGATTAATTTTTATTCCGCCATTTTCTAAGAACAACACTGAAAAATGGTTGCTTCCTCTGGGTCTTATGGTTAATTTCCAAGGCTTGTGCTTGTGCATACTAGGACGATGTAGAATCGCATTATTAAAAAATAAATGTATCGTTTTCTCTTTATTTCTGACCCTGTCACTCCAATAATAAATAAATAAATACAGGCTATTTAAAATATTTTATAATTAGATAGAGTGATTAACCAAATATGAGGAGCGCCCGATGGCAATATTAGCATCAATAAATCCCTTCCTAGCAGTGCAGTGCATTTAATAGTTAAAGATAATAATAATTTCTCATTGTTTCTTGCAACATTGCATCTTCAAATTGGCACACATACATTTTGGCACATAGGTACTTGGTGGTAGAATAACTGGCAAAGGTACTTCTCGCAATAAGTCAAACCTAAAAAAACATTATTTAAGCAAACTTGAAGCAAACTACGACATCTATGGTATCGCTACTGTAGTTAACCTAAGGTAGGTAAAAACAAAAAGTTTTTAATGAAAAACGCTGAAAACACAATTACACAGAGCCGTTGGTAAAATCTCGGCTCGCTGATATTCGCAGTACAAAAGTAGCTGAAGGCTCGTAACATAATTTAACTTTGCCGAAGTCAATTTTGTGTTTGATCGTCGCACCTAAAATGAAGTTGATTGGATTGCCTTCCAGTCCGTTCCTATGTAGATTCTGTGTCGTCCCTAGCGACCTTCAGATGGAAAATGCTTTATCCACCTGCGCGGAATCAATCTTATTAATATATAAAAAATGGAAGAATATACATAATAATTTTTAAGGGTTCCGTATGAATTGGGATCCCATTGCTAATTAATTCCACCGGAAACATTACCCTTCAAACTGGGACACAGTTAACCCAGATATGAGAGTTTTAGAGATGCACGTAGGAAGCAAGCGTTTTGTACCATCCCTAAATAAAGTGAGATAAGGGTAGGTGTGTGATAATTCACTCCAAGATCACGTAAACTCAGATACAAGCTTCGAGAATCCACGGGCATATCGACAAAGTGATTGCTTTCTGCTCAAAGGATGGGTGGAATGGAATAGAAGGATTGGATTGCTAGCAAGCCAGTTTGGCGGTATTTTCTAGTTTGTTGTGTTTTTTTTTTAAATAAAGAGTGACGAGACGATCAGGACATGTGCCTGATGGTAAGCAACATGCCTGACACATAACAGCACAGTGACACGCAGCTAATGGAACATGAAGAGTCCAAATCATTACCTATCACTGCACTGCGCTCGTCACCCAGAGATCTAAGATCTTATATCTCTAAGCCCAGTAATTTCTCTGGAAACATTGCCCTTCAAACCGGAACACAGTAATGTTTGCACATTACTGCTTGGTGGTAGAATAACTGGCAAAGGTGTGGTACTTCCCCAGGCGAACTCTGCCAAGAGTCCTACCACTACAAAATTATTTGTTTTATTGTTTGTTTGTATTATTTTAAACTAGCTACGCCCTGTGATATCACCCGCGGCTTAAAAATTTTTCACGATAAATAGTTTTATCATAGTATCCGACGGAAACCAATAACGTTAACACTATAAAAAGAAGCCTGTGTTAATCCAATTTAGAAATTTAGAACAGAGATTCGTGAGAACAATCATTCATCTTAACACTCTTACTAACACACCATAACACACCCTCACACATTTTTTGTCTTTATATATGTAGTTGTTTATATATAGTATTTTCTAAATGTGCATAAATACAGAAAATACACAGTTTTATCGTGGTCTACAAAATAACAAAGGTTTCGCGAGCCAAAAACCTATTAAATTTTGGAAGGCAGACATTTAAAATGCATAGTTATGGTAGGTAGGTACATGCAAATACACAGATAGAGACTAACTTCTGTATTCACGCAAATATTTGTTCTGGCCGGGAATAAAACCCCACGACTTTGAGGGCAGACTTACCTACCTACTGCCAAATCGATTACGATGCTAGTAAATCAGATGACAATGACTAATAGAAAACATATTTGAAACATCGCTTCGTTCATTTTCCACCCAAACAATTTAAGTATTAATTCACTTTATTAGAGACAATCGTCCAGACCTGTTTTAAAGTTTTACAGTAGCTCGATAACTTATCTCTCATTCACTCAATAAACTTCGGGAAACCCGTACAAGATACTAATCAGGTCAAATTTAAAATAAATATTGGTGGACAGTTCACACACAACACCATCTGACCCCAAACCAAGCAAAGCTTGTAATATAGCGGCCAGATAGCTGATATAATACTTATATAGTTGTAAATACATACTTAATAAACATAGAAATACCCAGACACAGTACAAACATACAACAAAACGTTCATATTGTAAGGCTCTAGCAATACTCCGTGGTTTCACCAGCGTAATACAATTTTCGTTTCCGTAATTTTCTCGTGATAAGATTTGTACGTCAGAAAGGGGCCCCTTAAACCTACGCCCGAGTCACAAGTCTCGGGATCTACTCGAGTTTTCTCTCTCTGCCACACGATGGACCCAGCACCCGCACGGTGAATCCATGGAATGCTAAGAAGATCGTCTCACATGATAGAGCAGCTAACGTCCAAACATCTATACATGTGGTCGGTGATGTAACTCAAGTTTCGACCGCGTCCGGCGGCCTTTTTTAAGGAGAAAACATGCACGTGATTGCTGCCCGTTTGGTGCATCAGTGCTACAACTATGCCTATAATATATAGGTATGATAGCTACTTGACTAGCTACTGTTCCCACTGCTTGGACTCGGGGTGTTGTCTGACAAGGATAGAGTCAGGGCTATGATACACCACCAAGTGCGGATTGGCGGATGGCATAATATGTTCTCAAAAAACGTCTTACAGTCCGGTTTCAGCACGAGGTTTTCCTTCAACGTTAAGCCCAGTGGTGATGACATATCTATACATCGATACATATCCTGAGGGACAGTTGGTATTCAAAGCCCCATCCTTCTGAAAGCAGATATTCTCGCCAATAGACCATCACAACTACAGACAGATGTTATATTGAATGGCATTTACGAAGTAGGTACTGATTTTACCTAAAAATATTTAACTAGCTGTTGCCTAAGGTATCAATCTACATTAATACATAAATCTTAGCTAATAAGGCGAAGTATGACTATTAGGTATGGAAATGCTAACATCATCATCATTGTTAGCACTTTGTCGCCCAATAGAAACTTAAACGCAAGCAACCACCGCAAACGCTAGTATTCATACTTAGCCTTATTTTTTGCTTCGACATTAGACATTATACTTTTTTTTATTTATAAATAAGAAATAAAAGTAGTATGTTGCATTTAGAATGTTGCATTTAAGACAAAGAGGACGTGTTATACATGTTTTAGAATGAAATGACGAAATCCAAATAGATATGACCATAGTAATTGCCTGAGCTTACACATAGACTACTTTTTAAAGCGTATATTACAGAACGAGCAACTACGCGGGTAAAACGGCAGGGCGCGTACACAGCGTTAACAGAGAAGTGAATTTGTAAAGAAGCAGCACTTTCGCAAATTCCTCACAAACGAAACGAAATTTCGAATCGTCGAGAGCATATTGATTGAGACACGGAATGTCTATAAAAGTCGTATATATATAGGTCATGGGTTTTATTAAAACTCGTTCGAGCTTAGAGCGGATAACCGCCGGGCCCAGCAGACGGGTATTCCGTCCCGTTGAGCAAATTATGCGGGCTACGTGACACTATTTATATACCGTTTACATGATCCGACTATAATGGCTTTTATTGAGGGATTCGCTTTGATCTGGGTTGAATTATAGTAGTTATCTCGTCAATAGGAACAGAAAGTCAATAGAAACTATTGAGCGTTAATGACCTTTACTATATTATAGACTTTCGTGATTTGGAAATATACATATTTACACAGTACAGTTTTTTGTACAAACAGGCTACAAATCAATGTTACGGCTTATTTATTATGCATATATTAGATCGCTTTGTTTAAGCTATATTTAACAAGTCAAAATTCGGCCATCAAGCATATTTTATCAATTTCTTCTCATTTTGACCACTAGATTTTGTAGAGTTTATTTTTTCCTTAATGTATTTTATCATCATCATCAACAGTCTACTAAATGTTCCAATGGTGGGACTCGGGCCTTCTCTCGCAAAGAGAGGGTTAAGGCCTAATTCACCACGCTGGCACAGTGCGGGTTGGTGGATGACACATGGCTTCGAAAGGTTCTAGGCACATGTCGGTTTCCTCATAATGATTTCCTTCGCCGTTTTTTAGTTAGCGACATTACGCATTTCGTTACGGTTCTCCCGACTAGACCAGTCGTAACTTTATGCGTTCAACGTTATCCAAAACAAATAATTACCACCCTCTATCACAGTGTCGTTCTGTAAATCTCTTGGGGTTCATATTTTCACATAACGGTCTGTAGATATGGCTTATTTAATTTCAAGCTTCATTAGAGAACTAGAGTTGCGTGAAAGTGACCTGTCGGCTCCTGAAAGCGCAGAATATAAAACCTTATTCAAGGTTAGTTTAATAACCTTATAGGATTAATTTAGACTGGGTTTAACCTTAAAGTATTCATTTATCTTCTAACGCAAAATCGAATAATTTCAATGTTTAGTTGGAATTCTAGAATATATTTAGATCGCGTATTTGTCAAATTACTGGCTAAATGAAATGGTTATTGGTTTGTTGTCGCCTTTATTTTAACCTCGCTCGAAATAGCTTTGTAATTTTGATAGATTGAGAAAACTGTTTATTCTGACACAAACAAACACAAATAGGTATTACAGAGGGAATAATTCGCTTGCCCTTTGTCGCTCTCAATTGTTATGTCGTCGGTTTCGTTCTCACATGTACTTACCTCTGAATATTTTGCAAATATTACAAGTTTCTCGTCACCACTCACTAGAAATTCGTTTCGTGAGGAATCGACCATTTACAAAGGAAGTCTTTCGAAGACGTGTGTCATCTACCAACCCCCATGGTCATAAACTTACGGGTTGGCAGAAGCGTGGTGGATTTTGGTCTTGACTCTCTCCTTGTGAAAAAAAGGTCCGAGACATAGCCGTGGGAATCTTGTGGGCTGCCCATTTTTTGTTCTCTCTAATACATCAGCACTTAGGTAAGTGGATACTACTTATTTAGGTAGGTTAGGTATCACTGAATAACAGCATGGTGTTTGGTAAGTAGTCGTCTGTATTTTAAAGTCAACGCACTATTCAAGTACACCCAATCCATTCCATTGACAAATAAAATCGTTAGGAAGCATTGAAATAATCATTGGCGGTGTTCCATTTCCTACGGTGGAACTTATAAACGCGTAGAGTTGGCCGGTCGCCCAACTATCGCGGGTCAGTCGTCGACATGTTTATATACCAAAATAAAAACGTACGGGGTATTTATACCAACAATAACAATTACACTGCTTACATGTAACGAAGAATTAACTGTAGGCGCCAGTAGGGAATGTTCCCGCTGTCCACATTACTTACTGTAACGCCATTTATTTAAATACGTGTTAATAGTGTCTCATGATAATGTTTCGAAATAGCAGTTTGAATTTTGAAACAAAAATATACAAAAAAAAAAAAAATTACGTCCTAACATATTTGTATATGAAAAGCACTCCAAACTAATTTTCGACTAGTTTTTTTCAAAGCTTTCTAACAAAATCAAAATTGTTTTGTTGTGATGTGTTGTGTTGCGACCTATGATGCTACATACAGACACACACACGAGATACATCTTCGTACCTATATCAATTTAGGGTTTTGCAGGTTTATGTATAACCAAGATACAAAACATCAGGCGTAAGGTGGGCGGGCGCAAGTCTTGATCGCCCCCTCACTCAATAATATAAAAATTGTGAGTTAAAAAAAGGTTATCTGTAAGAGATAGCTTTAAGGGTTAAGACCGCCTCTTATTCTGCAAATTGTACTTTGTTATTGCTACAATTTAGTATAAAAAATTTGAAGTAATAAGGAATGATTATGATTGAGTGATATTGTGATAACATCATGAAAAAACGGGTCCTTTTACATCCTCAAAGAATGCTGTTCTATTTCCCGTATATTTGCTAGTGTTTACGTGAATTTACCGTAAACGCACCATAATATTTGTACTTAGCGTCAGGGAAAAAGAAAAGTAATGAAACAAAAGCCGGTGGCAATATGAGCACGCCTTAAACCCCAACATTGTAGAGTTTCTCGACGTGTACAAACTTTGTTGAAAGACTGTAACAGAAAATGTTCCTAACGCGTACCAGATATTATAACAATGTTCTAAGTTTAGATGTTTTGAGATATTAGTTTTGGCGCAAACAAAACAACAATGAACGCATACATTTCAAACATTCTATAGCATAAGCAGGCCACTAAATATTCCTACTTCTTACTGGGAATTCAGGGCTTTCTTTCGCGAGGAGAGAAACAAAGTCATAATCCACCACGCTATCTCAGTAGAGCATGGAAGATAATGCATTATTTCTCGAAAGATTCTTGAAATGTGATGGTTGCCTCACAATATTTTCTTCAACATTAAACCCAATGCAAATTAGTAGTGGTAGTGAATAGTAGTGATAGGATTCTTGGCAGAGTCCGCCTGGGGAAGTACCTTTGCCAGTTATTCTACCGCTAAGCAGTAATGTGCAAACATTACTGTGTTCCGGTTTAAATAGAAATGTTTCCAGAGAAACTAATAACACTGCTTAGAGATATAACATATTAGATCTCTGGGTAACAAGCGCAGTGCAGTGCTAGATAATGATTTTGACTCTTCATCTTCCAATAGCTACATGTCACTGTGTTGTTATGAGGCAGGCATGTTGCTTACCATCAGGCACATGTCCAGCTCGTCTCGTCACTCTTTATTTAAAAAAAATGTATTTGCAATGGTGATAACAATTGCCCCATTTATCAAAAATAATAAACTATTGCTTTTTGAAGTACCTATAAAGTGGACATTGTCCTAATTGTTAATGGTTACTTGTGACAATGACTAACGGGATATTACTCACAAATATCGGATTTATTTTAGTTTCGTAAACATGCTTGTCCATTCATTACGTATTTTCATAATTGATGAGTAATGAAACAAAACAATATTATCTACTTATTATTGCTTATGGTTTTGTATTGCGGTCAAGAGTATTTAATTTCAGATTCTGTTATATCACTCACTAGTTGTGTTCATTGGTTTTATTCGTTTTTATACAAACACCTAGTAAATAGTCTGTATAATTAACCGTTTTCGTAAGCTGTATGACCGCAAAACCTGAATTAAAAAACTGCGAAAAATTTACGCGGGCCAATGTAGTCAATTTTTTAAAACCGATTTCACCGATTGTGCCATTGTTTGTTTGGAGTACGTCATGTTTGGATAAAAGAAAATATTTTAAATCAGAGGTTGTTTTTTTCTCTTTGAAAAATAAATCAATCGACTTCAATTACCTAAAGCATTAATATTTTTTTTCCTAAACCACTCGATAGATTTTAAGAATATAGGAATTGAATTCAGAATCATGTCGTTTAAAAACAAACTGAAATTTAGTAGATATTTTTTTTTTTCTATTTGTGTAATTAGGTACTTCATTCTGTCATATTCATAAAAGATCAGAAGAAGCGTGGAGGTATAATAGAGCGATACCACGGAGCGAAATAGTTTATTTGACAGCCGTATCATATTTATGTTTTATTTTTAATTTAGTTTTAAAGTCATTCAAACTATTCGCGTAGAAGACGATACATTTACGATATTTAGTATGTCAGGTTCCAACAAAAAATGTAAAAAAAAATGAACAATGGAAATACGGAACTCTACACATTGGGCTTGTCGATTGCAATTCTTTTGTGTGTCGGACGAAACCGAAAGAAAAAAAAAATTGGTTGCCTGTAAAGTTGGTATACGGGCGAAAGTTTTACGTGACAACGACTTTGAGTGGTAAAATAATTTTACGGAAGGGACGCGTGCCTTTCACTTTTTATGTCTGTCTCTCTCGCTCTTAGGCGAGCTAACCATGCCCGAGTGGAAGGGACGCGTGCCTCTCACTCGCTCTCGTTGTGAGCGCATAACGTGAGCGGAGCGTAACGCAGTTTCTTGAAGTGTCACCCGGCAAACCAATTTATAAGACGTTGTCACGTCAAAATACAAAATCAATACCGTCACAGAACGTTTGTGTGTTTTGTAGGTATCGACTAGCACGAAGGTATTATTACTATTTACGTGATGCAAGGAAAGTTCTTACGCTGGTAAATATGAAGAAATGTTGAGGTTTAGAGTCGATAAACTAGGAAAATGAGTGTGGGCGGAGAGACGCTTCAACGTTCGTAGAAACTCGCATCTGGCACGATGCATAGGAATGAAACCCATCACGAAATGATGGAAGGAAATAAATAATTTATGAGTTCGTTTCTGTCTCTATTCTATTCCTTGATATTTCTTTTATGAGATAAAAAGGGCGAGAAAGACGTACGCCTCGAAGTAAGAATACTTTAAGAATATTTTATTTACACACAGAAAGACACACACAATTGCCCAAGACAACACATTACCACAAAGCAATTAGAACAAGAAGAGTTCAAATACCTGCGCTACGCTCGTCGTTTGGGGTAGACGGGAATGACGTCATCAGAACTGTAGACCCGTTTTCGCACTAATATTTAACTTGTCCTGTTTGAACCTGAACCCGTAATTTTTGACAATAAATTATAATTAGTACTTACATTTTTTTTAACATGCTCATGCTTTCAAAATGAAATCAAAAATAAAAATATTGTATCTTCCGACGATGGCGACCTTATCACAAAAAGCAATTTTGCTAGGAGACCGTAGAATGGAAAAGAATAAAGTGGTTATAGTGGTTACATTACCACTAAGTAAAACCCATTTTTTACCTAACTAACAAGAAGTTGAGTTTTACGTACCATGCAAAAAATGGAGATGTAGTAATGTACAGGTAAGTATTTATATCATGGTATACTAACCAGCAATCCGCTGAAAACACGCGAAGTTGCGTTAACCCATTTCCGAAAATATTTCAATGCATCTGGGATCAGAAATACCTATTGCAAATCCAAACAACCATTCATCTGTTTGATGATCAGAAACTCATATACCATTGCATTACGCCAAACACTCATATACCTCTATACCTAGTGATATACTAAGCTCAGAATTGAGAACAGCGAGAATTGAAAATCAAGGTTGACCAGTTGTCAATTTTATACGTTTAAAACGAATTTTAGCTCTCACGGAATACGGAAGAATTCCAAAAAATTACAATTATTAGTCAATATGAAAAATTTCGACGTTTGTACGTTCAAACGAACTTCACGAGACAAAATTTTAGTTATGTAATATTTTGCAATAAATATTTACTGCGTTGAATTTCATTCAGAATGCAGACACAGCAAATCAACGTGACACACAAAATAATGATTATTTATATCAACCATTATTTTCCGCTGACGTCTGGGTAATGAGTAACATGATACGCGTCTCGACGTCATTGTTTGTGTTATTTGCTAGTCGTTACTTAGAAAGCTTAGGAAATCGGACACCAATAAATGTAGACAAAACACACATTTAACCTATTATGAGAGGCGTCGTTGTACCAAAGAGTACAAAGGATATTAGATCACATATTGCCATAGAGCCCTTTGACTTAATGGACCTTGTCAGCTCTAACAATGAGCATGAGGGGTCGTAAGCTCTATTCAGCGATGGTAAATGTTGGGCGTAGGAGGGGCAAAGACAAAGGGTGTTTATCCTGAGTATATATCTCTATTTATTAACACCTTGACACCAAGACTTCTGCTATGACAGAGTAGAGCACCGTATGATCTTAATTCGCCTGATGGGAAGCGGAGCTTATTCAGTCTAGTCTTGAAAAAGCCTGAGAGACTGGAAAGACCAAGGGTTATTCAGGAAATTCCGAGTTAAGAATTTACTAAAACAACGTAAATGCGTTCCTGTCAATAATACCACGAGCAAGCGTTGTACGTTCAGCCAAAACAATCTGTTTTATACTACCATCGTTAAAATCAAGAAAGTGTATATATGTTTACTTTTACCATGTTTGATACTATGAACTATTCATATATTGACAAGAAAAACTAATAAATTTATAAGTCAGTCAATTAATTTCCGGATTCCATAACACAATCATCCACAAAGAATTGAGCATTTTCAAATCACAGCTGTAAAGACAGGTGCCTTCAGTTTTATCCCATAGGACGTAACAGGAAAACGAATCTAATTTAGGCCCCTCAAATGAATAGCTCTTCATTACGCCAATAGAAGACGAGTGTTTGCTTCCTAGTACCTATTTGTGTTTCTAATTACCGCTGCTGATGTCATGCTGCAATGAACAATTAGATCAATTGAAGCCAGCCGTCAAGGGGTGCATGGAACGTACATCAGCTGACCGTGTGAAATCGTGCGAATTCGGGAGGTGACCTAATGATAGCCACATTACCTACACTTCTTTAATATAGAATTGTTTTGGCTGAGTTCATGACTTCTGAAATATAGGACTCTTTGGCGTTGAGCGCATTGGCTTTCTATTTTTACACAATGGCGATTTATTTTCTGTTTTTAGTAAGTAGTACTGGGTGCAATTAAATATTTGCAACAGCTGATTAGATCTCACTTGAACAGAAACAAGTGCGATAATAGTTATTTGTTATACAAGAGTGCAAAGTTGAATTTTAACCGCGTGCTCAATTTTGATGACCGAGCAAGCGAAGGATTCTAAAATTGAATTACGAGCGCAGCGAGTGATTCAAGTAGAATCTGAGCGTAGCAAGGAATCAAAAACACAAGGTGAAAAATCTTGCACTCGAGTGCAACACGTAATTTTCATTCCACCTCAGCGAGGAAATGACTAAATGCAAATATTTAAATGTTTTCGCGCTAAGCAAATTAAAAAAAAGTAAGTATACCAAGGGGGTTCCGAGTCTGAGTTTTTAACATATAAAAAAAAAATATGATGCATTCGGCACCAAGGAGGTAGAAATAAATAGGTTGAATTATGTTTTGAATTCAAAACCTCAGTACATACGATGTTCTAAATTCAAATTTACTTTAACCTCTAGAGGGTAAAAACGACTTTGCACCCTAATATCGAGGAGCAAAAGTACTTTTTCAACCCACCAGCTCGGAAAGAGTACTTTTGCTCCTCGATATCTGGGCGCAAAAGTCATTTTTACCCTCTAGAGGTTAAAGTAAATTTGAATTTAGAATATCGTGTACTGAGGTTTTGAATTCAAAACATAATTCAACCTATTTATTTCTACCTCATTGGTGCCGAATGCATTATACATTTTTTTTAATATGTTAAAAACTCAGACTCGGAACCTTCTTGGTGTACTTACTTTTTTAATTTGCTTAGCGCGAAAACATTTAAAAATTTGCATTTAGTCATTTCCTCGCTGAGGTGGAATGAAAAGTTACGTGTTGCACTCGAGTGCAAAGATTTTTCACCTTGTGCTCTTTTGATTCCTTGCTACGCTCAGGATTCTAATTTGAATCACTCGCTGCGCTCGTGATTCAATTTTAGAATCCTTCGTTTGCTCGGTCATCAAAATTGAGCACGCGGTTAAAAATCAACTTTGCACTCTTGTATAACAAATAACTATTTCCGAGCTGGTGGGATGAAAAATAAATTGTTTAAATGAAAATGAGATTGTATCTTCAATTAAAGACTGTTATTTACAGCGACAGGTGAAGGGGAGTCAGATATCTCCTGTCTGTGGTATGATAGTCAGTAATATTACAAAGCGGCAAGTCACTGCTAAAAATATAACAACTTTACTTATTGGAGTTCGTCAGAAATCGACATCGACACGATTTATTGGCCTAAGTACAAAGGTCATAATGTTGCTAAAGCTACAGTGTAAAAAACAGTTGATAATAATTTATTGAGTTGAGTAGGTACATATGGTTATTCATCATAACATAATTTTCGACGGTGCCTACTTCTTTATAGTAAAGAGAGACAGGACGAGCAGGATATTAGCTTGGTGGTAAGCAACATGCCTGTCTATAATAATTAAGTTTCACGGAGCTATGAATGAATGACACGAAAGTCCAAACCATTATAGCACTGCAGTGCACTCGTCCCCCAAAAATGGAAGATAATGATGATGATGATGATGATGTCCTGTGATGTTTGCACATTGCTGCTTAGCTTATTTATAGTCTGCTACTTCTTCAAGCAGACTCTGCAAAGAGTCCTACCACAACAAAATAATTTTAGAAAATCACAATTTAAAAAGTAATTGCGTGGGACATTTTGCCAATCACTATTGTTTTTTTATAGTACGTAGGTAATCTTAAAATCTATCTTTATTTGGGCAAAATAGTTATTTAATTTTAATACCTATAGGTAACAGCAATGAAATTCTTACTAATTCCTAATTAATTCTCAGTATTAGTTAAATAAAAATGTGAATTAATTGCTTCAAAATCATAAATGTCATTGAAAATAACATAAAATTAGTAATAATTTAAAATTATAAAGCTGAAGATTTCGTTTGTTTGTACGCGCTAATCTCAGGAACTATTAGACCGATTTCAAAAATTATTTCACTGTACTTGGATATGTTCGTGATAGGTACGTATTGGCTATACATAAAAAAATACAAAAAAAAACATTTTATGTACCACTGGCGAACCCGGAGCAGACCGTTAGTGCTATAAAAGTATTAGGTGACATCAGAGAATCATCAACAAATAAATCAAAACAAACTTGTCGAATAGGTAAGCGCCCACGTCACAGATTTGCTCGTGCAGCTAAGTGTATCTGAAACGAATTGATAACCATATACTATGGTGGGCTCCGCGTATAAATAGTTAGAATGTAGGTCAGCACCCGCTCCAACTCTGCGTCTAGTGGGACAAAAACACTGCACAATATAATCATTACACATTCATCACTCCAAGAATAGGTACGAGTGACATTTCTGTGAAGTGGGGTCGAAATCCAGTCACTAGACTTTTTGTTTTGTACCGAATGAATCCTATTTCGTTTAACCCAAGTCAACCCAAATTATATTTACAGCCAAAAGCTTTCCAAGCACAAAATTACGAGTTCAAACTTGGGCTCGTGTCATGCACGTGTTAGAAAAACCAGAGCATGTTATTTTATGAAATTGAATTGCTCGAAGTGCTCTACAGAAAAAGATGTCATGGTGGTTTGCCCTAACACGCAACAAGAACAAATAATGTACTCGATTAGCTTCGAGGTGCCAATGATATGTTTTATTATACACATTATTATGATCATTGAGCAGAAAGGAGTTGATTGGATAAACGCCGCTGCATAAGACATTAGATGTGGAGAACAATGATAGAAATAATGGGTCTTTGACAAATAAATAGTCACACTATAGGTAGTTACAACGCTGATAGTTCAATATTACGATAGACAAGGCAAGATCACAACATCAAAATGATAGAAAATACAAAAGATTAGTTTAAAGAGAGGAGAAGTGGCTCTAAGTACGCTCTGTAATAACCTAACCCAATCTACATGATAATGATAGATTTGAAATTACCAAACATTCAATTATTAACTATTTTCATTGCATCATATCTACCTACATAGCACATAGTACCTACAAGTAAAAAAGCCTGCCGAAAATAGAACCGAAATAAAAGTTGGCACATATCTGTACGTTACATGTATACCCAAATCTTTATGTAACGAATCCCTTTATGACGTTCAAGAAGTATGACACGCAGTTATCTGCGTAGGAGTTGAAGTAATGTTGACCATCCACGGTAGAGCGTGGGTGCTGGGTCATTGTCCAGCCTAATTGCGTTAGGGGCTCAGTTTTTCATCCCACCTCCTGTTTGCTGTTAGGTGATTCAGACATTTGTCTGGAATTGTGATCATTGACAATCAATTGGTCATGCAATTTAAAATCAAACGGGTTTTATTGGGAAACGAAAGTAGGTAGCTAACCTGATCACATGATCATAGGAGACACATTGACAGTGTAAAGAGCAGAAGAAACATTTTAAGTTGTTAATAAAATTTAGTATTTCAGTCAGTAAAGGACATCTTAAAAATATACAAGAAATACCAAACTAACCGAAATACCTATAACATTTTAAAGCACGATTACAAAATTGTTACAGAAATCTTAAATATTTCAGAAAACAAACTCAAACAAAAAATTCAGCTTATGTCAGGTTCTTATAATATGCAACCGAAAATATGGATAAACAAGTCCTTCTTGCGTGTAAAATGTGTATGTACATTATGATTTTCATTACATTAAAAAAAGCAAACCTCGACAAAAAATGTTGGCCAATTTAATCCCCAGTTTGCAAAAAATTTGCTGCGACATTATGATCAAAATCACTAGTTTCGGAGCCTTTAATAATCCTGCAACACCGGTTTTGAAGCCACTTATTGTGCTTTCCATATAAATAATATATCCTCTGTATATCCTGTATTAAGATTAGGCACGACGATAGGTACCTATTACAATTTTTATAAAATATTATGATTTTAAAAACAAGCGCAGCGTACAATATTAATAAAAATTGTAGATTGACCTTATTTTATTACTTTGTTTTCATGTAAACGGGCTTATTGCAGTTAATGGTTAATCTCGTATGAGTTGTACTGCCTACTCAACTTTCGACTTGCGCAAGGCTCTCCTACTCTGAACTTAATCCAAATACCTATAAATTACTATTTTACCGATAATTTTATTGAGTATTTTTTATTGACTTGATATTTTTTATTGACTACGCGTCATTTAAAGTGTGTTTAACATGTTTCAAGTTTTAAAAAAATAGTAAAATTCCTTTTTAATTTCTATTTCTGTCGCGCTCATTGATTGCACTCTCATTTTCCACACATTATTTTCCATCCCAAGGTTACGTAAAAGTGACCGCTGTCAGCGATAAGGTCGCTGTCCAGTTGTTTTTAAGTTTATTGCGCTCTGAATGTCTTTCTTTAAGGCATATTAGTACTCAAAATACTCTACCAATGCGTATAACGATAGTTATCCATGTAATAATAATTTTGTTCATGTTCAATATACAGGTTCATTTTAGCATCTATTTATTTAGAATTTTCTTTGCCTGACAATTTGTTAGTTTTTACTATTTTAACATAGATTGAATCAGGGAACTTTGAATTGCCAATTGGATCACTAGGATATTTAAGTATAATATCTATTCTAAGATAAATAGATAGATAACTCTTTATTGTGACACTACAGTAGAACAAATATTACAGTAGAACACTTATGAACTAGTACCACAAATGGCGGCCTTATTGCTTAGAGCAATCTCTTCCAGGCTACCAGCTTAAAGGAAATTCGTCTACAAACATAACTTAGGCGAATCGAGGTGACACTTTCGCTAATTCTACTAAGGTATAAGATGAAAATTTGTAATCAACACCGCTCTTATTAAAATCCTTGTTTATAAGAAGCAGTAACCCCACAAATCTGTTTCAGAATATCGTAGGTATCTTACCAACATTTGCGAAACACGCGTTGGGTATCGATATTTTACTTACTTAAATAAATATAGAAGCTCAGAAAAGTTTACAAACATTGGATGGGGGCCAAATTTCGCAAGACTGTATTTCTATTCATACCTATATTTATTTGATAGCAGAAAATACGAGAAAGCGTATTTTACGACGTCAAACACGTACACTCGTACACGTATACCAAACGTAACTTTCATCGAGTGCATTTTCATTTAGGTACTTGATATTTAACGTCATTGCTTAACAACCTTAACGGTCAAAGGAAACCCCTATTTTATCTTGAAAAATAACAAATTTTAATAACCTGCGCTAAATTTAAATTTATATGATTCCACAAAATAGGTACATCATTTTACATACAAATAGGTATTATGATTTTTTTAGCAGCTTGTGCAGAATAATCGTTCCAGTACGTTACACACGATAATTAAGTCTAACGTGGTCTAACATTATACTTATTAGGTTTTACATTAGGTTTACTGTTTTAGAATAGTTTGTTGTCAGATTACAATATGCAACTTTTCTAGATTTCAATATCGTATGGTGTTAATATTCCTAACAGTATTCCTAATGGTCACTTTAATTAAGTTAAGTCGAGTAATTTGTACTTTCTGAGATGTCCATATCTTGTCATCCTCGTGCATATAATATCATCATAATCATAATCATCATCATCACCAGCCCGTGTTCGTCCACTGCTGGACATAAGCCTCTCCTATAATACGCCACTCAGCCAGATCCTCGATCTTACGTTTCCAACCGCCACCAGCTTTCTTTCGTATATCGTCACTCCATCTAGTCTCAGGGCGTCCTACACTCCACTCCAGAACCCGTCTACCCCAACGGTTATCAGGTCTGCGACAGATGTGACCAGCCCATTGCCACTTCAGTTTGCTGAGACGCTGAGCTATGTCGGTGACTTTAGTTATCTGACGAATTACTTCATTGCGGATGCAATTTCTCAGAGAAACCCCAAGCATAGCTCTTTCCATAGCTCGCTGAGCGACTTTGAGCTTTCGGACCATTTTGACCGTCAGTGTCCAAGTTTCAGCACCGTAGGCCATAACAGGCAGGACGCACTGGTTGTATACTTTTGTTTTGAAACTTTGTAGGATGGGTGACGAGAAGACTCGACGAAGTTTACCAAATGCTGCCCAACCCAGCTGGATTCTTCTCATGGCCTCACTCTCATAGCTATATCTACCTAGTTCGAGCGTCTGCCCTAGGTAAACGTATCTCTGAACAATTTCGAGAGTGGTTATATAATATATAATACTAGTATCACCCCGCTGTTTCACACGCGTAGTTCCTGATCCCATTGTTTTACCGGCAAAAATGTGGCAAAAAAGTAGCAAATGTTATTCCAGCTTGTGTTATGTGTTGAGCAAAAAACAACAAAACTTTTGCATTTTTAGTTTTAATACAATTCATTTGTGAGCATCAATCAATTTCATGCAACACCGGCAAACCGGCATTTAGTGAAAGATAGTTAACTAAACAAAACGCAATAATACTTCACAGAGTTTGAATGCAATGTTCAAATTCACTCATTTTGTGATCATCAAGTAGACCTCAGCCCTCACTATCAAATAACAAACGGACGCAGTACCATTTATCGGCTGTCCAATTAATTTCTCACGCTCATTACAGATACGAAAACTATATAATCATTGTGATTCATTCAATGATTAGTCGTTTATAGCATGTTTATTTCATTCAATTATTCAAGTATTCCGTGCCAATGTTGTAAATATTTTGGAATGCTTTGAAGTCCGTCTCGTGTACGCCATTCTCGCTGACCTTTCTTTATGCGTCGAAATAGGTCACTGATATAAAACTTGTTTTTTTAAATTTATGTGGTTCTAAATCTGGATTAACGGTAAGAGTGTCAAACGTTTCGAGTTTTAATAGATTTAAATACGATCTGGCAATTAGAAAATTGTTATAGATGTGTAGATACAACCGATTAAACGAAAAATGAAAAAAGAAGACTTTATCAGCTGACTATTATTATCATTGTATAAATTCAGACCAATGGAAACTGTGTTGCCAGACATATTGCATGCCTCTAGAAGAAGAGGCCAATTTGTATGGGTCAACTATTAAAATGTTTTGTATCACCTTATCTTACCTGCAAACAGCAATAAAGATTTTTGTATTTGTATATTTTTTTAGCTGTTTTGTTTGTCGTAGCGGTCTGTAGTTGTTGTGGCCTAATGGCGAGGTGGCGGGAACGTCCGTTTTTTACAAGTGTGAAATAGTAGGTTTGAATCCTCTCTGAGTATTTTTCCATATGCAGGTTTAGAGATTTGCCATCATCACTAGTTTTAATCGCGAAGAAAAACATCATAAGGTAAGCAGCATATTCCAACAATACATATTTCGAGGACATTCGTGAAACTGACCAAGCGCGGTCAGTGTGGTTGATGTCCTCGACTCTGTCGTCATAAGAGAAGGTCCAGAGACCCAACTGTGTGATTAAAAAGTTTTTGAATCTTACTAAAAGACGCAACTTTGACGGACCTAGAACTCGCCCATGCCATATTTGTCTATTTATCCACTGCCACCCACGCGAAATATTCGATAATCGCCAACTCCACATCATAAGTACAACATACAACGAAGACGCCACGTAGTTGTCTTAACGATAAATCAGAGTTGACAGACATATTATTTCTACTAATTAATCTATGTAGTAGAAATAATAATTATGTGGACTTTGAAAACACGGTTAGTCTGATGATGGTTTACATGTACTTTAATTATTGATATTAACTCCTATTACTATTGCAGTATTAATGTTTGTGTTTAGGAAATAAGTTGCAAACTTGTCTATTTTTGAGTGGCAATATTTTTTTGCCAATATCTCTTCAAAATAGTTTATGGTTTTATACCGTTTATGGAATATATAATTTTTTTATGTGAATAATACACCATTTTTAACAGTCCTCACAGCTATAAGTTGTTTAAGTCAATCGGAAAATATGGTAGCTATATGTCAGAAAATACTAAGGAATAGGAGTAGTAGTGCTTTTTAAACTCGACTTACTCGTCCTGTCGCTTTATAATACAAAAAAAACAATTAAATTAAACTTATGATTAAACGTAGATAATGATTCGTTAACTGTGGGCCTCATAACAAATCTCAAAGTCACACAGCGAGCTATGGAGAGAGCTATGCTCGTAGTCTCTTTGCGCGACAGAATCCGTAATTATTCGCAAAAGAACGAAAGTGGCTGACATAGCTCAAAGAGTAAGCAAGCTGAAGTGGCAACGGGCAGGCCACATCGCTCGCAGAACTTACAACCGTTGGGGAAGAAAGGTTCTCGAGTGGCGACCACGAACCGGATATATATATACTCAATATATACCCCTTATGTTCAATATTGGCATTGACGGGTGTCAATATCTGTCTTTGCCGAAATTGAGAATTATTTCTGAAAGGTCACATTTTTGTATTTTTTTTCTTTTAATAGTATTTTTAGTTTGTAGGTTAATAAAAACCACTGTCCCAGGCATTCGTGGGTAAGCTCCATAAAAATGCATTTCTGCTGTGAGGCAAAACATGCCGAAGAGTACTTTAACTAACGTGACCTCATTTGTCGATTATGAATAAGAGATCTGGTTCGTGAAATTTAGTGAATAAAAAGTGAAACTGGCTACTAAATTTAGTTTAAGGAGTTATATAACCGCGGGCAGAGACGCAGGCGCCGGCCGGTCGCCGGCTTTGTGTTTACAATAACAACCGGTTTGGTTCACGGATACCTGCTCCGTATTGCTAGCTACGACATCACGCCTAAAGATACTTGGATATTAGCTAATTCTTAAACTGTTAACACCTCGAAGCGCTCCCAATGGAACTTTGAGTAAAGGTTGCGAAGTTATTGTTGTATTTGTAGAGAGAATGAACATGCAAGACGAAGACGATTTTCTTTCTAGAGTTATAATGTCATAACTTAGTTGTTAATAAATTGATTATGTATTATGTATTAGGATACATAGTAGGCATTTTCTTCAATGTATACTTATGTACCTACCTATCTAAATATACGTGTAATGTGTCTTAACGCACGTCTTGACATAACTGTAATTGAAAAATTGTAAATATCTGTTCAAGGTTATTCCAACGCCAATTCTCATGATTTGGCGTGGGAATAAGATTTTATTTGGAAACCATTCTAAATCTTGTCTGTTATTCCTAGATTCAACGACAAAAACTTGAATGGCTGGGTTTTTCCTAATATACGTTGACATCATCTAAGATGTATACCTACATGTACAAAGCGCGACAATTCGAGACAATTCTTAAATGTTTGAATATCAATATTGATAGTTCAATGTTAGATGTCCTCAAACATGATACAGGATTCCATCCCAACTGATAGCGCAATTGTGTCTCCAATTGGCAATTATTGTCTTTAGAAACCTTGGCAAGACAATCACAACTAGTTATTAGAAATAATGTTGACGCCTTGACCGATCTATAAAACAGACATTTATTATGTAGATAGAGCGGAATATCTCCTTATCTGCAGAACCATAACATTAATTATATAAGACATTCGCGACACGTAGAAGATCGTATCAAACTTCGCAAATACGTACTGGGAATCCTTTGCGTTTGGAATACTAAACGAGTCTCATTCCCTTCTTCATCTTCATTTAGATAATTATGTTCATTAAATAAACCGAGAAACAAATGACGGCAATGAAGGTGCTCCCACGTCGGAACTTCTCAAATCTAATGACATTACACAAACAAGATCTCGAGTTACCAACACTAGCAACACTATTTGAAGCCAGATTATTAATATAAGTAAACATTTTATGTCTCCCTATCACATTACTGTGTTACCGAAGTCGACACCTAGATTTATTACGTGTGTAGAAAGATAGGACTCACCGTGTCATCTTTGTATTCCGTAAACAGATGTTTGTTGTTGTTCAGTTTTTGGTTAATGGATTTGACGTTCGCAGACATCGCGATGACGGACGCCGTCAGCTCGTCGACTTCATCCCTGAGCCTCTTCAGCTGCGTCTCTCGCACCATCACCAGGACAAGAAGGCACACCACCAGCGCCGTCGCCGTCACCCCGACGACCACCAAGCACGTCTGCCGCCACTTGCTACATTTCTCCACTTTAGCACCACTATATTGTCTCTCAAAGTCACCGCTCATCAGGTTCTTCGACAAGTCCTTAGTATCCGCCGGCGGGTACATGGTTAGATCGGGTATCAGCGCGTGTTTCTCGGCCATGGATCGCACTGCACTCGCGACGAACGACCAGTAATGAGTGATTAGTTATCTGCACATTATCGAGTTCTCGGAAGACGGGTCGAGGATGGCACGTGTAGGGAGCTTGCTCGCTGGGAGCCGGCGGGATCGAGCGGAGGATAGGTGCGTCCGGTGCGCGCGCGCCGCCCGTATTGCCGCCTCGGAATCGACCGCGCCGTGCGCGCGTGCGCAACAAATAAACGGGACTCGTGATCCTGCTGAACTATGCTTTTAATAACAAATGCGACATCGTGAAGAAATAAATTGATACAAGAGTTCGAATAAATCTGAATCAATGAGGTCAAAACGATTGACGTCGCTCCAAAAATGCTAAGAAAAAATCCGTGGTGAGTTGCTATCTACGACTGATAAACGTCATGATTACGGCTATTTACATTTTATAATGTTTGTACTAACTTTAGCTCAATTAGCAAATGTTTACATAAATTACAATTATTATAGCGTCTTGGATGTCGTTGTCGCTTATCAGCTAAGCCTAGATTGTAAGTACATATGTACCTACTTAGAAACATTGTTATAAGCTATCCCGGTTGTTCAGTACACTAGTACTTAGGTATTATTAATTACCGGAAGTGTACCCATGTACCCGTGTACACGAAACTGCATCGAAACATTGGGAATTCGCTCCACCACATAACTATCGTACCTCTATCCCTTAATTCGAAACAGTACCCCAGATTTCCTTCATCATAATTTATTCATGACAATTAAAAATATCACATTGCATGACTGTTCTAAATGTCACCATAACATGTGACACGAAAATAATAAGCAAATTAATTAATGGGTCGTTGGAATGTTTTATCATAAATTAAATTAAATTCAATGTCAAACTCATACTTTATCTAAAATTCATTCATTGAAGTCATAGAAAGAGTGCCGACAAACCATATTTTTATTTCGGTGCAATTTTAAACATGCGCTCACGGTGCCCTAATAAATCTCGTAATTATTAATAACTAGCAGGGCCCGTAATAAAAAGTAGCTTACGTATTTTTGCAGACCATTATCTATGTATGTACCAAATTTCATCCAAATCCCTTCAGTAGTTCTTACGTGAAAGAGTAACAAACACCCATCCATCCATACTTACAAACATTCGCGTTTGTAATGTTAGTAGGATACTAAAATAGTATCAAAACGTGTAGAATGATCTCATTCATAATAATGTACTACGAGTATGTACGGACAAATTATTCTTGTCACTATTATCTGCTCATTCTAATTTTCTTTTATCTCTCATTCTAATCACCTATATGTATACATGTGTGTGTTGGATATGTGTGTTGGATATAAAAATGAACCCCTATTTTTCTGGTCATGGAATAAACTTTGAGAACGGCTTTACCGTATTCCTTCACTTTTTTGTTATTTGTTATTTAATGTCTTGTAGTACTTTATACATACCTAGAGATTTACTACGATAACATGACCCGCCTCTCCAGAATTCAAAACGTTTGAAAGTATTTGTGAAAGTTTATACAACGCACCACCACGCATGTGTGCGTACTGCTACTGAAGACGAATAATTACAACTACATACAAACTCTTTCGTAAGGATGTGACTACACACATTAAAACAGTAATTTGGAGGGGCGGGCCATGTTATCGTAGTAAATCTCTAGTAGGCTTATCCCTGAAAAAAAATTAAGAGAATTGCGCAAAAACATAAAAAAAATAACTCTATTAAAAAATTGTAACCTTAGCCTTCAGCATTGTATAGGTACTGTTTTTTTTTATTTTTATTTAAATTAGCCACTCCACAGACTCCGGGGTATGGACCCCGGAGTAAAAAAGTGAAAAAAAGATAATTGTACTGACAAAGATCATGGGATCTTTGTCAGTACAATTATCTTTTTTACACATTTCTTAAATAAGGAGAAGAAGAGGAAAATATGGGGGAGTTGAGTACATTTAAAATCTAATTCTAGTAGGTACTCGTGTGTAGAGCCGATCATTACCGGTTGGGATTCCGCTAGTAATCGACTCGACATCGAGTGTTTGCCTAATTGCCATTTGCCTAAGCTACCTCCTCCCGGCCCAGAGCCTCCACAACAGCCGCATTTCTGTCCCTGATGGCCATCTGTAGGTTGCATAGGTACTATTTGCTAAGCTAATTTGAAATAACTGTCAGTAGTTTGATAGTAATGTTATATATAATGTAATAGTAATGCTAGTTTTTTCAATCTAGGTTAGCAAACTAGTGTTAGTAAGTTAGCAAGCTAGTAATACTTCTAGCTTCGTACTAGACAAAACTAGCGTTACGTAGCGTTGTCTATGTCGCAGCCGGATTGTATAATTCGCCGTATTACATTACAGCTAGCCGTTTTGAAAAACAGGGTCGTTTTGTAAAGCGGCGGTTTGACGATTAGCCAGATTGAAAGCGGCTGATTAAAAAACAGCCCGAATATATTCGACGCCATACGTCATTCAAAACGGCTAGCCGTAATGTAATAAAACGAAAGATTAGCCGCCGCTTTGACAATTTTTAGTTCTGATTCTTAACACTCATAGCGCTGTCTGACATAACAACAACCATGACGTTGAAAACAGTACGTGTGTTGCTAAACTGCTAAGGTGACTGTGGATTCTGGTGTTCGGCTGAATCCTAAACAATATTATTGGGGTGGTTTACCACCGTCTTCCTTGCTAAGACTAAATCGGACCGGGTAGGTTAGGAAGGAAGGACCCAGAACCGACTCGGAGCACCCCGACTCCACCTAGTCTTGTCGCTACTACCCCGTGTCGTATATAAAAATGCGGGAGCCAGAAGCTCAAGGGAGGTCCTGAGTAGAGCGAGCCATGCGAGGCCGAGCGCAACGAAGGGGGTAGGTGGCGAGCGAAGCGAGTCGGCGACCTCCGTAGTGAAGCGTAGGCCGAGTATGGAGAAGCGACACTCAAGGCTGACCGCAGAGGTTCTGGCGGGAGCTCACCCGGAGTCAAATGTCAATGATAGACCCTTGTCTAAGTGTATCATATTTCTTAGGTGTACCATCACCAATAACAAGTTAGGGGGCTTTCAAGTTTTATCTGAGAAGTAAGATGTTTAAAAAGAAAGTGTAAGAAATATGGCAAGAGATAATCTGTCAGCTTTTTCTGATTAATACAATTAATTTTCATTGTTTATTTTGTAAGTAGACGTTGCCCTCTTGGGTTCTGCTGCCCATATCCGAAATTCCCCACTCTCAACTCATCACCGCTACGTTTGCCCAGTTTCGCGTTGAAGTCTCCCATCACAACTGTGAAATGTGTTGGCGAGACATGTATGGCTTTGGAGATGTCCTCATACATGGCCTCAACCTCTTCGTCGGGATGTGTCGAGGTCGGTGCGTATACTTGTATGACCTTCAATGAATACCGGTCGCTAATTTTAAGTACAAGGTATACAGCCCTGTTCGACACACTCTCTCATTATCACGTTGTTGACGAGAGACTTGCGGACGATAAACCCGACACCCCCTAGGGATTGTTCATCTCCCTCCCGGTAGTAGAACAAGTTGCCGGATTCGAGGGTTATCCTGTCCTCGCCCTGTCTACGGACTTCGGATAACCCCATGATATCCCATCGCAACTTGTCCACTTCTTCTTCCAGCTCCACAATCTTTTCGTCAGCCCTCAGCGTCCGTGCGTTATAAGTTGCCAGGTCGACTGCCGGAGATTTTTCGCACCCCATGCTCCGCCGGAACCAAGGCGGCCACCAGCGCCTGGAATAGCGGAGCCGCCGGGGACTAGGGGCCGTTTTCTGGTTGTGATTTTCATAGGGGGGTGTTTGCCATAGTCACCACGCTTGGCAAGCGGGTTGGTGACCGCGGAGCCAGTCCTTTGCACCGATGACGCCGCTGCCCGTCATCGGGCTGGTCCATTTAGGACTGGCTTTTAAATGGATATACCGCCATGGGTTCGGTCGTCAGAGCCTCGTTAGTTGGCAGCAGGGTGTACCACGCGCAGGAGAGGTTGACATTTGGGGAAGCTAGATGTTAAGCGCTTCCCCCTTACACCCCAAACCCCTTTTCTTGGAAAGGGAGAGCCTCTTTATGATGAACTCCTTTTTCAAGAAACAGCCACAAAGAAAGTGGACCTGGATTAGCCCAGACGGTTCCACAAAAAATGAGATCGACTTCATTATGACGACTAAACGGCAAATATTTAGTGACGTCTCTGTGATCAGCAGGGTTAAGACCGGCAGCGATCACCGTATTGTAAGAGGCACGCTGAATCTAAACATTAAGTTCGAAAGGTCACGTCTAATGAAGTCCACGCTCCGACCAAATTATGCTCAAATCGAAGATCCCGATAACTTTCAACTCGAACTTCAAAATCGCTTCGAATCCTTAGATGAGTGCGTAACGGCGGACGAAATAAACGACAGGCTAGTGGAAACTGTTCATGCTGTTGGCAGAAAGTTCTATAAGAGCCAATGCCAAAATAGAACTCAAAAGCTCTCCGATCAAACTCTAAATCTCATGGCGGTCAGACGAGATATGCGGTTACAGTCTTCGGTCGACATGACGGTATACAGACGGCTCAATAGACAGATCTCTACTTGTGTGCGACGCGACATACGCTGCTTCAATACTTCGAGTATTGAAGAAGCGATCAAGCAGAATAAAGGCTCAAAAGTGTTCGCAAGAAATCTGTCTCTTGGGCAAAGTCAGCTGACCAAACTGAAGACCGATAGTGGTAACGTTGTCTCATCGAAGCCTGAGATTTTAGAGGAGATTGAGAGGTTCTTGGAACAGTTATACACCTCTACGCAAGCACAACCTGTCGTTAGCATGGCAAAAAGACCCCAGAGCCAAGCTGACCCGACACTTTACCGAAGATATCCCAGAAGTCAGCCTGTATGAGATTAGGATGGCCCTCAAACAACTTAAAAACAACAAAGCACCTGGCGACGACGGAATTACGACTGAGCTTCTGAGAGCGGGTGGAAAACCGGTACTTAAAGTCCTCCAGAAGCTGTTCGATTCCGTCATACTTGACGGTAGTACGCCAGAAGCGTGGAGCGGAGGTGTGGTGGTGCTCTTCTTCAAAAAAAGGTGACAACACCTTGTTGAAGAACTACAGACCCATCTCACTTCTGAGCCACGTTTATAAGTTGTTTTCGAGGGTAATCACGAATCGTCTCGCACGCAGGTTTGACGACTTCCAGCCACCCGAACAAGCCGGTTTCCGAAAAGGCTATAGTACCATAGACCACATCCATGCGCTTCGGCAGATTATACAGAAAACCGAGGAGTATAATCGGCCACTATGTATAGCGTATGTGGACTATGAGAAAGCCTTCGATTCCATCGAGACCTGGGCAGTGCTTCAGTCTCTCCAGCGATGCCGCATCGACTATCGCTATATCGATGTGTTGAAGTGTATTTACACAATGTCTGTCCGATTACAGGACCAGTGCACAAAACATATCCAGCTACAGAAAGGCGTGAGACAGGGAGATGTTATATCTCCGAAACTGTTCACTGCCGCGTTGGCAGATGTTTTCAAGCTACTGGACTGGAACGGATATGGCATCAATATCAACGGCGAATGCATCACTCACCTTCGGTTTGCCGACGACATAGTCATTGTGGCGGAGTCGATGGAGGACCTCGGTGCTATGCTCAGGGACCTCAGTAGAGTATCCCAACAGGTAGGTTTGAGGATGAATATGGACAAGACGAAGGTCATGTCAAATGTTCATGTCTCACCTGTACCGGTTATTGTTGGGAATACCACACTCGAAGTTGTTGACAAATACGTCTACCTGGCTCAAAAGATCCAATTAGGTAGATCCAACTTCGACAAAGAGGTTCAGCGAAGGATCCAACTCGGATGGGTAGCGTTCGGGAAACTTCGGCACATCTTTGAGTCCAAAATACCCCAATGCCTAAAGACTGAAAGTCTTTAACCAGTGCGTGTTGCCAGTGATGACTTATGGAACTGAGACCTGGTCCTTCACTGTTGGTCTCATAACGAAGCTCAAAGTCACACAGCGAGCTATGGAGAGAGCTATGCTCGGAGTCTCTTTGCGCGACAGAATCCGTAATGAGAATATTCGCAAAAGAACGAAAGTGGCCGACATAGCTCAAAGAGTAAGCAAGCTGAAGTGGCAATGGGCAGGCCACATCGCTCGCAGAACTGACAACCGATGGGGAAGAAAAGTTCTCGAGTGGCGACCACGAACCGGGAGACGCAGTGTTGGACGGCCTTCCTCTAGATGGACAGATGACCTCACAAAGGTCGCTGGAAACCGCTGGTTGCAGGTTGCGCAGGACCGTTCGTTGTGGAAATCTAGGGGGGAGGCCTATGTTCAGCAGTGGACGTCTTGTGGCTGATGATGATGATGATGATGATTTTGTAAGTACGGTCACCCTACAATTTAAGCAGTATTAGTACAATGCGGCTAAACGTTGGCCGCCGTATTGAAGAACGTATCGCATTGACTATGCGGCCAACCGTTGTACCGCCGCATTACAAAACGGCCCTGTTTATCAAAACGGCTAGCCGTAATGTAATACAGCGGATTATACGATCCGGCTGCGACATCTACACGAAGCTAGAAGCATAGAATAGATTGCTAGAAGTGTTAGCTTACTAACACTAGCTTGCTATCCTGGTTTGAAAAACTAGTCTCGTGTCTCTCGGATCTAAAGAGACAGATCGCACACCGCCAAAATCTTTTCGACTTTGTTTGTAAAAAAAATACCTCGGTATTTATTATTTCTATTTCGTATTTAGCGAAAATTAATGACCGTGGTGTGACCCGCGGTTTAACAGTTTTTCACAAACTGTTAAACTGCGGGTCACAACGCGGGATGCAGCTAGTTATATCTAGATATGTAATATATCGCCGCTACTAATTTTAATTAATTTGAAGTCCACAAATGGAATGGAACGTAAAATTTAGAAAAAGTTCTGTTCTCCACGAACAATGCAGTTTCCTGATTGTAGCTTATTTCTGTAGGTTGCAATCAATTTAATAATTTATTTCAATTGGTGCATGGCCACTTAGCCAGTTACCAACCCGCTCTGGGCCAGCGTGGTGGATTAGAGTCTTTACTCTCTCCTTGCGAGAAAGCCCCGGGACCCAGCAGAGGGAACATTTTGTGGGTTGTTTATGCACTTAGCCAGTTTTATTATCTATTATTACATAACATGAGTGCCCTTGGGTGCGTTAAATAAGCGATGATGAGGTCTACGATGAAGCATGCTTACCTTTTAGAAAAGTCAGTTCACTCTCAAATATCAAAAATGTATTTGAAACAATTTCAATACGAATCATTTTATTGCTAACATTATGGTACCTACATTTGTTAGCTTTATTAAAACATACAACATGCAATTGTTTTCCATAATTACCCTGATTAGATTGGATTGGATTAAAATTTATGGCTAGGTACGAGCGCAGTGCAGTTTTAGGTTATGATTTGGGCTCTTTATGGTCTGCAGCTCCGTGTCTGGTATAATTGGAGAGGTATATGACCAACTTTTCACCTTGCCTCAAATACCTAACCAAAGATTGGTGTCAGCTCTCGGAATATATGGGCAGGGGTGTTGCTCAACGTCAGTCGCTCATGGCATTTTTTTTGTATAATATAGCGCAAGTTATACAAAAAAAAATTGGCAGTCGTAGGGACTGCCGATAGAAGTGAAAACTTATATGTAACTCAGATATTGGTAGGTCACTTTGGAAACTACGCGGGTGAAACCGGAGGGCGTGGCCATGAGCATGACCATGGTCCCTAGTTTTCCTGAAAATTTCTTATCATTCCCAATCGTGACACTAGAATTCAATTCACAGCACGCGAAAAATCTGTCTGTGGCACGCCAAAAGGAGTTTTCAATTCAAAAAATTGGCAGTCATAAAAGTGAAAGTCAAGAAGCGAAAACTTATACATAGATAGGTCACTTTGAAAACTCCGCGGGTGATACCGGAGACCGCTGCTAGTCTGGAATAAATCTTCAAAGCATTGTCGTCTAAATCAGTCTTCTAAGCATGCTCCCGAGTTCACCCGAAGACTTCTTTAATTTACGAACGTGACGCTTGAGCTCAATTCACAGACCACGAAAAATCTGTGTGTGGTGCGCCAATAGAAGGTTTCACTTCAAGAAGAAAACAAAACAGGTACCACGAGTAGGAATACAATCGACTTTGTTTATTTCGTTTAATGCCAAAAATTGTGTGGAAAATTAGGGCCACTACCAGACGTGTAAGGAACAAAATCCTGCTAACATACATTTAAAAGTTTGTTTGGATGTTTACCCATATTTTTACCTGGGTATCGGCACCGGCGCCGGCGTAACTGAGGTGGGCAGCGATGTTGGGCGATGGGGTGGAGGTGGATGATGGCGGAAAAGAACTGCCGTCGCCGATAGTAAGTACGCCGATCTCCCTGCCCGCCGCCCGCCGCGGCCTTTAACGGAGTAGCCACCATTAGATGGCGAGCGCAGTGGGACTGCAGGGGAAAAGGAGAACCATTATTGCGGTGCACCACTCTCTTTCTCACCTCCACAGTCGAAAAAACAGCAATCACAGATCTGACGCGTCACAGGGATCAAGACTGTCCAGACACGGGGACGTCTGGCACCCACTTACTGATTGATCCCCGAAGTGGTCACGGCGTACCTGGGGTCCTGGTGCGTCGGTGACGGAGGTGTAGCCATAGGAGGGCCCAGAGACAGGCAAGCCGCGGTGGATTCGCAGAAGAATGCGAGAGCGGCCCCGCGTTCCTGCCGTAAGCGACAAAGGTGGAATCTCATGGAGATTATAGTCCGCAAGTCATGTCCATCTGTGATAACTGTATTATCTCTCCCAGAAGGATAGGTATGTATAAATGCCTCTCCTCCACGTAAACATGTCTAGGTATGACGGACTTTCATTCATGTCTATGTTACCTAAGCGATTTATTTCCCTCTTCTCCAAATGACTCAAAATGATTGATATAGCTGAGTAATTGGAAGCCCTTGAATTTCACTTAGGTATTCATATTCATAGGTATCGTGACCACAGTTATGTAGGTACGCGCTAATCTGACACGCTGTCACGATGTTTACAGTAACGTTTGCCTGCTCCAATTAAATGCTCATTCAAGAATAATTATATTTAATTGTAATACGCAATAAATAATTAATTTAGATAATAATAATTGACGCCACTGTACTACTTACGAGACTTCTGGTGAAATTATAATTGCATAAATATGCTGCTTATGCATACCATGCCCACTAAATGTTCCCACTGCTGGGACTCGGGCCGTTCTCTCGCAGGGAGCGAGTCAAGGACATACTCCACCACGCTGGCCCAGTGTGTGTTGGTTGGTGGATGACACATTACCTCGAAATAATCTAGGTACATGTCGGTTTCCTCACGATGTTTTCCTTCATTCTTTAAGTTAGCGGTATTACACACATGACTTCGAAAAGACAGTGGTACGCGTGGGATTTAAACCCGGGGGCTCCGGATCGGCAGTCACTGACGTCGCCGTGCTCCCGACTAGACAAGGTAATTTTATGCTAAGCTCAAAGAAAAAATATTGGCAGTCTTAGGATATGCGATAGAAGTGAAAACTTATAACTCAGAATTTGGTAGCTTACTTTGGAAACTA
Source organism: Ectropis grisescens (assembly GCA_017562165.1). Classification (NCBI taxonomy): domain Eukaryota; kingdom Metazoa; phylum Arthropoda; class Insecta; order Lepidoptera; family Geometridae; genus Ectropis; species Ectropis grisescens. Next base: position 25,168,775 of record CM029771.1, read on the forward strand.
CGTGGGTGAAACCGGAGGGCGTGGCCATGACCATGGTCAAATAGAAATGCGTCCGCATTTCATATGGCCATAGCCAATAGGAAATGCTTACGCATTTCTAGATGGCCAATGGGCATGGTAATGAGTTTACACGAAGAATTCTTATCATTCCCGAGCGTGACGCTAGACTTCAATTCACAGCCCACGGAAAATCTGTCTGTGGCGCGCCAAAAGAAGTTTTCACTTTAAAAGTTCAATGTTCTATTTACTTGTCAACTTTGATTTCGAATTTGACCCAAGGAAGATTGGGAAAATGAAAATTTACATGAACATGTACATTGTCGCACATCGACGTTATAAATTACACAGGCGATGGTTTGTGAATTTTAGCTTTCTTTTTTTTTTCCAGCTTATACCACAGTATAAAGAAATAGTTCTTTATTTGTTATACAGTAGTGCAAAGTTACTTTTTAACCGTATGGTCAAATTCGATGGCCGAGCAAGCGAAGAATTCCTTAGAGAAGCGAAGAATTTGAATCCTGATCGTTAGCGAGGGAATTGATAGATCACAAGGTGAAAAATCTTTGCACTCGAATGTAACACGTAAGTTTTCATCCTACCCCAGCGAGGAAATGACTGAATCTTAGATAAAGAATAAGTAAATAGATCAAGTTTTTCCGCACGGTTCCTTTCTGCCAATCGTAAGCAGATGAGGTGTATGTTTGCTATGGCGACATAGTGATGTGCCGTGACAAAAGTATGACACTTCCACAAGAGCGACAAGACAAGAACGATCAGATCCGCTTTTTCGGTGTAAAGCATTGTTTGTTCTAACTCTATACGTAGTATATGACTGTAAACTCTTAGAACATACAGTTTCATTCAATTCTGTTGGCGTTAAATAAATTTTTTCGTCACTAGAATCACTCATTTTATGTTACTCACGAGGTGTGTAATCTGTGTTATTCACATGTTTACAAGTTTCTAGTTTTTAACCTAAAGTTTTAACAACAACAATCAAGACAACAATTTGACGTCAAAATATTACAGGGTTGAGGCAGAGGCACAAACGAGGCACTATTCTATTTCTATTTTCCATACGTGAAAAGAAAATTGCACGCAAAGCTAATTAAAAAAAAATAGGACACCAAGGACCTCCTTGGTGAACTCCAACTCTGAGTAATTCAAAACATTATTAAACCTATTTACTTCTACCTCCTTGGCGCTGAATTTTTCAAACAACTTTTTTTACAACTCAGCCTCGGAACCTTGGTTTACTTTTTTTTAATTTGTTTGGCGCCTGTCCAAAAAGACCTGTCAAATACAGTTCTCAATTTCACCGTAGGTGCGCCACTGTTTTATTTTGTTAAAGATATTTCACAAAAACAAACAGTGGTGTCACACTTGACAATATTTAGAACTATCTTTGACAAGTCTTTTTGCGTCTGGAAAACGCCTCATTTTCTTTTCACGCATGGAGGATAGATATGTGGATAGACAGTTTTCAGTCATATTGCTATTGTTAAAAATGTTAAAAACAGGAAACTTGAAACCATGTGTGTAAAACCTAAAATGAGTGATTGTAACTTCTAAGTAGTTTATTTGACACCAACAGAATTTACTGAAACTGATAATAATGCACAAAGCATTTAGTAATTTCCTCGCTGAGGTGGGATGAAAAGTTTCGTGGTCCAGCCGAGTGCAAAGATTTTTCACCTTGTGCTACATAATTCCCTCGCCAACGCTCAGGATTCTAATTTTGGAATTTGAAATTGAAGTTTCAAAATCCTTCACTTGCTCTGTCCAAAGATGGTTGAACTCTTAAAAACGTTCTACGATTTATGGCTCTGTCAATAAAAATTGAGCACGCAGTCAAAAACTAATTCTGCGCTCTTCCACTCTCACAAATAAATATTAAATTCTTATGTCTTATATTGTGGTAAAAGCAAGAAACTAGACACTATTAATACTGTTACCAGTGGACTGGAACGAAATTAAAAACATACCTAGTGAGTATATAGGTCTATTGCCGAATTAACTCGCATACTAACTACTCTTAGGTTCTGTGGGATACGCGAAGTTATTAATTAACATGTACCTATATCCAGTATTAAAACCAGTGGTGAAACAAACTTCTACGTTTGCACATGGGAAAATACCCAAACTAAGAGGTGCAAATGGTATGCGAACTTATGATCCCACGATTAAACGACCTTTCCAGTTCAATTAACACAATAACACATTAGGCCACTTGTTATCCTGTTTCCAAGTTAGTACCAGCACGGCCGTATTAAATAATAGTTGATCCTGATCATCTCAGATAAATTAGGCTAAATACTCAAAGTCCAATCATAGATCAAAACTGTACAAGAGAAGGTTCATATCTTTTATTACTCTTTTTAACCGCCTCCAAGAAAGGAGGAGGTTGTCAATTCGGTTATACTTACGAGTATGTGTGTTTTTATTTTGTATATATAAGGTGCGTTGTGGTAATTCCGGACGGATTTTTGACTGGTTAGCATAGTCTTGCGATTTATTTAATTTCTGGGGATCAATTTATGCCAGATCGTTAAAATATATCTACAATTCTTAACAGATAGACAGAGTATAAGTGTGAATTTTGTCTGTCCTACAGGTTTAATAGCTTTTGTTGGAGACGTTTGCCAAAACAAACTTTATCTTTTATGATCACGATAACATACCTATGTATTTACCACCGAAGGGCAAGTTCGGACTGCAAAATTAGCCTTTATTGCTTAGAAGACAGATTCCTTAAGAAGAATACATCCGATCTTTCACTTTCTAAACTAAACATTTTGTATAATTTACTAATTCACACACAGCACATTTCTGATTTTCCGGAGCGATAAACAGAAAATATGGGTCGCGGGACAATGAAATGGCGTCCTATTTAATCTTACGAGTGTTTGAAAATTATTCGAAATTAGATAAAAATTTAATTCATATGGTCTTACCCCATTTCCGATCTTACCCGAACGCACTATATGTTACGCGATTTACCCGCCAATTGTGAATCGATTTTGATGGCGCTGTTTTTGTTTTGTAGATCACATATACCTACTTCAGGAGTGGTCCCATATAAAATTTATAGAAATCAGTGTGGCGGTTTTTGAAATATGAACAAAAAACTAAAATTTGCTTTCATGTATTTAGACGATATATTGATAGATTCTTTTGAAATTTGGTGGAATATCTGAAATTCTTTTAAAATTTATGTCGTGTTGGAGAAAATAGATATACTTAGTGTTTTGAATTATTCTCCACACATTTTTAGATCTGTCTGTTATCTGTTAGAAGATACTTACTACTTGAGTCGAGTAATGACGCAAGCGCATTTGAAGATCGCTCCATTAGATTTCTGGCACGGAAATGCGCTTCATGTGCGCCTGCATAGACAATTCTGTTTCATTGTACTTGTGGCGTTCGATTTTCGAACGTTGGTTTTTGCTGCCAGTGTCTCATCTATATCTATACTTCTATACTATAATATTATAAAGAGGAAAGATTTGTTTGTTTGTTTATTTGTAATGAATAGGCTCCGAAACTACTGGACTGATTTCAAAAATTCTTTCACCTTTGGAAAGCTACATTATCCCCGAGTAACATAGGCTATATTATATATAAAAAAAAAAATTAGGCATCCTTACTAAAACTCCAATAATGTAACATAAGGTGTAAAAAAAAGACCTGAAAAATTCCTTACGTCGCGTGCGCTGCGAAAACTATTGATGATAGAACAAAATCATTTACTACGGCTTTGCAGAACTCATCATTATCTACAAAAGTGTTGCGACAGCATATGTCTAAATATTATAGTTAATACCTTTTTATATTTTTTTACATTTCATTCGGAAGATATCACGAGTTTAAAAATGCAAGTATTAGAAAAAAGTCGCGTGGTTGTCGCTCACTGCGCTCAGCTAGCCAGCATGCGATGTAGGCTCCATGTAAGCGTCACTGAGGTACGGGGGGGGGGAGTCAATGTGATAAAATAAAGTGCCACGCGGCTCCGATCGGCTCCCAATGCAGCGGTCGTGTGCGTGATCGTATGATTTTAGCTTGAAAAAATGTTGAATTCGTTTCGTAGGTAAATAAGTATATGATAATAAATATTATATTTTAATGTAACCATTCAAACTGCTTATAGTAGTATTTTATGGGTATTCCTGTTCAAAATTTCAGCAAAAATTTAGTAAAAGGTAGTTTTCTAAGCCCATATTTTTAATTTTCTTTCAATAAGTAAGTACCTACTACTTACCTGATAATAAATATTATATTTTAATTATTCAAACAGCTTCGTACTTCATATAGTTCAATAAGCAAAAATTTAGTAAAAGCCTGTTTAATTATTTATTTCCTTCTATTTTTCATTTTATAATGCCCAAAAATACCAAAAAGATCAAGATCTCAACTTTCTAAACATAGTTCCCAGGCGAGGGCAATAAAAATACGGCGTAATGAGGAATCTTCATCAGAAACTGAAAATCGCCTTGCAAGTCGGAGAGAATACGCGTCGCAATCGCGTGCTAGAGAGTCAAGTATCGAGCGTTCGCAGCGGCTTGCTGAACAAAATTTTATCACTGGCCCAGCAGCTGGTCTACTAGCTCATATACCGAGGATACCGATGATTCCAACTGATCTGCCAATCCCTTTTAAACGACTTCAGTTTCCGGTGAAATCATCTTTCGCGTTAACTATTAACAAGTCCCAGGGCCAAACCTTCAAATTATTAGGGATCGACCTACGAAAAGAATTTTTCACTCATGAACAACTGTATGTTGGCCTATCACGTGTCGGAGCTCCTGAAAATCAATTTATTTTGCTGCCACAAAATAAAACTACTTCAAATATCGTTTACAGGGAAGCTCTGACTCACTAAAACTAACGGCTTTTGTTTTGTAAATAATATTATATATGTATAAAATAAAATAAAAATAATACAAAAAAACATTAATAAAAAAATTCGTAAAAAAAAATTCAAACTTCCTTTATAATTTTACTTTTTTTTTGAAACCCGATACAAAAAAAAGGGTGTATGTGTGTGTGTATGAACCCGTGCGAAGCCGGGGCGGGCCGCTAGTGTGAAATAAATCTGTCCCCGCGCAAAAATCTACAGCTAAATGTCGGAGCCAACTAGCTTAAACAGCCATTCAATAAACATCCTAGCCTGTTTACTAATCGGCGCCTGATATACGAGTACCTACACTCTATACTTCGAATGGCCTAAGCATTAGCCAGCCATTTTATTAAATGTTGTAACAAACGATACGGCTGAACATCATTCAGACCGATTAAACGTCTCTGTGTATTTGACAGGATCGGCGGTTAATTGAACGGGTGATTAAGCTAGTTTGCAACATCCTACTGATATTATAAATATCAATGTATGGCTCTGGTAAATGGTTTCGGAAAAGAGAAATTCAGCCGCCTCATGGTGGATGAGGCTCTCATGAACCATTTCGGAGCCATTGTGATGGTCTCACGGCTGTCTGGTGTAGGCGAAATCGTCCTCATCGGAGACGTCAATCAGTTACCTTACATCGACAGGGAAAATCTCTTCGACATGTATCACCGCCCGAACCTGGTAACAAAGATCAGCCAGGAGTTGCTCTGCACACATCGCAATCCGATGGATGTCGCATATGCGCTGAGGGAAATATACTCAGGTATGTACTCATCAGCACCCCGTATAAAGTCTCTAGAGCAGAGAAGGTTTAAGGGAGCGCAAATACCCGGCACCCAATCCAACACCCTTTTCTTAGTGTATACTCAAGAGGAGAAGGACACCCTGACAAACCAGGGTTACGGGTCGGGCACCGGGTCACGCATCCTTACCATCCATGAAGCTCAGGGATTGACATACGAGTCGGTCATCGTAATTAAAACTAAGGTAAACTTGAAGCTGCACGAGAGCGTGCCCCATGCGGTTGTTGCAATCTCACGGCACACGGGGACCTTCACATACTACGCTGACGACACCGACGACGCCATCGGTCGGTTCGTACGGCGAGCGTTAGCTGCATCACCAAATACCATCCGAGAGTTCAACCTACAGATGGCCATAAAAGACAGAAACGCGGCAATAGTGGAGGCTCTGCGCCGGGAGGAGGCGGCTTAAGCAAAAGACGATGTCGAGTCGATTACTGTCTCCCAACCGGTAGTGATCGGCTCAACAGACGAAATCGGACTAGTACTAGAATTAAATGTTTTTGAAAAAAAATTGAAATTTGTAAAAAAAAAAGATAATTGTAATGACAAAGGTCACGGACCCCAGAGTCTGTGGAGTGGCTAATTTAAATTAAAAAAAAAATAAAAAAAATATCAATGTATGGATGTTTTAATGTTTGTTGCTCAATCACGTCGTATCTTAAGAACGGATCGGGCTAACTTTTAGAATACAGGTATATTATAGTCTGGAATAACGCATAGGCTACTTTTTATTCTGCTGTTGCTCTAGTATAATATAGAATATTTCCGGTTAACAGCGATGTTGGAGTATTTAGGGAGACGAAATACGGTAACGATTATAGACAAATCACGCCCCAGTAGTAGTTATTTTCCCACCATTATAAAATGGCAGCCATTTTGTGTTTTTTTTTACGAATTCCGAATGCATCTCGTCCTTTTTTTCTGTCGGACTGCTCGTAGCTTGAAAATGCGACAACGTTTCATAGTTAACGTTTCAACTACTAACGAAGAGGTTTGAGTTTTGTCACAAGAACGTTCAGGCCGTGGAATGCTTTGCCCCAGCGGAGTTTTCCCGATGGTTACCTACAATCTTGATGTCTCCAAATCGAGAGTGAATCGGTTTCTAACCTAGAAGAACCCGATCGACCGATCAATTCCATCGTTAACCGCAACGTTGCTTAACATCAGGCAAGATGTCGGTCCAGTGTAAACCTATAATAGTAAAAAAAAAATAGGTACCTTTTGGTCCGCCTTCAGGAATGGCATCCGGTAACACCATGGTTAAAGAAGTCTTGAGATCCAAAAATATAAGTATAACACAAAATTGGCTTTATTTTGTATCGCGAAGTGGTATGGATATCTTCCATGGAATATCATTCATAAGTAGCTTACATTGTTAAGTCAGTGATGTAAAGCTTATATTGTTGTGCGGCAAGAAATTCATGACAGAAGAGAAACACGTGTTTTGACTATTTTTGTCGTGCAACTTTATTTTTGAAACGATAAAATAGGTACCGAATAAAAAGGTGTTAACGCAGTGGTGCATAAAATTCTTTAGTGGCTCCCTCTATCAAGTTAAAGGCTAAGATGGTTCTTAGTGAATGACGCCTTTTGTTTTCAACATAGCAAATCCATCTGACTTTGAAATAAATGGAAGTGATACTGTTGTATTTGAAATACAGTGTTAGAAACGTTTCATTTAATTCATAACTTAAGAGCGACGCTCTTGTCTGGATTTAAACGTTAGTTAGTGAAAAGCCCTTTCATTTGATACCCATGTTGAGGTAAGTTGTGAAGAAATATTTTGTCCGCCATTTTGTGGAGGCGGCCATTTTGAATCGATATTAACCAAACATAGCTAAGAACATCCGCACGGATATTATAACTTTCAAATAAAAAAAACCGCATCGAAATCGGCCTATCTGTTTGAGCTCTACGGTGCCACAGACAGACACACACACACAGAGACAGACAGACAGACAGACAGACAGACAGACAAACAGACAGACAAACAGACAGACAGACAGACAGACAGATAGACAGATAGACAGATAGACAGACAGACAGACAGACAGACATCGACGTCAAACCTATAACATCCCTTTTTTTGGTCGGGGGTTAACATTGTTTTCATTGTTTTCAAAAACAAAATTGTTTTCGTCAAGCAGAAATCGCCTGACAAAAATCGAAAGCTGTTCCACGTTTGTAAAATCTATTAGCAACTACTCTTGATAAGATTGCTCTTAGGTTAGGAATATCTTCGGGTGAAATGTATTACTGAATCAAGATTGTTTTTAATAAAGATAGGTTTCCGCATTTATGTCAAATTCGCCTCGAACACCTCTTTGGTTAAAGATTTTTATTTTATTAATTATTTTCAAAAGAGAAAGTTTCAAAAAATATTGAGACCTATGCTTATGTCGCAGCCAACTTGCTTATTCAGCCGTTTTATTAACAACCAAACCTGTTTACTTAACAGCCCTGTTTAACTAGCGGCCAGAATGATATTCAGCCATTTGATCAAACAGCTAGGCAACTTGGATCGTTGACATTTAATTACTTGTCTAGCCTGTTTATTTCATTTAGTTCTGCTTTCAGCCACATAGAGCCGAATCCACCACAATTTCCTCAGTTGGAAATATATCTCGATTGTATTGCCAATGAGCGGTATAAACTTCGCGTATCGTACATGTAGACAGGCGATTTATTTAAATACTTACAGCAATTCTTCTAAACGTGGCGTGCTTATAACACATGCTAAGTAGTGGTAGTTGTTGTTGTAGTGGTAGGACTCGTGGCAGAGTCCGCCTGGGGAAATACCACACCTTTGACAGTTATTCTACCGCCACCACCATTACTGTCTTCCGGTTTGAAAGGCAATGTTTCCAGAGAAATTACAGGGTTTAGATATCTTAGATCTCTGGGTGACGAGCGCAGTGCGGTGCTCTAGGTAATGATTTGGACTTTTCATGTTCCAATAGCTACGTGTCACTGTGATGTTATGTGGCAGGCATGTTGCTTACCATCAGGCACATGTCTTGCTCGTCTCGTCACTCTGTGCTATAAACAAATAGCAAAGAGAGATACTCTTAATTTATCATAAAACCAGAGACTTTTAGCAATGTCCTCTAATCATTAGAACATTAAAAGGCATTCAAGCGTTATTTGACTTGGATCATGGACGTATAAAAAAGTCGGACGTCATCTCGCTAAAACAAAAACTGTGTCACTAGAGTCGGCCACCTTTGCACGTGTGCGTGTCAGCTTGTCACTGAAAGGCTGACACGCACACATATACACAAGTAGCGCGTGTAATGACTCCCTGTTGTGTGCGTGTCAGCCTGTATGTGCATATTATGTGGCCGACTCGATGGACACAGTTTTTGTTTTAGCGAGACTACGTCCGACTTTTTTTATACGTCCATGATCCAAGTCTAATAACCCTTGAATGCCTTTTAATGTTCTAATGATTAGAGGACATTGCTAAAGGTCTCTGGTTTTTATGATAAATTAAGAGGATCTCTCTACTTTTGTTTATAGCATAGAGTGAGTTGTAGAGAATTTAATTCTCTACAATATTGATTGATAAATACAATTCAAGCAATTCTTGTGACCTTTGACCCCTGACTTTAAAACTTGCGACTTTCCAATTGTATGTGAATTTTGAGAACTGTTTTAGGATGCTAAAATACAAGTTTTTATGTGGTAATATATTGGGTATGTCGATTTTCCGAGGTTAATCCCTTATGTCAAGGTTACGAGGTCAATGACTGGAATACTAGGCGTCACGATGTAATCAAATAAAAATTTTGATCGTGATTAAGTCCTATGCTATTATTTCTATATAAAAAAGCACTACCGCCATCTAGTACGTTTTCGTGGAACCATTTTTTTTCATCTGAAATCAGCTCATTGTCACAAACAATCTCAATATTATGCAAATGACCCAAATCATAGCGAATATTTTGTCCCGATTACCTTGAACCAAATGCGCGGACCTTGGTACTCGAATCGGCTTGCTATTTGACACCCAAACCTAAAACTAAGCTCCGTGATATCATCGCGCCATAATACACATGTGGGGGGAATATTCGTTTCATTTTAGTTTGTAACAAAAAACAATTCGTTTAAACTTTAGATACGTGGCTTACTTCAGTCCTTTTTTTAAACAATCACGGTTGGTCACCAACTATAAAATAGAAAAGAAAAAGAATAATTATGTATTCACCCAAATAACAAGTAAACTAAAATAATTAAATTGTAGCTTCCGTACTAGGCTAAGCTTGTAAATGTATATACAGTAGTATTATAAGTTGCAAGATTTTTCCCGTGGTGATATTTTTAAACTATGGTAGAGTAAATACAGTTTATGCACCATGTTCAGGACTACCTGTGAACATCCCGGAATTGTTTTTTATTTTTTAAATTAAGAGTGACGAGACGAGCAGGATATGTGCCTGATGGTAAGCAACATACCTGCCACATAACAGCACAGTGACATGCAGCTATTGGAACATGAAGAGTCCAAATCATTACCTAGCACTGCACTGCGCTCGTCACCCAGAGATCTAAGATGTTATATCTCTAAGTCCTGTAATTTCTCTGGAAACATTGCCCTTCAAACCGGTACACAGTAATGTTTGCACATTACTGCTTGGCGGTAGAATTACTGGCAAAGGTGTGGTACTTCCCCAGGCGGACTCTGCCAAGAGTCCTACCACTACAAAAATTGATAATACTAGATACTAGTTTAGCTTCAAGCTTCAACCCACACTTTGACAACGTAGCTGTCTAATAATAGACTGCAGGCCCGTGAACAAAATGTATGGGTCATCTGATACAGCAGGAGACCTATGTAGGATGATAGAAGGGTATAAAGTAATTGTTGGAGGGTTAAAACCTTATTGCTAATCCTGGCCGACTCCAATTTATTGAAATGACTGACATTGTGTTCGGTTTTTTGGTTAAGAAAAAATGTTTTTATGTCATGTCTTGTGCTTAATAAATTCTGCTTATATTTTACACCAAATACGTGTTTAAATATGATTTATAATAGGTTATGGTTCAGCAAAAATAGTGCAACGTTATTGTAAATATGTCGGAAACGAAAAATCATAGTTTTTCACATGAAAAATTACGCGGACGTGAAAATTACGTCGAGTGGAAATTTGTTATGAAAAATGCATTGATTCACGACAATTTATGGATCTGTATAAGCGGTTACGGTAAGGATGACAAAACAACGTCCGAAGTGAAAAATCGACGTGACGAAATTGCAAAATCTAAAATTTGCTTGAGCGTTGAAAAGTCATGTTTTTCACATTTGATGTCAGCGGATACGGCGAAAGACGCCTGGAATGCACTGGAACGTGCATATGATGATAAAGGACTCGGTTCAAGAGTGAGAACTCTTCAGAACTTGTGCGCTGTCAAACTGGAGAACTTTTCTAGCATGGAAGCTTACGTCAATGAAGTATTGTCATTAGCGCAGCAATTGGCGAATATGAACAAACCTGTTGATGACGAGTTTCTTGGTGCGTTGATGCTCAAAGGTTTACCGACAGAGTACGAGCCCATGATCATGGCACTAGAGCATTCGGGAGCTGTCATTACTGCTGATCTAGTCAAATCGAAACTGCTACAGGATCAACGTTGGACTACTCGTGGAGATTCGAGTGAGTGCTTGTATTCTACAAGAAAAGGCGCTAGTACGAGTGACTCCTGGACGAGAAAAGCGCAGCAGCACAAGGATGAGTCAAAAGCGAAGGATAATTCCGCTAGAAAGAGAGAACCGTGGTGCTGGAAGTGCAGACAGAAAGGACATCTGAAGAAAGACTGCCGGAACGCGAAGGTTTCTTCAGGAAACTGTGTCTTATCAGCATATAGTACTGGAACTGACTCGGAATCTTCGTGGTACATAGACTCGGGGGCTACAAATAACATGACTGGCAGGCGTGATTTGATGACAGACTTCAAATCGCGGGATGGTCACGTCACCATTGCTAGTGGAGATAAACTGCGGTGTACAGGTATAGGTACTGTTAAGTTGTCGGATAGCGCGACGTTAACTGATGTGTTGTATATACCTAAGCTGTGTGTGAATCTCATATCTGTTTCGCAATTGATTAAGAATGGTTGTATTGTTAATTTTGATACTACTGGTTGTACAATTTCTAAGCTGGGCGATGTTTTGATTAAGGCAAATGACGTTGGAGGGCTTACAGACTTCAGACCTGCAGTCTACGGGCGAATCTTACTATTAGCACTGCAACTTGGCATCAAAGACTTGGCCATTTAAGCGCCAACAATATGAAGCTTTTGAGGCAGGGACTTGCTAATGATATTAGTTTTCAGGACGACCCTTGTAAAGACGTTGCCTGTGAAGTTTGTTTAAAGGAAAGCAAGCTCGGTTTCTTTTTCCCAGCAATCCTGAGAAGTCTGTAGCTGTAAAGCGGTTGGATTTAATCCATACCGATTTGTGTGGTCCGTTGCCGGTGAATTCGCTTGGAGTCAAGCAGCCCTCAACAGAACGGTTGTGCGGAAAGGCTAAACAGGACCCTCCTAGAAAAAGTGTCAAGAGTAAACGGCCCGTGGAGATCTTCTTTCCGACTAGTGATGACGGAGATACCGTTGAAGATGCGGATGTTCGTGATCAGTCTGGGACTGAGCTTGAGGTGGAGATGCCATCACTACCAACTGTAGAGGCTGAGGTTGAGGCGGAGAGACCGGTAGCGCCTGAAGTGTGGTTTGAGGCTGTCGAGCAGGTGCCGAGTTCATCTACTGATCCAACCAGAATGCCACGGAAGCCACCATCTGACGGACCAGCCTATAATTTACGGCCGAGAGTACCGAGGACGATGTCTGCGTTCGAGACAGAGTTGAGTGAGCCGACGAATGTCAAGGAAGCTTTGCAATCGAGTGATAGTAAGCTTTGGCGGATTTACTGACGCTGATTGGGCTAACGGGGCGGATCGTAAATCTTACACGGGGTATATTTATAAGCTAGGTAGGAATGTTATTTTCTGGGGTTGTTATAAGCAATCGTGTATCGCACTTTCGTCTACCGAGGTGGAGTATATAGCTTTGTCTGAAGCTGCCAAAGAGGCGGTATACGTCCGTGCGGTTCTTGCTGAGTTGATAGGTCAATGTCACACTGTAACCCTGTATAGTGATAATCAGTCTGCGGCGAAGCTGGCTAGTAACCCAGTGTTCCATAAGCGAACAAAACATGTGGACATTAGATATCACTATATTCGTGAAGCTGTTGAGAATAGGGTGCTAGAACTGATGTACATGCCAACAGAGCAGATGACTGCTGATGTGCTCACGAAGGCACTGCCTAGCTGTAAGCACTTGTCGTTTGTACGAGATATGCTTGAAGTCCTCCAGGATTAAGAGGGCGTGTTGGAGGGTTAAAACCTTATTGCTAATCCTGGCCGACTCCAATTTATTGAAATGACTGACATTGTGTTCGGTTTTTTGGTTAAGAAAAAAATGTTTTTATGTCATGTCTTGTGCTTAATAAATTCTGCTTATATTTTACACCAAATACGTGTTTAAATATGATTTATAATAGTAATAAGATTGAGCACTATGCCGTCACTTGTAAGCTGTCCAACTGAGTGCTGTTGAAGAGGGGGGGTTCTAAACCTCGATCATTTCTCCTTGCCGCATGATTTTTGTACGGCGTTGCGGAATAATAGATTAGAAGAGGTATTTAAACTATAAAAAATATAAATTATAAATTCTAATGGTTAGTTTGTGAAAAAAATTCATGATATTCCGACGATTTACAGAGTAAGTTTGGTCATTTGATTGTGTTCGGCTTTGGTTCCATACAGTTTCAATACCTCTTCTAATACATTATTTCGCAATGCCGTACAAAAATCATGCGACAAGGAGAAATGATCGAGGTTTAGAATCCCCCCCCTCTTCAACTGCACTCAGTTGAACAGCTTACAAGTGACGGCATAGTGCTCAATTTTATTACTTTATACCCTTCTATCATCCTACATAGGTCTCCTGCTGTATCATATGACCCATAAATTTTGTTCACGGGCCTGCAGTCTATAATGTTCGGACCAAACACGTCAAACCATGGACGTATGTTTTTCATACGTCCATGCTTCAAACCAAATCCTTTATTCCGTTAAAGCTCGAAGAACGAACGAACCGGATGGAATAGTTCCAGGTATAGATAGGTATTTTAAAAACTTGTATTTCGTGAGAATAACAACAAGATTTTTTTAATCAGAATGAAGAGAGATAATACTATTTATTTTAATCAGGTATTCCTACGTGATCAAAATGTATAGTGGCTTCTAGTCTTCTTTCAAGATTTTTTTCAGTATTAACCTATAGCAAATATAATTCATCTAAAAGTAGCTGTGCTCCTTTGTTGTCCGCGGTTTGACGTAATTACATCAAACCGCGGCTTAACTAAACTATTGAATCTCATATAAAATTTAATGTGTTTTAAATTTAAGGAACTCTATATCTTTTTAATCGACTTCAAAAAAGGAGGAGGTTCTCAATTGGGTTATACGTTTTTTTGTATGTATGATACGTGATTGCTCCACCAATTGTGAATCAACTTCAATGGTTCTTCTTTTGTTTGGTAGATCATAGTTGTGAGGTGGTCCCGTATGAATTTTAATGAAATCGGTGAGACGGTTTTTTTGAAATAAGAATAAAAAACTAAAATAAAGCTGGCGTTTATCTGAATGACTTAATAAGTACTTCTTATGAATTTTGGTCGAGTATCGGAATTGAATTCTAAATTGAAGTCGGTTTTTGTTTTTTCTGACAAGATAATATTATAAAGCTGAAGAGTTTGTTTGATTGTTTGAACCCTAGGATCTTGAGAAGTACTGGTCCGAATTGAAAGATTATTTTTCTATTGGATAGTCCATTTATCGAGGAAGGAAGGAAGGTTATAGAACATAACGCTACTATCAATAGAAGGGGAGCATAGATCTAGAATGTAACAAACACGGGAAAAAAATATTACTAGTAGTAGTAGTAGCGCTCCGCTCAGGCTTTGTGGGCGGGCTGTTTCCACAACTCGACGTCTTGGTGCGCCTGTTTTGCGTGTGGGGAAGTGGGCTTCACTCCCGCCAACCCAACTCCAACAGAAAGCCCAGCAGCTTCTTGACGTTGCCGCATGCTTCACGGAGCGTCCCCGGTGTGCCCAGGAACTTCGCTCGATGCGCCGCCACTCCTGTGCACTCCATGAGCACATGAGCGGCCATTTCTTCAGCCTCAAGGCAAGCTCTGCAAAGAGGACTGTCGGTAATACCTAGTGTGAATAGGTGTTTATTGTACAAACCGTGACCTGTCAGTGCGCCCGTGACCAGTCGCAAATGTTGACGATTCAGGCTTAGCAGCTGCCGGGTGTACCGTGAGTTACGGCCCCCCAGTGCCGCTCTAGACTGACTACAGTCCGAGCTCTTGGTCCAGTTGTCGTTATGTTCTTTCAGTGACCTCTCTCGCAGCCATCTCCGAACCTGCGACAGTGGGAGCGGGACAATCGGTTCAGGGCCCTGAACCTGTTCCGCTGATGCCCTCCTCGCCAGTTCGTCCGCCGCGTCGTTACCTCTCGATCCGCTATGGCCTTTAATCCATTGGAGAACGATTTGATTGTGTTCACAAACCTCCGTCAGAGACTTGTGGCATTCAAGAACTAGTCCCGAAGTGATGGTGTTGCTCTTTAGGGCATGTAGGATCGCCGCGCAGTCAGAGAGTATGCGGATGTTATAACCCTGCACCCTCCTGTCGGTTATTATGGTAGCAGCCCTCGTGATGCCCACGCATTCTGCCTGAAAGACGTAATTGTGGGCCCCGAGAGATGTGTGGTACCTGAAATTCAAGTCTTCCGAGAAGGTGCCGGATCCAACGCCCTCGTTGGTTCTCGAACCATCGGTGAAGACCATCAACTCGGTGGAGCTATGATCCCCGGAGGGAGGCTCCACGAGTTGAATTTTGTATTTCTTATCAAATACATACTGTTTGGGTATTCTATCACTTATCGCCAGCAGCATGGGTTGATGCTTCAGATTGTCTTGAAGGACCCGCGTGTGGGGAATACCTGTGTCATGCCAGAGACCAAGAGTCCGTAGCAGGCGCGGTCCCAGCCTCGAATTTTGGAAGGGGTCACCAGTACGCAGCCTCAGGTTTTGGTGGGGGTCACAAGTAGACATACAATAAATCGAGCAAAAACATACTTTACTAGTAGTCCCCCAAGGTTTTACCCTCGTAGTTCCCGTTCTAGTTGTTTTCCCGCGTTAAAAAATAGTCTATGTACTATTAGGTATTTTTAATTTTCTTAGATTTTTGTTCGACGTATACGATTTTGGGGGGGTCATGTCACCCGTGACCCCCCCCCTCGGACCGCGCATGGTCCGTAGTCTTATTGCAGACATCGCCGCCTCCTGCTGCACGTGTGAATGGAGAGGAGGCAGATCCAGCATTATCTCCAGGGCTGCCGTTGGTGTCGTGCACATACCGCTGGTAGTCGCCAGAGATGCCAACCTCTGGAATTGCTGCAGCTTCGCGATGGTTGTAGCCAGTGTCGTCCTGGTCCACCAGACCAGAGCCCCGTAGGTGATTATTGGCCTGATCACTGTGGTATAAAGCCATAGGGTGACCTTTGGGTTAAGTCCCCATGTCTTACCTATCATTCTACGACATTGATAGGAGGTGATACAGGCCTTGTTGATCTTGTTCTCTAGGTGCTTGTTCCAGTAAAAAATATTACTTTTTGAGAGTTTTCGTAGCGTGATTTGACATGACAGCATGTGTCTAAGATTACGTCAACTTCAACTTCATTTTTTCCTTTTGGGTCCCATTCGGTAATTTCACCGTAATTTCACCAATATCTAAGATTGCGTCATTGTATATAAACCTTTGCTAATCAAATTTGTTTCTAAATCTGCGTTGGTACCAATTTCCGACAGGTGGCGTAGCAGGTAGCTGAAGAGGTTTTTTGCTTGAAAGCGATATTCTCAGGAATGACTGAACCGATTTCAGTCATTCTTTCACCGTTGGATATGTACGGGTTGTTTTTTCTGAGAAAATAAATTATTAAATATATAAATAAATTATTAGGTAAATAATAAACACAGTAAAGTGAAAACTCAGCCAGTGAAAATTCCGTTAAAATTGGTTCGGACTTTTAAGAGATTAGCCGGAACAACGAGACAGACAGACAGACAATTTGTGTAAGTGCCGCTTACGTATTTATTTAGGGAAATTGTTGGATTGTTGGAATTACAAACAGACAATTTTATTTATAGTTCATAACTATACATTTTTCTACTTTCTTTCTTTCTTACTATATATTTTTCAGCTTAAAACGGCTTATTATACAAATTTGGCACTCTTTGTTTATAAGGTTAGTACATATATGGATAGTTGGCACAAATAACCATAAGTACTTCTAGAATTCCTGAACTACAGTCATAAAAGCGCAACAAGGTAATCATATTGAACTCTTAAACCTTTCCTTAAATATATCGATGGGTAATAACGAAAGTTCCAGCGTCGGTTCTTGAAAGTCTAACACGTAGACAGTATGGCACCGCCGCCTTCGCCGTGTTTTCACGCACATTCTATAAACAATTCTGAAAAATGTGGAATCGATATATCGTTCACGTGAATCGATACATCAACCGTCGATTCGAGAAAATAAACTGTAACATAAATGGCATCAATTTCGAATGAATGGAATTCTCTTGTTCAACGGGTTACGCATGTTGATGTGACCAATGTTATCGTTTTTAAAAGACAAAAATCGCACATTTTAAAATTGAGACCATAAAAATAAATTATCATTTAAATAAATAAATCTTGTTCGATATTTTTCACATAACACCATCTAGGGAAATATCGCAGTACCTATTATGGTTTCATAACCAAAAAATATGAGCACAAAAGGCAATCTAATAAAATAACAATCTCCAACAGAACAGAACCTTTAATCAGGATAATCGAAATTTTATATTACGATGGCACTCATTGCCATAAGCAATTTTGATGGACGATAGAGAGACCGTTCGCAGAGATGAATCTTCTTTCTGATATATCCCATACTTCGTGTAAAGCGTATGGACTGTCCAAGTTCACCTCTCCAATGGACACACTGCCTGCGTGATTCATGACATGTCACCTCATACGACACACGTGTAACAAAGAAAATAGTGTTCGCGGAAGCATACGAATGCCTATTCTAATTCATGATGAGAATTATGTCATTGACTGTGTTATTACGCAATATTTCTACGATATAAACATCCATCTTTACTTTTATTTCTATTTAAACTTCTATACTAATTTACTTAAGTACATGAAATGCGACGAAAGGAATATTATGTTATCTATACGCGGGGGTCGGACCTCCGCATTTGGATTCATTGACACACTGGAAACAAGAAGCACGTCATCTTCTCCGCAGGACCTGTTCCCAGGGTTTCCTTCCTTCCAGCGACATACACACATAACTCCCGAATCAATTATGAGACCCGCTCACTTCACCTCTCCAGAGCCCTGGCTGCAGGGTCTGCTTGAGGTTAGAAAGTTAGAGGAATGCATAATATATTATAGTTTTGTAAAATGCTAAACGATACATTGCAACGATAAATGGTTACGCTACAGTAGTTATTTTTAATAATTGAATGAAATGGTGCACTGGCGTCTGAGTCGAAAAAAGAAAAAATCCAGCAACGAAATCTCTGCAATAAAAATATATACAGACACGCACCGTCACAATATTCATAAATCCGTTAATAACGATGATCCAGCTGAATTCTGGAAAATTCGCCGCCCATTTTAAAATCGCCTTAAAATGTATATGCTGAAAGGATATTTATTATACTCTCTGAAGCCACATTTTCCTTCACCATCTCACTTACTCACCCTGTTTTTGTCATTAGTCAATCTGCCACTTATGAGCTGAAGACGTTGAAAGTAATTTTAAGTCGAGTGCCTTCTAAGGTTCTGTTAGCAATGGTTGGAATATGATTATTCTTCACCCTTTGAGTATTCTCAAAGTTTTTCACCATGATGGAGCCCTACATACTCTTTGCCAAATCCTTAAAGTATATTTTTCTCAAAAATCTGAATTTCTGCGCCTTAGTAATATCATAAAACATCATCTCATCCTTATCGCCATTCCTTCTTAAAGCTCTTGAACGTCTGTCTTATCTACTCCTAACTCCTATATCTTATTCCCAACTTTTCTTTCTTGACTTTCTTACAACGATCATCGCTAACCTACTTAATGCACCTGCAAATATTGATGCAATAATCCCTCGTTATTTTAACATTTCATCAAAACCTTGTTTAAATCCAATAAAATGCAACCTGTTCATCGAAGCATTCATATTAACCACCACTGACTTAAAATTTCTGACGATATTATACTAGGTATGGACAAAAGAAAGCTTTCTATCCTCACCTCCTTAATTTCAGCAGCACTGTTGATTTAGAAATCATTTTTGCTCTTGCTGCAATCGACCTTGGTCTCTAAAGCATATTGTGATCTTAAGTATATTCGATTGCAACGATAATTGACTGGTTTCGTAGTAATCACAGCATGGTCAGCAATAGCGTATTTTGTTTCCCCGTTAAGCAACGAGTATACACATTACACACTAGACGATCCAGGATTCTTCAGGGCGGTGATTACTCTCCTGTTCTTTTTGCTACCTTAATAAATGCAATTATTTCGTAAATTTGTTTCTCTTACTAGGTACTTACTTTATACTGACGATTATCAAGTGTACATGCATACATCGCTGGACCTGTGAGTAAGACACCTACATACATATGGAAAGGTTATTTATTTATTTATTGCTATAAGGATACGCTCTACGTAGATACACATGTACGTATATGTATATCTTAATTACGAGTATTATCTTACGCCCCTCGGTTGTATCCGCATTATTCCCATTATCATAATTTGCCCGGGATAAAAAGTAGCCTGTATACTGTATATACTATTCCGGTCTAACCCAACTAACCTGTCTATTAAGTTTCAACCTGATTCATTCAGCCGTGATTAAACAGCAAATACCTAAGCTTTTGTATTTATAATACACTAGCAGCGCCCTACGGTTTTACCAGCGTATTTCCCGTTCATGTAATTTTCCCGCGATTTATTTCACGCTTTCCAACTTTCGCATCCTACTATAACAATATTATAAATCTCAATGTATGGATGTTTGGTTGTTTGCTGCTCAATCACGTCGTAATGTATATACGAATCGGGCTGCAATCTGAGACACAGTTAGATTATAGTGTGTAAGACTACATAGGATACTTTTTATACCAAAAAAATAAAGGGAGCTTAAAAAATAACGCGGGCAATACCACGGGGCGCAGCTAGTTTATACTTATAATGAGTTTCATATAAGGATTATCTCTATATATAAAAATGTTATGTGGGTTTGTGTACGCTTCAAAAACTCAAAAAGGTCCTCACCGATCTAGCTGAAATTTTAGAATAATAAAATATATAATCCGCATCAAGGATTGTTTTTCTCTAATTTTTGCATCACAGTGTGCCACAGCGAAGCGTGGCAGGGTACAGCTAGTATTTATGTAATGATTATTACGAGTTGTTAAACATTGAAACGCGAGACCTAGTTTGCCCATCATGAATACACTCGTATCTACATAAACTGCTTTGTTTATGTCTTAGATATCACACCGTAAAAAAGGAAAACGTCTTACAACTACTGCCTATTAAAGTTTCCTGTGGCAGATTCCTAGTCATGGCCATCGTTTAATGGAGCACGTGTTCGCTAATCTCCAATTACCTAAGTTCTAAAATGTAAACAAATACAAAGTGCTGCCGATAGAGTTCAGACTACCGTTCTGTAAACTATGCGTACAATTTATGTTTGCACGTAACCAGAACATATTCGTAGTATACTTGGTTTACAATAGTATGTAATTCCATTGTATGTGTGATTGAAATGCATTTACGTATGTCCGCCATGCAGGAATATGGCGGGGTATGTCAGGCTCGACATCATGGACGGACATGATGCTACTACCGACTAAAACCTACGAAGGTTTCTCCAGCCGCAGGATGGCGACAGAGTCGCGGGACCGCTCTTGCATTGGATTGCGACCCTGCATTGCGGGCCCGCGTCGTGGAGACAAGCGCGGATCCAGGTGGGGCATGACTCATGGGCTGAGTCCACTACCTAGGTGGAGGGTGGACTTATCACACAGTTTTGTGACTGGACTGGACCCTACCTTGCGTGGAGAGACGGCCCCCGCATTTGACTCCAGTGACGCGCCGGCGCCGGAAACCAGTGCTACCTGTTACCTTCGGGAAGGTGGCACTAGTTTCCAGGGCGGTATGCCGGACGAACAATAGTAAGGCCCTTCGCATACTGCTCTAACATAAACCTTGGTAGGCAAGTAGAGCTCATCTAAGTCCGACTGTTATTTACCTATAACTCGAGGTACCACTGTGAAAGAATTATTGGAATCGGTCAAGAACTTCCTGAAATTTTCGCGTTCAAATAAATAAACTCTTCAGCTTTATAATATTAGTAGGTATCTTTATAAAAATATCCTTATTATAAACTCGAAAGTTTGCAAGTCTGGATGGATGGATGGAGGGATGTTTGTTATTCTTTCACTTGATAAAGACTGAACGGATTGTTACTCTTTCACGTTAAAACTACAGAACCATCGAACAACGCGGAAGGGAGTAGGCATACACAGCGTTTCCTCTCTGTCAAAGTACAAGTCCGCATGGACCACTGAGTTTGATAATATACTGTGGCTGAGGGCGGGGCTAGATTTGAGTGAATGGTGGTTTATTTTTTATGCGTTAGTGATTTGGCTGTGTGAGTATGATCGGCAATGGATCGGTACATGCATGTTTGTATGTAATAGTGCGGTTTTGCACTAGTATGCAACTTTCCCCTCCCGCAAGATAATTACAGAAAGATTTGAACAATATTTTAGCTAAGATCGAGTTGCTCGATGTACAGAACGGATCGGGCTGAAATTTGGAACATAGATAGATTATAGTCTGGAAGAATACATGGGCTACTTTTTATCCGGGAAATAAAAACGGGACCGGAAACTAAGGGGTTAAACCGTGGGGCACTGCTTGTACAATATAATTCAATACTACAAGCAAATGATATCGCCAAAATGTATTCCGCGGAAAATCGGCGGAAATTTCAATATAATAGTGATTGATTTTGGTCTATTTTCGATAAGGGCCTCCTTTTAGAGTGCCCACTTTCGACCTCCTAAACTCGGCTATTTTAGGCTAAGCTTTTATAAAAATTTGTGCAAAGAAAAGCTCAGCTTTATATTGTGACAGATACATCAGATAATCTTAAAACAGTATATTTATCAAAATCTACTCATATTTTGACTGTCCGATGATCTAATTGCCACAGTGGGCGAAGTTTGAATACACACACATTATCATCTCTTGGAAATTAGAGCCGTTTCCGCAGGTTAGAGTTATAGTAGATTATTCACCAAGGGAGTAAAGCACTGTCTTGTGTCATAGGCGTCATATTGGATCCTGAGCGCAGCGAGGGACTCGAGTCAACTCCGAGCGAAGCGAGGGAGTTGTAGTGTCCCGAGCTCCCGAGTGAAGCGAGGGATCCAAGCCGCCTATGACAGAAGACTCTACTTTTCATATCTTCTGCGAGGCAATTAAAAGAAAGGGCTATGTAAAATATTTTAAGTAAGTATTTATCTTTAAATTTTTCCGGAAGTAGATTATAACAAAGATTGTTGAACTCAAGATTTGGCCTGAACATCTTGATATTGGTAACGAACTGCGTCTGTGACATCTGTCTCTATCTAAGACATATCTGTCTCTGTCTAAGACATCTATTTCGATCGCGCTAGTTATAATTGGTATTATTCTCTCTCTCTGTCACACGGTGACGTGTTACGGGCGACGGTGATGGTAGTAGCCATTTTAAAATATTCATGGGTATGTAATTAGAAAATATTTAAATAATTTTAAATGCTGTACTTACGCATGAAATGTAATTCTATTAGATTTATTTGAGTTTTTAGAATTATTAGAACACTTTTTGAATTCACAGGAAGGCATAATCTTTTACGTTTATGTTCAAAATGATCAAAATCAGTGATAAGTATAAACGACCGGCGTCCCCCGCTTCCTACAACCGACTAGCACGGAAAGAGTGAGCTCACTCTTCCCAACGTTAACATGATTTGAGCCGTGACCGTGAGCCCTGAAGTTTGTGAGGGCTAATCTTGAGTTTTACGATCTATGGATTATGTATTAATAATACCTAAAGCGTGCAATTTGATGAACTCCGGGGTCAATTCACTATCGCTTGAAGACATTTTGGTGTTATTTAAGAATTAGAGTGATGCAATTCAAAACTAACAAAATTCGACTCAATGGCACCTTTTTATGTTTTCTTTTTTTGTGTTTTGTTTCTGTGCGTGCGGGTAGGTATATTTGGAAAAAAAAGTTCGAGTTTTTAAAAGTCTTTTTACAATGGTGCTATGGGTAAGAATTTTCATACGATCTTTAACGTTCGAAATTCAAATCATTTTAATCCCTAGGGAATCTTCTCAATATTACCTACTTACCTCTGCATTTTGAAAGGTCACAATCACTTGCTTTGTTTTGACGTTTCATGACATATAATTGGACTTTGTCGAGAAGGAGATATGAAAAGTATTTTTATTTCGCTTACCTACCCAGGAGTATCTTATAAAAATGCTGAAGTTAGTAGGCTAATGATAGCAGACGAAGATTGGCTGATGACTTAGATGACGGGCGATCAGCGTGGTGGATTATATCCTTAACTCTTTCTTTGTGAGAGAACCCCCAGGCCCAGCAGTGGAAATAGAAAGTAGGTTTGCTAGTGTATGTGTGACTTTTGGAGTCGGATCCAAATTTTCAAACTCGTTTTAAAACACGTTACAAAATAAAATGCTTAAATGATAACTTTCACTTTGAGCGAAACTTTCAAATCGACCAGTTCGGACATGTTCAAAGGAAAGATTCTGACTTCATCGTTGTGCAATATTCTAATCTCCTTGCTAATATTATTAAACTAGCGGTCCAGATGACAGAGGCTTGAAGCTCGCGTGTGTCTCGTTCTTATTGCTTTTTCCATCCGCATTTGAGACACCCCAGCAGCCTACGCATTTGAGACACCTAAATCCTCTCCATTCTATTCACATTGCCGAGCCAACGAAACCTGTAACATATTTATGTATTTATATTCTATGACATAGCGGTCGAACGGTTTTTTGTAAACTACCAAAAAATCGTACACATCGAAGATATTCTCGTTAACTCCGACACCTCATTGGAGTAGTGCAGTCGATCCATGCTTGGTTTTGCTAATTTTGTTTAAAGTTGAGGTTGAGTGTGTCTTGTGAATTTTCTCTTATCCTTACCACGTAGTTCAAGTTTCTGTCAGCCTACCATACATACTTACATACATTCATACATCCAGGATGCGATGGAGACGACCGATTATATCGCATAAAGGCCGTCACAGACGTAGCTATAATATATATTTTCATATTTCATAGCTGGACATATTACCGTATATTTTCTATACAAATTATACGTGTTTCTATGTATAATAAGTATGTATTTAGAACTATATAAGTATTATATCAGCTATCTGGCTTCCATAGTACAAGCTTTGCTTAGTTTGGGGTCAGATGGTGTTGTGTGTGAATTGTCCACCGATATTTATTTATTTAAATCCTCGAGTGTCCACACACGCATCTATAATATATATCTTCGTGACGTCACCCAACTGGTATAGTAATATTATTATATATTAAGGCATATTAATATAAATTATGTTATAGCAAGACATTTTTCAAATGTACAGCGTGTTTCAACATTGTCCGAGCACAACATCACGAGTTGTTTTACAAGCTTTTATTTATTAGTTTCTCCTATCCCGATATTAACCAAGATCTGATGATGGATCATGAAGTGGGTCATAGGAACTCTGTAATGAAGTGGCGAAACTCCGTCAAATCTGGGATCGTTATAGTTGTCTTGATGAGTACCTTGGTGCTAGATGGACAACAAGGTCTGATGATGAAGCTGGAAAATAACCATAGGAATATTGTAACTAAACGACATAACACCATCTTGGATTTGAACTTAATCATAGCGTATAGTATTTTACTAGTCAAGCCCTTTCATTTGATATCCATATTGAGGAGGGTTGTGAGAAAATATGTCAACCACCATTTTGTGGCGGCAGGTGCAGCTCTCTTGAACAGCTTTACATCAAACATAGCTTAAAACACTTCCGAGTGTTCATTCACCCTTCAAACACAAAAAACAAAATCGGTTCATCCGTTTGGGAACTACGATGCTACAAACACATACACAGTCATGTCAAACTTATAACACCCCGTCGTTATTGCTTCGGGGGTTCAAAAGTTCAAAAGACTCTAGCTCTAGAGGCTAAAGTAAATTTGAATTTAGCACATCGTGTGCACTAAGTATTTCTATTTATTTATTTCTACTTTCTCGGTACCGAATTCATCGTACATTTTTTAATTTGTTAAAAACTCAGAGTCGGAACCTCCTTATTAGCGTGCTTTTTTTAAAATCCTTTGCGCGCAATTTTCTTTCCACTAATTTTCTTTTAAGACAGCTTAAAGAAAATTCGCCAACATATGTACAAGGCGCATACATAATTTACGAGCTGTTGCTACTTTTGCACAAACACTGAGCTATAATATCAGTAACCTTATTCTTTGATGGGTTACATAACACAAAAGTAAGTAGGTAAATAGACACATGTGCTGTGTACACTTGTACACAAACAAATAGCTTACCAAGCCTGATATCTCATAAAAATGCGTTTACGTAGAACTTCAGTATCGGGTGGCCCACATCGGGTATCGATAAACAAGTCTCGATACCACTCACATTACATAGATCGCACTAAAATTCACATTCGAAAACATCAGGGCTGGAATAAGGACAGGAAAAAGTTATAACATAGTTCATAAACTTTCGCTTTAAAAACTTTAATTCAATGATAATTTAGATCGTGTTAATCGCGATCTAAATTATCATTTAATTACTTGTCCTGTGTAATATTTTCAATTTGGAAGAATGTTTTTATTTAATTCACATCCTGTAGTCGGAAATTGACTAACCTTGATTCGATACTTCGATAGAGTTGTAAGATTGTTAGGAATATTTCATCTTGATCAGCCTATCCTACTCCACTGGTGGACATTAGACATAGGCCTCTCCCATGAAACGCCAGTCAGCCCCACCCTCAGTTTTTCTTCTTCAGGCACTGCCCTACGTATATCGTCACTCCGTCGAATTTCAGAGTATCCTAAACTACGCTTACGTTAAATTTCCCGATTACTACGTGCTAAAATCTAGGTTAGGAACATATCGACAGTATAATGTATTTATCAAACTTTCAATATCGACAAGTTGCCTACCTACTTCCTCAGTGGGCGAAGAAAGAAAACATGCGTAGTATATGTTGTATTCGTAACGTTACGTAAACGTTAAAAACTATTTGGAAAATGACGGTACCTATTGGCTGTCAGCATCTTTGTACTATTCTGACCCCAGAAGGAGGCCCATACATTATTTCCTTTGAACCAGAGATTAACCTTTTGACGTATTGGTGGTCTGGTTATTAAATGCAAAAAAAAGTGAGTTTGTTTCATGGTTGTCGTTCCAAAGACTAACGAGGAGGTTTGACTCCACTTTTGTGATAATAACATCAAAACTCTAGAGTGCGTTGCCTGAGTGAGTTTTTCCCGATGATTACAATCTTGGTGTCTTCGAAACGAGAGTGAATCAGTTTCTTCTCAGTAAAATTGCTTCATCGTAGACTTGACATCAGGCGAGATGGTGGTCAAGTGCAAATCTGTAACAGTTAGTAAAAAAATAACTGATACTGAAGCTAGTCCAGCCTAAGTTAGTTTGGTTTTAAAGTATTCCATGAAGAATGTCTTTTAATACACTTAAATTCAATAAAACAACAAAAATACAGAAAACCCTTATATTTCAGCATTTCTTCCAGGAAACCGCAGGGTGGTGAAGATTAATATATATGAAGGTAATAAGTTGGTACTTGATATTATTCTTATTAACATCT
Organism: Ectropis grisescens; assembly: GCA_017562165.1. Taxonomy (NCBI): domain Eukaryota; kingdom Metazoa; phylum Arthropoda; class Insecta; order Lepidoptera; family Geometridae; genus Ectropis; species Ectropis grisescens. Next base: position 25,195,612 of record CM029771.1, read on the forward strand.
TATATATCATTATTATAAAATTATGTGTAAACATAATATAGTGGTAAGCGTGCACATTTCTCCGCGTTAAAAAACAGTTCTTTCCTGTCCTGATTACTTCGACTTGATCATACGAGCTCGCAACTCGGTAATGAGAAGGTAACATTAAAAACAAGTTTGACGTCGCATTTCGAGTCATTAGTTTAGGGTCACGAAAGGTTAACATCAAGAAATGTATCGCTTTTCTTTGGCATCATGCCACCAACAACAGCTTTGTTTTCATGAGGTCTTTAACAGGTCGATGACTTTCATTGCAACTGTACTTACGACCAAGTGTGTTTTAAGGATTTCCTGTGCTTTAGTCGAATGTATTATGATATTTGTAATTTCTTCCAGTATTCTTGTAACTGTAAATGGCTTATCCAACTTAAATCGAAATGGTTATGATACTGTCTTAACACTGGACAGTTGGATACATAGCAGGAGTGCGAGGATACTGAACTGTGCTCCTAAGAAGAACAAAAGGAAACAATTAAGAATTATGGGGGGATTAGCCCTCTTTTAAGTTCTTGAGTGGCGACCACGAACCGGGAGACGCAGTGTTGGACGGCCTCCCACTAGATGGACAGATGACCTCACAAAGGTCGCTGGAAACCGCTGGTTGCAGGTTGCGCAGGACCGTTCGTTGTGGAAATCTAGGGGGGAGGCCTATGTTCAGCAGTGGACGTCTTGTGGCTGATGATGATGATGATGATGAGCCCTCTTTTAGCTGTAGAAGCTGCTGTGGAAGACGGAAGGAAGGAAGGATTCTCGTTTCAGCCATTTGTAGCGAAAGTGGGAAGTGCGTAATAGTCGGTAGGAGCACTCGTGGACTTTTTTTTTTTAACTTTTATAGGTTTACACTTGACCGCCATCTCGCCTGATGTTAAGCGACGATGCGGTCTACGATGGAGCGTGTTTACCTAGAAGATACCGATTCACTCTCGATTTGAAGACACAAAGATTATAACCATCGGGGAAAACCCACTCGGACTTCGCGAAAACATATCCGTTGCCCTAAACGGCGGGTTTCCGTAAAAATTAAATATCTCATAAGAATCTCGTTCATCAGCAGTCCAGTATAATAGGTGAAGTATAGGTTCCCGTGGAGAAAATGCTAAACGTAACGCTAAAAATGGCCCGAAGTTTTTATATAAGTATATTCCATTACTCACATCTTCTTCGCCATCCTAAACAGCTGTTTCATTTAAAAATGCTCTTTGGACTATTTTTCTTATTTCGAAATGGACAGACAATACTGAAGAGCTGAAAGATATACTATAGCAATACAACTATTGTTGTATAAATAAATATAAATATTGGTGGACATTTCACTCACAACATCATGTAGCCCCAAACTCAGCAAAAATTGTACTATGGGAGCCAGATAGGTGATAAATATACTGATATATTTTTTGAGTACTTATACCTAGTAGTTATGACCTTTCTGACTATTATCTACTTACAAGCTAGACAGACAAAACTTGCTAAGACAAATAGTCACTGCTATTTGATATGTTTCCCCGAAAGGCGTCCGCTAACGGTCCTCTTGGCCTACTAAAGGATAACAGAGGCTGTCGCCGAATCGCCGAGGCCGTGACATCGGCCGAGAAACTACGTTCCGTTATGTTTATTTTTAGTGATCTTTCTCTTGTGCAAATTTAAGTTGTCGAATTTACGTTTTGTTTTTGTAATTGTTTGGATAGACCTTTTACTGTAATCGACTGGAAATATTATTTTTATCCCACCACGGAAATAGTATTTTCATTACATGAATTCGAAAAGGACCACTTGATTCGTCTTTAAGTGCACCCAAAGGTGGTGTATTCTAAAAGAAACTTTTTGCGGGTAGTTGTGAGTTTTTAGTCCTCTTTATATGTGCGCCGAAAAGATCTTGTTCGAGCACTTTTTGAGTTTGGAACATCTTAGTGTTCAGCGCCAAAGAAATCGAACGCAAATATTGTTTGAATAAAAACTGGTTGGTAAGACGGCCCACGGTCCACCGCCGCACCGCCGCCGTCTGAATAAAAAAAATAGGAAACAAATTAAAAACGCAGCAACTATAACAGCTAACAGCCCGCGTTTTCGTCTTTTTTCTGATTTTCACGGATTGTTTGAAATTAATGGTATTGTTTTGAAAAAATGAGTTCTTCAAGTGACAGTGAGAGCATAGAATTACCTCCAGAAAGTAATAGAATAGAAATGTGTTGAATAATCTTATTACCTAAAAACCCGGGAGAAATATATGACAGCCTATGGCAATTTTAACATCATACTAAATGGAGAAGTGGACGCGCCAAGCATGCGCGGTCCGAGGGAGGGGGGTCACAAGAGACATGACCCCCCCCCCCCAAAATCGTCTACGTTAAATTTGCTCGAATTATTGTATTTCTACTTGTGACCCCCCAAAACCTGAGGCTGCGTACTGATGACCCCTTCCAAAATTCGAGGCTGGGACCGCGCCTGGCGCCAAGAAATTTCACAATTGCGAAAATGTCTCCAGTATACTTACTTAAAGTTTTTAGTCGTTTCATAATTAGAAACTGTTTAATTTCAATTAGTTCTTACTCTATGTTTTATTAAGTAAATACATAAAAATATTACAATAAAATATGAGGGGCGCCTTTTATTTTCTCATAGCGAGTGATGAAAAGTAGAGTGTATCACTCAGGCGCAAAATATATTTTTGTCTCGGGGCGCCGTACTTTGAATCCTTCGCTATGTTCAGGATTCTACTAAAGGGTCTACGATCTCGCTACGCTCGGGATTCTACTCTAAAATCCTTCATTTCATTGATTCAAAAAAGCGCCTTCGCAGTGTTAGTACATTATAATATAAGTGCGATAAGTTGCAAAATGCAAGTTGTAAAATTACAGCCGATGCGATTTGGCTGGCTACAGGAAAGATGAGGCTGTAATATAAATACGCTCGTAAGTCATAAGTACGACGTTTTATAACATGTTTGCGAGGAAATAAATAAATCATGTTTTCCATAAGATATAATTTTGATGCGCTTGTACCTAAGTGTCTATCGGTCGATTTGTCGGGCAAAAGGCTTAGAGTAGCATCTACCTACCTACCTCTACCTACTCTACCTATGAAACTACCTCTGAAACTCCTGGTGGTGTAGAAGTTATAAATAATTCATCATTACTTGACGTCATTTTCAAATAAAACAATACAGCGAAAAGAAAAAGCGCGCTGAATAATTAGAATTACCTACTTGTTCACAAATTAGCGATGCGCGCGCATCGGCGCTTTTTTTTTCAAGGCAAAGGCACAAAAACAGCCGTTATTACTAACAAAGAAATTTTTTTTTTGTGTTTTGTTACAGATAATAATTGTTGTAATTTTTGTTCAAAATTAATTAAATGAACGAAATAAATATTTCGTTATTATATTTTATCTCCCAAAGTTAATTTTATTCATAAAATGTTGACCACTTTTCGGACACAAAAACTCTTTGCTAAGATTTAAAAAGTACCGTGTAAATTTGAATTAAGAACGTCGTGTGCACTAAGTCTGTGAATTCAAAACATAAATAAACACATATTTACTTCAATCTCCTCCTAGGTGCCAAATCTATCATACAACCACAGGCTAAGTAGAGAGGTACACTCATACAACATTTTTTATTTGTTAAAAATGTAGACTCCTTGGTGTACTGTTTATTTGTTTATCTGCAATTTTCTTTTCACGTCATATTGTTAAATTGTTATTGTTAAAACCTTAGGTTAAATCAGGAAACCCGAAAATATGAAAAAAAAATTAAAACACTAAACAAGAAACTGTTAATAACACGCAAAGCAAAGTCATCTTCTCGCTGAGGTGGAATGAAAAGTTACGCGTAGCATTCCTCGCTAAGCTCGAATTATTTATTGCATAGCCGCTCTATTTATAAGTAATAATGTAATTATACAAATTATTATTTAGTGTAAAGCCTCAAATAGTTTTTGTAAAAATAGATCATTTATAATTATTATTTCCAATAGAACATCCACAACCAATGCCAACTCTTGATTCCGTAAAATCTGCACCACTGCTATACCTAATATAGATTTGATTTTTTAATTTACTTAATTTTTTTTTTATATATTTTTATTACATAAAATATGACAACGGCACCTACTATTGAGGATCATGAGAAGTGGCGTGGAGTCTACTCACATAATTAGATTGTGAATTCACTGATATACAAAAAAAATGTAACTAATTTTTTTGAAAGAGCATCTGGAAAGATATCTTTTTCTTTAAGACCATCATCAAAGGGAACAAATATTTTTAAATTAGAAGTGAAATTAAAATTTTACAACATGCAAGTTGTATACAAAAAGAGATAAAAAAATAAACACGAAATATTTGAAAACTAAAAGTATTCATGGTGACAAGAAAAGTCGCTTTAAACTAACTACATGCTGGTTAAAGTCCACCTATATTTTCATTTGGCGAAGTTTAATTATTTTACCGCTACGATTTCTATTTATAATTCTAAAAAATAGATTATCTGTAAAGTCGGTTGATTTACGGACGATAGTTTAACGTGACAACGTCAAAATAAAACATTGATAGATGTGGCGCAAGCGTACCATGAGCGAAAAGGTAGAGATTTACTACGATAACATGGCCCGCCCCTCCAAATCACTGTTTTAATGTGTGTAGTCACATCCTTACGAAAGAGTTTGTATGTAGTTGTATTTGCAGTAGCAGTACGCACACATGCGTGGTGGTGCGTTGTATATCCTTTCACAAATACTTTCAAACGTTTTGAATTCTGGAGGGGCGGGTCATGTTATCGTAGTAAATCTCTACGTAACGTAGGTAGGCGAACGGGACATAACGGGGCACTTTTTCGTGCATGCAACCGTTCATCGATTTATTAGACGTTGTCAGGTTAGTAAAATATATTCAATTCAAATTCATTCAAAATGTATTGAAAGAGAAAATGTATTTGTTTATTTTATTCCGATTCCGTCACAATATCAGCACTAAGTCGATATTGTGAGTAGTGAATCGTTTTAGAAAAGATTCAAATTGGGTAAAAAATTTAGTTTCATTGAGAAATAAACGTAAACGGGAAAATAAGTAAAGGAAATACTCGTATTAGGAAACAAACAAGCTAAGTACCTACATATGTTAAGTAAATAAAATTGAAACTTGATATCCAGATAAAAAAGGCATAAAGGAAATATCCTTCAGTAAAATATTTACCGTTTAATCGAGAAACATTTTTGTTTGGATAGTTTTGAGTAGCTGATGCCTAATAAATAACGATGCTGAAAAAAACAAAGCCTACATGTCTCTACCGGCGTTCACACAACACGTAGGTATTGTTAAATAATTATGTGGTTCATTCAACTTTTTCTCTGAGTCATGTTTTACTCCGTAACTCCTTGGAAGCATTTCGTAATAAAAAAATGCATGACTTCCTACCGTGTGATTAGTTGATGGAATTTGATGAAGTTGCTCTCTTAGGCACTGCTTTCGGTACGCCGGTTTGGTCACATAGACCCCTATCGATAAACTATTTTGCCGATACAGATTCTAGGTTCTAGGATACTTTCTTAGTAAAATATTGATGACTAATTTGATCGCATGGTCCGATTGCGGTGGACGAGTGTTGAGACCATATTGTTTTATTATTTAACCTTTTGATCGAATGCTTTTTTTCTTTTGGTTGCAATGCAACTTTGCATATTTCACTTTTATAATTGTATGTTTTTTTTTGTTTCTTATCCAGTTCTATTATTATCGATAATATTTGCTTTGCATTCGACCACCATCTCGCCTAATGTTGGACAAAATTTCATGATAGAGCGCACTAACAAAGAAGAAAATATAAAAAAAGAAGTTTATCTTCTGCTATAAAAAATGTAAGAAAATAAGACACATAGGAATTATCGTTGTTTTTCTTGGGATCACAGTAAAGTTGATCACAAACTGCTTTAATTTAATTTTTATTGCTTGTCAATGATTTTTTTTTCACTAATTCGAGGTGTTTGGTGATAAAAGCGATTACATTGTTCAATGGAGAGTATTCCCCTCCATCAGCTCATTAAGTTACTTTTGCTCAGAATTGAATGCTGTAATAATTATTATTATTCTCTGAAAACCCAAAAAAATAAACGATTTCCATTTTTTTTCAAATAAACACGAACTCTCAATGAATTTTAATAAAATTTGTGAAACCAAGTTAAGTATACGGTTTCACAAATTGTACTTGTGTTGTGTTGAATTGTTTCACAACGTACTGTTCCAATATAATAGGAGATCCCGCTATACAACGACCTTCACCGAGCTGATTATTGGATGAAAAGTGTTTTATATGTCAACAAATATATTGCAAATGGATTGCCTAAAACATTTCAGTCCAGAATATGATTAATTAACAATTTTTTTTTAAATATTTCACTTAAATTGATTGAATTTTAGAAAAATCTGTATAACATAACTTATTATTTTGGCTTTACTCAGTGCTTACGAAATCTCATGCAAATATTTTCAAACAATAAAAAGTTTCAAACAAACTTTCATCCCTTATTTCACCCCTGTTCTGTTATATAGTTTTTTCTAAAATTTTATCAATTTAAGTGAAATATTTAAAAAAAAATTTTGATTGTAAATTAATCATATTCTGGACTGAATTTTTTTAGGCAACCTATTTGCAATATATTTGTTGACATATAAAACACTTTTCATCCAATAAACAGCTCGGTGAAGTTCGTTGTATAGCGGGATCTTAGACTAATAAGGCAGAGGTTTCAGGGTTAATGAAAATATTTTATCATCGTGTTTTTTTGAAATTTCAAAACGCGCTCGAAGGATTTCGAATACAATTTATATGGGACCTCGAAGCTATGACTTATAAATAAAAAAATCATGTTCCAAATTTGTTCAGGCATCTTCGGGTAATCATTGAATGCACATAAAATGGTTCTAGAAAATTATAAGGCACAGAGAAAAATCTTATATCCCTGTGTGAGGATCACAGAACAATGATTTGGACTATTCATGTCGCAATAGCTACGTGGCATTGTGCTGTTATGGGCGTATTGTTTACCATCAAGCACATGTCCTGCACATGCCGATACTCTTTACTATAAAAAACATTTCGACGAATTGTGAACCCCTTTGAAGTCCGATAAAAACAGCTATGATTAAAAATAACTCATCAGAAAACCACTGGAACATTTTTGGTAGTCTGGTAGTGTGGCACCCTGGCCACCTGAGTCGTTTCAGGAATTTCGGCGCGGGACCTTGGCACTAATAAGATAGATTCGCAGAAAGAATCTAGGCTAGGCGCCTGCGCTGTGGCACAGATCACCGTCTCAATTTCGTCATTTGTTTTGATTCTAACGGACGGCGGTTTTCAGCAGTTGATACTATGTACATACTTTATTTACCAATTAGTAGTTGTGTGCTACTTTCTTCTAAAATTAAAAAAAAATAAAGGCTAACTGCCGTAGGAATCTATGAATTTGGCCAGAGATGTACCTACTACCTACCGGAAGCTTACAATGTAGCGCTATAATATATTAACTTGTAATTTAGTAATCGTGACTAAAATATTTCAATTTACAAAGACTCGTAAACTCGTTTTTTTAGAAATATTTTTTCTTCGCGTTTCAGGCACAGAAAATGTTCAAAAAAGTTCAGTTTCACAACAATTTAGGAACAAAAATGTGCCCTTTTCACGGGACACTTTCAAAAGTTGGCGAAAAAGGTTAGAGACAGTTACCTCCATTGTAGTTAAAACTTGTTTAAGAAAAAAAATCTTATTATGGGTTAGGTTAGGTAAGTTTGAAAGTATTTTGATTTTTTTAAACCTTTTCTAACCAGTCTAGTCGGGAGAACAGCGATCCGAAGCGCCGGATTCTAATCCCACGCGCACCACTATGATTTTGAAGTCACGTGCGTAATGCCACTAACTTGTAACGGTGAAGGAAAACATCGTGAAGAAACTGACATGTACCTAGAATCTTTCGACGTCATGTGTCATCAACCAATCCGTACTGGGCCAGCGTGGTGGATTATGGCCTTGACTGTCTCCTTGCGTGAGAAGGCCCCGAATCCCAGCGGTGTGAACATTTAGTGAGCTGTTTGTGGGGCTCGGGGTGGAGGATTGGTACTCTCTGCCAGTCTACCCACTTTAAGCCCTAGGGTTTTTCATCCACGCGCATATACAAATATGAGGGGGCATTTTAAGTTCACCTAGACTAAGCGCCTACAACTGACCGGCAGTTGCCTATGTATGGCCAATCGTTATCTTCCCTAAAAATGGTCATGGAGAGAGAGAGAGAGAGAGAGACAGAGAGAGTTGGTGCGCGTTGTAAAAATATTATTTAGGTAAATGTAAAAAGCTGCTATTTTAACTTCGATATAATTAAAGAAACGAAGATGAGGTATGCTATAATCTAAAGACAACGTAACGTGGCGAAAATTTGTTTGGAAAATTTGAAAATTGAATTGTCAGCGAACGTACACAATTGTCAGCGAACAACTCCTTGTTGCGACTGAGACTAAATCAGGAGACGTCACCTGATTTTGCATCGCCTTAGTAGAAGTGTGTTTGCCGCTTCTGCCGTTTTTAAGAGTTCGATGTATTTTAATAATACAAACAAACACTTTATTATTATTTACTAATTTTATTTGTTTGTCTGTGTAGAAACTACTCGTGATCATGTGCTGCTTGAGGGCCGATGGTTCGCTCGCGGTGCACACATGTGTTAGCTAACAACTCACAAAGTGACAAAAAGGTAGCTGAAACCATTCTATTTTAAATACAACATCGGTATTTAAACTAATTAACCAGATATCTAGAATTAATTTATAATATCCATCTTTTTTCCCAACCTCTATTTTTCGGTAACATCCCAGATCTGTCTGCCAAACGAATTCTACATTTAAATTTTCAGCCAGTAATCATATTTTAGCAAGGAGTTTTGTACAAGCCTATTTGAACCTTACACATGACATAATTATCAAAATTTTAGGTACTCCTGACTTTCATATTATGTAAAAATAAAAAAAAACATACGGGTCGAATTTATACCTCCTCCTTTTTGGAAGTCGGTAAAAAAGTAAGAAAGGACAACATAAAAACCACGGAGTTCGAAGACCTGAAATTAAAATGCGAAAAAATTAAAATTAAGCAACTGAAACAATTTTCTAACGAATTTCATCAGAACCGGTTCAACACCTTTGATAAGTAAAAACATTATTACAGACAACGATGACTAGTATCTCTCATAGTGCTTCAAATAGCGTGACCCAGTAACGAACACCATAACGGTATTGTGGGTCACACAGCCGACTGCCTAACCAGGTTTAATACTCTTTGCACTTAGTCACCGAAAGTATCAAAGACAGCGAGGAAGTACCTTTAAGATTCCTTTCAGGTGAGTAAAGGAAGGTCGGTATCGAGTTGAATACACCCTGGAGACCGCGGTCCTGTCAGTGACCCTTTTAGGAAGGTTTATTGTACCTTTTCAACCACGTCGCGTTGAGACAATTATCGCATTATCACGATATAAACAGGTGATTCTAGCACATGTATCAAAGAATCGAGAGATTTACTTTTCGGTGAAAAATTTAGTTTTCACTAAATAAATTAAATATTAAATATTGGTTGGACATTTCACTCACAACGCCATCTGACCCCAAACTAAGCAAAGCTTGTAATATGGAAGCCAGCTGTTATACTAACAGTTTAAACTCCTAGTAATAAGTCGCTTGTAAAGCTGCTACCAAATCAATTTTTCAATTTAATGGTGCAATAGCTAGCCAAATATTGTCTAATTATTATAATACTAGCTGTACCCTGCCACGCTTCGCTGTGGCACATAATATGTGACTGATGCAAAAAATAGATAAAAACAATCCTTGATGCGGATTATATATCATTGTAAAATTTCAGCTCGATCGGTGCAGAACTTTTTGAGTTTTTGAAGCGTACGCTACAAAAACTCAAAAAAGTTTAACCAACATAACATTTTTATATATAGGTAAAGACTAGCTGTACCCTGAACATTCAAGCGACACGATTTTCACGTAAACGTCATCCTGCAGTAAATACCTATGTGTTTACTGTGATAGCTTCTGTGTGCATATTGCATATGCCGTATGCCAGGACTAGTTTGAAAGTTAAATTCAATCTGTATTAATTCTAAGTAATTCTGTGAACCTCTACTTAATTAGTCCTATAGTTAGATTACTAAAAATATCGTACAAATATTTTTTCTTACGCTTCACAAAAAAAAATTTTTTTTTTAAAGATAGCAGACCTCTGTCAGCTTAGTACAGATAACATGTATTAGTTAGTTTACCTACTTATGTACCTACGCTAAGGGACCGATGACTGAAGAACTGTCTCAAATTATTATCATTGAAGGATGTTTGTCATATTTTCCTAACAAAATGAAATATAAACGCCTCCTGTAGAGCACCTGATTTTTGAAAGGTATTTGCATTCATCTCACTATCTGAAAATGAAAGATTGACCGAAAGAAAAAAAAAAATAGTCCCTTTTTTTCTAAGTCAGTTAAAACGAGAACTTTAGAATACGAGTAATAATAAGTAGTTTATAATACGTAGCAATACGATACGAGAGAAGAGGCTAAGAACTTTTCAAATTACCCTCGTAACTAGGACGTATCATTAGATGACCAGTACCTACCAAGAAAAGAAATGACAAACATGAAATTAAATGCAATTCATATCGTTATGTTAGTATTGTCTACATTACGGTATGAATCAAGCTGGAATAGCTGTGACTCAGTGTTACAGTGGGTCAAATTTCTCTATTCGCCGTTATGTTATTGGTTTTTACTGCTAATTGGTATTAATCTTCTGAAGTAAAGTACTAGGTACTAGCTACGTCCACGGTGTACGTGTTAAGTACCTACACTTAAAACCGCTCGAGATATTTTATTTACTTGCACAACGTACCTACACCAAAGATCTCAATACACAGATGTGCCCTCTCAAACTTCAGGACGCACGGAATCATGTCATTGTTGGGAAGAGTGCGCTCACTCATACTCATTCCGTTCCAGTCGGTTGCAGGAAGCGGTGAAGGCCGTACGTTTTTACTTATCACTATTCGTTGTCAACAACCAAAATAAGTAGAACCACAGCATATCGCGCTAGCGATTCTAGGAGTCAAGTAGATTGGTTATGTGTAAACTACTTACGTACACGTAGAGACGCAGTTTATTACCAATTTCAAGTTACTCAGGGCACATCCATTGGTTTACATCGATGACCTACACAATATATTAGACATTATGGGTAAAACTGACAGCTATACACAAACGACCCATTAAGGTATTGCAAAATAGGACAACAATACAGTTTTGTTCTGGGGGGATGTGCAATGGAGACCACAGACAGGCGCGATCCCAGTCTCAAATTTTGGAAGGGGTCACCAGCACGCAGCCTCAAATTTTGGAGGTATGGTTTCTGATGTCTATGATGGAAACACAGTAGTAAGTAGTAATATAATTATGTCTTATGGCATATTTATTATGTTCTTATGGCAACCATTACACCTGCCATTAATAGCATAGTGTCGCGCAGCTATTGAAACATGAAGAGTCCAAATCTTTACCTAGCACTGCACTACTCGTCACCGACAGATGTACGACAGTTTATCGCTATGCTCTATAATTTCTCTGGAAATGGTATATTGCCTTTCAAATCGTAGCACAGTGATGATTGCTCATTACTTCTTGGTGGTAGAATAAATGGCAAAAGTGTTGTACTTCCCCAGGCAGACTCTGCAGAGAGCATCCCCCTACGAAATTCTATTAATAATGTATTGTACTTTAGATTGCTATAAAATGTCAGAGAACTAAAGTCACCTACATTGCTCCGGGCATCAGCAAACTGAAGGCGGACTAGTCATATCTGTCGCAGAACAGATAACCGTTGGGGTAGACGGGTTCTGGAGTGGAAACCGCGAATCGGTAAACGTAGTGAAGGACGGACGCCCTGTGACTACGAGTATCTATACCATAGGTTCCCAAAGTGGTCCATGTGGACCCCCCAGGGGTCCATAGGAGACCACATAGGGGTCTACGTTGACTTGTAAAGAAAACAGGGGTTCACAAATTGTAAAGTGAGGGTACACAAAAAAAATCTGTCAGTGAAAGAAAATTCATCAAGTACATCCATCTCACTAAATGTATGACTATACTAAGTATGATTTATTTACATTTCAGAGTTAATTTGATTGTAATAATAAATGTTTTGACGTGACAACGTCTTATAAATTGGTTTGCCGGGTGACACTTCAAGAAACTGCGTTACGCTCCGCTCACGTTATGCGCTCACAACGAGAGCGAGTGAGAGGCACGCGTCCCTTCCACTCGGGCATGGTTAGCCCGCCTAAGAGCGAGAGAGACAGACATAAAAAGTGAAAGGCACGCGTCCCTTCCGTAAAATTATTTTACCACTCAAAGTCGTTGTCACGTAAAACTTTCGCCCGTATACAGACTTTACAGGCAACCAATTTTTTTTAGTTTTGTTTAACATCAACTAACCACAAGTATTATTTAAAAAAATAGGACACAAGAAAATGTAGTACTTTTCTTTTCTTCTTAACACCCCCCAAATTAGTGTGATATTTTTGAAGTTTTGTGAATACAGTAGAAAATTTTAGCAGCACGGGGTCCACCGAATATAGTAAAATTTTGAAAGTGGTCCACGAGAAAAAAAGTTTGGGAACCTCTAATCTATACGAATTGACAATTTACGAAAGGAAGCTGGTGGTGGCTGGAAATGTAAATTCGAGGATCGGGGTGAGTGGCGTATTATTACTTAGATTGGTCATGTCCAGTACTGGACGAATATGGGCTTATTGTGATGACGATGATGATGATTAAATATCAGAAATTGGAAAATTACGGCTCTACAACGAAATTTCCGAGATATGTATACCTATGCGCAAACGACTAGGTACACACTAATCGGGGAGTTCATTGCAAGCTCTACTTCATGCCATTGCCATTACTTTACTATACTTATACTATCTTGGCTTGGCAGGTCCTTTCCTACGGGCTAGTTCCTATTAAGAGCTATGAAATGACTCGCAAAATCTTTAATTTTGAAAGTAATCATAATTTATGTTTTAATTATTGTTCAACAAGCACCCTTTCCATTATATAGTCCATATTAATTAACGCCGATAACAATTGTTATACCCAGTTTTTTGCTATTGCGAACCCTCGTGGGTTTATTCTTCATTTGAAGTGCTGTAAAGTTAATTTGTGGTGCTGTTTTTAGGAGAGCTTAATCTTATTTAAAATAATTGATGGAAACCTTTATGTATTTAAATATTTCACATTTGTAAATGGGCACACTGTTGTACTTTTCAATAACGTGGTAAGTAATTTTATATTTATTGATATTTTATATTGGTGGACATTTCACACACAATAAACACCATCTAGCCCTAAACTAAGCAAAATTTGTACTATGGGGACCAGATTATTAAGTATATAAACAATAAGGCCGCTAATTTAAATGTATAGAATAAGTTTTTGTTAAGTTTCTTTTGTGATTTTTTTTTTTGTATGTCTGTGGCCTTTAATAAAGAGTTATCTTATCTTATGTATTATTATTTTTCTTTTTCTCAATAGGCCCCCCTATCATTGAGTACGGATAATGCCTGTGTCTGTTTCGGATTTTAAATCCCATACCGTCTTGTTGTAGTTGGTGCTATTTATTATCTTATAGACCGGTTACCTGCAGATGATGGCTTTTCGATAGGTTCACCGTTTGTGTTTTGTAGAAATTCTACATTCTGTGATTATTTTCCATGTATCGATAAGGATTTTATGCAACATATGCATTAAAGTTTATATCCAGACCGTTTTCTTGAACTAACCTTGTCTTATACAAAGCTAGTTCTCAAAATATTTATTAATATTAGGTAATCAATTCATACATTAAATTCATACAAAGGCCAATATAGAAATTCAGAAAACACATGATTCACAAAAAAAATCTATGTTTAAAAAATTTTAATTGTTTACCGTTGACCGAAATTAAATAAGAAATACTTTGCGACCATTGGTGGAGTTTAATTTTTATATCGATTTCAAATAAAATTAATTTTAAATATCTACTAAATTCCTTGAAATATGTTAGCTCCAATGAGAAGAATATACCTGTAGGCAAACAAGTAAGTATACCGTGGTATGCGATGCATAGGACGACGGCAACATCGCGAAAGCTAAATCTGAAAGCATGCGGCGAGGAACGCCGGAGCTGAAATAGCTTATACAGGGACGAATTCAAAACCATAAAAAATATGTTGTATGCTTTAGAGCTGTTGTTTTTGAAAGAAATAAGTAGGTACATAACCCCTGCCACTGAATATTGGGCTAGCACAAAACGCACTCAACTAACTTAAACTTACTTAGGCACTTACGATATACGAAAAAGATACTTATAAACCTTACTCATTCTAAGTAACGCCGTAAATCGCAGTGGGCCACCTAGCGAGCAACACGGAAGGGAGTAGGCATACACAGCGTTTCCCCTCTGTCAAAGTACAAGTCCGCGTGGACCATGGAGTTTGATAATATACTGTAGCTGAGGGCGGAGCTAGATTTGTGAATGGTGCTTTATTTTTTATGTGTTAGTGATTTGGCTGTGTGATTATGATCGGCAATGGATCGGTACAGGTATGTTTTGTATGTAATAGTGCGGCTTTGCGCTAATGTGCAACTTTCCCCTCCCGCAAGAAATGACTGAAAGATTTGAACAATATTTTTAGCTAAGGCTTCCTTGGCGTGCTTGGGAAGACCGAGTTGCTCGATGGGGCCACCTAGCGAAACTTGAACATGTAGCGACAAAAAAGACCAGCAATGGAATTTAAATTTTACGACAATTGTGATAATGATGAAAGTTCATTAGATCTATTTCTACCGAATGCGAAAGTTCTATTGAATATAAAAGCATTTTCTAACAATGGTACCCGTGGCAGTAATGAGTTGACCTCATGCGGGCTCTACTGCCTACCGTAGAAGCAGGTAAACCATTCTTTTTTACTTACTTCTAAACATAAAGCATCCAAAAGTCCATTCTAAGACTCAAAAAAAACTATTTCGTCGTACCGATGTACGACGAAATAGTTTTGTAACAAAACAGGGATGTATTTATTATTTAACGACAATCATTTAAGTAGAAAACCTTGCTAAAATCCCATGCTTGAAAATAGAGTGCGTCCAAATCCAAAAAAACGACAAAAATTAAGAAAAGAAGAGGTCGCCCACGAAAAAAAAACTAACCAAAACCAATAGAAGACAAAGAGATGAATGTGACGTCATTTAAATTTCTTTTCAAGAACAAAACTTTTGTTCGCAACCCAACTCAACCAATCCAGAGTCAAAACTACCCGGACCCGGAGTACTGTGTAGTAGTGTCTGGGTGTTTCTATGTATAATAAGTATATCTTTAAAACTATATAAGTATTATATCAACTATCTGGCCGCACTAGCACAAGCTTTGCTTAGTTTGGGGTCAGATGGTGTTGTATGTGAATTGTCCACCAATATTTATTTATTTATTACCTCGCCATTTTAGAAACCATTTAATTTTTTTTGCATAGTATTCATTCTATGGTTTTTTGGTTTCTACTTTCTGGCTATGCACGGCCCTGGTCCCGTCTACTGAGTCCAGCAAGCTAACGTTATGTGAATGCACCGATCTATTTTTATATCTGTTAGGTACTCGTGCAAGTGACCAAGATAACTGGGATCTGCAGCTGGCTTGAATATCTTCACAACATTCGCATTGCAAATAAATATTGTCTTCAAATATCCTCACAAAAATTGAATTATTAGTAAAAAGAAAACTTGAATTGTGGAACAAATTGCCATATAGTTATATGGGTTCTTTATAAAAAAAAAAGCGTTTTACTAGTAGACTAGTACCTATTCCGGTTATGTCTGTCTGGCTGAAATCGTATCCTGCAAACCATAAATCGTCACACGCTTTTTCGTAATATCTAAACAGTTGTCAAATCGTATTAAAAAATCCACAAAAATCTGCAGTACGTGTAAGTACCAAACAGTCTTTTTGAGAAATCAGTAATTCGATCAAGTTTGAATCTTTATGGGCTTAGGTATGTCAGGTAAATAACAACAAATAGCAAGAACTGGCCAAGTACTAGTCATGAGAATTGTAGGAATGGAAAACAAAAATATAGCATTATTAGTTGTAGTACCTACCTAAGAAGAAAGCCTCGGATTGAGAATCTCACTCGCACTAAACTTGGCTAATTTTGTTTCAAAGCTATCCAAATATTATATAGTTACCTAGCTACTATTTCTATCGAAGCGGTTGGTATATTTACATTTACACTATTATTTACTTAAAATTGTAATGGTACCATGGCTACGGTTACGGTTTTGGTCACGTTTTATTTATACTTGAATGGTTAATTCTTTACAGCAAGGACCAAGGGTACTTACCCTTGGTCCTTGCTGCTAGAGCCGTTTACCTGCCCGAGATAAGCCTTTACCGACTGACCAAACGACAATAAATGTTCAGAATTTAGAATGTAGTTGTGGAGAAACTGCCTTCGTTTTCCAAATAAGTATCTATTAAAACTTGATTAAAACCAAAACATTAGTGTATGTACCTAACACCTAACTACTCGTAGTTACGTGGTGACCTTACCTAATCATCATCACACATCACTTAGGTAATGTGTGATCTTTGATTATACACTTGATAAATACATTAGGTAAGTACCTACAATATTTGTGGTATATTTTGCAAAATAAAAAAATGGTAGTTATTACCTAGGTAGGTATAAGTTACAGCTGTTCTAGTCGAGAGAACGGCGACTGCCGATTCGGAACCCCGGGTTCAAATACCACGCGCACCACTGTATTTCCGAACTCATTTGCGTTATGCCGCTAATTTAAAATGGTGAAGGAAATCATCGTGAGAAACCCGATATGAACCTAGAATCTTTCGAAGTCATGTGTCATCCACCAACTGGGCCAGCGTGGTGGATTATGACATCTTGCGACAGAAGGCCCACCGCTTAGCCATTTCACGCTAAATTTTTTACGATGTTTTGCCGAGTAAGCTGATATTACATGAATATAAAACTGATAAAGCTATGTATCATATGAACATTCGCTGATGAGCGTCCACTGTTTCGCTGTTTGAATGTTTGTGCGAACCTCGATATCCTTGCGAATTGCGGTAATCGCGTCATTCCAAGCTCGCTTGCCATCCGCGAACCGCGTTGCAACGTCCGCCCTCAGTTCGAATTTGGCGCGCGGACCAGCGGCCAAGCACTCGCGCGCGCCCTTGCCGAGGCCAAAACCAATCGCGATTCGCGAGCCGGCCAAGTTGGCTGAGAAGTCAGTTTTGTTGTGTTTACTTTTTGTTTTCGGACCCGTTTTACCAAAAAAAAACAGTTTTCTGTGCTGTGTTTAATTTGTGTGTTGTTTAAGGAGTTAAATTAAATGAAAAGCTATTTGAAATACTTAACAAAGCTGTGTGCGACGTCGAATATTCATGGTAGGTATGTAATATTTATTCATTTTATCAGTGGTCAGCGCGCTTATCAAAATTCTGCTTGCGAACTTTACTAAAGTAAAGCTTTATTTCCTTTGTTTAGGAGAACCGACGCGCATCGATGTCCGCGTAACCAGTTGTACGTTATAGTACTACGTGTAGTATAAACAATAATAATGGACGCGGAGCGAAGAATATACATAAACGAGGACCATCCACTTAACGCCCCAGGTGCAACTAAAATCTATCTAAACGCTGGTAAAAGTAGAAAAGTAGATTCGCCCAACGACGGGACTATCATACATTTAAACACAGGTGAATTTTGTTATCTCGTTTTTACGCACATACAAAATCACCAGAAACTTGTTCGCTAAAATAACGTGTTATTTTTTTTTTTAGACAAGCAGGCCGACCTCGGCGTTCATTTGAATACAACATTCTCTATAGCGTCTTCCAAGAAAATAAAGCTATTGTTCCTGTTAAACTTTTTGCTCAGTTTAGTTTGTATGGTTATATGTTTTTGTGTGGCTTGCTACTATTGGAACGAACTGAGCGCGCTGCGGAGACAAATTGATACAATGAAAGACCACCTGTTGATTCAAAACTTAAGCCAAGAGAAGCTGACGGTCCAGAGCCCTCTGGTGAGGCCCCCGAGACCGCCAGAATTAGAATCGCGAGAACCTCGCACTTTTACTCACTCTGAACAGTCAAATGCTGAAAAAACCAAAAAGTTTTATGTAGAAGATCTTGGAGACAACCTGCTGTTTGTTGACTCGAAGAAAAAAAATGAGACTGATAATAAAATAACCACAACACATTTAGCAACTATTCAAAAAGGTACTATTTTTTTATTTCTGTGTTTACTTATTACTACTTAACAACTCTATTTTAATCACAGATGCACATAGATTTCCTATGTCTATATCAGTAATGTGAAAAAGATTTTAAAAAGGACCATAAAAAATTAAAAATATATATTTTATATAATATATTGGATTCCTTGTAATCTTAGTGAGAGAATCCCCATAATTTATGGATGACAGAACATTAAATTGAACTAGTTATTATGTCAGAAAAGACTATTAAATTAGTTAATGCTAATAATACAACATTAATAATGATTACTTCATTTAACTACTCATATATTTTTAATCTTGGGACTACTTAGAAGTAATTACCTGCCTAATAATTAAGTAAGATGTCCATAACTGAATCCATTTATCATTTCTAATTATGTACCTACATATTTTTTTATGTTAACAGTCTCACTCATAATTCTATAATACCTACTAATATTAAAAACTCAAAAGTTTGTATGTATGGATGTATTCATGATCATTACTGTTTTATGCAAAACACCTGATGTCTCTGGATTAAATTTTGTACAGATATACATACCTAGATTATATACTGGAATATCACATATCCGCTGGTTTTATTTTGAGAAAAGTACGAGAACTGGAAATACGCCGGTAAAATCGCGCTTATAGACACCGCGCGGTAACGCTCGCGTATGGGCGACACTAGTCAATTAAATCTTTAATTAAAGGCCTCGGTTACACTGTTATCTAAAACCTTTACACAACATAACAAATACAATTCATAGACTCCACTTTGAAGGTTTAAAATTTGTGTATAATATATATTTACTACCAGCAGCCCACGGAAACCAACCTGTGTAATTCCCGTAATTTTGTCTTAATAAAAAGTACGCAAGTATACAATAAGTAAAAGTATGTAAGTCTGGAAGAACACCCATGGGTTCCAAATTTCAGCCTGTTCATACATTACGACTTGATTGAGCAACAAACATCCATACATTGACATTTTATAATCTTAATCTCTATATATAAAAATGTTATGTTGGTGTGTGTACGCTTCAAAAACTCAAAAAGTTGTGCACCGATCAAGCTGAAATTTTACAATGATATATAATCCACATCAAGGATTGTTTTTATCTAATTTTTGCATCACAATGTGCTACAGCGAAGCGTGGCAGGGTACAACTAGTAATATATAGTAGTGTGTAATATAATAGCTTTATTTATTATTTTTTTCAAATCTGTATCTAAAGTTGTCATTCTTACTAATATTATAGTCTGTAATGATCTATGTTATATTTGTAACCTTTTCACATCAAAAGAATGAAGAAAAAAATTTAGATAAAATTTCACAATAATGTAGCCTGATCATGAAACAGACATTTTTAATTAGTACAAGAAAATACTGATATAATTTTTAAAAATTTCAGAGATGTTGGTTGTTCATTTCAATGGTGCGGATAGTGAACGCAACATGGGATCTCAATGTGAGTATCTTCAACTACTAATAGCATTACAGCTGCATTTATCATTATCAATGTCACCAGAAAATTGTAATATTTACCATCAGTATTATTATAAAATGCATGAGTTTATAAAGATATCCTAGGTTTGGTTATTTTATTATCTAAACTCATTAGATTAGTACTGACAGTGTTTACAATTTTATGGTGATATCAACTAGTTACCGTAGTCAACTGCTGGACAACAAGTTTCTCCTCTGGTATGCTACTCAACGATGTGCTTAATTTTACTTGCATTCCTAATTCTTCAGAAGTGAGTGCTTAATCTTGGGAAGAACACAAATTAGATGAATCATACAAACAGTATTCTCAATAGACAGCAAAAGGAGGGGAAAAATCCAAAATGCTGGTGTTTATTTTACTCAATGCATTTCCATTCAGCTTGGTAATGCCACCAGTATGCTGGAAACGGTTTCAACTGGTCCCGAGCATCTTGATTATGTCTAGGCCTTTTACATTCTATATTGTTTTTAAGCTTTCGCGATTTGAACACATAATGTTTATAATGTACAGGACTTGAAAGTTCTTGAAAATTAGTGTCCGACCGAAACTGATTTTCCTGCCGAAACCGAAACCGAAACCGAATGTTCGGCCGTGGATTCAGTTTCGGCCGAAACCGAAACCGAAACCGAAACTCACTTGGTCAAGTATATAATTTATTAAAATACTGAAATTTGGTGCATTTTACCTATTATTTTGCCTTAATTAGGCCATGAAATGGAAACACAATATATATCATAATAGGATAGATAAGAAATCAGTAAGAAGTCTTGTAAGTCCTTACAAGTTCTGATAGATGGCTCTAGTTTTCACTATTTTATAATAGCAATATTATAATCAAATTATTTATTTATTTATAATCACATTATTTATATTCAAATCACATTATTTATTTATTTATATTTATTTATTTTATAATAGCAATATTATAGCTTGTTACATATCAGTAATCTGTGATTATAATCTCGTACTTATTTGTACGAGGTTAATTAATAGTGTCCTCGTACCTCGTACGAAAGACTACAAATCTCGTATTTGTACGAGGAACCTCGTACGGTTGGCATCGCTGGTTGCTACAGAACTATCCGAACGGCGACGATAATTCCCGAAAAGGGCCGACAGCGTACGCCAAAGCGTTGCCGCGGTAAACAAAGTTAGGCGATCGTGAACGTGTTTGAACTTGTTAAGTTTCGGTTTCGGCAAAAGTTTCGGCCGATTTTGGCCGAAACCGAAACTGTGGCCGAAACTTGATTTTTGGCCGAAACTCGGCCGAAACCGAAACCGAAACCGAACTTTCGGTCGGACACTATTGAAAATGTTCTTGAAAGGATCAAAGAACACATCGCCGCTGTAAAAAAATCGCCAGACGCAGAAATCTGCGATTGCTGAGCATTTGATTGATGCGGGAACTGGTCATTGGATCGAGCTCCACGACCCGAAGATTCTCTCCACCGAACGTCATTACTACGCAAGAATAGTTCGGGAAGCCTTAGAAATTAAAAAAACATCGTAATTTCAACCGGGAGGATGGTTTTCGGTTATCGGCGTCGTGGAATCCAGTCATAAATAAATGTACGCATCGCGGAGTGAGTTCGGAGAAGCCTGGTGATACGGTTAGTGTTGTGTGTCGTGGTGGTAACCCTGCGATTTTCGAAGACCAAATGAGGGTAGATCTAGATCCCCTCATTTCGCAATGAGACGACCCGCAATTTCTTCAGTCTTCTCGTGACCACGGCGGTTGTAACGCTGCCGAAACGTCGAGGTATTTAAACAATGAATTAAATCGTGATTAAGTCCTGTACATTATAAACATTTTACATTCTATTCAAAATTCAGATGTGACTAGTGTAGTGTAGTTTTTATTGGTAATTCTGTTCAATCAGGTCAGGTTGCGAAATCTTTACTCAGGGGATACAAAACCATACTCAGGGGCCATGAAACCTTTTTCAAGAGGTTGGTGGGAGAATGCCTAAAACAGGTGCAAAGGTACCTCTAGATAAGAATTTCTACATTAGGTACCTACATCTCAGCTTAGGGAAGCGTAGGAAATAAGATTCCATCAGGTTTACCTAATCACTACCGTAATAATGAAAATACGTCGAATAACTCTCTAAGAAGGTTGTTTACCTATTCAAGAGAGTTTTAATCCTTAAAGGTAAAGCATCATCAGGATAGCGCGAGCCTTTCTGTCGTAAAAAAATCCTACAAATATTATAAATTTCAAAGTTTGGATGTTTATTACCCAAGCACGTCGGAACGGCCGTACAAGTCGAAAGAAGAAGAAAAAAGTTTTCATTCCAAAATTAAGTAGAACTTTACAAAGTCTGAACACAGACTAAGGAGGAAGATACTCTATTCTGAATAGAATTTTACAACGTGAATGTATATTTTGAAATGCGATCAAAAAAGGATACACTAGGCGGTTTTTAGATAGCACTAAAACTTTTAATTTTCTAATAAAAAAAAATTTCTTTGCTTTGTTCGCCTCTTATGTCATAAATCTCGAGCTATCTAACATCTAATAAAACAAAGTCCATGTTATATAATTACTTACATTGTGAAACATTACAAGTATGCGATTAAAATGATTATTTATGAGTAAACCACAGGATACGTGTTATTTGCATTGCATTGTTGTCAATGTCAACTCAGAACAGTAGAACTGTTAATGCACACTAAGCTAGACTAGTCGGCTGCATTCTTGTTGAAGTTACGGCTAGTCTATTCGAGAGAATGGGGATTGCCCATCCGGAGCCTCAGGTTCAAATCCCACGCGTGCCACTGTCTTTTCGAAGTCCTATGTGTAATGGCGCTAACTTAAAACCGGTGAAGGAAAACATCGTGAGGAAACCGACATGTACAGGTCACAGGCCTCTTTTTATAAAATAAAAATTGTCAGTCAAAAGGACTGCCGATAGAGATCAAAATACTGTAGTATACTAACTACATAAAACCAAACTATGAATTTTCGTTTGACCGTCTATAGCTCTACGTAAAATTGTGAAACTAAATCGCAATAAAAACCATAAATCAGACAATCCGATAAATATTGACAAACATTTGTCACACAACACCTTTTAGCCCCAAACTAAGCCAATCTTGTACTATGGAATCCAGATAGCTGATCTATTACATTACTTATAATTTTAAATATATAGTACCGAAACACCGGTCTAACGTTGAAGTTACTATTTTAAGTGCTCCTCAGGATAGTTTCCATACCCAACAGTTATGTATCTTCAATTATAACGTGCAAGTGTTCCAGACGAAAGTCTTTCATTCCTTTTTGCATTATCAAGCATGTGTCTACTAATTGACCGTACAGACGCGATACGCCTATTTTTATTATGACTTGTGATTCGATTAAACGCGAATTCCAAAAGAAACTATAGGCGAAGTATAATATTATTATCGTATCACTAAACCTGACTTAGTCCAATTCTGTAGTGGTAGGCTGCTTTCCAGAGTTTGCCGTTCGTCGAGACATCGATCGATAAAGCTAAAAATGTCAATGATTTCGGTTTCGTAGCAAATTCGATACGTCTGTCCAAATTCGATTTACCTATAGCCCATTTTAAAATATATTTTTTTTTGTTATTTAAAATGTTTATAACAAACTGTAAAATAAATAATTGTTCAATTGTCCGGCTAATTAATTAAAAATTCAGTCACTATGATATTGCAAACAGAGTGGAATGCATACGCTCGTTAGTAATAGTATACATACATTCATGGCCTTAGATGTCTATGACAGACGATTCAAGCATCTGTGGGAACTTGGACACTTCCTTTGATAACTATTTGACCATTAGCATAAGCGGTAGTTACCCCATTTATTTTCTCACTTCTGGTACTTAATGTACTACTGTTCTCGATAGGACCTGGATACTTATTCTGAACTCAATGATAAGACTGAATGATAAGACAAAAGGCCGAGAAGTTTGATTCCGGATTTCGTGTCGAGATCAGACTGGGATCAGAATCGCTACGCTGAATTAGAGGTTACTAATATAAGTCATATCGAGAAAGACCGATTCACTATCATACGAGTATAAGCGTGAAGTTCGAATCCCGCTTACGCTTCGTTGGAATATTTTCCCAACTGCAGATGTAGAAGTTGGTCACACTACTACTTTAACGATAAAGGAAATTATCGTGAAAAAACCGGCATTTTTCAAGAAACACGTCTTTCGTAGGTATGCGCCATCCACCGACCAGCACTTGGCCAGCGTGGTTGAGTATAGTTTTGACTCTTCTTATGAGAAAAGGCTCGAGTCCCAGTGGAAACATGAAGTGTATTGCTGGTTCTTTATGTGTACAGACCAAAAACGACTACCAAGATCATATCCACAATATTGACCAAGAAATATTCGGCTGTCATTTATCATATTGTCTTCGAATGAAGTTTTCATTGCAACTCTTTGGTTTTCTCACGTTGTTTCACAATGATTATTTGTGTTTTCCTTGACCATTAAGGCCATTGGTAAATTAAAAATATTAATTTAGATGTTTGCTTGAAACGCTTATTATATGATGAATTCGGGACATTCCCTAAATTGTGAGGTAGCAGCCATTAAAATAATTAACAAGTAGGTAGAATATAAACATCCGGAACATAATATGTTTCGGGATTCAGTGGGTATTTGATAAGAGCCCACGTCCCATGGCTATAACAATAGGGAATAACGTATCTAACAGATAATGTTTAACCTAAACATTTGGGATTAATATTTTTGTTTTGACTCGTTTTAATGACGCTAATAAAGTCGAAATTTTGTCGGTGTATAAATATGTATGTTTGTTCCCATGCGTCTTGTAAAGCGGGTGAACGATTTTAAATAAAATTCAATGCGTAGTAAGTATAATATTCAATATAGAGGTATATATATCATAACAATGTTAGTACCTATATACATACAGTCGATTTAATCAAATAACTAGCCGCTAACTGTACCCCAAAGCTGCTCACAACGCTGGCGGCATTGCCCCGCAAATTGACGACGATGGACAAACTTTTTTAAATTTAAATCGTTATAGAAATTTTCAAAGCTGTCTATCTCTTTCCCCAGTACTTTTTCTAGAAACGTTAACCTTCCAACTGTAACACCGTAATGTTTACACGATACTGCTTCGCGGCAAAAAGGTACCTACAATACTTCCCAGACTGCAATCAGCCTACAATCAGTCAGTTGACACTGCAAGGTAAAAATAACAATCACTCCGCTGACTCGGATACATCTTTTGTAACACATTATCCGAAATAATAAATCAGCCGACATCAGATAGTAATCAAAAATAGTGTACTAGCTATACATACCGGATAGCAGGCTACAAGACGGCAAGTGCTAGATCCTCCCCACTAGGGCGTAAGGCACCCCCTTCTGCGATGCCAAGACGATCCTTGGTCTTCCCTACTTGAGGCAGCAGCTCAAGCCGATGTCGTACCGTCTGAGGTACCTTTGCGATAGTCGGCATACGAGATGTAGTACTCGAGGTTAGGTTAGTAGGGCTTCTGCGGTAACCCTAATTTGGGTAGGCACTAGAAGCCACTTACGGTCAACTACCAAAGGTCCCTTTAAAAAAAATTGGCAGTCATAGGAACTGCTGATGGAAGTGAAAACTTTAAACTCAGTATTTCATGCTTACTTTGGAAACTACGGAAACTGGAACGTGAAACCGGAGGGCGTGGCCATGAGCATGGCCATCTAGAAATGCTGACGCATATCTAGAGAGTCAATGGGAAATGCTGACACATTTTTAAATGGCCATGGTCCCGAGTTTACCCAAAGATTTCTTATCATTCCCGAGCGTGACGCTAGAATTCAATTCACAGCCCACGAAAAACTGTCTGTGACGCGCTAAAAGAACTTTTCACTTCAAAAAAAGCTTACCATCATCATCATCAGCCGCAAGACGTCCACTGCTGAACATAGGCCTCCCCCCTAGATTTCCACAACGAACGGTCCTGCGCAATCTGCAACCAGCGGTTTCCAGCGACCTTTGTGAGGTCATCTGTCCATCTAGTGGGAGGCCGTCCAACACTGCGTCTTCCGGTTCGTGGTCGTCACTCGAGAACCTTTCTTCCCCATCGGTTGTCAGTTCTGCGAGCGATGTGGCCTGCCCATTGCCACTTCAGCTTGCTTACTCTTTGAGCTATGTCGGCCACTTTCGTTCTTTTGCGAATATTCTCATTAC
The DNA here is from genome assembly GCA_017562165.1 of Ectropis grisescens. Classification (NCBI taxonomy): domain Eukaryota; kingdom Metazoa; phylum Arthropoda; class Insecta; order Lepidoptera; family Geometridae; genus Ectropis; species Ectropis grisescens. Next base: position 25,221,710 of record CM029771.1, read on the forward strand.
GGATTCTGTCGCGCAAAGAGACTCCGAACATAGCTCTCTCCATAGCTCGCTGTGTGACTTTGAGCTTCGTTATGAGGCCCACAGTGAAGGACCACGTCTCAGTTACATTAGACATCACTGGCAACATGCACTGGTTAAAGACTTTCGTCTTTAGGTATAAAAAAACTTACCACTACAGCAAATTACAGGAGAATTTATAAATTTGTCTTTCTCTTCGTTAAATACTGAAGAATCTAAACATCTAACCTAGTTAAAGGCACTCCAGTATCAAGTGTTTTAATATTTGCGTAGGTATATGTATTAAGATATTGATTTCCTTCCTCGCCATTTATTGATGCATCAGTGACAGACAAACACTTCATTCAGATAACTATGTAGTTAATTGCAAAATAATCTTGACACAGTTTTATAAAAACGCAAGTTCTTATGAAATTACTCATTCCAGTGTAACAGTTACATCACGAAGTAAATCGAAGATTTTATGATAATAAAAAGAATAAAAGGATCTTAGTCATTATCAATTTTTTTATGAAGCAGTATTATACATTGAAAACAGCATAGGTGCCTATGAATAAATTAAAAAGTAAAAAAAAAATTACAGTTCTATCTAACTTGAAAGATAGGATAGACACATAGACAGTCTTGAGTGACAAAATCCGAGCGAAGCTGGAACGAACCGCTACTTTCATTTGTCATTACGGCTAGATTTGTATTATGCCGTCTTTATTAACAATAATTATAATTAATAATTATCCACAAACCTATAAGGATCTAGAGATGATCTCATGTTAAACAAGAGAAAATTGTAAACAAATTTCGTTTTATATGTTTTTTTTTGTTTCGGGGACGATAAATCGATCTGACTATTTGGTACATCATTTGGAATAAAGTAGGTAGTCTTTATTACAGAAAAAATACGGGGGTGAAATCGCACTACATGTACTTATGATTATTTTTGTGTACCTATACATGTATTCGACAATGAGGTCCAGCGAAGGATCCAACTCGGATGGAAAAGAACGAAAGTGGCCGACATAGCTCAAAGAGTAAACAAGCTGAAGTGGCAATGGGCAGGCCACATCGCTCGCAGAACTGACAACCGATGGGGAAGAAAGGTTCTCGAGTGGCGACCACGAACCGGGAGACGCAGTGTTGGACGGCCTCCCACTAGATGGACAGATGACCTCACAAAGGTCGCTGGAAACCGCTGGTTGCAGGTTGCGCAGGACCGTTCGTTGTGGAAATCTAGGGGGGAGGCCTATGTTCAGCAGTGGACGTCTTGTGGCTGATGATGACGATGATACATGTGTTTAAGCTAACTTGGAACGAAAGAAAAGAAAAAATAAAATAACAATTTTTAAAACATACAAAAGTGAACATTTTTTGACGCATTAAGTAATACATATAATATAATAGAAACAATTTATGAGTATTTCTCAAATATCAAAATATAGATCGTGGCTTTTATTTTTTGAAGATAAACGTTTTAAAATATAGATTATTATAATAAAAATAAAACAAACACGCCGCCGCCGACGAGAACGTTCCCTGGACTCTGTCAGCGTTGCACCTCTGGATCGCTAAACTTAAAAATATTTAGAGATAATACCTAAAATTCTAATTTAAAATTGAGTCTTCGGCGTAATTATCACATTAATGAATTATACTTTTGTTACAGATTCAATCGGGCCTTGGGCGAGAGACGAAGACGTCTCGACTAAGAATAGCGAAAACAAAATAACAATAAACAAAGAACCTAATCAAGTAGTAATTAACGAGGGCGGGCTGTACTTGATATACGCTCAGGTAAGAATACTACAGTGTTAAAGTATTTGCTGATAAAACACCCTACTCAAGGCGATGAGACGTGACCCCCTGCTCAGGTTTGTATCTGGCCCAATTTTTTCATAGAATATAGAGTGACAAGACGAGCAAGACATGTATCTGATAGTAAGCAACAAGCCTGCTCATAACAGTCAAGTACCAAACAATTATTTGAACATGAAGAGAGTCCTAATCGCTCTCTGACCTTCGCCGCCTAGACATATAATATGATTATGATCTTAGCCCAGTAATTTATCTGGAAACATTTTCCTTCATACCGGAACACAGTAACGTTTGAACATTACTGCATTAATTTATTACAACAATAAGAATCCATGAGAAACTAATGAAAATTAATAATACAGTAGCACCCGATAAGTTAAAAGTCCAAAGGAAATAAAAAGTTAAAAGTCCAAAGGAAATAAAAAATATTTAAAGTTATAGAGGTTTTAAGTTATCAAGGGTTTTTTGTTCTGATGGGAAGGGAACATATTATTTTTGGAAGTTACAGAGGTTTTTAAGCTTTTAAGTAATTTCAAAATCAGGTAGGTACACTCCGCGAGGTATGAGCTGAGCATTGCATTAGTGTGAGTGATCACCAATCAGGCAGGAGCTTGAAATTTTGTCCGCGAGGTATAGGCTGAGCTTTGCATTAGTGTGAGTGATCACCAATCAGGCAGGAGCGCGGCGATACAGAATGGCGCCGCGCCTAAGGCCGGTTGTCACACCTACACTATCCCACACACATGTACACTCACACAAATGCAAAGCTCAGCTTATGCCTCGCGGAGTGTAACCCGTCCTTAAACACAAAATTCGCATCCACATTATTTTTTTTTTTTATAGAAAAAGTAGGTGGGTACTTTCCACGTTAACAATACTTATCCCGTTCCCAGGTGACGTACCTAACGCACGCTCCGAACTGCTACCTGATCTGGGCGCAGCAGAGCAAGCAGAAGCCCCGGCTGCTGTCGATGTGCGCGACGGGCGACGACTCCACGGCGCGGCCGCTGCACAAGTCGCAGATCTCCTGCGCCGTGCAGACCGTCGCCCGCCTGCTGCCAGGCGACGTGCTCAACATCCAGCAGAGAGACGCCAACAGGACGCTCATGCTCAAACCCGGCTACAGCTACTTTGGATTCGTGAAACTCGGCCCGTGAGTTACGTACATGCGCTCACGATTTTGTGATATAGTATAAGCCAACCGCCGTATCACAATTGACTTAAAACTATCAAACCTGGGTGGTTACACCTACTTTGGCGTTGTCAAACTCGCCTCGTAAGTTCGATATACAATATGCGCTCAAAATTTTGTGATGTATGAAACGATTTATAAAAAGTCAACTACCATATTACTCACTTAAAAATCACGTCTCTTGCGTGCGTTTGATGTCAGTAACATCAAAAATTTGTATTTACTCCATTTGATAGGTATTTAACTCGCTGAAGACTTGAGTCAATGTTCGTATACGGCGGTTAAAATGGAAATTTTGATGATTATAGGACAGAAATAAAGTAGCTCGTGATTGTTGTCGATTTTTGTTAGATGCCATGTATTGATTGGAAGATTTTGTCGCAACACTGTTAAAACGATGTTTATGATATACCCTTAGTATAGTAATGTCATATCGTTAGGTTGAATTGAATTTGTGGTAGTGCTGCTTTGGTAACTACTAGTAGTGGAATTATAATTCCATACAATATAACGATATGAAGTGTAAAAACTCACTCGGGGTAGTACTGTCTTCCGTATGTTTTAATACTAAGTGTTTGCCGTTTTGTTTCGCAGCGGTATAGATCCGCTGAGCGTGCAAAGACCTTTTATAATGGTGCCACTGTGTTTAATGTCGACTGAAGTTCCTGAAAAGTTAAAAATCGATTTCTTTATAATCCGTTTAGCTACCTTTTGTCGGTGTAGTCTGCAAACTAAATGAACATGAGTTGAAACTAAACAAACACAGAATTTGTGCTTCATTCTATTCACGGATTAGTCAAGAAAAGTAGTAAAATTACAAAACTTGACTGCTCAATTTTGTCTTTCTAACTTCGATTGACGTATGTAAGCCTTGAGGAAATGTTTAGAATACGGCAGTTAGTCTGTGAATAACACTTATATCAATGAATATAGGTAAACCATAAGTAAATCAATAAAATAAATGAGCGAAGTCAAATCGACGTTTATGTCGTCAAATAAAATAAGAGACAAAATTAAGCTTAAGTAAAATTTTGTAATAGGGTTTTTGGGTTCACTTAGTTTACAGAATATACAGGTGTAAACAATAGTTTCAGTTTTATGGTCAGTATTCTCTAAATTTATACTGAAATTATTCTTTTATTTCTAATCTTGGTATTTAATATTCTTTATGTAAAGTTATTGTATATTACAGGTTTGTCTTGTGTTATACAAGCTATGTTATGTAATATGTAGATTTTTATGGACTGCTATGTCATTTTACTCCAACATGAAACTCCCTAAATCACTAATTACATCAGACAAACGATTATTTATAAATGGAGGCAAAAACATCCGACTATCTTCGAAAAAGAAAACTATATTTACTCATTGAATAGTTCTTTAAATCTTAAGCTGTAAGGTTAATTTTCATCTGGGGCAGTTGATGTTGTAGAACGATTTGCAACATGACACCTTCAGAGGGCTCAGGCAGATATAGACTTTACCTCACATATATTAAAGCATTTCCATCTTTTAAATAATTGCGGATATAATCTTTTATCATTCACCAACTTTAATCCAAAAATGCGAGTCTAAGCACTCATTGATCCAATCACACATTTAGACATGAGGTTAAATTTAAAGTAAAATGACATAAGCATAAATCCGTAGATTTCTTCGTCGATGGTTAAACGTTTCATGAAATTATTTGGTGTAGTGGCTTACGGAAAACGAAACGAAAAATAATGATCCTTAGTACAAGTGTTGATACAAATGATACGGAATTTCGTTTCGAAACAAAAATACGAACCTATCGAAATGAAACAAAAACTAGTTAGTCAGAACAAAATAAAGTCACGTCACTCGAAATTTCTAAGCTCTGTATCTTTGTCTTTTTAGTTTGTGGAACAAAAGTACGGGAATCATACTTTTTTAATCTAACTGGCGGACTAATTATTAGTTTTATTAGCTGTCTCGCCTAATCATAAAAGATATTGACGCTGTTGAAATTTAACTGTAACTAAACGTCAGCCCGTAATAAGAAAGAGGTTAATAAAATTATCATATACATACTTTGCTTGCAACAAATCCGGGTAAATACCAATCGGGTACTTGAATACATTAACCACAAAACCGCCGTTTCTAAAATGTAGGTTATTGCCTTAAAACGTCATTCGTCTTATCCTACAGGACGTCACTAAATAATACAGGATGTAATTGAATTAATAAGCATTATTTTCACTTATTGAAAAAAACCGTGGTGGGCGAGTGCCTAGAGTGGCTAGGGCTACCCGTAAATCAAATAACATACAAATCAACATCTCTGAATAAATCTTATGATAGTGAAATAGACTACTTGATGAATACAAAATTAAATAACTACTTACATAAAACAATATTACGTAAAAGTATCTAAAAATATCAATGATAAATAATTGATATCCATAGTACATATAGTAGCTAAGACGCTGACTGCTTTCGTATGGTGAATAACGAAATTATCAACGCGAGGAGTAAAGGTCTGCCCACTTATGCGACTCCGCTCCCACGCGACAAATAAAATACACTCAAATATGGGTTTTACGTCGTGCCTGTTAAGATATAGATTACATTAGCAACATAAAATAGCAGACGGCTGTCAACGAGCGGTCTGCTGGTGTATGAGTGGGCGAAGACCTTAAGCTGGCTTTTGTCATGAATATTTTCAATAATCCATGTTGGATGAACCGCATAGGTCAAAAGTCTTAACTCCAAGGTGCACATATGTATTCCCTAGAAAGCGATGTATATTCCACTAAGTTATTTTTTATTAGATAAACAACCATTAGGTAATTAAACGCTACGAACTACATCGTAGAATGCATAATCGCTTGTTCACATCCGCTTATCATTGAAAGACTTGTAACACAGGTTTTCTGCAATACCTGCACATATCTAAGTAAAAATATTGCTCATAAATTAAATTACTTTGTGTATTACCATTACGGTCACAAGTTATTCACCCGTTTTCCGTTGAGTCACGAAATAGGCCTGTAGGACAGGTGACGATGGTGCTTAAGTTTAGTGAAATAAGGATATACACAACATACGTAAGTGATTTTAGTGCCATATCAAAAATGTTCTATTGTTTTTCTGAGTTATATTCTTCAAATTAGACTGTTATTTTTCTGTTTTGTCAGGCGAACTCGGCGATATAGTTGTTCCTGATTTACCTGAACGTAACTCAATTATTGGAGGGCTTTACAAAAGAACTCTCAAAGAACACTGTTTTTTTTTTCAGAGTAATGTTGCTAGTAAGTCTATTTGAGATTTATAACCTACTGAAATTCAAATTTTAGCCTCTTCCGCCCATATACTGTCTTACCAAAACGATTATTGGTTTGCTATTGCCCTCTCATTAATTGTAACCGAGTATAAAAGAGAAAACGATATTAAAGCCAATTTTAAGTTAGGCGTTAGATTAAACATTAAAAATTATTCTGGCGACATTAAAATTTTCACATTTGTAATTTTTGTAGGAAAACAAATAAGTATGTGTACTGTACAATGTACATACTTACATGAATTATGTATTTTCAGTTATAATTCGACGCTTAACAATACATGTTTGTAGTCGATTGAACATAATAAACGGATTTACAAATGCATCACGACGCCATGTATGGTTTTGTAAATGATGTATTTTTTCATGTTTTGTTTGAAGTGAATAATTTTGTTATGAAAATACGGAGTTATGACCAAAGAAATTGTAACCATACGTTGACGTTTGTATATGACACACTTTGTAATCCCCCACTTGTCGACTCAAGCATGTTGGTGAAACGTCGGATTTCAGTCACAATAAAGAGTGTGTACACAAAGAAGGATAAATCACTGTGTAAATACTACTTTAATCGATTACTTTAAACTAGAGGGTACTGGTGGGTAGTGGGTTGGGTACTGTGGAATAAGGTAGCTTTATAGCGACCATCTGTACATAACAAAAGAGACCACAACAGCTCAACTTATGTTCCACAGAAATCAGGACCTTCTTTCTCAAAGAACCAAGTGCAGTGTGTATTAAAAAAAGTAAAATTTTGTTAACGCAATAACGGCGAAAATTATTTAAATATCACTATTATAAAGCTATGTTTATTCCATCTTGATAGATGATCACCGTAAAGTTGCCTTTCTAGACCCTAAAGGAGTTTTAATTTGACTAAAACGAAAAAAAAATCAATTTGGTCATTTTGGTGATATTACGTATACCTACTGATACGAGTATGAAGATGTGTAGAATATGAATCTGATCTCTAAAAAATCGATCCCACATTGAAATCCAAATCCATTGGAATATTATGAGAAGCTTACTAAAGTATTAGTCATTTGGAGTCTTTACTATTAAGTTTTGAAAGTAAGTCAACTTAAGAATTGTTTACTTAACGTTTGCTCAAAAGCATCTGATATAAACTATAGCATAGGTAGATGAGACACTGCCAAGTAATGTTTGTACTTGTATTACACCATTGAATGCTTTGTAGCAGCCATGACAATCAGGGAATAAGTTTAAATTGCAAAACGTAAAAACAAAATTGTTCCAATTGTACGCGTTCTACCTTCCTCTAGAGGTGACTTTGGTAAACCCTATTGATCTCTGCCAAGTAAATAGATGCACTATTAACTTTAATTATGGGATACTAACACCATTGCGCGGTTCATAATATTATGTAGGGTTTAGTTACCATGGTTACATAGTAGCGCGAGTCCTTGACATTTCGAGTTGAACGAGTGAACTGACGAACCATTCGTCGGATTCCTCGCGAACATAGTGCATAAAACTACATCGAAATATCGAATTTAATCGAATAGTGTACTGAACTACTGTGATGTAAAGCGACAAATTCGCGACGTAAGCAATTCGCCAGTCCGTTACGGCACAGTGCCGCGATGCTATTTCAATGTATAAACTAGCAATGTGCTTGTCACTTTTATTTTATTTTATAATCACATTTATCTCTTTGTCCTGTAATTTCTCTATAAGTTTAAACTATGTTAGTAGTGCATTGTTTAAACAAGTGCCATACCTAAAATTCAATGCGACAGAAATCGTGAAGAGTTAGTTACCAAAGTTACCTCTAAAACAGGTTGATACATCGTAGATACCTCGCCCGAAGGAAACCATCTATGGTGTAAAATAAGCACATAGGTACCTAATTAAGTAATTTAAGTAATACGTCAATTCAAAATGTTGTTTTGTAAGGGAATTACAATATTGCTTAATCATAATATTAATAGTTACCTCATTTAATGCAAAACATGAAGATGTGGTTTTATGGTGCTTTGGTGCATGTAGGTTTTACCTGCACATGTTTATTAGGCTTAAGTACATTTAATTAATAAATGATTGCAAATTTTGTGTGTAAGTACTGTTATTTTGATAACTTATTAGTCTGATATGTGTATATCGTAATGTCTAATTTGCATTTTTTTTATTATATTGAAATTGTAAAATGTTATGAAGATTCCAGAAAAAAAAATAGAAAATGAAAAGTTAGTTATTGTAAGATAAATGTTTGTAAAAACTTGTGATATTGAAAGCAATACATTTTTTTTGAATATTTTTTAGGACATTTAGTAGTACGTACTAAAGATAGTACTTCACAATTGTACAGCAATATGGATGTATTCATATAAGTAGTCATAGCTTAAGGTAATTGTGTACCTACCGGTAGGTATGTCCACCGTCCAGAAATAAACGTGCCTTAAATATTCATGTGTTTTATTGCTAATTGATCTTTTTTTTTGTAAGTAGGTACTAAATTAAAATTGATTCCTTATAAATAAATCTGGAATGAACTTAGATGGCCACACTGCCGTGTGTCTAGCTCTAGATCATATATTCATATAAGTAATACATAGTCAATTAAACCTACACAAATTGACGGGCCAAAGCCGCTGCGCTGCATTTATTGACAAGAAATAAAAGGGTTGTTTCAATAAATTGCAAAACGTAAAAACAATAAATATATCGTTAGCTACTTACAGTTCAGGCGCTTCTTATCAAAGTCAAATAGGAATCTTCTAGCTCAGCGTCACTGCTGGTCTAGTCGGAAGAACGCAACTGGCGATCCGGAGCCCCTGGTTCAAATCTAGGGAATGCAGAACCGGTTCCGTTTTGGAGAACCGGGACTTTCGGGCTAAAGAACCGGGATTCCCGTGATTTTCGATACTTTATATAAGAATTTATAAAATACATAACAAATTTAAAATTGTAACGGCGAAAGTAAGAAAAAAGACAAAATGGCAGAGCAAAACAAAAATCTTTAATTCAAATCAAATTAACATTTTATTTCTTGTTATCAGTCTTATTTAGTATAATTGTACAAGAAGTATGCATTTTCTATAAGCTACCTAATCCTACATAATATCAGGTCTTTAAATATGGCGTGTATGGCTCGGGAACTTCCACCTTCCACGTGGTGCACCCTGAGCATCACCGTCACCGCCATCATCGGCTGATAATATATCGACCAAGTAAAATTCCTAAGTCTTCCTGATGAGGGTCCTCCACGAGCACTCTGATTAGATCAGCAGAGTGCTCGGTGGAAGGACAAGGCCCGCGACGCGGCCATAGAAGCGGAACCGCGGCTATCCCTAACCGCGGTGGTGAGGGTGGACCACTGGCTGCCGATCATTTCTGCCGTCAGAGATGAGATGAAAGTCTCGCGACGTAAAGAGGTCGTGTGAGTTATAAGAACGAGTTAGAAACCTCTCGCTCCTTAACTAAGGCGGAAACGGACAGGGGGGGCGAGCCTAGAGAGTCGTCACTCTGGGCTCGCACGCCGTCAGCACATGATAGCCTGGGGCGTCGAATGATTAGGGCCGTCCAATGCCACACCTAGGGATAGGCCTTCGAGGAAGTGACGCGCCGCTGATTTTCGACGCGTTACTAGAGCCAAATGCGGGGATACTAACGCCGTCTGCGACGCGAGTTCGCAAGGACAGTGGCAGGTAGATCGGGGTCGTTGACGGGAGTGCGAAAAGCATAGACCCCACATAAAACAAAAAAGGTATTTACATATGAAATTCGTGTGTTGTCGTACTGGCCACTATGATCTCAAATATATCTTCTTTGGTTAGGAATTCTAATTTCAAACTTATACATCTATTTACTCGTGCTTTTGTGTTTTGAAACCCGTAATTCATTTGTTTTTTTACCCTATCGGCATTTTTGTCAAATGGATTGGAATGGATTTTGTGAAATGGAATGTCGTTGTCATCGTCGCTTACCATCAGGCGAGATGGCGGTCAAGTGTAAACCCATAAAAGTAAAAAAATAATAATTGAAAACTTGAAATACCGCGTTATTTACGAGTACGAGTTCCACCCTTCCATCGTGGAAACCGAAGGATTAATGATGTGTGTGGCGGCGTTGTCGCAAAAGAAAACACAGTGCGTTTTTAGTTGCAACGTTTTCGTTCTGCAAATTTCGTTGCCAAAGTTGACAATGAGGAATTGAAGGCTATCCTGGACGCAGATATAAAGATAACATGATTGCCCGTAGGTTTGCTCGATGTGCGGACGATGTTAAAATTTCTCTATTCAGAGCTTTTTGTCAATCGTTCTATTCGAGCAGCCTGTGGGTTTCATTTTCCAAAAAATCTTACAATGCTCTGCGAGTACAGTACAATAATGGGTTTAGGATGTTGTTGGGGCTGCCACGCTTCTGTAGTGCTTCAGGAATGTTCACTGAAGCGCACACTGATGGTTTTCATGCTATCATGAGGAAAAAAGCGCATTCTTTACTAAGCAGAATACGTGGCAGCCAAAACAGCATCCTTAACATTATATCTACCAAACCCGATTGTCCGATCCAAAGACATTTAGTGAGTCTAACAATTGGGCTCGTAAGTTAAGTTATATGTTGTGTTTATAATTTGATTCTTCTTGTTTTTGTTTTTTCTTGTTTTTAAATTTTCTGTGTAAAATTTTATTTTATGTACATGTGCATTATGGACTGATGTCTGAAATAAAGATTATATTATTATTATTATTATAAAAGCTTCTAATACGCCTTCTACTCGTCTAAACTTTCACTCTAGGGTTAAACTTGAAATCGGGAATAAATAAGTTCCATAGTTAAATAGGTGAAGTATAATTTCCCGAAAATCCCGAAAGAACCGATTTAGTTTTGAAAGTACCGGTTCCTAAACCGACGCATCCGGGTTTTCCCGGTACTTACGGTACCGGGATTTTCCCGGAACTATTCAAATCCCCCGAAACTCACTCTCTTTTCGAAGTCGTGTGCTTAATTCCATACAAACGGTTAAGGAAAACATCGTGTAGATATCGACATGGTCCTAAAATCTTTCAAGGTCATATGTCATCCACCAACCAACCCTCACTGGGCTAGCGTGGTGAATTATAGCCAAGGGCGGATCCAGGTTTGGCTCCAGGGGTCACATGCCTCCAGAGTAACACCGTAGTCAAATCATAAAACTGTGCGATAAGTAGGGTATCATCATCATCATCAGCCACAAGACGTCCACTGCTGAACATAGGTATTCCTAGATAGGCGCGAGATTTCCACGACCAGCGGTTTCCAGCAACCTTTGTGAGGCCATCTGTCCAGCAGTGGTAGGCCGTCTAACACGGCGTCTTCCGGTTCGTGGTAGCGATTCGAAAGCCTTACTTCCCCATCGGTTGTCAGTTCTGCAAGCGATGTGGCCTGCCCATTGCCACTTCAGCTTGCTTACTCTTTGAGCTATGTTGGCTACTTTCGTTCTTCTGCGAATATCCTCATTACGGATTCTGTCGCAAAAAGAGACTCCGAGCATATCTCTCTCCATAGCTCGCTGTGCGACTTTGAGCTTTATTATGAGGCCCACAGTCAAGGACCGCGTCTCAGTTCCATAAGCCATCACTGGTAGCACGCAGTGTTTAAAGAGTTTGGTCTTTAAGCATTGGGGTATTTTGGACTCCAAAGATGTGCCGAAGTTTCCCGAACGCTGCCCATTCGAATTGGGTCCTTCGCTGGACCTCTTTGTCAAATCTTGTTGAATATTCTACCCATTTGGCCGGATATGTTTTGTGTACCGGTCATGTATTCGGACAGATATTGTGGCTTTGCTGTAAATACACTTCAATACTTCGATATAGTGATAGTCGATGCGGCATCACTGGAAAGATCAAAGCATTACCCAGGTCTTGATGGAATCGAAGGCTTTCTCATAGTCTACATACGCTATACATGGTGGCCGATTATTATACTCTTCGGTTTTCTGTAAAATCTACCGAAGCCATCCATATGGATATGGTGTATAGTGCTGTCGCCATTTTGGAAACTGGTTTGTTCTGGTGGAAAAGAGCCAAGAATAAATAAAAAAATAATAGTGTTGGGACATTAGTTACCAAACGACGAGTATACAGAATTACTATTGTTAAAACACTGATTAAAGTAACAACGAACTACAAGAACTTTTATATTATGTTACTTGCTGCTACGGAAACCTTCATGGGCGAGTCCGACTCGCACTTCACCACGTTTATTTTTATAAACGATAGAAGCTCGTTACGCCGATCAAAGTGACGTTCCGTTACGCTAGATGAATGTTTTCCGTTTTACTGATGCGTTAAAAGAAACGTTAACTGTATAACCTCAAAAGTGTTAAAGTTGTTAAGATTCTATTATTTACAAACGTAAAATAAAAATGCTAACAAGGTCTGTTTTTGGAACAATATGTGTTAACTGATACGTTTTATGGCTGCTACTAATCCAGTTAATACTTTCAGGTTAAGGTTGACACGGGACTTCCGTATTATTGTAAGATGTTTCGCGGATAAATCTACAGATGATGGAAAAGTGACCGAAATACAAACAAAGGACCAATCAAAGGAAAAGAAAACCCCTGAAAATGCTACTGAGAAGATCCAAGAATTGCTTAAAAGTATGATGGCTGAGCCAAAAATCAGTGAAGCAGAATACAGAGAAAAGTTTGCAACTGCGCCTGAAATACCAAGAAGACGAAAGCAAAACGATGAAATCTCAGTCAAAATGGAGAAAATAGGTAATCTTTCTTCGTCCTCGTTTATGGGAAGACATAGAATAAAGTTGTTTGATAAAGTAATCTTGTAGATCATCGTTAGTAATCATCTAAACTCATAAATCACTATTTTTCATGTCATTAGATCTATTGGTACCTGGCCAAATCTTATAATAACATGATCTTAATGAACTCCCGGTCATATTACAGAGGAAAACATCACAAAAGCGGCCAGTGATGTAGCAGAAGCAATAGGCGGAGACGTGAAGCAAACAGAAGCCGAACTACTGTCTCGAGTGCTCGGAAAAATTAACCAGACGTCCACTAGTCTTAGGTAACATAAAATATTATTATTATCTTATGTCATCATAGACCAAGTGGAACGAGACATATGTGAGCTTCAAGCCTCTGTCTCATGGCAGGAAAAGGCTCAAGACGGAGATGAGTGGTTTCTTTTGGTGTCAGCGGCCAGGACCCACTTTGGGTCGTTGAGCCAAATTAGTTAGTTATGTCATCATTCCTAATCAATTGAAATAACCTTAATAGCTTTCCCAGTCATTGATCCAGATTGACAGCACTGATCCCAGAGTGGGATCAATGCTGACATTTTTAGCATCAGTATTGTGTAGTAGTGGGACTTGTAGAGAAAGTACATACTTACACTTTAATTAGCTATTTATTAGTTATACTACCAACAAATAACAAGACTGTTCCGTTGTGAAGGCTATGTACATTTCATAGAAACTACATATCACAAAAGATGTAGGAACATTTCAGTTTCCTCACAATGGTTTCCTTTACCTTTAAAGGCAGTGGTGATGACAAAAATACATTTAAATATAGGTTTTAAACTAGTACTATTCTATTCCATTTTCAGTGACTTGCTTGTGGGCATGAAAGTGGACCGCACAAAGGAGCCTGATGAGCCTGCACCGAGGGAGACACGTGGACAGCATGTAAAGCGACTTGTTGAGAGGACTCAGGAACAGAACACCAGATATACACAGAGAAAAACACAACAGGGAGAAGCTGTACAGAGCAGACCAAAACAGTATGATTTTCATTAATTTTGTGCAAACATTTTGATATGTTTTATTTATTGAATAATAGGCGAGCAGCTTTTGCTGATATGCCTATATCTCAGTGTTGAAATAACAAATTATAGGTAACTAGCTTTTACCCGCGACTTCGTCCGCACAGTACTGTTGAGGCAGTACTCGTATTTCTACTACCATACAAATTCATTCACATTTCCTAATCAAAATCGGTCTAAGTCAAAGTTTTATATTTATTAATAAATGTACAATTTCCACGACAAGTTAAAAAAAATATTGTTTTTAAAAAAAATTATCAAAAACAGATTTTAATTTAAAATCATATTGGGACGGTCGGACGTACAGAGGGTTACTTTCATATATATAACTATTAATGTACTATAGTTTAAGGTTTTACTCTTCAAAAACTTATTATTAATTCTTAATTTAGCAGAGGAAGAAACATTCTTAATACATACGTTTAACATTTGGGTTTATGTCAATGCATGCTAGATGCCAATGTCATAAAGATATTGAAGTCATGGTTCGGATTGGCACATCCGGCTGATCCCTCTACTCTTTTTAGGGATCACAATAGTTTTGGGCTGAAACTAAAGAAACCGTCTGAACTTTACAAACACCTAAGAGTTACAAAAACGCATGTTTTGGGAAAGTCGCAAGACGAATTAATTACATCTCTCCCAAAAGACAAAACTGCTTCAGACCTGGAATCTAGACTTCAATTCCATAAACAATTTATGGCAGGTGCACAAGTAAATACTGCTGGGTTGGGTGCGAGAAAAAAAAGGGAAGACCGAGACATGGTAAAAACCTTTCTACAACAAGACGAAAATGACAGTTACAAAGTGCACGCTATGAATTTAGAAATGCAAAGTGAGTGGTTAACCATAGGTGAGTTCTGTATCCCATTAGCTCTAAAATGGCGCACCTTGATCTATGACTGGTCCCCTGCCTTATTAAAATTTTATCTAAATGCATTCCAAATGACCCTCCCTGACCAGAGTAACTTGGTAAGGTGGGGAAAAGCCTCTGAAAAATGTTGCTATACTTGTGGAGAGGCGATATGTACAGCAAGGCACATATTGGTGGGATGCAAGGTGCTCCTTAATGGGGTCATTACTCACGGCGTCATGACAGAGTACTTGAAATCATACGTGAAGCCATGAGCCTTTCGGTAGCTAGAGCCCAAAAGGGATTGACGACAAACAACAGACAAATTAACTTTGTAAAGAAGGCTCAACTTCAAACTCCAGGAACAAGCCTTACTCAATCCTGGGTACAGCACCTGATTGGACTATTTTAATGGACACGTATGAAAAGCACTACAAAATCCCAGAGGATGTGGGTGTTTCGTCATCCAGACCGGACATTTTCCTTTTTCTAGAGCTACGAAACGCATAGTCCTTGTAGAACTTACCGTACCGTGGGAAACTAATATACCTAAAGACCACGCGATGAAACAAAATAAGTATTACGACCTCCTAAACGAATTAACAAAAAACGGCTATGTAGTTAGTTTATACGCTGTAGAAGTGGGAGCGAGAGGTATACCAGCAAAATCTCTCTATAACCTACTGAAAGACCTTGGTTTATCCAGAAGTGCTGTAAGTTCTATACTAGAACGTGTATCTAAAGCTGCACTAGTAGGCTCATATCAGATTTGGCTGGGCAGGGAGAGAAAAACGAGTGGTGAAGGTGAGTGTTGATGTACGTCAGAAAGGGGCCCCTTAAACCTACGCCCGAGTCACAAGTCTCGGGAACTACTCGAGTTTTTCTCTCTCTGCCACACGATGGACCCGGCACCCGCACGGTGAATCCATGGAATGCTAAGAAGATCGTCTCTCTGGAGGTATATTTAGGAAGTTGTTATACTAAGGATAAAAGTATTTACATCTGGGACGCAACTCTAAATATGAGCTTAATTATAGTACATTTTTGTAAACAACATTTTTGTTTTTCTATCTTTTGCCAAGACATAGAGACTTTGTGGACTTAGACACGTGAGCATGATACGTAGAGTTGCCCATGAGAAAAACCTTTTTTTCTAAATGAACTCCTGCAACTGTAAGAGTTTGGCCTTGAGTTTTGTTTATTGAAATGGAAAATGCTGGTTTCAGAGGAAACTGTACTCTTTTAAACGAAAATGGTAAGTCAGTCGGAATTATAGGAATACGGGGAATCAAGACATTCTGTCCTTTTGCCATTCCAGTCATTATTGTAGCCGTAATAATGTTGCGTCCCAAATGTGTGATTTGTAGCCGTGTACCATTACATAGCCTTGGCGCGTTGAGATTCCTCATTAATAGGACTGGAACACCAACTTTTAGCCTCAACTTATGGGATGGCACTCCAGATAGTTCCAAGGAATTGAGGAATTCTGAAAGGTATGATGTGGTCTGTTCGGTGTCCATAATATTGTCCACTGAAAGGTATTCGACAACATCTCCCTCGACGTTTGACATGATTTGCTCATTTATTTTGTGAACGTTCTCATTAGTCCGTGCCAGAATTGCCCTTTCACATAGCCATTCTCGATTGGTCATATTTGTCAGAAGATCCGGATAAACATTATTTATAAGGTCATCTGTGCTATCGACAATGTGGCAAAACTCACGACTAAGCATAATCATGTTGTTATTGTCAGTTGGCATATGATCTTCTCCAATTTTTTAATATAGCAGTAGCATATTGCTCTGCTTGAGAGTCATTGTGAAGTTGTACTCGCATAGTTGTAGTAAGGCAATACTTTTTCACATGAACCCATAACACAGATGCCTTCAAACATGCATTTATTTCATCTGCCGGCGTACCCCTAGTAATCACCGGAAGGATCTGTCTAAAGTCACCAGCTAAAAGTACTACCATCAGTATTATTTTTTAACCCCCGACAAAAAAAAGGGGTGTTATAAGTTTGACGTCGATGTCTGTCTGTCTGTCTGTCTGTCGGTCTGTCTGTCTGTCTGTCGGTCTGTCTGTCTGTCTGTCTGTCTGTCTGTCTGTCTGTCTGTCTGTGTGTGTGTCTGTCTGTGGCACCGTAGAGCTCAAACGGATGGGCCGATTTCGATGCGGTTTTTTTATTTGAAAGTTAATATCCGTGCGGATGTTCTTAGCTATGTTTGGTTAATATCGATTCAAAATGGCCGCCTCCACAAAATGGCGGACAAAATATTTCTTCACAATCTACCTCAATATGGGTATCAAATGAAAGGGCTTGATTAGTAGAATACTTTGCACTATGACAAATTTCAAATCCAAAATGGCCGCTACCACAAAATGGCGAATTACATTTCCTTTTTTCACAATTCCCTTAATATGGGTATCAAATGAAAGGGCTTGACTAGTAGAATGTTGTACAGATAACAAATCTAAGGTAGTCGGGGGTTAATCAAAATTTTTAATTTTGTTCTTGTTAAGAACAATGAAAAACAACACTAAATAACTATGTGTATAACTACAATAAAGAACTATCACGAAAATACACGCACAATATAATACTAAACTATAGAATCACGAAAATACACACGCAAACTAACAACTACAAACCAAAACCACCAAATTACAGCATCCAGATGTACGATCAAAAAATAATGACGAACAAAAAAAGCAATACAATGACACAACTAAAGACGTCGCCCCGTCCCCACGCCCCGTCGCGCCGCGCGCGGCGCCGGCGTCGCGTCCTGCGATGTTCCGCGACGTTAATCAAAATCCCCTAATATAAGTATCCCCGTATAGTTAGAAATTATACAATTGCTGGAACAAACGTTTACCGACAACATTTCAAGTGTCTAGATACAAAGTTTCATGGTTTTATCTTCAATAATATTGAACTTCCAGACTTTCACCCCCAATTCCACCCCCGTAGGTACAGTTCGAAACTACAAAACTGCTAAAACATACATTTTATGGTTTTGTGTTAAATATCTAGACGTAAAGTTTCATAGTTCTTCAACAATGACGAAGTTTTCCATATAAACTTTCATCCCTTATTTTAACCCTTTCAACCCTTTTTTCGGAACAAAAAGTAGCCTATGTCCTTTCTCGGGATCTATTCTATCTTTGTATCAAATTTCATCAAAATCTCTTGGTTGGTTTAGGCGGTAAAGACGGACAGACAGACAGACAGAGTTACTTTCGCATTTATAATATTAGTATGGATTGTCTGTTAAAATGATTTTGTCTTTTACTATCCATTTGTCAAGCTTGTTCTTAAAAGAGTTTAATGACTTTGCCGAAATAACATCCTCAGGCAACCTGTTCCAGTTGTAAACCACTCTGTTGCTGAGGATGTGATGTGCAGTGTTTGTCAGTGATGGCGCGTGGTACAACTGGGACTTATGACGCCGACTGTCTCTCTTATGCTCCTTTAATCTGTACAGGTTCCTTATGTGAGGGAGATTATAAAATCCATTCAGTATTTTAAATGTTTCGATCAAGTCTCCCCGCAACCTTCTCTCTTCCAGTGTTGTGAGGCATAGGGCTTTTAACCTGTCTGTGTAAGATTTGCGTCGAAGGGCATATGGCAATTTCGTCGCTTTTCTTTGCACACTTTCAAGTAAATCAATATCTTTTTTGAAGTAGGGGCTCCAAATTTGATAAGTATATTCTAGTAGCAGCCTCACGTAAGTTTTATATATTTTAAGAAACATTTCTACAGTTATAGATTGAAAGGATCCACGAATGACATAAAGAAAAGAGTTTGCTTTTTTTACAATTGCAGAAATGTGTTCTTCCCATTTTAAATTTGATGTAATTATAACACCGAGGTCTTTTTGCTGATTCACTGAAGATAAAGCAACACCATTGAGATAATAGGTTATTAGGGGGTTATTCTTGTCTAGATGTAAGACCCCACACTTTGCAACATTTAGATTGACAACCCAGTCCAAGGTCCAGTCTTGCACTTGATCTAGATCTCTTTGGAGCGGCCCAGAACCAACCAATGGGTTTGCAAAAAGTCTACCATCATCAGCGAAGAATACTGATTGACTTTCAATTGTTTCCATTAAATCAGTTATGTAGATCCCAAAAAGTTGAGGAGCAGTCACCGATCCTTGTGGCACGCCGCTGGACACATTCCTGTGTTGTGATAGGGAATCTCCGACTCGAACTTGAAAAGTCCTTCCAGTCAAGTAATGCTCTATCCACTTCAGCAGCCTGCCACGTATACCATAATGGTCTAATTTCATCAGGAGAGAGGGACTCTATCAAAAGCACGCTGAAAATCTAAGTAAATAACGTCCACTGGATTTAGTTCGTCCACTTCCTTACTCCAAGTTTGGACACACTCTAACAAGTTGGTGATAGTGGATCTTTTCTCAACAAAACCATGCTGTTTGGTAGATATAATACAATGCCTATTGAGGAACCGAGTCAGTTGCCCATTTATAATTTTTTCCATTATTTTAACCACAATACTAGTAAGGCTTATAGGTATATAATTCTCTGGATGCATTTTGTCTCCCTTCTTAAAAATGGGAGTGATCACAGAATGCTTCCAATCTTGAGGCTTGAATTCCAAGCTTGAGGAGTTGTCCAGCTTCAAAGGGTGCATTCATCAGAACCGAAAGAGCAGGGGCAAGTGTGTGAGCACATTTTTTTAAAACACAGACTGGAAGCTGATCTGGCCCTGGACTTGACTGAGTGTTAAAATTCGTAAGAGTTTTTATCACATCTGATTCAGAAAAGATTATGTCACACAAGCTATCGTTTACACGTGGAATAGATGAAACTGTCATACCAGGATCAAGAGTAGGCTCATTTGAATAGGCTTTTACAAATTCATCAGCGAAAGCATCAGCTATTTCACAAGGTTGGGTAATAAGGTCTCCATTGTGATTCCTAATTGCCGGAGAAATGCTAACTTTTTGACATAGTACATCGTCTCATGTGGGAGTAGAAAGCTTTATCACCCCTACTGATAATTCCAGCTTCATAACTGGTCCTTTGTTTTCTGCACAGTGCAACACATCTGTTGTTCACCTCCCTAAACTTGTGATAGTCATCTACATTCATAGAAACTCTGTACTTAACCCATAGTGTTAAAAAGTAAATTAATTATCCCTAACCTTTTTAAGCTATTACATAGCTTTTATCGCGGGCCTGGGCACCGAATTTTAGTGATCGTGCATCTCTTTCTTATGTTTACAAGAAAGAGGGATGGAAGACCGTAACGCCGCCGCCGTCCTCCCCACTCGGTCATTCGACTTTGAATCTTATTTGTATTAGCTTTACAGACTAAATGCTCTTAGCAGTGTTGCCAGCTTAACGGATTTCCCGTGATATTTTTTATGGTAAACAAATGTCACTCTTCAAAATAAAAAGCAATTTCGAAAAATTGTTAACATCCCTATTGCTTATGGTGATAAAAATGCATGCAACGTGCAACAGCTTTACCGCGGTAGTCTCCGAGTGACACACTTCTTTTTTATTCTAGCTTCCAGAGTAGGGTCCAGCCGCGCGCGCAGCCCATATCAGTGAACGTGTTCAGCGGCACTCCTCTGGGCATCTTCAAGGCGGGCCCGGCCAACTACGGCACCTCGCTCGACACGTGGCAGGCGCTCCAACGGCGCGAGGTCGCCCTGGCCACCACGCAGCCGCCCGCCAACTACTTCGAAAAGATGGTCATCTGGACCGACCAGGGGGAAAGTGTGGAAATTCCCCATTGATAATGAACAAGGTCATTGTTTCATTGAAAACTTCTTTAGTGCGTTATGATAAGGGAAAATCGTATGGTTTTGCGTCACCTATTTGCTAATATATCGTAGCGTTGGAGCGGCGTTGGAGCAGTGGAGCGGAATGTGTGCGTTAGACGCTTTGCGGATTCGTGAAACCTTTGTGCGTGACCGACATACGTAATATTACCCCAGTTATAAAAAAACTAGCTGTACCCCTACCACGCTTCGCTGTGGCACATTGTGATGCAAAAATTAGGTAAAAACAATCCTTGATGTGGATTATAAATATATCATTGTGCCTATAACTGCCAATATTTTTTTGGAAGTGAAAACTTCTTTTAGCGCTGCACACATAAATTTTTCGTGGGCTGTGAATTGAGCTCAAGCGTCACGCACGTAAATTAAAGAAATGTTGAGGTGAACTCGGGATTGACTAGATGATCATGCTTAAAATTAAGAGACTTAATTAGACGTCAATGCTTTCAAATCAAATCAAATCAAATCATTTATTTCCTTGTGGGCCTAGGTTATACAGATTTTAATTAGGGTTAGTAACGTTCTCCAGGTCCTGCTATGTTAGCGTACAAGTCATCATTCATAATTAATAGTTCTGTTACAATTACTAGGTGCATCATAGTTACATTGTTAAAAGTATATAATTTTTTTTTTTTATTAAGGAATCAATTACAATGTGAATGCATTAACAAATAAATATAAATTCGTATACAAACAGATATCAAATTAGGTGGGTAATTTAATGAATGTCAAAGCAATATAAATAATTAATATAAAAAAATATAATATAATAAAAGATGTCATCCTGATTTCAATGAAACTTACATGTCATTGTCAATAAAAACACATTGGTGTCAAAAGTTGAAGTACATGTCATTGAAAGAAAAAGGAGAAAAAAATATAATTATCAAACACTTTTGTCATTGAGAAACTCTTCAAGGGAATAATATGCCTTTGCGAGGAGCAAGTCATTAAGCCTATTTTTAAAACTGACAAAGTCATTCCAATCTCGAATAGACAATGGTAATTTGTTGTAAATTAGTGGTGCCTTACAAAACACACTATTGGACATCAGAGTAGTTTTAACACGAGATGGATATTTAATGTTTTTGCACGTCTTCCCCCGGGGTCACACATTTCAAAACGACTCGGATTTTTTTCTTTACAAAGAGAGCAACTTCACTGATATATAAACACGGTAAGGTTAAGATTTGCAACTTTTGAAAATATTTTTTGCATGATTGCCTACGCTTTAAGCTGCACATAGCCCGTATGCATCTCTTCTGTGCTTTAAACGCCACTAATTTATCTGTGGAGCTGCCCCAGAAGATTACCCCGTACCTTAAAATTGACGCAACGTGACCATGGTATACCGTAAGCATGGTTTCCGTGCTGGCAACTTTTTTTAACTTAAAAAGAGCGAACGAGAATTGATTTATGCGTTTTGATATCACATGTATGTGATATTTCCAACTCATTTTCTATCGATGTGTAATCCTAAAAATTTTGTTGTTTCAACTTGCGTAAGTTTTGTTGCTCGTAGTAAATATCAAAGTTTCGATTTAGCGTCCCGTCAGTTCTCTGCTTAAAGTTCATTATTTGTGTTTTTTTAAGATTTAGTTCAAGGTCAATATTTTCTAGATATTTAATAATAGATGTTAATGTAAATTGAATATCAAGTATCAGTTTATCAATATCATGTTTATTTCCTACAAATAAAATTGTACTGTCGTCAGCAAATAGGGTCATCGTGTGGTTCACTGTTGTAGGGAAATCGTTTATGTAGCCCACAAAAGGAATGGTCCTAGGATACTGCCTTGAGGAATACCTTTATTAATCTTTCCGATTTCTGATGAGTAAGTCCTTTCAGTTTTGTATTCAAACATATACGGTTTATTTCCGTGACTTGTAATCTATTGGTGAGATATGATTTTATTATCTGATTTGCGATGCCTCTTACTCCATATGCTTCTAATTTTTCTAGCAGGATCTCATGGTTAACTCGATCAAACGCTTTGGATAAGTCCATAAACAGTGCTATGGTTATTGTACCTTTGTCCATACTTTTAATTACTTCATGAAGGAAGTCATATATTGCCATGTTAATATTTAGATTTTTCTAAAACCGTATTGATTTGGGGCAAGTATATTTTTGTTTTCAAAATATGAGTAAAGCTTATGATGTAAAACTTTTTCAAAGATTTTTGAGAAAATTGGGATCAGCACAATTGGTCTATAATTTTCTATACGTTCTTTATCACCTTTTTGAAGAGAGCTTTACCACAGATATTTGAAGTCTATCTGGATATAGACCGTTTAGTATACAAAGGTTTGTAATGTGGCTTAATACAGGTGCGATCAGATCTTTTACATATTTCACAGCTTGAGTATTTACGCCATCATAGCCCGAGCTTTTCGTGGAATTTAATGAACCTATTGTGTGATAAATGTCTATTGGAGTTGTAGGCGTGAGAAAAAAGGAATTGGGTATATTATGAGGTACAGTAGATTTAGTACCGGGTTTAGATGTTGAACTTGTCATGTCAATGAAATAGTCGTTAAATTTTTGGGCAATTTGTGCAGGGTCCGTAATAATAGTATTGTCAACTTTAATTTTTGCTAAATGTTCTTTAGGATAGCTATGTCTCAAATTATTAATCACGGTCCAAGTGGCTTTGGATTTAACTTTGGCAGTTCTAATGTAGTGATTGTTTTGTGATTTTTGCGTAAGACAAATAATTTGTTTGTACCTTTCCGAATACTCTTTAAATAGTTTTTTGTTGGTATCATTAGGTTGCTGTCTGTATCGCCATAACATTTCTCGTCTCTTTTAGAACACAGCAAGATACCTTTTGTGATCCATCTGGGGGCTTTTTCACGAAGATTTTGTCAGGTATTTTGGAAAACAAAGGTCATACAATAGCAAGAAAATGTCATAGAAATTGTTAAACGCTAAATTTGGATCCTTAGAATCAAAGACATCGTTAAAACTTAAATTACTTAGGTGTTCCCTAAATTTATTAAGGTTTTCCTGGCTATAATCACGTTTTTTCCACAAACCAAAACTTCAAAGTACTAGTCTTTTTAATAGGCAATTTAAGCACTTGCATTGCTTTAGCTTTATTCCGGACTAGCAGCGCTCTCCAGTTTCACCCCGTGTGTTTTCAAAAGTGAGCTATCAAATTGATTATACTACCAATGTTCTACATGATTCAAAGAACTCAAACTCAAAATCTTTTGTTAAATATTGCAAAAGATTTAATTTAATTTTACTTTTGCCTCTGGTACTAGTGCACTCTGTTCCCATAACACCTCACTTCATCAGGAGAGAGTCTGGGCTATAATCGGTAAAGTTGGCCAAGTGCGGGTTGGTGGAAAACACACTTCCTTTATTAACTGTTAAAGCCAGTGGTGACAAAATTGTACATCTGCACATACAAGATCGGTATGCTTAAGTATCTTCATGTTGATAAAGAAATATGACATCTAAGATTATGGTTGGCTAATGAGTGACTACTCATTTCATGAGAAATTTACTTGAACGTACCTACTTATTTAAATAAAATACACGGGTAACTCTCGTTTGCCATAGTATCTAGTCCGACTAAGTTTCGGTCGCGTCCGGCGTTCTAGGAGAGTGCACTCGCGTGACCAGTGCTCGTTTGAGCCTACTTAATTGCCAAATGCTACTATAGTCTTCAAAACATAAAAGGGTCAATTTGTCATTTGTCAAAAGGCTAATTTGAATTGAAGTCTTGGTACATATGTATAAAAACAAAATAAAAAATTGTATACCATACAATAAAAATAAATAGTCTTTGGTTTAGTTGCTAAAAAGTTCGATTTCGTAATCGTGAGATTGTGGGTCAAATCCTGCCTGCATCTCTATTTGTCGTCGTTTAATTTTCCAACTTTGGTCGTTGTATTCGGGTTATAGGCGATTCGCCACAAAGTTAATTCGCCACAAAAATAAATGTGTGTGTAAATTCGCCACAGTGTTTTTTTATGTATAGACAGCAGAAAAATCAAAGAATAAATGTGTAGTATTTTATATATAATTATTTTTCTTAAGCTTAAAACTAAGAGGCACAAAATTAAAGGAATATAAACAGACAACATAATATACAACATACACAGTAAAAATCAGATTTTATTTTTTACTTTCATAGGTTTACACTTGACCGCCTTGACGACGATGCGGTTTTCGATTAAGTTTACCTAGTAGAAACCGATTCAACTTGATTTGAAGATACCAAAATTATAACTATCTGGAAAAGTCTACTCAGGCAGATATTTTTAGTACCTAGCCTTTTTAAGTAATCTCTCATTTCACATAATATTTAACACGATTTTATTAACTTGGTATGTATGAATCAATGTATCTATTTAACGGAATCTTTGAATATGATTTTCACCAATTTCTAAACAACACGATTAGTTTGAAACTTTGCATTCTTATCAAGGACCGATGAGAATGCAATGGTTTGTAGAGTTTGTCCCACCAACCATTCTTATCGATCACCTCACCACGATCACCTTACCAAGATCATAAGTATTAAGAACTTTGTTTACTACACAAAGTTTTTAGAAAAGCAAGAAAACTTTTTAGTTGGATCTTTTGTATAAGCGTGTTTCTTTAGTTTTTAAACTATTGATTTATTGCATAAAGTAGGGTTACCAAGTAATGTTTGTTGTATTAAGCGTCTAAAACGTTAATTTACAAGATGCGAAGATGTTATGATTCGAGAAAAATTAAAACAAATTTTTTGAGCAGGTCATGAAGTCATAGGTTTTTTATAGTATAGAGTGACGAGATTAGAAAGACATGTTACTGATGTTAAAAAACATGTTTGCCCATTACAGCAAAGGTATCGGCAGTGAATCCCAGGAGGATTCTGCAAAGAGATTCCTACCATTACAAAAAAGGTATCAAATCTACAAACGTTTGTTTTGGAAGGCATATTTTCAAGTTTTTGTTCAGTTTTTATCAGCTGTATATGTACTTCTGGGGATGGTATAGCGTAGACCACATCATTGCTTAGCATCAGGGGATATATCAGTCAAGTGTATCGCTATTCCGCGGTAACCTACACAAGTAAAAAAACAACTTTTTTATATAACAGATGTAAAATTTACCGAAATGGACACCACATACAATAATTATCGTCTTTGAAATTTATGGAATGAGCCATTAGTTATTTGTTGTCATAGTTTAAAATCTTTGTATCATTTCGAGTACTTACCTAACCCAATAAATTGTGGCGAATTGCCTATAACCCTAAATATTACTTGCTAAAACTACTTTATGCAAAAATTACATAAAACAAAAATCTGTGACGAATTTACAACAACTTTATTCACCTGTGACATTGTTCATTTGTTTTTTTATAAGTTGTGGCGAGTTTACTTTAAATGTATGGAGTATACAAATTGTGACGAATTTACTTTGTGGCGAATCGCCTATAACCCTTGTATTGGGTTATCGTGGTGACAATTATTTATGTCAAAACGGGACTCTTTTTTTTTATTAGTTAAGGTTTTGACTTTGCTTTAAATGCAGTTACAGGAATATTAATATTTACAATTTTTTTACTTACAGGTTTAGAAGATGAGAAAAACGTGCATTTCTCGGACCATATATTCTTGGACACCCATCTCGAAGGATGGTGCCCAAAGAAAGGTCCCATCAGACATTTTATGGAGCTGGTATGCGTCGGTCTCTCAAAGAACGCTTTCTATACGGTCAAAGAGAAGAAAGAACACATCTTGTGGTACAAAGAATACTTTGAGAGCAAAAAGGATTTGTTGAATGAAGTTGGTGCTTGGGAACCGAAGGCTAGCGGCACTGAAGCTTCCACGTAGGTGTAGAATTATAATGATGTAAATTATATTAGTTTTGTTGTCATTTTTGCTGTTTTATTTTTATCAAGACTAAAAGGTGTGAACCTGGTACTGTTTTGAGTTAAAGTCTGCAGTTCCTACGCAAGTGTCAAAGCCATATTTAGAGCCAAAAATTAAGAATTATACGCAACAGTTATACTTATGTACTAGCGGTCCATTTCGGCTTCGCTCGGATAATGACCTACACACCAACTGCAGCGCCATCTGTTGGGGTGATTTGTGAATCGAAACCACCCAGGGCCCTACCCAAACGTTGTATACAAAAAAATCATTTAAATCGGTCGAGCCGTTTAGGAGGAGTTTACTTACGACGAAAAGTGGCATTGATTTGTATAAATATAGATGTTATGTATATGTTATAAACAATCAAAAGCGAATAGAATTACTGGTAGTCTGTAAAGACTGTCTCAACAGACTACCAGTAATTCTATAACCAGAGTCATGTGCAAATAAATATGCTCCGGCCAATACGATAGACCCACGGAGGCTAATACGAAGAGGTGGGGTAATTAAATTTCCATATGAAACGACGCGTGATAGTTTGCGGGATGAGGGGGGTGTTAAGCTCCGCCCACTTCTCAGTTTTCCATCTATCGGTTAATAGCAAAACTACTAGCTTAGGTTGATGTTGATGTTACTACATAGTTCAGCTACCTTACACTAGATGTCAAAAGATTTAATGAGACGGGACGTACTAAGAACATTAATCTTAAAAAAAAAATATAGGTAAATAAATAAAATTATGATATTAAAAAAATTGGTTGCCTGTAAAGTCGGTATACGGGCGAAAGTTTTACGTGACAACGACTTTGAGTGGTAAAATAATTTTACGGAAGGGACGCGTGCCTTTCACTTTTTATGTCTGTCTCTCTCGCTCTTAGGCGGGCTAACCATGCCCGAGTGGAAGGGACACGTGCCTCTCACTCGCTCTCGTTGTGAGCGCATAACGTGAGCGGAGCGTAACGCAGTTTCTTGAAGTGTCACCCGGCAAACCAATAATTTATAAGACGTTGTCACGTCAAAAACATGCTTTTATTACTTGTAAATAAAATGAACTAAAAGTTTGAAAATAATTTAAACATGATAATAAATGTATCTTACATTGCATTGCAACCTTTAACGATAATATTTATTACATTGCAACCTTTATCTTATAAATTAAGCTTCTTCGTCTACGTCGCTATAATCATAAATATATCGTAGAAACCTAGATGTATACATTTATTATCAAACTCCAACGGTCTTATTCATAAAAAGTTATAGCATGTCTAAAGTCTTGCTATAGTACGTCTTAAGAACAATGGTATTCATAACAGCATTTTAGCGCTAAAACGTGTTATAAGCCTTCTATAAAGTTATAGAGCCGAGAACCCTACTTTAGCGGTGTTTTATGGCAAATATGGCCTGATATTTGATATATTACTAAAGTAAGTAAATACATATACGTCTAATACATGCAGATTTAAACAAATACTGTTACAATTTAATATTATATTTGTGAACATATTTAGACTAGATGTCCGCCCCGGCTTCGCCCGTGGTACATATATGTCTGTTGGTCATTAACTTAGTCTTTGATTTGTTCATGGTTAATCCAACTTTCTTGCTTTCTCTGGCGAGTGTTTGTAACATTGTTTTTAGAGAATTGTGATCATTGGAAATCAGTACTAGGTCATCTGCGAATCTTAGATGGTTAAGTTTGACTCCGTTAATATTTATCTAATACAATCAAAAAAGATGTGATCGGTGGTGCCTTCTGCTAAACCGCATTCAAAGAGTGAATTGTCGCGTATTCTTAATTTTGCAAGGAACACCGGAGTACAAGCAAAGCCCACCCGCAGGCGACAAATAGTAGACGTAGTCTGTTTGATATTTTTTTATGTATGAAAAACTATGGGTTTGAAGGAATAGTGGGCTGTCATAGAGGACAAATAGAATAAAGTATAGAGTGCTAGTATAGTTGTTGTCGGTTGGGCAACCAACCGACAACAACCTATCATTTATCAATGGCTCTTATTTTATTACATCATTGATGCAATTGCTTTAGTACTGTTACTTGTTTCTCAAACTGAGAGGTGGAAATTACCAGTGGGATTTTTTTAAATTCATTCTATGACCGGGGAACAACGGGCTTTAATAGTGAAACAGTGTCTTTACAAATGCGAAGAAAATGGTGTTGAAGTAGTTTCACTGACGCTGGATGGCTGCGCTGCAAATATTGCAATGCTCAAAAATTAGAATGTTCATTAGAACCTCAAGCAATGCCATATCTGAAACTTGTACGCAACGCCTTTGAGAAACAAAAAGATATTTCTTGATTACCAGGGTAATAACATTGAATGGTCCTATCTCATCAAGCTTAATAACTTGCAAAAATCGTAAGGTCTGCATCTCGGAAACAAGCTAAAAAACAATCACATAGACTTTCAACGCCAAAAAATGAAGGTCAAATTAGCAAGTCAACTTTTCAGCAATAGCGTAGCCGATGCACTCCAGCTTTGTGAGAAAAATGATGAAACATTCAAAAATGCAGCCGCAACAGTAAGTTTTATACGCTTTTTTAACAACGTCTTTTACATTCTTAATTCGAGAAACATGTGTCAGATAGAGTACAAAAAACCGTCATTTGAAAAAAATATTTCTAAAACAAAAGAGTATTTAGAATTCGCTAAATATTTCTTGACCTATTTAGTGGCTCCCGATGAAGATAAGCCTGTTATCGCTACAAATCGAAAAACTGACTTTATAGGCCTTTTAACATGCATAAACAGTACTCTTTTGTTGTACAATCGCCTAATTGAACAGGAAGAGCCACTGCAGTATCTGACTCTGTACAAATTTTCACAAGATCATTTGGACCTATTTTTTGGAGTAATAAGGGCACACGGAAGAACCAATAATAACCCAACCTCCCGTCAATTCAAAGCTGCTTACAAAAAAACCCTGTTAAATACAGCACTAAAAGAAGGTTTTAGAGGAAATTGCATACCTTTAGAAGATCTTTCCATTTTAAATGTATCTTCTGTGCAAAAAATTAATATTACATTAGAATTTCGTTATCGGATTTTAAATGATATGAGTTTCGAATCTTCAGACAGCACGGATGTCGAGCCTATACCTGACGATATGTTGTTGCAATTTGATGAACAATTAAATACAACTATAGGTGACTTTCCGCCGTCAAATAGTAGCATATATTTCTGGGTATGTGGTCAAATATTTACATTACAAGATCAAGTGTGAGAGCTGTCTCAAAGAATTATATGCTGATAACTACGACGATAGTGACCTTGATTTGATAAAAACTAAAAATAAGGGTGGTCTTACTTTCCCATCTAGAGATGTTATAAAAATATGTATACGGACAGAATGCAGTATTCGTTGTGCTCAATCGCAATCTTTGAATACTTCTATTTTCCGTAAACATAAAATTGTATCGAATACATGAAAATCCCTTAATGGACAAGATTGTTTTAAACACTCGACCAACCATATGTTTGACCAATCACCAACAGTTAATCATATTGTTCTTCTGATGAAATCTATTGTAGAAAAATATATTGATATTCGTTTTTTTTTGGTGAATTCAGATATGAATATTTAATTTCTTACGTTTGTGAATGTATATTTCACACTTAAAATTCAACCTGAAAATGTCCGGTCAAGGTTCAAAACAGTTTATTTACAATTTAAGTAGGTTTCTACCTTTTACTTTAAATTTCTGTTTTAAAATCCAAGTTTAGAGCATTCGAGCTGCAATTTTCAAGTTTTCAAGAGAAAACGACTATAAAGGATAACGCTACATTCGCCCAATGTAAGGACACCATAAAAATATGTTATTTACAAAATAAATAGATAGAGAGAGTAGCTCTTTATTTCATTAAATCCTACTAAAATATTAAAAATGTTAAAGTTCGGATGTCTGTCGCTTTATCTCTACTCTACCAAGGAATCTACCATGAGTCATTATTAGTACTCTAAGATCAACCTAGATGGCGCCACAAAAAAAAATAGCTGGCGGTATCGAAGTTGTTACTGCGGCAAGGGACATTTTTCAACTCGGTTTCTTCCATTGCTCTCAGGAGAGTCGTAAACTCGACTGAACAGCCGATAATGAGCATGGATTTGATCTCATTGGTTGAAATCTGCTCGCTCGCTCTTCAGCTATCGCAGAGGAGCGGTTCGAAGAGCTAACGCTGTTTTTGACTCACCTTTTAAACACTGTATTAAGATTCATAGAGCTATGGTAGTATCTGTCATAGTTCTATGAAATGCAATCACTATAAAAATCCTTGCATTGCAAAATTGCAATGCAGAGTTGACATAATATGTACGACATATTATGAAAAAAAATATAGTTCTCCTTTTAAATTCTCACAATTGTACATTGTAAATTGAAAAAAAAACATATTTGTAATATGCTAATTAGACTAAGTTACTTAGTATTTTAATAAATTAGATTAAATGTAGTAGTACCTCAAAGGTACTCCGGATCGGTGGGAGCATTGATTGTATCAAATAACAGCTTCCTCCCACAGATCCAGAGGCTCATTATTTCCTAGTTAGATAATATCAAATAGCAGCTTCCTCCCACAGATCCAGGGGCTCATTATTTCCTAGTTAGATAATACAATTTTAATAACTTTGTACCTAATGTATTTCAGAATAAATAATATATTAAAAAAAAATCATTATTCAATTAGTGGATTTTTAGCGAGTGCAATTATACTCGTACTACGTGTAGAGTTAGAACAAACACTTTACATCGAAAACTTTTACCGCCTAACTAAAAATGCCTGAGATGTCATATTGCTCTCTCTTTTCTTCTCGCTTGAAATGATAGAGACAGCAATAGGAAAGCCATAGCCGATTTATTTAGGCGGTAGAGGCGCCGCGCCGGTCTTCGCTCTTGTGGAAGTATCATACTTTTGTCGCAGTCATCTGCTTACGATTGGTACAAAGAAACAACCTGATCTAAACACTTTATTTTGAAAAAAAACAGATTACATTTATGGATTTATACAATGGACCCTAGGCTCTGGGTCCGTGTCGTGGGTACCTTTATCGGACATTTCAGAGCTCGAGTTACATTGGGATAATCTATACAAAACAAAACAAATAGACAAAAACTAATAAAGACGATAATTTGGTTTGCAATGTTGTATCGGGATAAAAATAAGGATATTGTAAAATTTTAAAAATTAAAAATTTGCATAGGGATGCACTTTTGTGAGTAATAGTGTGCGCGTGTGTGAGTTGTATCTGTTTGTTTGGATGAGTAGATGACTATTTAAGTACTTATCTAAGGTGCAATGTTTTCAAGAAGTAAATATAAGTATTTTATAACTTTCGTCAAAGATAGTTCTCCATTTCGTCATAGGTGCCGCGTGACGCCAATGTTTCATTTCGTTAGAGAACTGCTGTAAATGCCTCATTACTTTAGTTGTAGATCTATCTTATCTCTCAGTCACACAGAAGACGACCACATAAGTCTCAACTCTTTTATAATTATTTGCTTTGAACTGAATTATCGAAGAAAGAGCTAAACTCAACAGAAATAGTGAATTTGCTGGAAAGTTCAATCCCAAACTACACGAAACTAGAATAATATACGTGCGTATGTGCGTAAATATCTATACGACGAACTAACTAAAACTATTATTTTTACAGGTAATTGAATTTTTTGAATAAAATTGTGTTTGTAATAACATCATTGTTTTTAATCTGCCATAAATAAATTTACATTAAATTAAATCGATTATAATCTTAACCCTTAGAGTCTTTGTACACGACGTTTTTTTATAAGCGCCGTCAACGCGCGTACGCATCGTCAGCGTATTATATAATTTTCATTTATCAATAACTTATCAATGGCTCTTATTTTATTACAATGTATTAAGTTAAGTATTAAGTTTTATAAATAAGTTTATCAAGTGAAGTTTTGTAATCCATTGCTGTTTTAAATTATCATCGGATGGAAATCTGAAACGAACATATAAAATTAGTTGGTAAAATAATTTAATTCTGAATACGGCCCTGGATATTTCTTACGTTTAAATAGTTAATGCTACATGATGATGATACTACAATAGATGGCAGCCCGTTCATAAAATAATAATAAAAGCTATAAAAGTACTGTTTTAGCTACTAAAATGTATTTAGGACTAAATGTATAACAGTTTTTAGTATTTACGTATTATTATTACAATACAATACTGCAAAATCATACGTAAACTTATGTTATTTCTTCCCAAAAATGTCGCCATCTAGTGTCAAGTAGTAGAAACTTAACACGGAAACGACTGAGAATGTTCTAGAACTTTTATATTTAACTACGTTTAAATTACTTACAAATGAAATTTATGTGATGCCATCCATATTATCAGAACGTCTGTCTGAGTAACTTTGACAAAGTAAAACACAACACTTCATTCTTTTCTTGTTAAGCACTAAAAAAACAGACCTAAAATGCGAGTCTCGTCACATGTGCACCTGACGAACGCTGATAGCATCCTAACTTAGACCCCGCCCACCGTGATGACGTCAGGACCTAGTTGAATATCACAGTGCACAGTTGCTTAGGGCAGATCCTCTTTGTGTTAGCTCCGTGGATAGACCATATATTACATCTTCAGGATCAGTGTTCAAATTACTGTAATTGATAAACCTCCTCTTTCTTCTTCTATCTAGGGAGTTACGACTGGTCTAGTCGAGAGAACCGCGACTGCCGATCCGGAATCCCGGGTTCAAATCCCACGCGCACCACTGTCTTGTGCGGAATGCCGCCAACTTAAAACAGCGAAGGAAACAGACATGTAGTACCTAGAATATTTCGAGATCACGTGTCAGCCGCACCGCACTTGGCCAACGTGATGGATCACGGCCTCAACTCTCCTAGTCGAGAAAAGGCACCGATTCACAGCAGTGGGAACATTTATTAGGCTGCTTATACTTTTTGCTATAAAAGACCTACTACAAAAATCCGAGCAATATGTATCATAAATGTCAATGTTTGGGTGTTTGCTGCTCGATGACGCCGGAACAGCTGCACGGATCGAGTGGAAATTTGAAACACAGTTACTTTTTATAGTGGAAAAATGTATGCGCTTAAGACCGCACGGCAGAAGTGAAAACTAAATTAAGAAATACTTATATTTAAAGACCACTAAATAATTTTAATAATTAAAAATAAAAATTATTTAGAAATTGAAAATTAGAATATACCAAGTAAGCACAGCAACACTAGAATAATATGCGTATATAGTATATATACCTACATAACAGTGGCTAAATGACTAGTGCATTCATGGCCAAGAAAAATTAAAAAAAATATACGTGGGTCGGAAATAGCGTTTGACTAGCAAATTTTTAAGTTTTTGCTATTTTATTTATTTTATAGGTATTTCGCTAAAAATGCATAAATATATTGTGTTTATAGTGTATGTGTAAGTAAGTGCAGTACTCTTACGTACGCTATGTACGCTTGTACACTGTATTTTGTTTCTCGCTCTAGCATCCCGAGTTTACCTGAAAAGCTATTATCATACCCGAGCGTGACGCTAGATTCAATTCACAGTCCACGAAAATTCTTTCTAGGTGCGCCAAAAGAAGTTTTCACTTCAAGAACTGGGTCAGCTGTTCAGCAAGAACCACTTATTCATGCGACGAAAGGCGACAATGTTCAATCCTACGTAGAACTAAAAAAATGTTTGAGTATAATAACTTTGTGCGCACGCAATAAGTTAATACTTCTCTTTATACCTGGAGTCACGTACTACGTAGTCTCGCTAAAACAAAAACTATGTCCATCGAGTCGGCCACATAAGATTCACGTGTGCGCTGTCACTTACTACTTGTCACGCGCTACTTGTGTATATGTGTGCGTGTCAGCCTATCAGTGACAACCTGACAACGCACACGTGCAAATGTCGCCGACTCTAGTGACATCTTTTGTTTTAACGAGACTACGTCCGATTTTTTTTATACGTCCATGCCTGGAGCTAAGAAGTTTAACTTCAACCATAGAATAGATAATATTTTCAAGAAGTATAGTGGCCGGCAAACAAGTTGACCCAAAAGTGACGTGGAAGGGGAAAGTTCGCGCATGTGTTCTTCCACCAAAAGAGACCATAAAAACGTTTCTGCGCAGCCATGCGCAGGTAACTTCATTGGGTCAACTTGTTTGCCGGCAACTATATTAACCTGAAACCTGAAGTTAGTTACAGTGTTTACTCAAGTTTGCTAATCCACAGATTATCTAACTTCACGGTGTCGATTTTTCGTGACCGTGTGCGCATCGTAAATATTAACTCTCATATTTTTGTCCTAAACACACCAAAATAAGTGAGTAGGTATAGCTTTAAAAACTTATACAACTTTTTCGGCGTATTTGTGATATCTGTATTTACCTACTGAGAAGCTAGAAAAGGTTTAACAGTACAATAAAACAAATAATATCTTATTACTTCACTTTATTGCACCTATGGAAGTACACTTCGTTACATTTCGATGTCCTCAGCTCACGTTCGTGACCTGCCTAATTATTCGATTGGCGTAATTATAATGAAAATTAGTCATAATAGACAATACGAATAACGGTATTTTACTATTGGACAAGTTATTTTCGAGAACCATTTCTTTAGACAAAGTTTTTTATTTATTTATTACCATCTTGATTTTGTTCGTAATAGTAGGACTCCTTGTAGAGTCTACCCGAGGAATGCAATTACGCTACCACACAGCATTAACGTGAAAAGATCACCGTGTTCTGATATTAAGGGCAATGTTTCCAAAGAAATTAGTGGACTAAGAGGCAAATAAATTATTTTATATCTCCGGAGGATGAGCTCAATGATTTGAATTCTCTATGTTGCTTGGCACTGTATTATAATATGCAGGTCGGTGTATTGCTAACTATCAGGTGCACGGCATGCTCGTCATATCATGATGTAATCTTTTTAATCTTGTGAACAACAAAGAATTTTCATTCATACATGTCACCTATCATATAAAAAAATGAAGGTTAACTTTAGCTTGGAGTACAGTCCTATAATCTGATCTAAAGTGAAAGAAGTCTGAAAGAAATGGTTCCAGTATACCATTACAATACGAGCCTACAATATAAAATGTATAATACATACGTCTAATAACTTGTACACATCTTTGATGCCAATTCACAACAGGATGCTGTTTACAAAAAGTACCTACCCAATATTTTGTGTAAAAAACAAGGAACTTGTTATAGCTAAGTACATATCCTTATATTAATCGTCGTATACTTTAAAAGCCTCCAAAAAGTTCCAAATTATAAAAAAAGTACAAAATAAATGTACATAAAAAAATCACATAACTTTGTACAAAAAATTATTGTACGGCTTTGTACACGTTTTACATCGCAGAGCGGAGTTTTCAAAGCACGTAGTGTGGAATGTCATGTTCCTAAATTAGAGGCCTTTACTTTGAAACAAAACTAAAATTACTAATTGTTACGATTTAACATTGAACTTTAAATTAACCATCATTAGGACTCAATTTTAAATGGAAAGTTTACTAAAACATCGCTACAACCTTTCCTAGAATATGACAAGGATAGCTATAGTTGAATGTATTTTTCACTTTCAGATACAGAACATCCTAATAACAAAAATAATGCATCGCAACTATAAAATGTATCATGAATATTACTTACTGTTAGGAAGAATAAGTTATTGTAAATGTAAAAAATTGAGTATTAACGGTTTTATGAGAAAAGAACACTTATCGGAAAATATAAAAAGTAACGGATTTATAAGAAATAACACGTAAAAGCATATTACAACAAGAATAATCAACAGAAAACATGACACAGTAAAGTGGAAGACAGATACATTTTTAACCAGTGAAAAAGAATAAGTGATTTTTATTTCTTGAATCGGAAGTTTTTTTACAGCGGTTGTCTTAAATGAGCTCTCGATATTTAGGTGCAGTTAGATGCATTATGTTCATAGGTATTAAACCACACCGTATATTATTAAAAACAACTCTACAAATCTACACAATTTCCAACACCAACGTCACGGCGCTACTATCGATTTTTGTATATAAATCCGAAAAACATGAACGTTTCGTAC
This sequence comes from Ectropis grisescens, assembly GCA_017562165.1. Lineage (NCBI taxonomy): Eukaryota > Metazoa > Arthropoda > Insecta > Lepidoptera > Geometridae > Ectropis > Ectropis grisescens. Next base: position 25,258,487 of record CM029771.1, read on the forward strand.
TTGGTGCGGTGATGAGAGCCACATAACTGAACCTTAATATCAATCCCGTTACGCAAAATAAAAAGATAAACCTTCCAAGACAAATAATACAATCATAAAGAACAACCGTGTTAATTTGAAACAGTATTATAAAATGTGAAATAGGAATTATTTTTCGCCATTGCCGAAGCTGACAACTCTTTACAGTAAGTAATCGTGTCGTTTGCGCATTTCAATATATTCGAAATTAATGTAAGAAGATAAAAAGTAACAATATTTACTTACTACAAAACTGTTTGTCGGCTTCGGCCTACAGCGATGCTCATCGCTTTAGGCCGTTTCATAATGGGGCACATTCCATTTGGCAAGACACTAAAATTATACAACCGCCAGTTTTACACCATATTGGTTTCTTCGCTAACGTAATTGAGAGTTATGAATATATATTAAAAGCTAGCTTTCGAATATGATTCGTTCAATAGCTACCACCAAAGCTACCCGTTTCATAGAACTACTTCGATATCAGAGCGTAGACACATTTTTGAAACTACTCGTCTGAAATCACACTGTTGCGGTTGCGAGCGAAAACCACACGCCCAAAAAAATTAAATGATAAGTAGGTACCGTAAAGAGTTTATCTAACTAGATGTTATGCGCGTTAAAGCGTCATAATTAAAACAAAAGAGTGTTTCAATTTTATGAGCGTCACAAGAAAAAAAAAACGCATCTATCATTTTTATTTATATACCAAAATCCATGGAAGAAATAGTGTTTAGCTCATTTTCAACAATAATTGTTAGATACGTCTTTTTACATACTCATATCAAGTAGAAGCAATCAGACGTGTGATTTCAAAAATGATTCTCCTAGACTCTTAAATTGACACCATAAGTCATAATTCGCATATTGAAAAGGAACTAAAATATATTTAAATGTATATCTATTCTATTGTAAAATTAATCAATTTCTCTTAATGTTATTTATTTATTTAGCTATTACTCAAGTTATTATTCATTCGTATGCCGTCATCTGACGACGAGATCTGATGACGTGCTGCTCGTCCTGTCACTCTATATTATAAAAAAACAACCACATTATTTTGTTTTGTTATTTCAGAGTGCATTTATTTATCTATTATTCATCAACAGCCCACTAAATGTTCCCACGGCTGGGACTCGGGCCTTCTCTTGCAAGGAGAGAGTTAAGGCCATAATCCACGTTATCATTATTAAGATTACGAATAAAGAGTGTCGATTTTGAATGACTGTTTATATTTACAAAAATAACTCTGGAATGGGTTATTCTGCTTGCATGTTTTTTTTTCCACAATTAAAAAAAAATAGCATCATGTCTCATCATACATTTATTACCCTATTTTGTCGCCTTTTATGTTTTGTTACTTTTTTCCACAAATACTGAGTGTATAAAAAAAATTGTTTGTGTATATTACATAATGTAATAATCGTATCAGCGGAAACGGGTCACCAGATAGCATTTTAGTTCCCTTTCAATAGCTAAGAAGATACGCTTCATAATATTAAATTATCGTAAATATATCTTACGACTGGAATGATAACCTTGGTTGGGGGCCCCAGACTATCTTATAAATGTCATATCAGTGAAAAAGCACTTAACTGTCGCTAAACGTAAATAACTTGTACAGATTTCTATTTATAAATTAACGCTTTATTTACGTCACGTAAACACGCAATGAAATAAATAAAACGGCATTCGTAGGAACTGCCGATAGAAGTGAAAACTTATAACTCAGAATTTGATAGCTTACTTTGGAAACTACGCGGGTGAACCCGAAGGGCATGACTATGAGCATGGTCATGCTGACCCATTTCTAGATGGCTAATGGCCATGGTCCCGAGTTTACCCCGAAGATTTCTTATCATTCCCGAGCGTGACGCTAGAATTCAATTCACAACAGCACATGAAAAATCTGTCTGTGGCGCGCCAAGGGTTTTAACTTTTAAAAAACTATTTTTTCTTAGTAATTCTGTTGTGGTTTCTCGTAGAAGAATCCGGCACAGGCAGTAGCGCACATTTATTAGTTATTACAGCGCTAAGGAAGTAATATGTAAACATTACTGTGTGCTGGTTTGAAGGGCAATGTTTCCAGCGAATTACGAATATAGAGGTTTCTAAATCATCTAATTTTTCTGGGTGACGAGAGAAGTGCAGCTAAACAGTGATTTGAATTCTTCATGTTCAGCGCTTCAGCGTGGTTATGTGCTGTTATGGACAGGGGTGTTATTTACTATCAGGCGCATGTAATGCTCGTCCCGTCACCCATCACGATTATAAAAAACAACTCTTCTAACGGATGCAATTTGGTAGCGTTTACGTAACGTATAATACGACATGCTAGTTATTCGTATTCCGGAAACGCATTTTTTCCACAAAATCCAACAGCCGACTTAGTTAAAAATCCATGTACTGAACCGATTTGTAATAAATATTACTTATGAATGACGGAATCAACATAAAAAAACCACCGAATGCTGCCCTTTTTAAGGAATCCGGTCGAAAATTAGCCATCTCAAAACGTTATATGAGTGAACTGTGAATTTTACCAATGTGGATGTTACACATTTTTTAACTAGTTAACTAGGGTAACTCTCATCTGATATGTGTTTATATGGTGCGATTGAAACATACATCGGATGTCAGCGACCATAGCAAACGACAGTAATCCCCTTTATTAATAAAAAAATAAAGACAATTGATAATATTTATGGGCCCCCAACAGAATATTGTCATGATAATAACGTACTGTAGTCGCGGAGTCCTCGCAAATTGACTTCAACTTCACTCGAGTGGACGGCTGCGTGGGGTCTCTGGCGCCCTCCGCTTACATCACCTGGAATAGTAAAAAAAAAGATTAGAACAACAAGCATATAAATAAATAATCGTAACTGAAACAGATACTGAAGGTTTGGTCTTGTTCAACGGCCCTGTTTCGGTCGGAGACTAAAATTGTGATATCGTAGAGTCGGTGAGGTTACCTGCAGGATCTGGCTGGCCTCGAAGATGTACTGTAGTATCGTAATTAATTATTTTTTATATTAGTATTACATGTTTCTATAATAAATTGATTCCATAAAAAAACTTGACTTACACAATTAAATATCACAGAACCTGCACTAAGCAAAGCTTGTGTGGCAGGTTTCTGTATCCCCTTCAAATGACTTTTATAACAGACTGAACAAAGACAAAAATTACAGTTTTTATAAATAAGTAAGTAAATAATGTGGTAAGTAATTTTCATAGAGTGAAAAATAAAATAAAAGCCACGTTCTTATACAATTATATAGTTAGGGGTTAGTAGGTAGTGTACAAGTGTAAAATTTGTAGGTACGATATAGTTATATGTTCTATGAGTGGTCGATTGGTGTGCTAAAATGTATTGTATGTGCCTATAGTTATATATTGAAATGTGTGTAAGTGTAGTGTTGTGTGTTTTGGATAATGTACTGTCTTATCATGTGTTTTATGAGTAGTTGTGTGTTAAAATGTATTGTTTTTGGATATAGTGTGAAATGTGGGTGAGTGTAGTGTAGTGTTTTGGATTTTGAAGTATGGACTGGGTTACAATGTAAAGTAGTTCAGAACCTTATGTTGTAGGTACTAGCTTCATAAGTGATAAATTCCCCAGGGTATCAGCGAAGGAACCCACTAGGTAGATATTGTGTATTGTTAAGATATTTATTTTGTTTATCAGTCAAGCGAACATGGTAACTGTTGTAGCTGTTCAATTGCTTCAACATATGGGTCTGAGCAGTTTTTCAGTATCCTGATAATCAAATTTTACTAATAATTCGAATAAAGAAATTTTAGCGTCATTGTAAGTTAAGTGAACAAAGTCGACTATATATTTATTTATTTTATTGTAAATGAGAGAACCTAGAAATATTTTATGTTTTGTGCAGATTGCGTTCTACAGTTTGACGTACATAGCACTATATCTTTCCGTCTTTTGTTTTTGTCAAAGTTAGGGCTATTCAAATTTATAGTTTTATGCACTAACAATACTAGGTTAGGTTGTATATAAAGTTGTCTCACAGTAAGAACTCCACAATCCTTGTACAACTCTATGGTAGGATAACGAAAAGGTTTTTTAAAGCAACTTTAAGGACTGCTCGCTGAGCTCTCTCCAACATCAACATGTGGGTCACACATGCACCACCCCATGCTGCGATACAGTATGATATTAGAGATCTACATAACGCGTTGTAAATATTAAAGAGAAGAATCTTTGTCGCGACATCTCTCAAGTTCTTGAACACAAAGATCAACTTGCGGACACGTTTGCTTAGGAGGAGTATATGCGGCTTCCAAGACAAAGTGTCGTCAATCGTGATTCCAAGATATTTAATAGCTTGGCATTGAGCTAATTTAGTGCAGTGGGAACTGTCTCTTACGTTACAATCAGTGTGAACGGTTATGTCTATGTTAGGCTTGATGCTATGTGGAAAAGTAAACGTCATGAACTTGGTCTTGTCAACGTTTAGAGTTAAAACATTGTTTCTTAGCCACTCTGTAACATCTCTTAGTCCAAGCTCAGCATATTTTCGTACGTTATTCCAATTATTACCAACAAAAATCAAAGCCGTGTCATCAGCATAGGAATATATTTTAGTATGACACAGTCTCAGGTTACATAAGTCATTTACATAACACAGAAACAAAGTAGGGCCCAACACGCTGCCCTGTGGTACACCAAATGTCACAGGAGCCTCCGAGCTCATCAAAGTACCAATTCTTGTCATCTGGGTCCTCCCCGTCAGGTATTCTTTTAATAAGTTTAAAGTAATACCTCTAATGCCCATTACTTCCAACTTTTTCAACAGTATAGGTATAGAGACAGTATCGAACGCTTTAGCGAGATCTAAAAATACCCCAATAACCTTTTTTTTACTATCCAACTGATCTACAACATAATCAGTTAAACTGCTCACTGCATGCTCTGTGGATTTGCCTTTTCTGAAGCCAAACTGACTAGATGATAAAATGTTGTATTTCTCCAGAAAAGAAATTAGTCTTTTATTTATAATCTTCTCCAGAATTTTAGAAAGTGTCGTTAAAACGGATATTGGTCGGTAATTTTCAACACTTTCTCTATCTCCTCCCTTGTGAATAGGAGTAATAACCGCAGTTTTAAATACCTGAGGAAACTTCCCAGACGACAAGCAACGGTTACAAATGTGAGTGATCAGGGGAATCAGTGTTGGTGCCGACTGTTTAATCACACTTCTTGAGATCCCATCGTGGCCAACTGCACATACGTTTTTAAGTCCATCAATGATGCTCAGTACTTCCTGATCATCAGTCGATATAACACCTATGGAATTTAATTGTGAGGGTAAGTTAGTATTAATTTTCTTTAAAAGAATTGAAGTGTCATGAGTCCTGATTTGCTTTGCGAGATTAGAGCCAACATTAGCAAAGTAGCTGTTAACACCATTTATAGCCTCAAGGGGGTTTTCTTTACGTTGTACTAATAATTCATTGCCCAATTGTTGCTTTTCAATGCACGAAATTCGTTTTATTAGCTCCCAGGTTTTCTTTGTGTCACTTTTGTTTTTTTCTAATTCCGACTTTAGAAACGCATCCTTTAGTTTTCTCAATAAATTATTGCAAAATTGCGATACCTAGTATAAGATATTTTAGTGTATTATTTTGTGGGTTTAGTTTAAGACTAGCGTGCATTTTATCTCGTGTGCGAATACAACGTAGTAGACCGGGTGTTATCCAAGGCTTCACTATGCGGCGATTACAAGAAATAGTAATTTGGTGAGTGTTATTTTTTATGATATTTGACAGTTTACTTACAAACAAATCCGAAGCTTCATTAACATCCTTGGCAATCAAAACATTTGAAAAGTCAGAACTCTTAATTTCTGTTTGAATTTTAGCTAAATCTATGCTAGATTTAAACTTTTTTGTCGCAAATGAGTTATTGCAGTGGTTACCCTCAATATTCAAAAGGACCGGATAATGATCAGTAACGGTGGCCTCTATTACAAGTGTAGTGCATTTAAGTTTAGTTTTTAGCATTACGTGGTCGAGGCAAGCCTGGCCTCTCGTTATAAAAGTGTGACTAGGAAGAAGGCCATGACCTGCTAGAAGATCGAGGTAGCTGACAGAATGTTCGTCATAACTTTCGTCTTTTATATCTATATTAATATCACCTATCACTGCGATAGTGTGGTATTTCTTTAAGTCTGTTAATAAACCATCTAAGTCCGTCAAGAAAGATTCAGTGCTTGCAAACGAAGGTGACCTGTATAGGGCCACGATTGCGAGGTTCGATTCCCTTTTATTAGTAGGCAATTGGACTCCTAAAAACATGTTCTTCTACTTTTATGTTTAAAGTTGATTTAGAGTAGACAATTATACCACCATTTTGATTCAAACAATTTACAGTAGAAGCAGCTTTGTAGTTTGCGAGCTGCGGAAATGGCTTGCAATTGTCTATCCAGCATTCAGTAAGGACGATTATATCGCATTGAAATCCTAGCCGACTAATCAACACTTCGAGTGAGTCAAAATTACGGTTAACACTCCTTATGTTCAGTGATAATATATTAAGGGCCCCCCTATCTGATCATCTGTCACTAGATGAGAACTACAAAGTTCAGGGGTACATAGTACAGCTTTTGAAACCGCTAAATTGTCTATAAGGTCACTTAGGACATTTTGTTGAGTTTTATCCATAACTAATGGTGAATATCTTAGACCAAATAAATGTGTCGAAACAGCTAGTTAAGATTGAACATCTTCCGAACGTGAAAGGGCACCCCTGATACCAGAGTAAACGCGAGAAAATACGGGATGATAGCATATGTGCTTGAGTTTTGGAGTAATTTATGTGTAATGTATTTGTGTTGGTTAGTGATTTGTGACTGAGAGATAGTGTAATAATATAAAGATACAAACAATTTAAGATAAAATTAAAAATGTTCATTCGGCAAAAAAAGTGTTCCGGGTGTTCTACATTGAGTTTTTTGGGTGCAGTTCTTCCAGCTGTTGTTCGTTTGTGATAAGTATTGGCGGAGCGCCTTCAATTTTCCTGAGAAATACTTTTCCATTAGCCGTCCAACAAAAGTCAAACTTTTCTTGTCTTGCAAATTCTCGCGCCATGAAGTAAAGTCTCTTGGCCTTTGGTGTCAGAAAATCAGAAATGTAGACCGCAGTTTTCTTGCCTTCAATGTTTAAAGCCTCCGTATTAAGTCGGTCTGTTTTATGCCTGGTATTATACTGTTTAACAGCGTGCAGGATGTTAGCTTTGTAAAGAGTAGTTGTTAAGTCTACAATTATTGGTCGGTCTCCATTTGGTCTAGCCTTCAGACGGTAAATGTCCCTGATAGCTCCTTGTTGTGACTCCATATTTAATTTGTTGTGTACATTTTCCATCGCCCTGACCAAATCCAACTTTGTCTCTCTAACCTTGGGAGGAATACCCCTTATTTCTATGCATGTACCTCGGAGTTGTCTCTCCATATCTTCAATTTTATTCTCTAGTTTAAGGATGCACGATTCCCGCTGTGTTTCTCTAGTTTCCAGTGAAGTCACCTTCTCATTTAGTTCTTCATATTTTTTGCTGTGAAACTCGAAGGATTTTTCAAACGACTTCTCCAATTCTATGTTACTCTTACGAAGCTCTGATATCTCAGTTTTAATTTCCGTTACCTCTTTTATTACACAATTCATCTTATCCATTAGTTGTTCTAATTGACTCTGGGTTAGAGGCGAAGGCGACCTTGTAAAAGATTGATCAGAATATGTACGCGGCCGTTTTCCAGTTGGTGTTCTTATATCTTGGTTTGTGGGCTTATTTGGAGTGCGCTGCATATTTAAAGTACTAGGAGAAAATAAACTGCAGCTGGTAGATTAATCACTACAAATCCAAATCCAAAACGCCACCAAAAACAGAGTCAACTGTAGTTTTTTATGAGCGCGTAACATACCAGGCGCACAGAAACGGTCAGAAGGCCAGTTTGCAATAATTGTACAAACTGCTAGCGAAATCGATGAATGAACGATCTCCCTCGTTGATCTGATTGGCTTTTCAATTTGTGTGTATTTAATGTAAACAAATGGGCGGGGCTTATTTACTACGTTAGATTGACGTAATACTAAATACGTTTTGCTTGGCACTGATTGGCAATCTTACGTACGGCGCAGACGCAGGGGCGGAGCTCGGCTACACTGCTGCTTCATTCACAAACAGGCTCCTCAGATTATCGCGCGCACCTTCTACCGTTTTCTGCAGTCCTATTTTTCGGCACTTATTTTAATTCGGTGAATTTAAATAAATTTATCCAATTTAGTTTTTGATATTGTACAAGTTAAATTTTAGTAAAAACTGACAATATTAATGTACGCGACTGCTCACAACGGAGGTCCGAGGGGAAAAAAAGGGTAGAGTCGGTGAGGTTACCTGCAGGATCTGGCTGGCCTCGAAGATGTACTGTAGTATCGTAGAGTCGGTGAGGTTACCTGCAGGATCTGGCTGGCCTCGAAGATGTACTGTAGTATCGTAGAGTCGGTGAGGTTACCTGCAGGATCTGGCTGGCCTCGAAGATGTACTGTAGTATCGTAGAGTCGGTGAGGTTGCCTGCAGGATCTGGCTGGCCTCGAAGATGTACTGTAGTATCGTAGAGTCGGTGAGGTTACCTGCAGGATCTGGCTGGCCTCGAAGATGTACTGTAGTATCGTAGAGTCGGTGAGGTTACCTGCAGGATCTGGCTGGCCTCGAAGATGTACTGTAGTATCGTAGAGTCGGTGAGGTTGCCTGCAGGATCTGGCTGGCCTCGAAGATGTACTGTAGTATCGTAGAGTCGGTGAGGTTGCCTGCAGGATCTGGCTGGCCTCGAAGATGTACTGTAGTATCGTAGAGTCGGTGAGGTTACCTGCAGGATCTGGCTGGCCTCGAAGATGTACTGTAGTATCGTAGAGTCGGTGAGGTTGCCTGCAGGATCTGGCTGGCCTCGAAGATGTACTGTAGTATCGTAGAGTCGGTGAGGTTACCTGCAGGATCTGGCTGGCCTCGAAGATGTACTGTAGTATCGTAGAGTCGGTGAGGTTACCTGCAGGATCTGGCTGGCCTCGAAGATGTACTGTAGTATCGTAGAGTCGGTGAGGTTACCTGCAGGATCTGGCTGGCCTCGAAGATGTACTGTAGTATCGTAGAGTCGGTGAGGTTGCCTGCAGGATCTGGCTGGCCTCGAAGATGTACTGTAGTATCGTAGAGTCGGTGAGGTTGCCTGCAGGATCTGGCTGGCCTCGAAGATGTACTGTAGTATCGTAGAGTCGGTGAGGTTGCCTGCAGGATCTGGCTGGCCTCGAAGATGTACTGTAGTATCGTAGAGTCGGTGAGGTTACCTGCAGGATCTGGCTGGCCTCGAAGATGTACTGTAGTATCGTAGAGTCGGTGAGGTTGCCTGCAGGATCTGGCTGGCCTCGAAGATGTACTGTAGTATCGTAGAGTCGGTGAGGTTACCTGCAGGATCTGGCTGGCCTCGAAGATGTACTGTAGTATCGTAGAGTCGGTGAGGTTACCTGCAGGATCTGGCTGGCCTCGAAGATGTACTGTAGTATCGTAGAGTCGGTGAGGTTACCTGCAGGATCTGGCTGGCCTCGAAGATGTACTGTAGTATCGTAGAGTCGGTGAGGTTACCTGCAGGATCTGGCTGGCCTCGAAGATGTACTGTAGTATCGTTGAGTCGGTGAGGTTACCTGCAGGATCTGGCTGGCCTCGAAGATGTACTGTAGTATCGTAGAGTCGGTGAGGTTGCCTGCAGGATCTGGCTGGCCTCGAAGATGTACTGTAGTATCGTAGAGTCGGTGAGGTTACCTGCAGGATCTGGCTGGCCTCGAAGATGTACTGTAGTATCGTAGAGTCGGTGAGGTTACCTGCAGGATCTGGCTGGCCTCGAAGATGTACTGTAGTATCGTAGAGTCGGTGAGGTTGCCTGCAGGATCTGGCTGGCCTCGAAGATGTACTGTAGTATCGTAGAGTCGGTGAGGTTACCTGCAGGATCTGGCTGGCCTCGAAGATGTACTGTAGTATCGTACAGTCGGTGAGGTTACCTGCAGGATCTGGCTGGCCTCGAAGATGTACTGTAGTATCGTAGAGTCGGTGAGGTTACCTGCAGGATCTGGCTGGCCTCGAAGATGTACTGTAGTATCGTAGAGTCGGTGAGGTTGCCTGCAGGCTCTGGCTGGCCTCGAAGATGTACTGTAGTATCGTAGAGTCGGTGAGGTTACCTGCAGGATCTGGCTGGCCTCGAAGGCGGTGCCGGGCAGCAGCACGATGGGCGCGGCCACGCGGCCCGCCTCCACGCACACCATGTTCGGGAACTCGTCGTCGCCGAAGTCAGGGATCTCTTTGGCGAACTCCGCCCACGGGTTCCAGATCACTGAACAAACGAAACATGGGTAAGTGTACTTTGAACTATTTTTAACTTTATTTAAAGAGATTTGTCTTTGAGCGACCATATCGCCCTATACTTTGAACTTATAGATAGACTATTGCTTTTGCGGCTTCGCTGGCGTTCTATTAATTTTATCCCGTATTTCACCTTCTTGGGGGTTGCATTTTGAAAAATCCATCCTTAGAGGACACTTCCATCATAAGAGGAATAGTATGTGCGCTAACTTAAATCGGTGAATCCCAACATCGTCGTTAGGAAACCGATATGTACCTAGTATCTTTCGAGGTCATGCGTCATCCACGAACCCGCACTGGGTGGTAGATTATGGCCTTGACGCTCTCCTTGCGAGAGAAGGCCCCGAATCCCGGCAGAGGGAACATATACTGGGCCGCTTTAAAGCAGCATATTTGCAAAGCAAATATGCTTTATTAAGCATAGTGACTTATGCCACACCAGGTTTAGATAGAAATACGCACCAGTGTCGGGGAAGTTGTACTTCTGTATCCTCATCTTGCGGCCGCTGACGACGTTGGTGATGATGTGCTCCTGCATGGTGTTCTGGTAGATGCGGTCCGTCCACTCGTTGATGGTGACCGCCTCGCGCGTCTCCTGGTACACGGCGCCCTCTCTCGTCTGAAACCGAAAGCAAAACCACAGTCTAATAAATCATAGCCGTTCGACGAAGGCATCTAGACAGGGCGATTGTACGGGGCATGCGAAACGAGACTCGGAAAGCGCGCTCCCCAGTCCCGAACACAACCACGTAACCAGTTTGGTAGCGGGATTCAGGACTTTTTTTTTGAAAATTGTTTTGCTTCTATCGTGGAATTCCCCAGGCGGACTCAGCAGGAAGTATTACCACTACAAATTGTAGTTGATGTCGTTATCTAGAGGCAGCGACTATTTGTGAGGACGCGCCAGGTGTGTTAAAATCACGGACTCCCAAGCTTCAGCATTTCACAGCGCATTTAGTTTTGTCTCGGTCCAGTTTAAGCATGTAGGGTAGATGCAATGATGCTAGATTAATAGCCAGTCAATGCGAATACACGATTTTAGCGCGCCCCTGATTCTCACACCTTAGGCTGCAGCCTAAGGGTTGACAAATGACAAAATATTTATTGAGACAAAAACTTAATCTAGTATTAAAATGATTGTTGGACCCCATTCTGAAGACATGATACAAAACTAAGACCTATCCAGTAGCTGTTTCTTTTGACTACTGATAATTTTATGATAATAAAGATATAACTGCCAGTCTCAATCCCGAACATTTACCTGGGAGTTTTAATCAGGGCCTGTATGTACATTATATAAAGGTTGCACTTGTTGGTTGACGGTTACCTTGTCGATGAACATGCAGCCATGCATGCCGGTGATCTGGCAGCGGCGGACGTCGGGCACCTTGAAGTACGTATGCAGCAGCATTTGGCAGCTGAACGTGAGTTCCTTGCTCGGGTTGTACACGCCGATGTTGAAGTGGAGCTCCTTCTCGCGCAGGATCAGCCGGTACGTCAGTCTAAATCTGCAACACGGGGGAAATACTTAGGCGTCTAGCATACAGGAGCTGGAGTCGAGGCGGAGTCGTGGTGAAGTCGCAGTGGAGTTGATGTGAAGTCGCGGCGGAGTCGAGATGAAGTCGCGGTGGAGTCAAGGTGAAGTCGCAGTGGAGTTGAGGTGAAACCGCGGAGGAGTTAAGGTAAAGTTGCGGTGGATTCGTGGTGAAGTCGCGGTGGAGTCGTGGTGGATTTGAGGTGAAGTCGCGGGGGGTTGGAACTAAGATCGAATATATTTGCTATGTTCTGGCATTAAACGGTTATAGTCCCGGAATGTCACTCACTGGTAGTGCCACATGGAGCGCGTGAACTCGTCGTCCATGAGGCTGAAGACGGCCTCGACGTCACCGCTCGCCATCCGCTCGGGCATTTTCTCGACGTGCCAGCGCGCCACCCGCGCGAACCCGTGCTGCGGCCCGAACGGCCATTGTCCAAATTGAGCTGCAAACACACCACTATTATCAACGACACGCTTTCGTTAAAAGTACAGACGGACTGAGGATTGGATATCCTGGGTGGATACAATTTTGGTATCTTCACGTCGAGGATGAATCGGTAAATGCATAAATCTACTAGGTAAAAACGCTCTAACATCTACATTGACGCATCAGATACGACGATAGTCAAACGCACGGCTAACAATGATTAAAAAAGCGAAACACACGACACGACACGAAATTGTATGAGTAAGTATGTGTATAACTAGCAGCATAAGCGCTTTTGCGTGAAAAAGTAACAAACATTGACACATACTCACAAACTTTCGCGTTTTCAATGCGTATTTTTTTATACCGGCCAAACAAAGAGAACGGAGGGTCTACCGCCTAACCATACTGTCGTCTCATTTCTTTTCGCTTGAAATTATAGAGACAGCAATAGCAAACCCCTAGCCGATTTCATTAGGCGGTAGAGGGGCGGGTAGAACCGCGGCTAGTATATAACATCTATAACATGGCATAGCGAGCAATTTTAATTAATAAATATCTTAACTGTTTATCAGTTTAAGTATTAAAGATGACGCGCTTAAATGAACGCGGAATGACAAACATGACATATTAACAATAGGCGGGTGTAGGTACCACCTAAACACAATAATGGCTATACATTAATTAGGTATAAAATCTTTCTTTATTTTAGCCTAAAATTAAAGACACAACAATAAACAAAGTGATCATATTGTAACAGTTTTAATTAGGCGGTCTAAGGACAAGTCAGGAAAGTTTGAAATGAAATATGGGTATGGAGGCCTTTGCAATGCAACAGGACAGCAATAATATTATTTAAACCGGCAAGCATGTGCTTGCCAGCTTGTGTGTTACTGTCACATTCAAAAACACCTGTCAAGTACTTTGTAATAAACTGCGCTATAATACTCTCGTTTCTAAATAATTTATTTAGAGCAATACTTTACTAAGGCACTGCGCAAACTATTAGTTTCCAGTTTTCAAAACCGAACACTTTTGATCGTTAATGAACATTTTTATGTCCATTTAAGGACACGAAAATGGTTATGTTTGCAGGGAGTGGATTATTTCATTCTGGTTCCATAGAGAATTAATAATCATCGGTAGCTTGTATCTGACGCAGGACACAAAAAGTTTGCGGCCTATCTAACGAAATACTGGGTGCGTTTCGTTAAACGTCTTCCTTTCCGCCAAAATACCTGTTAACGTCACGTCGACGGAAGTACCATCTCAATACAAGTTATTTTATGATCAGTAGAAACAATAACCCGAATTAAAATATTCGCTCCTCGCGAGATCTCAATCACTACGATTACTTTAAATTTAAAATTAAATTATACTTTGTACGTATTTTACACATTACATATCAATTTTAGTACTTATAAAAATATTTATAAAATAGAGTGGCGGAACGAATCAAGATGTTCGCCTGATGGTAAGCAACACAATGCCGCCCATAACAATTAAGTGCTACGCGGTTATTTCATCAGAAAGATACCACATCACTGCCTAACAGCGCACAGCGCTTGACACCATGAGATATAAGATGATTTATCTACCTCTTTGGCTTGTAATGTTTCTGAAGACATTGCCCTTCAAACCAGGACACTGGATGACTAGAATAACTGGTAAATGTGCTTCTCCGTGCGGAGTCTGCAAAGAGCCTATGAAAGTTCAAACTACTGCCGAACACAGCATTGAATTTGTCCTATAATTTCTCTGGGAAAAAAAATGCCCTTCAAACCGGAGCACATTAATGTTTAGTAGAAGCAACATGTCCGATGTAATTTAAATACGGAAATGTATTACAGTTTGAATATCAATCAGCCAGCTCTAGTAGCTACCGAGCGGCACCTGCCAAAATCTACAAGATACAAGATCAATAAATCCATCAATAAATTATCAGAATACTCACGAAATACAAAAGGTATTCCTCCTCGTATCGCTCTCTTGCCGTCGAACACAGCTTGTTTACTGAAACAAAAACACATTCTCGTAAATGGACGAGCGATTGAAAAAGAATACATTAAATTTAAAATTCAAAGAAAGAACTTATAGCTACGAATTGATGACATATTTTATCACAATAGCAGGGTTGATTTCCTAGTAGACTACAGGCCCGTGACATATCATCCATACCTTTAACGTTTAGAACCCCTCCCCCCTTCAACTGCACTCAGTTGGACAGCTTACAAGTGACGGCATAGTTCTGAATCTTATTACTATATACCCTTCTATCATCCTACATAGGTCTCCTGGTGTATCATATGACCCATAAATTTTGTTCACGGGCCTACAGTCTATAGGAAAAGTTCATCGCTTCTGAAATACCTTCCACCCGTCTGTATAGGAATCTTAGAGGAATTCAATGGACGAAAGTAATCTTAGCATAACTAATACCCTGTGCACGTTCGATCGTTACTGTCTATTGCCATGCATTACATACATCACGGGCAGTGTACACAGACATTAGGCGGAACCGCAACAGGGCCCGCGGCCGCTGCGACCGCGTCATTACTTTGCAGCTCACGTATCAAACATGATCAATTTTAGCCGTCGCATTCCACCGGCGACCGGGGACGATGCAAAAAGCACCCTTATATTATAAATGCATCAGTGGACAGGTCGGACGCGACAAAAACGGAGACCGAGCAGGCCACGTATAAATTATTTATGCCATTTTTAGCATTTCGGAGCTGAACGGCTGACGATTCGACGACGGCTCGTCATTCGCGGCGACGGAACTGACAAGCCATATTGAAACGCCTGGACAGTAGACATCAAGCGCTGATACTTACACCAAACCATAATGTTTCGAGATCGAATCGAACTACGCAAGATTCTAATTACCGTAACAAAACCACAATGCTAAGAAAATATTCCCGTACGTAAAATAATACATTCCTTTAAACAAGCAAGCTGTGGCGCCAGTTGACTTATTATGTAAAAACTTATAAAAACTAATTACTCTAGTTTACCGAAGTCATTATAAATATGATAATGATATTTATTTTACTGTTAGAAAAAATTGCATGTGCATGACAAATTGGCACAAGATAATGACTAAACACTAATACAAATTAATGGTATAACTAATTGCTATATAGATGCATAATAGCAGAGTTCTGGAAATCTCGTGCATAAATCAAAACTCCCACAGCGACGCGTACATTACTATTTCTCACAGATTTATTCACTGAGAGCACAATGTTAAAGTTTCAATATATTTAATGAATATTTATAGTTTAAGTTTATCGGATACACTTCGGAGAGTGTGCGACTGATTTATACGATCTAATACCACCTTGCCCATTTTTCTATCGGAATGCTCGTAGCTCGAAAAAGCGACATCGTTTCATGGTTGATGTTCCAAAGACACGAACGAAGAGATTTGACTCTACTTTTGTGATAAGAACGTCTAGGCTGTGGAATACGTTGCCTGAGAGGGTTTTTCCCGATAGTTACAATCTTTGTGTCTTCAAATCGAGAGTGAATCGGTTTCTTCTAGGTAAACACGCTTCATCGTAGACCGCATCATCGTTTAACATCAGGCGAGATGGCGGTCAAGTGTAAACCTATAAAAGTTAAAAAAAAAAAAAAAAAAAAAAACCTTTCAAATTATAATTTTAGCAAGCATTCACCGATGGAACAGCAAAAAAACTGATAACATGTTGAATGCTTAATGTAATTTAGCCACCTTTTTACACACACTGAAGTACTTGACCATATATGGAACATCGAAGATGGAAACATGTGGACCGTTAAGCTTATCCTAGTTGTAAATAACAAGTGAATGGTTTAATACACTTCGACAGGTCCTAGTGGAATGTAGTAATAAGATATTTTGCATTTTAAAATCGATATCGTAGAGTTAAAAAATACGACCTTATGATTATTGTATAGCGATAATTGATCTAGATACGTGGATAAAATTTAGCAAAAATTCTCACAAATTCGGTTAATACAGAAGAGTAACACAAAAACGAACGGGTTTAGATACGGCTAGTGGAATTAACACCGGTCAAAGTTTTGATTAAAATAATTTCACGTTGTTTATAGTCACAGCGGAGACGTACCGCGAATACGCTTCCACGAAGGGATAGATAAAGTTTTAATTAGAGATTCCGGATGAAATTCCTCGGGTCGCCGCGGGGACCGATACATTCCCGCTTCGGCACCAGCCCAGTTTTTACCAGCTCGCGACTCGTCCCATCCCGGCATTCCTGCAACAGCTAAATAGGGACTGCAAACGTAACTCGAAACGCGAACACTTTCCCTTCATAAGTGTCACGGGCCTCCGCAATAATCCGCGGTTTTGAAGCCAATTAGAGAAGCTCAGTGAGTCGTAAATTCCCGTTTTTTATTGTTGTTGCCGTTGTGATATTTACGATTGTGGTGGGATCAACACAATCGAAGAAATAGTCATCAAATGTATGATGGAGATCATCAGTTATTGAGCGTGCAGAGTAGCGTGCGTGAATTGGATTTATGCGCAAAAACCTTGCAGGTCACAACTCGCGTCTGCTTCCCATAATGTTCTCATCGTCATTGTTATCTACTAACACTATTGATGAGTAAGATCAAGCAACTCTGAGTGGTTCTCAACATTGTTGTGGAATGGATCCAGCTAGCGGCGCCTGATGTAAGCCAACCGTCGCCAACGTACTCGTAATAACATCCCCGAAGGGGAGGAAGACTTGTCTGACGGGGCCTCTACGCAGCACAATACATAAAATGTACAGGGTTACTTCACCGACGTATTTAACCGTAATTAACTTATGTATCTCATCCCATGACGACATGGCGTCCGAGGGTAATTAATTAAAAGATAATCACAGATTTGTATTGACATGCACTATTAAGCGTGAATGATTTATGACATAATAATACACACACTTCAGTCTCTATATCTGTTCACACTTTTACAACACTGAAGATCAGCAATCTTAGCTAATCTTTCCCGGGTCGCAATTTCGTGTATATTGTAGCTGAGTGGGATTTTTGTTATAGATTGTCATTCAACATGTACGTAATACTATTATTATCAAAGTCTGGCATCAAAGTGAAAAATAAAAATTTGACGTTCACTCATTTTGTTTAGAATGGACGTGGGGAAGCTGGCTGCAGGTTTTGCTACCAACAACCTTGTATATGAGAAGCAACTACGGTACACAACAACGCAATTAACTTTAACCGTAATTCTGGTAGACTATAAGATATTTTGTCTGGATATTCCAGTCCCATTAATATTCTCGTTCTGTTACGCTCCTGTATGCAACACACGCAGTAGGAGCGACACCGAGAAATATAAGAGCAATTAGAACAATGCTTGCCTCAGTAAAAATGCAAAATAGACCGTTCCCTCACATTAACATAATGAACATATAAAACGGGCAAAAAGTAGAGTATTCGCAAACCACTTAGAAATATAATTGCTGATAAGCGCGGCAACAATGTGAACACATTCTTTAATCGTGTACTGATAGACACCCTTCCTTGTAATAATGTAACTTTTAATTATTTTAATCAGCGCGCCTTTGGAAAAAGTGGCATGAAAGAGGCAAAAACTACGGGAGTCGCATTGAAGCTACCGTAATGGCTAGAAGCGTTACTTTGATATAAGAGAGGACGGTAAACCGGTCTGCAAAAAAAGAAATAAAGCCACAGCAAATGAAAGGTCACATTAACGCGGGACAGCAGGACATAATTAGAACTTTTCAGCAGCAGTGTATCATTAAACACTAGGGCGACCGGTCACAGAACCTCTTAAACCCCACCATTCACCGTTAAACCTACATTTTACGATATTAAAGAACATTTTTCGCAACCATCTTCGCTCGCTACTGTTTAATATCCGTGCATTAAATTCACCGGTACGCGTATTAAGTTCGATTCAAGCGATTTGTATCATTATGACTTAATTTTGTGCTGCGGGTTTTTATGGTTATTGACTCTTTATAATATGTCATTAACAATTACCGACGTTCTCAGAAATTCCACATTGTTTTTGGATATCTTATCGAACTAGGTACGTCTACTATTCGTAAAGCTTAATTTTATTTTATCTGCTAATGATAGCATGTCAGAAGTCATGTCGTGACCGGAATGAGCACTGAGATATCATTTCAGTCCATTTTTGGCAACTAAAACGCGCACTAATCTTATGTAATAAATAATGTAGAAGTGAAAATGAGTCAGCCCGTTTGTTCTTCCTTCAAAGCAAACGGCTGAATAGAAGTTACGAAATCTGGCGTGGGGGCTTATAGAGCCTGGATGGAGAGACAATTTTGATTATACATAATAATATATAATGAATTTGTAATATTAAACCAGAACATTGAAACTGGCGTGGGCGCTTAAAGGGCAAACAATAGGATTAGCAATGATTAGTTATCAGATTGATTTTGTCATTACTGCAACCTAAAGTTCAAGATTATGTAATTTAGGGAAACTCAGCGCCAATTTCAATGAGTGCTCAGGAAATTGCTAATAAAACACTTGGAAAGAGCTTCAATGGCTGGTCAATGGATTTTTAGTTTATGTTATTAGCTTAATAAAGAGATTCCCTCTTCGATTTTATACACCGTTTTCATATAAAAGTGACGTGGTGACCCATCAAAATTCATGATATT
The DNA here is from genome assembly GCA_017562165.1 of Ectropis grisescens. Lineage (NCBI taxonomy): Eukaryota > Metazoa > Arthropoda > Insecta > Lepidoptera > Geometridae > Ectropis > Ectropis grisescens. The sequence continues at coordinate 25,277,563 of CM029771.1, forward strand.
TGGAGATGTTGGGTCGACGATATTATCAGTAACTGGTCGAATATGGTCTACAGCCTAACAAAAAATGTTATAATATTGTTTTTCCTTCTTCTTAACCTCTCAGTTCTCTAAGACAGTGAGAGGGCTCACTTTCTTTACATTGACAATTAACCATTATTGTAAAAAGAGCCGGTACACTGCACAGAACTGAGCTAGACGACATATATAACAGCAGAGAGATGACCAGTAATACGCCAGGGTATCTACGGTACCTACGTACATTATGTTAAACATCAGATCAGATTTTTTAAAGGTATCTATTGCATTTTTTTGTAATTGACCGCTATCTCGCCTGATGTTAATTAGCGACGATGCGGTTTACGATGGAGCGTGTTTACCCAGTAATGGCTTTAGATGTTTCCGTCTATTGAAATTTGGTAGCGCTTTTTGGTTAGCTTTAGTAGCGCAGAGGGTCAGGGCACGAAAAAGGTCAACTAACTTAAAGTAATTATTCTCACTATACACCAAATATAATATAAATAGTAGACCAGATCATAGCGAACAAAGTACGGAAGCAATCGCTGACAATATAACAAATTCACAGTGTAGAGAACAGTGGCTTTGGGTAACCTTGCGCAGGGCCGGCGTGGGACAGAAAGTGGCTGGGCCCGCGTAGGTGCCGGGTCATTGCTGTCCTGCGCTAGGACGACAGGACTTACCTCATCGCCCTTCTAAATTTCCAGTTTTCTATCTGGTACTAATAACGTTTGATATACCATCTGAGTGCCTTGAAATCGAGTGGTAAACAGTTTCATAAAAGTAAGCGCGCTTATCAGACGGTCAAATGTTTAGCCTTCTCGAACGTAAAAAGTGGTCTCATCTTATTTTTTCTGATTCTAAAAAACTTATTGAAAACCGCCTAAATGCCGCAAAGCTTTTTTAATTACTTACCAAGAAAAATACCCAATAAGTACCGATATTAATAAGTTCAAAGGTTGGTCACGATTGATTCAATACTAAGTATGATTACAGGCTTTTTTATACTGCGAAGTCTTATTAGTGCTAAATACGATAATTTTACTAGATGTTGTTTTCTAATTTTAAGTATTTTTATTTATAATTTAATGTGATTAGGACACGAATTTTGATAACTATTTTCTTAGCGCCCATCGTCTAGTAGATATACGGAACGCACTCGCCTGACTTCATAATTTTTGATCAGAAAACCTACACGTTTGATTTATCTATTTCTAAGGTTAAATAGAGAAATGAAGTTAATATTTTATCTACATACAAAAATATAAACATGACTCAAAAATTCTGCAAAAAAAGTACTAAAATGTGATAAAACCATTTAAGTAAACTCTTTGGATAAAACCCAGCAACCAATCTCTAATAGACGCACTATACGCCCTCCACGTGTTATTGAGTGGACTACTGTCCTAGTCCTTTAATCCTCAGAGCTTAGTCAATTTTAATAGGACAGAGGGATCCTTTATTGTGTCTATTTCTACTTATTATTACAAATATTTTAATCCAGCAGTTATAAGTTAACGTGCGTTTCCATAATTATCTCAGAAGTCAAGCGACGACTCCACTAAAAATAACTTCGTCTTCATAACTCAATATTTAATCACAATTACAAAGTTTTAATTACACATATTTATGCAATAATTAACAGCACCCGTTGATGGATAACCAAGATATTTGCTTCCTTATACCGTATTAGATTTTAATTCATGTAAGTGAATGAATAAAATCTAATTACATATATGTTTTTGTGGCCGTTAGTAATTTGTTAGTACAAGTTTTAGTTACGATTACAATCAATTACGTACATTTGACCTTAAGGCGGAATTAACTATTCTAAGCTTGTGGTTCTGAGCTTGCGTCTAAGTGTGAACCGATTTAAACTTTGTTGTAATCTTTTAAACTAATTTAATAATTAAGTTTTATTAATAAAGAAAGTATTTTTGTACGTTGTAATGAGTTAACGAAAAACCTGCTGAATAGATTTTTAAGATTTTTTCAGTGATACTTCAATATAATTTTATTCGAATGTGACACTAGATAATTAGTTATGTCCAAGCCCGAAAATCGTTCGCTAGTTTCTACCATAGTTTGGTACACAGACATTTAAAAATGTTTTTGTTTTATCCCTTACGTGTTATACCTACATAAGTAAGTTACGGCTGGCCACGCAGGTCGAACAGAACGTTGACTGCCGATCCGAAGACCCTGGTCCCACGCACACCGCTGTCTTTTCGAAGTCATGTACGTAATGCCGACAACTTAACAACGGTGCTCGAAAACTTCGCGAGGAAACCAACATGTTTCAACAGCCTCTGTGACTGCCATTTTTTATGTATTAATGGACATCTTTCACACAAAGCTACCAACGTTTGTTCTCACGTATCTCTGTAACGGACTGATTTTAGTGGTATTGATTTCATTTTGTCTAAAGTTTTCGAACGTATTGTACATAATTAGTTTAATGACAAAATTTTCGTAGTGATAAATATACTAAATCCGTTTCAGTCGTGTTTTTGTCAGGGTACAGCATTTGATGTTGAGGCTGTCCATTTATGGATTGCTTTGCCACCTTCTGTACGAGTAAAACATTCGCAGGCTCTGGGGCGTATTTGCGTATAATACATAAATAATACACTTTTTAAATAAGCTTGGAATTATAACTAGGGAAAACATGTTTTTAAGGGACCTATTGATCTTAGATGACCTCTACCGCATACAGAAGTTTGAGGAAAAAACATTGTTTTAACCAAACGCGATTGTTCATCAACTTATTTCCATTATATATTTACTTAGTATCATTAGTTAAGAGAGAGATATTTACCATAATTAAGACGTGAACAAAGTGCATGATACTGATTCAAAATTCCGGAACTCGGTCCACCATAAAACCATCGTAAAAATCAAAATCCACAGATGCGGCCACACTTTTGGCAAGTAAATGGCTATTGAGGTAAGAATTCCAAGGGGTCCTGTTCGTATTCGTCTGCGACTACGTTTTACGACGGTTTTTCTACTATTTATTCTGGATTTTTAATAGGTAGGTATTTAAACATGAAAATGTCAAATCCCTGCCTAAGTAGCACAGCACTGGGGACGAGGATCACCCAGGGATATAAAATATTGTATCTCTTTGCCCTGTAATTTCTACGGAATCATTGCTCTTTAAATCCGAACATAGTAAATGTTTGCGTTACTGGTTGGCGGTAGAATGACTGGCAAAGGTGTGGTACTTCCTCAGGCGAACTCTGCAAAGAGTCCTACCACTACGAACGTCATGAAGTGTCATTAAACGCCCGTTCCGTGTCTGTATATTACGATACGATATCCTAACTACAACTCTATTTTTTGAATAGTCAGCCTTGAAAGCTCTGTGCTAAGCAACCGCAACGTCGGTCGTCAGTTTGTCACAAAACGGAACTCATATTAATTCAATACCATATGCTGTTTATCAAGAGATATCGTAATATATTCACGTCCTTTTGTTGCATGTTAATGCCACTACATAACCACTTCTGTAGTTGATAATCATAACGGATAGCATTACGATGCCAAGATTCCAGACTTCCAAATTTATTTACTTTTCGTTCTTATCCTCATCATCGCTTAACATCAGGCGAGATGGTGGTCAAGTCATCAAGGCGAACCTATTATAGTTATAAAAAAAAAAAAAAAACATCAAAGAAACTTGAGTATACGGCGTTTAAAGTCAGGGATTTCTGTGTGCATACGAATGGTTATTCGTTTCAGTCCATGCATCTTCTTTATGCACGGGGTTGTACTGTTCAAAATGCAACGATTGTTTACATGAAATGGTTCTACGCTAAACATTTAGTTTTTCTTAGTTTTCCGTAACGTGTAATTTCTCCGAAAACAATAGCCTTCAAACCAGAATACAGTAATATTTTCACATTACTGCGTGGCGGTAGAATAAATGGCAAAGATGTGGTCCTTCCCCCGGACGGACTCTGGAAGTTCCTACCACTAACACTACTTTATCTAAAACTACAAACGAAATATAGTCAGAATTTACATTTTCATAGAATATAATAAAACGTGTTCAACGTTCATGAACTTAACCTTTACTCATTTACATGATTCTACCTACTCATAAACTATACGTGTAACTCAGAGGTACCCCGATGTGGCGCCAAAGAAACCACAAGGAGGTAAAGTAGAGGAATACTGAAGTAGGGCCACAGAAACCCTTTGTGACAGACGAAATGAGACTAGAATTTCAAATTACACGTTTGAGTTAAGTGGCGTACCTATCTAACTAGACCTACCTATTATCTAACATTGTTATTGTCGGACAGGTTATGTTTGTAATTTCGAAAAAAAAATGCCTAGCAGTCATATTTAGAAGCTTGCAGGGTGAAACTTTTTTGTAAAATGTTCCTAGGTACTGATTGAATAGGATTAGTCCTGTGTTAATGTTAGCATTAATATTAATAATAACTGAAAAATAAGAAACTAACACAGATCTGGTTTTACTAGGCACACGTACCTACCGACTTAATCAGGGTTAAGCAACTTATACAGTCTTTGTATGACCCTTTCGAATATTGTGTATTGCAAATAATGAAAGATTTTTTGTGATGTTGCACTACGGTCCGATGGTCTGAAGAATATCTACATACTTAGGTCCATATAAACACAACTAATAAACATGCGCTCTCTTTTACAATACATACTAGTACAGACTTAATATTAGAATCGTTTGAGTGAGATCAGATGAGCGGACCACTCAATGTATGGCACCCTCTGCAAGTGAATTGGATTCACACTTGAGCGATTTCCACTAAACGTTAGCTAATCAAACACAATGCGAATGAAAATCCGCACGGCCCTGACGAAAATGACAATAAATCTAACAACGAGTAAAGTTAATGATTACCCAGGAAACCATCAGACAGAGCAAACTGACATTCATTAATTCAACGAGCAAGCTATTGTTAACAACCTGCCCGACGGGTCTACAGGTGGCTCCGAACAATCATTAGAACTACCATTTCAGGCAAAGTGATGTTCAATTTTTCATGCGTTAGTTATGCCACCTTTAAATTAATTGGTTCATATTTATCTCGAAACTTTGAGCGTTTATAGCACGTACCATTACGGTAGACTAATTAATGTTATTAGTGGACGTCCCGGGCTCGGGGGGACAAACGTGGTCCGCACAAGAACTAAGTGGTCGCGCAACAAAACTCCTTTTACCTCGGCGACAGGGGTCAGGCTGTAAATAGCGCGGCAGATGCTCCGGACAGCCGATTAATAAGACGGGGACTCCGCCCCGGGCCACGGCCGTCCTGCCTGCTAACACTGCCAATTTAACAACACCCCGCAAGATAAGCCGATTACACACAATCTCGGAGACAAACGGGTACTGGAGACCGCGCGAGGGTACTGATAAATGTGACAATGCTAATTCTCCTCGCCATTCGTTACAACAAATGTGCCCCCGCCTTCGATAGAGCAATTACCGTAGCGGAAACCCAATGTCTATTTCTAATTAGCTCTGCATCGACAATAATATTATTGCGGCAAAAACTGTATTACCATTTCAAAGAACATTTTATTATGTGTTAAAGCGAACAATGTTCATGTTTTATAAAATAGATAATCTAAGATCTTAATAGATGTTAATAAATGGGTACAGTAAAAAAGAATTACAAGGTGCAAGGCAATGACTGTTTCGACAAAAAAAAATTGTTTGGAAGCAGCGGTGTTACCATATTTAGGCGGAAGCTGGGACTAGTCACTGTATCTATGGCATCAGCTGATACAGTACGTATTAGTCGATAGATCATACGCGGTGCGACCATGTAAGGCGGCGCGGGCATAACTCTGATGATGTCATACACGTCACTAGACCACGAAGCGCCCGAAACTACGAGATTTCACGTTGCAGACGAACTCAGTTACTAAGTCAATTAAGTTGTCAAGTAACGATTAAATAAAAAAGGTCAAAAACGTTCCACTAGCATTTAAAAAATTTAAACAAACGTACGAGTACCATTCCAAACAACGAAACCCCATAAATACGTAACCAAACTCTCTTAACCTAGAGAACTAATAAACAATTAATTGTATCACTACAATCACCAACCCGCACTGGGCCAGCGTGGTGGATTACGGCCTTGACTATCTCCTTGCGAGATAAGGTCCCGAGTCCCAGAAGTAGGAACATTTAGTGGGCTTATGCTAAACGAGTAGATGGTGTTTTCTTTACTCATATATTGTAAAGCACCCATAAAATTTCACATAAGTTACGGCTGGTCTAGTCGGGAGAACGGCGACTGCCGATCCAGAGACCCCGGGTTCAAAACCACGCGCACCACTGTCTTTTCGAAGTCATGTGCGTAATACCGCTAACTTAAAAAACGGTGAAGGAAAACATCGTGAGGAAATCGACATGACCGATCGTATCCAACCCGCACTGGGCCAGCGTGATGGATTATGGCATTGATTCTCTCCTTGCGAGAGAAGGCCCCGAGTCCCAGTGGTGGGAAGATTTAATGCTGTTTATGCTACACATAAAACATACGTTACGGCTGCTACGAATCCTACCTTCGGCTATCAATAAGTCATCCGACATCAAATAACAAAATCAATGTACGAGTATATTATTAGCTCTACATACCGACTACAAGCCGCCAGTTTCCGTTTTAATTGAAAAGCAATAAGTCAACAAGTTAAGTTAGACAAGCATTTCGTATGATCACGAACGCTAGTAAATAAACCTATTGAATGAAACAATCGACATGAGTAACGCTCACAATCCGTGTGAACGTGTGCCGAGTTCTGACGCTCATCCGTGAATCGCGTGCGAGAACTAGGTCCACATAATTACACACAAAAGCAGTCTCCGAGTCTCGTTGCTCTATCATGAACAGACGAAAATTGTAATCGCCACGCAACCGCGTAGGAAGGTAAAATAACTAATGGGCAACGAGCCGAGGTTTACCACCGGCAAACTTGATAATTCCCCTAGATAAAATCAAACGTTCGTATCTTAATCCTAACTGACACACCGATCCATTAATCAAAATCTTCACAGAACACAACAGTTATTTTTACATAATAACGCATCTGGAATTTCCTAATTATTTACCACTCAATGCAAAGGTCAAGACGGCCGACGAGTATCCACGTTAGTATTGCAAAGATGCCTTGATTCTTGAGTGTGATAAATCATTTACGCAAATGATAATTGCGTCGTGTACAGTCATAACCGAAGTGCGATATAAATCAAAGCCTGGTTTAGCAAACCTAGATAATTGTAGTAAATCACAAGTGTGCAATCAAGCTTCGTATCTCGAAAGTGGGTGTTGCATGGATTACTAAAATTATACATCGGTCCCTAAATCTGGCGAGATGGAAACGATTCGAGCGGTGCGACCTCTAATATTTCACCGCAGCTGTTCAACGCGTGGAACAATCAATGTCTTAGATGTCACTGGAGCCGGCAAAAAACGCAACATGTGTACTCCGTCGACGGCAAATGAGCACGAGCGATGGACACATCGTGACGATTCCATTTTATTAATGACATGTCGAAATTCCAACGATCGCTCTCGGGAACGCTGAATTAGAGCCTCGAAATAATTGTGTAAGATATTTCCGCTTCGGTTACAAGTATAGTGCGGAGTCGAGTCGCCGCTCCATCGGATATAATGAAGGTTACCGGCAGCACCCCGAGCGTTTAAATCAAGATTTATCCGAGATCGGAAGGCGGGTGATAGAGCGACGGTTGCGGAGCGACGCACTATTCAATGAAGGCAATGGCGTGTGACCGCCGCCGCCGTCGGTGGAGACCTCGTCCGCTGTTCACGCTGACATTCTTTAACCACGTCTTACTTCGTAATTGTTTTTTTTCCTGAAGGGTAAGACTAGTCGTTAAGCACGTCGAGGCGTCGGCAACTACCGGTATACCTACGCTGCCTCTATGTATACCGGGTACCGTTTAGATTGAGTCACAAATTTCAATCGCTTTCGGACGAGTACTTACTCAGACGTCTCTCCGAGATACAATAAATATTCAATTTCCATGTAATGACGCGATAAACTCGTCTCGCTGTCCGGCGAGCCGTGACGCGGAGAGTGAAATAAGGCTCGGTGCACTCATTGACGCGCGTCGCCGATCGATGGGGTAATCTCGCGGTCATCCCAGCTTTGTCCGTGCATCGGGAGCGGCATGAAATTATCTGGGCATTAGCGGGCGAGAGAGCGGGGTGTCCGCAGCCCGGGGACCATTTGTCATCGGAGGCGTGCGAGGTGAAAAGGGGGGAGGTGGGAAGAAAGTGCCGGCGACTCGGCCCTGCAGACGCGACCACAAAAACAAGACTCGGAGAGCAGGGGCGGGCCTCGAGCGCGCCACCGCGCTCCGCGCCTGCCACCCGCAGGGCTGCGACAACACTTTACGTACGATTGTTAGGGCTGTAATTGCGCAGTCTATTGTTGAACATTGTTGCTCTGAAACACTGACAACTTTACGACATCGTCTGAAGCGAAGATAAAGATGTCGTCACTAAAACTTTTTAGGACGTCTTTCTCGACCGCGTCAGAAGTTTTTCATAACTTAGTTCTTACCAAGATGGCAATGCAAGAAATTACATTTATATTTTTATGGATCGCTTCAGAATGAATGGGAACAACCATATTTTTACTCCCTGGAGAACCTTGACTGGTTGACAGCATCCCTAATCAAAACTATAGTTTGGGATCGAAAAATCCCTCAGTCATAAAAGGGTCAAGCGGCCTCGTCACGTCGTTCGTCGGCGACGAAGGGGCAAAAACACTATAGTACAAACTATATTGGATATTAGAACAACGCGCGCGTGCCGGCACCGGCCACCGACAGCTTTTTGTGCCGGGGACCGAGTGGACGGGGCATTGCTTATTTAATTTGCAAAAATTTCTAATGAAAGTACCTATTTGACAGTTTTAGGTATTCGCGTGGCTTAAATAACTAGACGAAAACAAATATATTTTTATAAATTACAGGATATTTACAGTGGTTCAGTGATATTTCGAAGAACTGTGATAAACGAGCATAATCTTATTTTAATGTTATAAACACCTGTTAATTAAAAAAATACTTTTCGTCATTTTGGTTCAACTTCCGCTGTTACAGCATGCATGTGTCTAAGATTGCGTCATTGAATATCGCAGATTACATACCTCTTGAATATAAAACCTTTGCTAATCAAATTTGTTTCTAAATCTGAGTTGGTACGACCAATTTCTGACAGGTGGCGTAGCAGGTAGCTGAAGAGGTGTTTTGTTTGAAAGCGATATTCTCAGGAATTACTGAACCGATTTCAGTCATTCTTTCACCGTTGTATATGTACGGGATCCTAATGAGTGCTATATAATCTACTACGGGCGACGCCGGGGCGGACATCTAGTCATAAATATTACCATAATATATTGTAGTAGAACTTAGAAGACAAGTGTTTCCGTACAAATTAAAAATTCAACTACGAGTATGTATGTACGAGTATAATTATTTATGAACATCAAGCACGCATAGTTCTTGAAGTATAATTATTAAAATTAATAAAACACTATTTTTTTTCTTATATCTAATAGTGTTTCCTTTAACCCTGGTAACTGAAAGGTGAACAGACGGAAAGCTGTCAAGCGATTTTTTTTTTACACTCTGAAAGGTTGACTAAAAACCATTAGCCTAAAAAATAGCAAGTTTTTTTAAACGTCAATGTAATACAATGATTCGATTATTTTCTTAATCGCTTAACGTCAATAATGATATATTTTATCTATTACTCATTTATGTTTTAATCATAGTCATATTTATCAAATCAGAATGCTAGCTGACTTGGCTAATGTTGTTCTGCCATATAAGTTGTCAAAGAAATCACACGTAAGTACGAACTGTCAAAATGACGCGACACTTTACGTCAATGAAACATTAAACACTCTTAATGTTCAAACGCTGGACGCTGGCGAAATTCCGATGCTATTACCGAATTGAAGCCATAAGAAAAAAGACGACGGATAAATTATGTAGATATAGTTCACACAAAAAACTAAAACTGTGATTAAAAGTGAATAGTTAGCGGCTAAGTAAGGGGTGAAAATCGTACCAATCAGTCGAGCCATTACTGCGGAGTACAGTTACGCCCATCGAGGCACTAATTTATTTTTAAATATTATAAATCTGAATAGTTTGTTTGTTTGAAAGCGCTAATCTCAAAAACTACTGGTCGAATTTCAATTTCACCGCTGGGTTTGTATGTGCTCCCCGAGTGCTATAAGGCTTTATACTCGTATGTACCACAGCCAAGCCGGTGCAGACCACTATTTTTATTATATTTTAGAAAGACTTAAACCACCCCTAAACTTACCTTAGTCACGACAGTGCTCACTGAGACGATAAGCGAGTATGGTAAAGTATATGGAAAACCTTTAATTCGTTAGTATATTTAGAGTAAGCTTGGTAGGGTCCACTACGTCTTCTGCGGTAGCCCAAAGTTCGGCAGGCGAAATAGAGGCCACCTAAAGCTAACTGCCACAGTAGGTCAATTTATTAAAAAAAATTGGTCGCAACAACGGTGAGAAAGAGTTTTTACCGATCTCAGTTTTTATTATTTTTTAATATGTACTTTGTAAAAAAAATCTTACGGAAAAGAAGTTACGCTGAAAATAAAAAGATATACTTGCTCTCTTTTTTATTTCGTTTGAAATATAAAAGAGAGATATATCATATTTATAACGATTTCAATTAGTCGGTTATAGAGCTGATGGTAAAGCTTTAGCATGATATTCTGCTGTCGATGTCGGTAGGTACGAAGGTAGAGGCTACGTGAGACAGCCTGCCGAAAGCTCCTTTAAAAAACCCATTCTACTGTTACGACATGGATTCAAACGGTTATTTTGCTGTACAACAGAACTTTGTCACTATCCTGTAATTGCGGTTAAAAGTTAAAATCAAGACGAATAAAAATCAAAACCACAAAACAAAAATACTGGGTACATAGAATCGGTTTTCGATAACTAGACAAGAATGCTATTCAATACTTGTAGGTACACTTTTTATGATACAAAGTGACGAAATCAGTCTGCATCTGATGACTTCATCATTAGAAATGATTCGACAATTGAATACCAATATTGATTTGAGTTTTGAAGTATACTATCAGTGTTAAGTACTGGTACTTACAGAAATACAGCATGTATTTACTATGCGGCGTCATATCAGTCTATTTTCCAGGGGCAGAGAAGAGCAGGACATTCCCCAGATAGGTGTGATAGCAAAAAATAGCAAACGCATGCCCATATCGCAGGTATTAATAGCATCAATCAATCAACAGCCCACTAAACGTTCCCACTGCTGGGACTCGGACCTTCTCTCGCAAGGAGAGAGTTAAGGCAATAATCCACCACGCTGGCCCAGTGCGGGTTGGTGGATGATTTATAGCATGAAAGATCCAAATCACCGCCTGTGGCCTGGGGCTCAACTGGACTCGTCCCTCCGATTTATATATAAGATATTTTTTCTCTTTGCCCTGTAATTGCTCTAGAAACATCACCCTTCAACCCGGAACACAGTAATGTTTGAACATGCTGATTGGCGATAGAATAAATGGAGTCTCCTACTTCTCGAGGCGCAACCTGCAAAGAGTCCTACCATAGTCAACTGCTAGTAGTAGTTATTCCTAGTAAATCCTCTTGCAGAAGTACGAACAATCACTTCCAGTAACGTCGTGCAATCGCATGCGACAGTATAGATCTTAAAAATCATTAAAGGGCTCTCGCTTGACCGCCATGTCACATGTTGTAGCGATGATATGATCTATAATATGTAGTGCAAACCTAGCAAACACCATTTCACCTTCAACATGAAGACACCAAAATTGTATCCACCAGAAAAACCCACTCAGTCAACGCCTTCCACGTATTTGTTCGTAACGACAGTAGCATGAAACCTCTTCGTAAATACATAGGTACGGTTCATTTCACGTAGAGGCGCAGTTTCGATTTTCCATACATTTGGTAGCGTTCACGCGATATAAACGCAAAATGCTTCGTATCAGTAGTTCGTCTACAGTAGACAAATGCCGGCGCTACATATGCAAATGAAGGAACTCGGTTCACATTTACATGGCGATAAATGTACTACGTTAACACTCACTCTAGAGATATTTACAATGAACGATTGTGGAACATGCAAATGTGGTGCAATGTTTAACACTACTAACACGTGGTTTTTTATATAGTACACAGTCACGCAGCTATTGAAACATGAACATGAGTCCAAATCAGTACCTACCTAGCACTACACAGTGCTTGACACCAGAGATTTAAGATGATGCTCGTATCTCAATTGCCTTGTAATTATACTAATATACCTTATACCTTGTAAGTACTAATATACCTTGTACCTATGTAATTATACCTTGTAATATACTTTGGAAACAATTCCCTTCAAACCGGAACACAGTAATGTTTGCACATTACTGGTTGGCGGTAGAATAATTGGCCAAGGTGTGGCAATTTTCCACCGGCGGAATCCTAATTTTAGGAAAAAGTTGGTATTTTATGCTATACTACCACTTCTAATAATGGACTCTACAAATCGTGAGTGAATCGGTGATTCCGGTCAAGTGTAAATCTTTAATAGTTAAAACAAACTATGTAAATAGTTTTGTTTATAGTAGTGCTGCCTGGGGAAGTACCACACCTTTGCGAGTTATTCCACCGCCAATCGGTGACTTGCAAACATTCAGTTTGAAGGACAATGTTTCCAGAGAAATCACAGAGCCTAGAGATAAAGCATTTCATATCAAATCTTTCCCAAGCAGAATATAAACATACACATAGAAAATAAATAGGTAATCAGTTATATAATTTTACTAACAATTTACAGGATGAGTATAAGAAAAATTTGATTAAAGTGCTTTATTACACTGTTTTAAAACAACACAATGGCGCTCGAGTAGCAGCCAACTTAGCCAACAGAAGTATAGAAATACAGTCGAAGAAAATGTTCAAGCATAATGTTACATATTCAACCGAATGGCTACGTAGTATAGTACTGAGCATAGAATCATTAGCGGCACTCGGTCGTTTGTTAGGGGCGTCCGCGAGGAGACGAGTTTTTGTCGCCGCGCCAAATTGCATCCGCTACAATACGCGCACACCACTCAATTGATTCCCGTTTAATTGTCAGGGATACTATTACTTGGGAAGTCATATCAAATATCTACCTAACGTCGTTAATGTCAAAATCGAAAGCAACGCAAAAGGTCTCGGGGATTCTAAAGGTACTCTCAGATTTTTTGGGGAAAATGTATAACAGCAATGCTCCAAAATTTTATTTGGTTTTGCTCACATAAAATACCCTGCCTTCTTCCTCCGATAATTGTGAATTGACTGGGCTCGTCATTATGCCAGAAGACGATGGTTACATTCACGGGAAAATTTCTAACGTGAATATTTACAGGAGAGTATCAAACAGGTTGAAATGGTCTCCCCAAGACACCCTTTTTGGACCTAGATATTACGGCTACAGCAACATCTATAAGGAAACTAAAGCTTCTGTAGATAGTATACGAAACCGGTAATGCATGACGGAAAGCAAGCTATGTTAATATGAAATGTCAAGTAATGTACTGAATATTAAAACATTCTAGTAGGCGAGTGGTGTGGGAAATCACCTTTCGATAAGCTTTTTCTCAGCAAGGTTGATGGGTGAATCAATATGCACATATGGGAAATAGATAATCGTACCGGCTATTGTATTCAATTAGTCTGCGGATGTGGAAGACCATGGAACACCATTGTCTTACGCCTCGAGATGGATACATTAATGTATTTCCTATTGGCTGGAGATCTTGAGAAGCATCTGTTGTGGTAGCACCTTATCGAGAATCTTTTAGCAATAATACAGGTTTTATAACGATACGAGTCTTTTTTCGATGGATAATCCTGTTTCATGAACTACGATTTTCAAATATCAATTTGGCATGCTCCTATACATATAAGTAATGTTCAGTTTATTCTGAAAGCCAACGTAAATAACGACTGCTTGCGTTAACGTTGGTTTCACACAGATATATAATTATCTAGACTATAAAAGTGTAGCATTTGTTACCCAAATTATATGTAGCTACGCAAAATTTAAAATATTTTAACACTAATTTTGTAAGTCGAGATTTTGTGAGTTTGCGTGCATGTTAGATCGCTCTCTATCAAGTTTATTTAGTCATTTGAAAATCAAATTTGATACGGTTCGAGAATTTACTAACGCTATGATATCGTTTATTCAGAAAATGTGAATATTTGCTGTGGAATAGTGGGTGAAACCTTAGGATCGTTTTCCTGCGAGTATTGATTATCTAAATTCTTAGTTATCTGCAGCAAATAACCTGCTCACTGGACGCTAAATCGTCTTTTCGTATATTCTGCATCTTCTGTTATTTTAATTCGTGCAATGTCATCACGGGATAGCTAGGCTAAGTCTTTGTTGGCTAGCCCTAAAAAGGTTTACAAAGTAATAAGAAAGATATTTTTGTATACTAAAAAATGTTTTTCACACACGAAGAAATTGTAAGAATTTGAGAATCATCTAAATTTCTAAATAGTTGGTATAATGTGTGGCATAAGCGCTTTTGACACATCTGTGTGTTCTATCTATCTGTTCTATGGTTTGTAGAAAACTGTGTATACCTTGTGTATTCTATCTATAACATAGATGATTTATCCTTCTTTTTTCTTGCTCAGACTCAAACCGTTAAATAGTTTTGGAATTTAACTTTTTGACTTTTTCATTTAGTACAATTATTATTTCTGCAGGCCGGCCAGCTTACCGGTGCCAAAATCTCGAGTAATCGAGCGTGTCTCATTAGCGGAAGCCGCTCGTTTGTACGGGGGGGTACTCTCGGGACGGATGGGGTTTTTGGGTTCTGCGATCTAACAAGAATCCATATAAAATTATATTCAACTGTTTGTCTGTCTATCTTTGCATTCATTGTTAAGCCAAACGAGCACTTCAAACTGCAGTAAACTCAGGATCTGTACATTTACCTACCTGCGACAAGTATATTTATAAACAATAGTTACATAGTGATTTGTACGCTATAATTACCATTTAGATCAATAATCATAATTACTTGTACACATTGTATTATCTAAAGATTGCAATGAAACTCCGTATACGTCGCAAGTACAATGTGAAATGTATTTTGATCTGTGTAACTAATTTGTGATAAGGATTATTAATAACGATCTGAAACGTAAAATCGAATAATTAAAAAGCGTTACTGTAAACCTTAAACTAAAGTGAAACACAGTATAGAAATACATTTCGTATACGGAATCCTTTTTCTTTTAACTTCAACAAGCGCTTCAGTTTTTTTGCTCTCACATATGGTCAGTTCTCCCAAGCTAATCTGTTTCGACACCTTGTGCTCAATGAACATTTGAAAGATCCTAATGATTCAGAGAATAGAAACGCGATGTTTTCTGGTTTAATCCACATGGTCCAGATAAATAGAACACAAAAATAAAGCAACATTAGAGTATCATGATGAAAATTTAGTTAACATTTTAATTTAACTTTTATTATTTTCTTCTGGGAAACCGACAAGCGACTTTATTTTGTGAAAATAAGATACATTTTGGTTAATAATGGCATTGTTCCAACGCGACATCACGTTTTCGGAGGAAACGAAAATATCATCGTTTTTTTTTTCTTATCATAAACTGCTCAGCTTTCTATATAATAAATGGTATATACAAATCCCTTTGCACAAAAAAAGTATTTTCAAAATCGGTTCAGGAGTCTTCGATGTATCCGTGAACATGTATTCAGTAAATAAATGTGAATTTCTAGCATTCCAGTGAAACAATACCTTACTATTGAAATATTGCCTATTTATTTTTTTAAGGTTGATTTAAATTACTTTTATTCTATTTAAATTAAAAAAAAAAACATCGACCATCATTCTCACCCAGCGTCTGACAACAAGCAATACGATTGTCTATAACAGCAGGGCTTACACTACACAGCTCTCGAAGTCTCGAATATGATTCAAAACACTGCTTAGCACAGCACTGCGCTTGTCACCCGAGGGTCTACCCGCCTAACTAGAACTGCCTTAGCCTTAGCTCTCTTTTCTTTTCGCTTGAAATGATAGAGACAGCAATAGCAAAGCCATAGCCGATTTATTTATGCGGTAGAGGGCCCGGTGATACGAACTGATCTTTCTACTTCTTTTGATTTGTATCTGGAAACAATAGTATTCTTCAAAACCGGTACACGATAAAGTTTGCAAGTTTTCACATTGCTGCTTAGCGGTAGAATAACTGGCAGAGGTACTTCCCCAGGCGGACTCTGCTGAGTCTTACCACTACAAAAAAATCCGAAATTTTCCAGCATATGATCGTATAATGCAGATATTTAATGGATTATGCAGACATCACGGTTACACAATCTGGGAAAATCCGTAATCTCCAGACACGCAATTATGCCAAATTAAACCAAGTAAATGCCAACGGAAGTCAGAATTGGTAGTATTATTAGACATAGACGTCACTACAATGTCTAGGCGCGACGTGGTCAAGGAACCGAAATTTACGATCACTATATACGCAGTTTGAATTGAACACATACGTATCCCAGGGTAACATAAACATCAAACTACAATTATTGAAAACACTATGATACGTAATAGATGACGACAGTGAGGTTTTTTTAATTATATACATATTACCACAACCAATTTTTTATATGAAATAACTGTATTTTTTTTTTAATTAGAACGGTATGTGGAGTGAGACCGTCGCAATGTTTTTCTATCACTGATCAGAAACCCCTGGATTTACAAAGCACATAATACTATTTGAAAATGCTGAAAAATCGTGTATTTTGTTACGAGTGTCGCCACAAAAAAAGAATCGATAACGGAGCGTTTTCACTTTCTCCAAAGCAAAATGTTTCATTTTAGTATAATAAATAAAATAGCCACTTTTGGCGAAACTGAGAGCTATCCAGGCGCGGTCCCAGACTTGAATTTTGGAAGGGGTCACCAGTACAAAGCCTCAGATTTTGGGGGGGTCACCAGTAGAAATATAATAAATCGAGTAAAAAATACTTTACTAGTAACGCCCCACGGTTTTAGCCGCGTAGTTCCCGTTCCATTTGTTTTCCCGCGTTAAAAAATAGTCTATGTACTAATAGATGTAATAGATGTTTTTATTTTTTTTAGATTTTTTATGTAACATATACGATTTTGGGGGGGTCTTGTCCCCTGTGACCCCCCCCCTTCGGACCGCGCATGGAGCTATCTTTGACAGGTAAATTTACATTATGAAAGCGCTTGATAGCAATTTTTGCGTAGATATTAGAGGCAAGCTGAAAACTTGTCACACGTAACTCGTCGACGACCAAATGCAGGCGGCAAATATATATTTTTTAAAAATAAAAAGTGACGAGACGACCATGACATGTGCCTGATGGTGAGCAACATGCCTGCCACATAACAGCACAGTGACACGCAGCTATTGGAACAAGAAGAGTCCAAATCATTATCTAGCACTGCACTGCGCTCGTCACCCAGAGATCTAAGATATTATATCTCTAAGCCCTGTAATTTCTCTGGAAACATTGGCCTTCAAACCGGAACACAGTAATGTTTGCACATTGCTGCATAAATTTTCAGGATAAAACGTTATCACAGGTTTGCGAATTCTCTCGTCTGATGTTAAGCCACAATGCAGTCTACGATTAAGCGCGCTAACTTATAGGAAACCGATTCAAACTCGAATGGAAGACACCCGGATTATTGTTTTAGCATATAGACTACAGAATGACTGGACGAGCACATGTGCCTGATGGTAAGCAACTGTAGGTATCACGCAGCTATCGGAAGATTGGAACATGAAGAGTCCTAATCATTACACGTTATTATTACGTTACACTGCGGTCGTCACGCATAGTTAAAAAATCATCCATCCGCCCTGTAACTTTTCTTGAAACATTGCCCTTTAATCGGATCACAGTAATTATTGCTTATTATACAAGCTGATCTCTTTGTTTCCTTTTACATCGCGTTTCATAATACGCTGTTATTATTATGCGACACTGTCTACGTGATACCTTTCAAGCACAAATTAGCTCGTAAAGAGATCTGTGAATAATCGCAGCCGTCGTCTCAAGGGGGAATAATTAACGGATGCAAATATGAATGGTTCGCGTAATTAATGTAAATATAATTACCCACACATAGCTGTAATAACACAGTGTCAAATATGATTTAATAACTCGATGGGAATTATTAATCGACTGAATTATCGCTGACTTTGTACGGAGGTCGATAGATGGTAATTTTATGTAATTTTGATACTGGGTAAATTGCTTTTCAATAGGCGAAATTCATAGGAATAATTGTCGATACCTCGATACGCCATTTATTTAAATATTCCTCTAATCAGTTGACAATAAAATTGCAATTTATCTTCCTCGTCTATAGTTTAATAATAATAAAGGTTTTGTGCATTGGCACAATGCACAAAAACTAAACTTTTGCTAAACCTTTCAATAGAAGAGATGATGGAATGGTTCAATCTTCAATTCGAGAGTGAATCTGTTTCATCTGGGCACATTCTATCGTAACATAAGTGATGTGGCGGTCAAGTGTAGAGCTATTAAAGTTTTAAGATAAATTTAATTATCGTCTCTATGTCTAAGTAAATAAGGGCATAGTTATAGAAGATCGCACATAAAATGCTATTTGCGGCACTGGTCGGTTTACAGTGTTTCAGTGCAGTTTAATATGTCTTCAGATTACATGTATGATTGACGTTATTAGTCAAATGAGATATCATTTGAAGGCCGATGTTAACACGTAGATTCAATTAGCGAAAATATTTTTAACAAAGTAATCGCGGGCGGTTTTAATTTAAAAGACAGTGTAATCAATTCTTTTGTTTCCAGATTATAACTTCTAGAACCAGTCATAAAACGAAATTAGACCGAAACGTAGAGATACTCTCACGGATCGTGGTATTGTTACTCTTCTAGCGGGATGTGCCCACCGGCGAGCACGCCTCGTCCTGATAATTTAAACCTAAATTCCTGTTGATTGAGTCTAAATTTGCTCAACTGGACCTTCTTCCCGATCCATGAACGGGCTAGTACGTATGTCGAAGTTATACATAAGACGTCCTATTTATTTGAATTTCAATAACTACAGCGATATCTCGCTGCGTTGCGGACATCTTTTCACTGGAGAAAGTTGTTATTTCCCATTTTTATTCATTTTTTATATTTTCCTGGACGATGAAATGCCATGTGAGATGCAAGACATGCGTCAGATGGTAAGCAGCATCTGACGTCAGGTACGGTGTGTTGCTGTGTGTTACACACCTAATAGCTAATAGCATAGTGTCGTTTCTATTTGAATGAAAAGTCCAAATCACTAGCAGTGCACTGTGCCCGTCACACCCCGTTTATTTATCTCTTTGCCCTGTAATTGCTCTGAGAACATTGCCATTCAAACTAATAAAGTAGGTTGTAGGTATTTAATTGGATAACGGGACACTCACGTATATACGGTCGGTCAATCCGACTCGAGTTTCGGCCGCGTCCGGCGGCCTTGATAAAGGCCGCCGCACACGCGCGGTGGCTGCCCGTTTGGCAAAACGGCCGAAACTCGAGTCGGATTGACCGACCGTATATACATGAGTGTCCCGTTATCCAATTAAATATGTGTAACAATCACGTTAATTTTAATACTAGGTTGTAGGTGTTATGTGAAATAGCTTTAGAGTTATAAAAATCAAAAGTGGTTCCAAATGGTTCGTATGAAATTTAACAGGACGTTGCTCGCCAGTTTTGTAGCTTAAATTTGACTAGACATGATTTTCTAGCATGATCTTTCATTTTGAAGCATATTTTTGTTACAAATTTGTTATGATTACTGTGGCTGTTTGCTCTATGTAAGTGGTAATCTCTATTGTAATTGTAATCTCACACGCAGTTTATTACATCAAATGTATTTTATAGGTGAAAATAGACATTTTTTCAGTTTTGCAGTAACTGGATCAAAAAGAAAAATAAGTACTTATCTGCGTTCTTAGAGTTACCCTCTTTTATAACACACAATGGTAGTGGCACTTGTTTTGGCTAAATATAGCAGGATAGTGTAACTTTTGTGTTTTTAAAGAAAAGTTTGAATTTGAGAAATTCTTTAAAGACTTACCTTACAAATAACTGTTCTTGATTATTTACTCTCCATGATACCACTGTAGCACCTGAAAAGATTTATAAATAATAAAGATTTGAAAAATCTTGTTTATATCATCAAACTAACTATTCTTCCTCATGTTTTAGGTAGGGTTGGCACAGCATGTTTTTTCTCTTCCACTTCAATTTATCATCCATTATTATTCACTGCTTAAACAAGGATAATATAATTTCTCACATGATTCATCATCAACTTTTATGGGTGTATCCTACGGTGACCTCTTCCCGGCAATTTTATTTATAGTACAATCATTTGTATAAATAACAAGATCAGCTTGATGACCCCGATATAAATTTTCAAATCACAGTGAATTAAAATATATTTTTATCAGCAAAGACTTTGTCACTACAATTACACAGCAAAGAGATAGACTATCTATTATTTCCAGGTGACAAACAAAATACAGTACAAGATAGTAAATTGAGGCTTCAATTTCCAAATACTGCATGGTGCTGTACTCCATTTAACAGCCATGTTCCATAGCCACATGTCTCCGATCAACGCGTTGAAGTAACATTTACAACAACAAAAAAAACAATAAATATGTAGGTAGCAACAGCAAAATTTAGATTTAATCTGGATGCAATTGAAGTAAGACTGAAGAAGATAACATGAAATAAGAGACAACTACACCTAGTAGTGGGATAAAAAGCTGTTGATAATGATGATGATGAGCTATAAATACTTTCGGTAAATTCTCTAGTGTTTCACTGAAGACAAAAGTTGTATGAATGTCAAACTGATAATTTTTTTTCATTATGTGTGGCCCACATGACCTAAAATAATGTCTAGAATCATAATTACATGATATTTTGCTCTTGATAAATTTATTTAAGGTTAAAATTATTACTATTTTTATACCTAAAAAGTTTTGTGATATGGAATAATTACATAATATGTATTATTACTAAAATAATATAATAATTAGTGTGGGCAAGAAATATTAACACTGAATAAATTTGACAAATAGCCAGATAGGAATAATATTTTTGAAGTTGGCTGCCTTCTTATGCAAAAGCATAAAATTGGATAGAACTTAGAGATTTCTATTTAATCGGAAATGAAAGAACTAATACAGTAGGTACATAAAAATTTTATAAATATATCTAACATTTCTTACATTTAAGATCTAAATAAACTAACATAAACCCTAGAGTAGCCTAGGAATAAATCTAAAATGAAGAAAGTTACCAGGTAAGTTTTTATTATCATTTTTTCTAGTCAATTTTGCAGTTGATAAAGTAAAACCTAGTTTATCATAAGAATAATTTTACAGTCTACAGCCAAAATAATAGGTATATTATTTAATTATTACAAAACAGAACTTAGATCATAGAGAATGTTGAAACTATTAACTATTAGAGTAACCTTTTTCAACACACATTGGAATTAATTAATATTGAGTGAGTATGACTTATAGCTTTTTGTGAGTAGGTACATCAAATACCAACCTACAATTTAAAGGCAAGTATCTACAATTTACTTCCTACAATCCAACAACCAAGGTCACAACAGCCGCAGACAACTTATTCTATTCATTCGGAAAAAAAAACTCGCAGCCTCTCGACTAACCACGGACCTAACACTTCAACATCCGCATTTTAAACATTCACGCACGGACAATTTTTATTTAACACTGATTATTTATCAAGCCCTCTAATTCATACTATGTACCTACTTTATTATATTTACTAAACACTTGAGTACTTTTAAGTTACGCGCGTCGGTCTTCATAAATAAATAAAGACGGAAGGTTAGGCGGCAGTCGAATTATTTCTGATGATATGCGAGAAATCCGTAATTTGTAATGAATTAACTAAATGAGTATTTTATCTAATACTAAAACTGCACTTACCGAAAAGATTTACGGTACATGTTGTATTATTACCCCTATCCAAAACGACAACACTCGTCGCTGCCATTTTTCGTTTGACAGCGAAGCCAACTGACAAAACTTGACAAAAGCCTCAGTTAGCTACTAATGCTACCCAACCTATTGAAATCTACCAAATTGGAAGAAAATAAGTTTTACCTACATCTATACGAGTATTCTTGATTTTATCAAAGATAAAAAAGATGAATTTATTTATTTTCGTATTCTACAAAGAATACGAAACGTTTGGGATGGATCGGCTAAGTATCAGCTGGAGGCCTGGAGCTGGAGGAGCTGGAATCGATCGAGAGACGGGCCAAAAGGCTCAAATGCAACGACACTCTTGTGCGAAAAAGACGACAAAGTCTTGATCATCGCCGAAAAATTGCCAGCCTATCGGTTTTTTATCGGATACACTTTGGAGAGTGTGCGACTGATTTGCATGATCTGATACCACCTTGCCCTTTTTCTATCGGAATGCTCGTAGCTCGAAAAAGTGACATCGTTTCATGGTTGATGTTCCAAAGCCACGAACGAAGAGATTTGACTCTAATTTTGTGATATGACTGTCTAGGCTGTGGAATACGTTGCCTGAGTGGGTTTTCCCCAATGGTTACAATCTTTGTGTTCGCAAATCGAGAGTGAATCGGTTTCTTCTAGGTAAACACGCTCTGTCGTAGACCGCATCGTCGTTTAACATCAGGCGAGATGGCGGTCAAGTGTAAACCTATAAAAGTTAAAAAAAGCAAAAAAAAAAATTCAACGGGTTTGTGATAACTAAAATTATTCGTGTCCTAGTATTGCGGATCATGCTCGTATCCTTGTTGTGTCTATGTGGGAATCGGGCCTTTGGTTACAAGCTTTGCCATCTTTCAATACCGGTAGCCTATTAGATCCAAGTGCATTTCGTCTAGCTGTTAGTTTGCGCTTGGGTGCGAGGTGCTATGAAGCCCATCGCTGCCATTGTGGTACTGCTGTCTCTCGGTCACCTCGGTCTCTATTGCTCGAAAAGCAAGGGTCATATTAGCCGCCACGCCAGCCCGAACGACGTCATATGGCGGGCTTTTTCCACCGCCAATGTCCCAGCCATACTCGAACCTGTACCGGCGTGACGATGGCAAAAGACCTGACGGCATGACTATTGTGCCTTGGAAGTTGGGTCGGCCCCTTCCAGAGACACATAGTAGGGCTGGTGCAACGGCTAATTCAGCTGAGCGACTCAAACGGCGGATATATGCAACCCTTGGAAGTGGTTACATATTTGAGCCCTTTGGGGTTGAGACATTGGGCCTGTGGGGCCCATGAGCTCACCACATCTTATATCATATCTTACATAAGATACAGGCTCAGACTAGTTTGGGGCTCAACGTTAACTGTCTGAAGTATTTGAAAAGGATTTTATTATAAACTTTCTTTGTAAAATGTTAGATATAATCTTTAAGGAATAAATGATTGATTGATTGATCTTCAAAAGCCTTTCCGAGCGCCAAAATGCTGGCGTTTACTTGGCTCAATGAATAAGTATTGGCATTCAGCGTGGTAATGCCGCCAGCATGCTAGGTACGCTTCCGATCGGTAGTGAACTTGAACATCTTGATTATCTGTAGACCTTCATTGGTCTATGGATAATGTGCTTCGTGTAAGTAGTTAGTTAGGTATTTGGCGTTGTGTAGTTCTCATTGTATTTTAGTTTTGTTAATAAAGGTTCTGCGCCTATAAAAAATATAAATCTTGTATTTATAATGTACATATGTATTAACAAAATCTGAATCGCAGAAACGACTTGAACGATTTT
Source organism: Ectropis grisescens (assembly GCA_017562165.1). Taxonomy (NCBI): domain Eukaryota; kingdom Metazoa; phylum Arthropoda; class Insecta; order Lepidoptera; family Geometridae; genus Ectropis; species Ectropis grisescens. The sequence continues at coordinate 25,301,513 of CM029771.1, forward strand.
CATGAAATTTTGTATACGGGTTTCGGGGGCGATAAATCGATCTAGCTAAGTTTCATTTTTTTATAAAAACGTCGTTTTACGCGCGTTTTTAGATAATGAAAAACTGTTATATACATTAGAATGTGAAGGTAAATCCGGCACGTTGCGCGTCAATATTATAAATAGCTCAGGCGGGAAGTTGAGTGGTCCCGAAATAATAGATCTGGGTTTTAATCCAGACGGATCCCCATTTTTTTTTAGAGAAAGTCTATTGTTGGTTGGCCCTAATCTGTATCAAAGTATACTCAGTCTTTAAAGCCAGCAAGCAAGCAGCAACCCGAGCAAAGTGACTAAGGTCACTCAGGCTCAGTTACTATAGTAAGCACAACGACGTGACAGTGAAGAGTGGCAGCTGACTGTATCTTTTTGCTCGAGTACACTTGGCGGTCCCAAGGTAAACCAATCGAGGCATTCCCTTCAGAGCATGACGATGAGCTTCATTCACAGCTCACAAAAAATATGTGTATGGCGCGCCAAAAGAAGTTTTCACTTTTAAAATCCAATTTCAAAATTCACTAAATATGTTACACTTTCAAAATACTTTACGTTATTTAACTTTTTGTCCTTTTAATTTTTGTTTTTATCCCAAACAGATTATATAAAAATAATAATAAATAATTTTCGATTTAGAAACGTAATTTCTTGGAAGTCTAACAATACAAAATAATCAATAATACCACAACAAAGATTTGTTAGCAGTAATAATTTTAGAAATATCCTAGTAACATCGCGCTAAGGCTGTCGATTCGATTGTGAATCTGTGTAACACTAGCACCACAGCCCACAGCTGGAACTGTATGCGATTACAATACAGTTAGTTTTTGCATGGCATTTTGACGTTGCGTTCAAATGTACAAAAAAAAATATTTAAAAGCTATGAAATTATAAATTAAATAACTTCTGAAAAAATGTACAGCGATCTAGGTTATAAGTTTATTTGTTGGTAATACCACAGTACAAAGAAAAACTACCAGCAGGACGAAGCTGAACTTGCCGACAGCGCAGAGTAGACTCGCATGAGGATTGAGACCTTAGATAAATAAACTCTTTGGCCATGGACATATATAAAAAGTCGGACGTAGTGTCGCTAAAATAAGAACTGTGTCCATCGAGTCTGCCACATAATATGCACGTGTGCTCTGTCACATACAGGCTGACACGCACACATCAGTGGGTCATTACACGTGCTACTTGTTTATATGTGTGCGTGTCAGCCTATCGCCTATCAGTGACAACAGCCTATCAGTGACAACGCACACGTGCAAATGTGAACGACTCTAGTGACATAGTTTTTGTTTTATGCCTGGGCCACACTTACGGGAAATGCCATTAATTATCGCGTTAACGGACGTTAACCGTAGGTGTAAAATACACCTTCGGTAAACGTCCATTAGGTGTATTTACACCTACGGTTAACGTTCGTTAACGCGTTAATTAATGGCATTTCCCGTTAGTGTGGCCCCAGCATTAGAGAGACAACATCCGACTTTTTTATGCGCCCATGCTCTTTGGCTAAGACCTTTTTTTTAAGTAAAAACTTCTTTTGTGGGCCACAGACAATTTTTTCGTAGGCTGTGAATTGAAATCTAGCGTCACGCTCGGGTATAATAAGAAATCTTCGTTATCTTCGGGTAAACGCGGGGCCATGCTCATAGCCACGCCTTCCGGTTTCACCCGCATAGTTTCTATAGTAAGCTATCAAATTCTGAGTTATAAGTTTTCAATTCTATCGGCAGTTCCTATGACACTGCAATTTTTTTTTATTCATTCATTAATGTCAAATAAAGTGCTCCCAGTAACTGGTTTATCCTATCGGGCTTAGGACAAATTAGTTTGGACTAGGCTACACTAGCTAAGCCTATCGCGTATAGGAAGAACTAGTTTATCCTAGGCAAAACTGGTCTATCCTTAAATCGGGTTTGGCCGGTAACATATGTATACTCGTATAAATACAAGCATTGGTATTATTTAAACTAACATTTTAATTCATTCACAAGTTTGCAATGTTTTCAAATTAATATTAAAGTTAAAGCAATTTGATTTATTAATAACGAACTTAAATTTAATAAGAACGATATAACAATGTAAGTTGAAGTTAGAAATAATTGCATAACTATTTTAAATTTTGTTTAGATTTTTAAGTAGATTATGTGTGACGTGCCGACTTGGGGCATTGTGGCTTTCTTGTTTGAATATTTTTACATTTAACAAGTTTCTAGTTATTTTACATAACTACATAGTTACTTTATATGATTAGTGAATCTGCATAGTATAGCCGATTTTCAAACATACCTAATTATGTGCAATGGAGGCCGTTTCGTTTTTGTCAATGAGGCGTTTTCCAGATGCAAATTGACTTGTCAAATATAGTTCTAAATTTTGCCAAATGTGACACCACTGTTAGTTTTTGTGAAATTTCTCTAACAAAATAAAACATTGACGCTACCTATGGTAAAATTGGGAACTGTTTTTTGACAGGGCTTTTTGCTTCTTGGAAACACCCCATTCTTTTTTGCCAACTTTTATTGGACTTTTTTAAAGTATTTTTGAACGCGTCCATAATTGTCCAATCAGAAAAAGCCAACGCTGTGCCGGCATCTGTCAAATCCGGCATCATCATACGTGTATTTTTCCGGTTCTTCTCCTTTCTTTCGCTTTCAGCTCGAGTTTAGTCTCGGAGAACTGCGCACGGCTACGACGAAAAGTACAAATAAAAATGTTAGGGTCACTAAAACTCGTATTACTTCTAGGCGTAATTTATTTGTGTAGAGCTGCTGAAGAAGATGTAGTTGATCTAACTGATGCGGACTGGGCTTCATCGATAGCTTCCTATGATACCGCTCTAGTCATGTTTTACGCACCATGGTAAGTCACTCATGCTTTTATCAGAGAGAAATCGCGTACACACGTTACTAATGAACTTAATTAACGTATTATAATATCACTTTATAGGTGCGGTCATTGTAAAAGACTGAAACCAGAGTATGCTGTGGCCGCCGGCGTGCTTAAAAATGACGACAATCCCGTTATACTCGCCAAGGTAGACTGTACCGAGGGCGGAAAGAGCACTTGTGAGAAATTTGGAGTATCTGGCTACCCTACCTTGAAGATCTTCAGAAAGGGCGAGGTCTCGCAAGAGTACAGTGGACCCAGGGAATCACGTAAGTAAACGCCATGTCATCAATTTCGTTAAAACAATTGAGGGTATTTATCTTCAAGATCATACTGGAATAACTAGTCCAATTAGATTTTTAAGAGAGAAGATGAAGAAGAATCCTCTCTTTCAGGTTGTCACTTCTTTGGTGTCATAATATAAAACAATCAACTGGGTTTCTCACAGACTGAATAACATAATTTTAGTTGATTAGCAACTTCACTATTTTAAGTAAAATATTTTACCTCATAATACTTCAACATGAAAAAGAGCACAAAATATTAGACTTGATTCTTGTGGGTCTTAAAATGACTACAAGTTAACAACTACAAGAGAATGAAAGTTAATTTAAAAAATTGACAATTTATAATGATAACCACAATACAAGGATATTTTATAAATGTATGAGTCATTGACCGATTTGAATATAGTTATCATATTGCTGTTACAAAAGGAGTCACTAAATTAAAAGGAAGTTTTTATTAGTTCTGAGCAAGTCAAATGGTATTAATATTGTGTCTCATTTCTTCACCCTACCCCATTATTTTATAAAGTAATCTTTATCTAATCTTTTTTTTAAAGTAATATAAATGTTTTCTTTGTGTCCTGAACATTAAATATATAAATATAATATTGGTGGACAATTCACACACAACACCATCTGACCCCAAACTAAGCAAAGCTTGTACTTGTACTTTGCTTGTACTTTGGCGGCCAAATAGCTGTTATAATAAATACTTATATAGTTGTAAATACATACTTATTAGACATAGAAACAGTACAAACATTTGAATTCATCACACAAATATTTTCACTGGGTGGAAATTGAACCCACAACATTAAAAGATGTATTCACTAGTGTTCAGAAGTTATTTTTTCCAGAAACTTATTCTATAATACACTGACCTGTTAAGATTTGGTTCTGCAGCTATTGTAATAGAACTCAAACTCGGCTAACAGTTATGAATAGATCTAAAGAAAAAAGTATGATAACCTGAAATTTGTTTGTTATACTGTAACAATGTTTAAAAAATGTTGCATTGGTTTTTCATGATGTTGTGCACAATGTGAAAATTTACTATCATAATTTTTCCCTAATGTACATATTTTCTTAGATCAATGTTTACCAATATCATTAATCCACAGAGGGTATTGTCAAATACATGCGCGCCCAAGTGGGACCTTCTTCCAAGGAGCTGAATACTGTTGCTGACTATGAAGCATTCCTGGCCAAGGATGATGTGGTCATCATTGGCTTCTTCGAAAAGGAGAGCGACCTGAAGGGAGAGTTCCTGAAGACTGCTGACAAACTCCGTGAGGAAGCCACCTTCGGCCACACTTCAGCTAAGGAGGTCCTGGACAAGGCTAAATACAAGTAAGTGCTTCTCTATCATTACATATTTAAATGTTATTCCTAACTTTTCAACATATTCAGCCAATAGTAGACAAAAGTCAACCTATGTATGGGTACTAAATACTTTTTTTTACTGCAAGAAGAACATGCAGAGCTATATTCTATTTTTTTTTATATATGGATGTATTTGTTAACACTATCTTTTTCACCATTTTCATGAACATCTTCCTTTCTACTCAAAACATTTTTTTTGTAACCCTGTTTTGAATAAGCCCTTGTGCTATATTATATTAAAATTTTGTACTTTGTTTAGCTAATATTGTTTTTAAGCTTTCGCGATTTGAACACATAACACGAGAAGACCACAGAAGTCTTCTCGTGACCACGGCGGTTGTAACGCTGCCGAAACGTCTAGGTATTTAAACAATGAATTAAATCGTGATTAAGTCCTGTACATTATAAACATTATTTGTTTAGCTAACAGATGAGCCTTCAATCTTTACAATAACTAAGGCTAGAATACTTTATAATCATTTTCAAACCTACCAAATAAAAAGAAATTGAAATTGTTCAAACCATTTTGGAGGGGTACAACCACAAACACTATGACATCAAATTTTTAAAGAAATATCAAGAAATGCAGTAAGTAATATTATTTCAGTACAGTTTAAATCTAGAAATCCACGTAAAATAGAAGTAAAAATAATAGAACAAATACATTGTAGTAAAACCCGTTACAATATTAACAAGGTTAGTACTTCATTTCCATATCAACTCCCATGTCTATTGAAATGAAATTTGCATGACATGTTCCATTGGTAATCAATTTTAGTATGTATATGAAAGTAAAATATGTACAGGAAAATAACTTAGTTCATGACAAATAATTCATACCTATACTACATTGAACTGATTATATCAGTACCATTTTATCAGTCTGTAATTCAATATACTGATAGAAGTTAAAACCATTTTCACTTATAATAATGTAAAGTAAAGAACATTGTTATAATTAATTGTATCTTTGAAAATGGAGTTGAGTGTGGATGTGTTGAAATTCTCTCGCTGGGGACTTGCTCCATCTTATAACAATTATTGTATTACAATATGAAACTTGTGTACATGAATTTTGTAACGTAGATTTTGATTAACGTAGTTAGATTTTGTAGGTTAGATAAGTTTTTTGTTGTAATTGGTTTACAATTATAACAAAAAACTTATCTAACCTAATAAAATTAAAATATCAACATTTGTGTAATTAATGGTATCAGATCAACTGGTAGCCTAATGAGTAATGTTTGTTCAGCTGTACTAATCATTATTAACCTTCTAATGAAACTGATACAATCTACACATTTTAACTAGCAATTGTACACAGATGAAAACTACTAATGATGCATATTTATTGGCAAACCTTGTATAAAACTACCACTAATGTTTCTATTTTACATGGGTATTTTATGTAACAGATCTTGTATTTCAAATTTTGTATAGAATATACGAGGGTCAAACTGAAAGTTCTTAGAACTGGCCACTTATAAACAATATAATAAAAAAATAATTCTATAATTTGAAAATATAACTCTTTGCCAATATTACTGAGTATATACTTCATTCATTTGTCATTTGTTTTACGATTTGGCGGCAAATTGAAAATTGTCTGTGTCACGTCAACATGAATTTAACACGAGAAAATTTTCGTGCAATGTTTTTTTATGACTTTCGATGTCATTTAAGTCAACAAGAACGTTATGATAGACTACAATTGGCCTTTCACGATGAAGCCCCATCTCGTGCGACTGTTTACAACTGGTTTAATGAGTTTAAACGTGGTCGCACTAATCTCACTGATGATTTACGTGAGGGACGGCCTCTACGGCGACGACTGAAGATAACATCTGTGTTGTGCGGCGTATGATAGAGACTGACAAAAGAGTGACCTATCAGCAGATTCGGACAAGCTTAGGCATCGGTATGAGTCAAGTGCACAAAATCCTACACGAACATTTACCGGTCAGGAAGCTTTGCGCCCGGTGGATACCTCATAATTTGACTGAGGCTCAAAAACTCCATCGTGTGGATTGGTGCCGTAAAATGATTGAAAGATTTAACGGAGGTGACTCAAATGCTGTGTTCGACATACTAACAGGTGACGAAAGCTGGATTTACTGTTATGATCCTGAAACCAAAAGACAATCTGCTCAGTGGGTGTTTCCTTTCGAGGAGTTGCCAACTAAAGTGAAGAGAGATCGAAGTGCGGGGAAAAAAATGGTGGCCTCGTTCTTTGGAAGGATAGGTCATTTCGCAACAATTGTGTTAGAGGATCAAAAACAATTTCTGCAGAATGGTACACTACCAATTGTTTGCCACTTGTCTTGGAAAAGTTCGAGAGAAACGACCTCGCAGTAGGATCCTCCTTCACCACGACAACGCCTCATCGCACACCGCCAAGCGAACGATCGACTATTTGGCGACATCAAACGTTGAATTACTGGGTCACCCGCCGTATAGCCCCGACCTCGCGCCTTGTGATTTTTATTTATTTTCAAAAATTAAAGAAAAACTTAAAGGAAAGCGGTTTATGAATGCTGAAGAAGCGGTGGCTGCGTATCGCGATGCCATTGAAGAGACCCCTAAGGACGAGTGGGCAAAGTGCTTTTCCCAGTGGTTCCATCGCATGCAGCGGTGTATTGACGTGAATGGACAATATTTTGAAAAGATATAATAAAACTAATAACTGGCTAATGCAATCAGTTTTTGATTTTCTAAGAACTTTCAGTTTGACCCTCGTATTCTGTGAAAACTATCTAGGTCTCGAGATTTTTTTCGCCTAGTAAAAATTGCAAGCTTAGGATCAAATAAATTTGAGAGAATGGAAGACCTTTGCAAAACAAAGTATAATAACAACTAAGGTCACCCAAAAAATGTACTATTATCATTGCCATTGCAATTATTAACTAGAAATATGTATGCGTTTGGCGTAATAAAATTTAATTACAGCTAAGTTTTAGCCGGTATCGTATGTTAGGTTTATGAAATCGACCGTGACGGTGGACGGATAAGGCTCGTTATAATACCTGGACGTTACATTATCGATTTATGCAATTTTCCGCCGTTTCACACGCTTTCCTATTGTTTCCACAACAAATCCAATAGCTTGCTTTGCAACTTAACCCTTTAGCAATATACAGTTGTATGCCGACTACTTTCTTTTTTACGTTGATAAATGCACACGCATACTGGCCTACTACAGGGAGAGATGTGTTTGATCTGAACTTTCTAAAACTCCATGTTGTCTTCCCTCTGCGCTGATGGCGGGAACACGGGTACCCTTTCGCGTGAATCCACCATTACCTGTCCCTTGACCTTGCCAGATCATCCTCTGGATGCACTATGCAGAAGACAGACAGAATGGCTAACACTATAGGTACCAATTTCTCTTCCCCTGCAGCCCTCACATTCACCATGCCACACCAATAATAATAATAGTACGAACATACATATTAACCTTCACTCACATTTTTATACATGTAAAATAAATTTAAGTAAATTCTCATTTAAGTGTCCTAACTCTGGAACTATAAGCACCTTATAAAAAAACATTACAGCTAGATATAAAGACATTATATAGATTATTTGACATTGACATGTGGTATCCGGGAACACAGCTAGTAGATGTAACAATGTACATTATCTGCTTGGCACCATTTACTCATATCTATGACCTGTAGGTGTTATGCGGTCTTTACTGCGACCCTTCAATATCGCATTTGCAATTGTTTAAATATTACAAGGATGTTGCTATGACTCTTTAGCTTTATAATACTAAAGTATAGATATAAATTTACATAAAAAAATATGAATACATACATACTTCGTAAAAGTATGCAGCAAACAGTGAAAGAGCTAAGCCATCTCGATTCACGACAATCAAATTTTCGTCAACGTGGTCCTTTTTGTCACGTCCGATCCTCTATCCTACCCTTTCATTTGATCAAATTTAGTTCTTTTTTTTTTGCTCTAAAGTTTGTTTCCTTAAGTAGTACCTAAGTAAACTTTTTTTAACTTTTAGTGCATATCTGTAATGATATGGGCAGGATTTTGCTTGCTTGCTTACTTACTTACTTACTTACTTACTTACTTAATATCAGGCGCATGGATTGTTAGTCTTGTCAGATTAAAATAATAAATTTTAAAACAACTAATAGTTTTCTTTCGATTTTAAACCTCACGTTAAGATATAAATTTTTAATGTTACTCCGTTCTTATCCGTCCTTATCTTTCATTTGAAAGTGAAAAAATTCCTTTCTATTTCTTTTGAATTAACTTAAAGAGTGTGACGATATGGTTGCATTTACAATCAGTTTTATGTAAAGTAGTGCATATAACTGTTTTTATATTTTATGTCTTAGAATAGATTGTAATATTTCAGATATAAAAATAAATATATTTTGTTTACAGGGACAATGTGGTGCTGTACCGTCCAAAGAGGCTGGAAAACAAGTTCGAGGACTCATCTGTCGCGTACAGCGGAGAAGTCGCCAAGTACTCGCTGAAGGCTTTCATCAAGGAGCACTAGTGAGTATTATTTATAACCGGAAACAGCTCACTCTATGTCCCCACTGCTTCCACTCTGGGGATTTTCTCGAACAGAGAGAGGATCAAGGCTAATGCACCACGCTGAAGGGTTAGCGCATGACACATGCCTTTCTTGGTATAGTTTCTCTCGCTGTGTTTTCGTTTACCGTATGTTTTCTTTCAATTACATACTACATGACAAGGCATCCGCTCAAGTTACTATTGATATTAATTTTTGTAAATACGTTTTTTTGGGGTTCCGTAGCCAAATGGCAAAATACGGGAGACCCTTATAGATTCGTCATGTCTTTATGTCTGTCCGTTCGTACGTCACAGCCACAGAAACTATAAAAGCTATAATATACTATTGAAACTTGGTAAGTAGATGTAATCTGTGAACCGCATTAAGATTTTGAAACAAAAAATACAAAAAATTTTAGGGATGTCCCATATACATACATATAGAACTGAAACTCAAAAAAAAATTTTTGATCAATTCCATACGTTTGGGGTGTCTATGGATAGGTCATCAAAAATGATATAGAGTTTTCTAACATACTTTTTTTCTAAACTGAATAGTTTATGCGAGGAACTCTTCTAAAGTGGTAAAAAGGCCCCCCCTGTAACTTCCAAAATGAGAATGACAAAAATTAAAAAAGTAGATGATGCTCGTTACCATGTAAACTATCAACGAAAATTGGTTTGAATGATATCTAGTAAGTAGTTTTATTTTAATACGTCATAAATTGACTATTGTTAAAACACTGATTAAAGTAACGACGAAGTACAAGAACTTTTGTATTATGTTACTTGCTGCTACGGAAGCCTTCATGGGCGAGCCTCGCACTTGACTACTTTTATTTTAATTTTGCACTAGGTATGTACTTGGTAGACGCTACCAATGTCATAACTGTATCCTATGGACTAAATAAATTAATTGAATTGACCGTGAAAACCAATGATAATAACGCGTTGCGCTTGAAAAAAACTCGAAGGTGTAAACGAGGTTCAAGCCTACGACGCGACGTACGTATCGGTTGTAAAATCGAACATTCTTATGACTAGGCCATTACGACTTCTCACTGTGCTACCAGTCTATTAAATCATACGACGAAGCCGTCTAGACGGGACGATTGTTCCGGGCGTACGGGGTGAGACGCAGGAAGCCCTGCACTCCTGCATTGCCTACATTACAATGTTAGTATTGCAGGAGCGAGTCTTCCGTATGTTTTAATTTTATTTTGGTAATAAGCATTTTTGTTTGCGACAACCCTACCCGTGTCTAGACATTATCGGCGTTGCTCCCAAGATCAAAGGCGAAGAACTACCGGTAGTATTTCTTTATACTATGGTGCTACTAAGGCAACGAGTTTTGTGAACAATGTCGTAGTGTGTAAACTGGTTTTCTGTACCTAAGATATACATTACACTTGGTGCCAAAGGCAAACAGGTTTGCTATAATTACTTTGTGCAGCTGCTGTGTATTGATATATACAGATAGATACTCTTTCTTGCAATTAATAATATTGAAACACACAAAAGATAAAAACCTTAATAAATTATAGTTACATGATTGTTTAATAAATTGTAAATGTAAGTAAATGAAATGGCAATAATCTTCAGACCAAAGCGTCTGGAAAAAGCAAGTTTACCCTAAACTTGCTTTTACATCTAACAACATCTATGGATGATCCTTAAAAAATAAACCAATGAAGTTTCGCCTTCATGAGAGTCAAAACTTTTGTTAGAGTTAAACGAATTTCATCGAAGACCGCAGCATTGCTTTACATCAAAAGATAACTTTTGTCGCTGGGAAAATTCTTCACTAATCGCTCCCTCTGCAGGGATAAAAAATTGGACATGTGGGACTCTCCACCAGAGAGAGAGATCTACCCACTAAAAACATCAGGCGAGAAGGCCTAGCGTAAGCCTATCAATTTTTTAAATATCTGGCCTTATAGCGCTCTCAAGACTGCCTTATCGCTCGGCGACTAATCTTATTGTCACGACGGTACTCGGAATTTGCAGGACTGAATTAAAACATAAGCGTATTATACTCATGTGATATCTGCAGTTCTCCCACATCCCAATACCCATGGACAGATAAAGTAGTTTATTAGATTAGATATGAATACGGTATGTAACGGAGATATATCTAAATTATTTCCCGTCATAGGAGAGCTTACACTATGTTTAAATATTCAAATTAATGTGGAATTCAAAAACTACAAATAAATGGTTTTGATTCAATACTTCGTGTAATATTACTTGGATCCAAATACCCGCTTCTTAGTAAGACTTATAACGTTCTCGCTACTGTGATAAAAATTTGCTATTTCGATACCTTAATTTGCAAAACGAATAACTCCATAGTAGCAAATTTCACAGGGGCCACTAAAAACTTAATATAAAAAAAAATTAAAGCATCAAAAGAAACAAACAAACATCCCTTTGGAAATTGTGTTTCTTATTAACTAATAAACACTTAAAATAATGAAAATACCAATTACGCAATAGATTTTAGTGGTGATTTAGTGTGCCCCCAGTGAAATTTGCTACTATGGAGTTATTCGTTTTACAAATGAAGGTATCGATTTAGTGACTTGTGTTGCGGTTCAGATGCGATTGAGCCACAAACATCCACACATCCAAACTTTCGCAATGATCATATTAGTAGTTTAGCTGGATTGCTTATTATTCTTTGGGCTGGAAGTCCTGCTCTGATTTTTTTCTCTTTATTTTCGCTTAAAACTTTGGCGGTCGAAGAGCACATTTTTAAAATCAGAAACAGAGTTGCGCTATACTACCCGATTTCGATTTCCCCCGAGCGATGACGCGGTCTCGTGATACCTAGAAGACACCGATTCACTCATTGACTTCATCTGGCATCTGTCTATCGAACTTAGGACTATCGCAGCATACGCAGGGCACTACTCACCTTAACTTAATTACATATACTTACGCACATACATCGATTACATTAGAAATTGTACTATATGCAGTAGGATATTTAGAACGAAATTTGATTTTGCGAGCCATGTTCGCGCGCATAGCCGCTCCTAGGTATAGGTGACAAACAGAGATGCGACTTATTTGAAATACTTCTATTTAAAATGCAAATACAAAATGCAAAATACCTATTTTGTATTTTGCATTTAAATACCTTTTAGTAAAAAGCATTTTGTATTTTATTTGAAATACCTTTTGAGACGTATTTTGCATTTTAATATTCATTTCAAAATACAAAATACTTTGTCATTAAGTTTAGCCAAAAAAATATGAAACGAACGGATAACGCTTGGTATCACCGAATTTGTTCCATAGAGCGCTTGCTTAGCTATGCGCACCCCCGACCAAAAATAGGGATGATATAAGTTTGACGTCGATGTCTGTCAGTCTGTGGCCCCGTAGAGTTCAAATGGATTTGCCGATTTCGATGCGGTTTTTTTATTTGAAGGTTAATTTTTGTGCGGTGATTTTTAGCTATGCTTGGTTGATATCGATTCAAGATGCCCCCCTCCATAAAATGGCGGACAAAATATTTCTTCACAACCTTCCTCAATATGGTTGCCAAATGAAAGGGCTTGACTAGTAGAATACTATACGTTATGACGAATTTCAAATCAAAAATGGCCGCTACCACAAAATCGCGAAACACATTTAATTTTGTTTTTTCATTACTCCCTCAATATTGGTAGCAAAATAAAGGACCTGACTAGTAGAATGTTATACAGTAAAATAATCGTTTTTTTTTAATTTTGTTCATTTTTCTTCTTTGGATAAAGTGAGCGCCTTATGTCTGACTAGTGGCAGACAATGTCAATGTAGACAGTCCCGGGTCCAGTTTTTATTAAGAAAAGTGTAATAACAATAAAATAAGTTACACCACCAACCGAAATAAATGGCTCTTTTCGTTGGTCTACTTAGTTTTTCTGGACTTGGTGTGTAGAGAGACTCGGAGACTATGTAGAAAAATAAAATATTAAGTTATCAATAGTATATTTTATCTCATTCTCACTACTTTTTGATCCCTCCATGACTAAAGTGTCATGCATAAGATGCCATGTTATTAGACGTTTTTGTTCGGTTCGGCATTGTGTCTCTATTTCTCATGATAAATACCTAAAATAGAAATAAATATCTGAGATTTGGTCAAAAGGTATTTTATTTTGAAAAAGTATTTTAAAAATACCTATTTTGCATTTAGCATTTGAAATACAAAATTCAAAACTATTTGATATTTTGCATTTCAAATAGCAAATCTGAAAAGTATTTAGCATTTTGTATTTAAATGCTTTTTTGAAACCATTTTGTACATCTCTGGTGACAAATACGTCAAGGACGATACGTGGATAATGCCCACTTGAAAGCTTACATGAAAAATAAACTAAGTCGGAGCACACCTGAAAACATACCTAGCATACTCACCGTAATCAACAAGTTTTGTGATCAGCCACGTTGTATCCTTGGCGAAGTCGAGTGTCTAACGAATGTAACTTTTATTTTAAGTTAGAATATGACTTTAGGTACATTTTAAATGCCAACATTGCCAAACAGGTATAGGATGGTAATCAGTAGATAGCAGGATTCCTGTTTAATTATGTAATTGAAACTGCAAAGGAGATAAGAGACGTTTAACGATCGCGTGAAAGAATTAATTGTTATGGCATTGTTTTTACAACCTTTCAGTTACCAAGTAGAATCCCATTAACGGTATTAATGACTTTGTATCGACAGCTGCTACTTGCTACTTTCAGGTAGATACGAATAGGTATAATTAAACAATTCAGTTTAAGTTGTAGCTGGTCTAGTCGGGAGGACCGTAACACCCTATCCAGTCTCTGGTTTTGTGGATTTCACCACTGTCTTTTTGAACTTAAAAACGGTGAAGGAAACATCTTGAGGAACCCGATATGTTCCTAAAATTTTTCGAGATCACGTGTCCTCCACCAACCCGCAGTAGCGTGGTGTTGATTCTCTCTGCGAGAGGAGGCCCCTAAGTCCCAGCTGTGGCATCATTTAGTAGGTTGTTGAAGCTATGCTAAACAATTCCACTAATATTTTTAATATAATCGCATCCTCCGGTTTCATTCGCATATTTCCAGTTATTTTCCCGGGGTCATTATCGCTTTAATTTACGTGATTGAGCAAAAAAACATTCCGTGTCACATGTCTCGGGAGTTCTCTCTCTGCCACACGATGAACCCGGCACCCGCACGGCGAATCCATGGAATGCTAAGAAGATCGTCTTCACTCTGACAATATCGTGGAGTGATTCTATGCTATGATCAAATTATTGTCTGTTTATGTGCAACCCTGATCGATACAAGCAGATCTAATCGCTCAACTCGTTTAAAAACCACACGTTGTTGATTTAGTCATAGTTTAACGACAGATTACATTATAGTTCACGGTTTTATCATAGAACGGTGCGTAGTTAGTACTAGTTCTGACACAGATTAATCTATAGTTAGTACTCTCATGTCTGTGGCTTTTGCCTTGTGCCCGAACGTTGACCTTTCGTTCTGGGCGCTTCTATGAGGCTGGCGCTCTGTAACTGTCCATGATTAAATATGTGCAAATTACTGTAGTTTGCATTTTGGCGATAATAATCCTACTAATATTATAAATGGCAAGGTTTCTATGTTTGTTGCTCAATCACGTCGGAACTTCTGAAATCAGGGTGAAGTTTATAGTCTGGATATATAGTTTATAGCCTGGAATACACATACGATATGCTACTTTTCATAAATATTTGGACATTCGTTTTACATAACTTTAACTAGCCTCAAACTAAGCAAAGCTAGGACTATGGGAGCCAAATAGCTGATACAATACTTCAGTATTATGCAATATTGTACATTCATGTTTATTAATATAGAAATTCCAAGTGACAGATCAAATATTTTTGTACATCACAAATTAGGTATTAAATTGATAGATTAGTCTAGTCAATCACGAATTATAGGCAGATAGATGACTATAAATATTTAAAAATAAAGCAATGCATTCACCATGTTACTTCATCTATAAGGAATAATCCCTAGGAAAGGAATCTTCCATTGACCTCTATTAAGCCGGTATTGTTTATTTCCAGCCACGGCCTGGTCGGCATCCGCCAGAAGGAGAACCTCCAGGACTTCACCAACCCCCTAGTGGTGGCGTACTTCGACGTCGACTACGTCAAGAACCCCAAGGGTACCAACTACTGGAGGAACCGTGTGCTCAAGGTACGATAACGCTTACCGTCGGATACCCTGTCCTAAGTAGAAAGATAGAAGGATATAAAATAATAAGAATCAGCCCTATGCCGTCATTTGTAATCTGTCCAACTGAGTGCAGGTAAAGAGAGGGGGTTGCAACTCTCGATGTTTTCTCCTTGCCGCATGATTTTTGTACGGCGTTGCGGAATAATGGATTAAAAGAGCTATTGAATTTTCCTTTTCACAGTTCCCTCAATTTCCAGTTAAAACACCCAGCACTGCACTGGCAACGCGCTGTTCCATTTGACGCTTCATGCTGAAGTAGTTTGTAACTATTTTAAAATAAGGTGAAAATCAAATGGAACAGCGAGGCGCCCGGGCGCCGCTTGATGATTTACGGGATATGGATATCAAATGAAAGGGCTTGACTTGTAGAATACACTATGAGAAATCCAATGTGTTGGGGCTCTAACATTTTAGTTTTTGTCTAACCATAGCTTTCTTCCCCAGGTCGCCAAGCAAGTGAGCGAAGCCAACTTCGCAGTCAGCGACAAGGATGACTTCACCCACGAGCTCAACGAATACGGCATCGACTTCGCGAAGGCTGACAAGCCCGTCGTGGCCGGACGCGACGCTGACGGCAACAAATTCGTCATGAGCGAGGAATTCAGGTAAATAATCTGTCTCATAGTCTATCGTTGTTTCGTTACGTAGGACTCCATTTTCATCATTATAGAAACAACTTAGTTTTTTATAAAATACTGCCTCTAAACTTAGTTCTAGAGAGTTGTAAGAGAAATAAAGTTTTATAACTTAGAATTTTAGTATTAAACATACCACTTGTATAGCCACAGATTATGGAAATTATTAGGAATGTCAGAGACGCGAACTCACTAGATTACAGCAATAACTACATAACGTCACATTGCTCCCCTGCCGCTATGACGCTACACTAGCATATCGATGGCGTGACACCCATAAGATTGTCTCTACCAAAAATAAAATCTACCGATAAATAAACTTTGAAAATTTTACTTAAATAAATTGGTTAAAAAAAAATTCACATGACATAATCTACTTCTATTGGAGATAGATAGGAGATATCGTCGTCGACGCCATCAGTACATGGTAGATATTCCAAATCATTTCAAATCCAAAGGACAATGGGCACAAATGTATGGATTCTGGTCCCAGCTCCAATCGGAATGAATGATATACCGTTGGATAGATATTTTTGTGTGGATTATGAATAACTATGGCGCTAAGCTCGATTTGCTGTCCGATCCTAGTTTTTTATTTTTTTTATTACGTCCTGCAAACACTTTTATTAACATTTTTCTTGAAAGATCATTTTTTAACCTCCGACAAAGAGGGGTATTATAAGTTTGACGTCGATGTCTGTATGTGTGTGTGTGACACAGTTACGAAAATGTTCCATTGCAATCAAATAATTCCATTAAGCACTCAAGTCCAGTAGCTCACAACAATTATCAGCGAACGACTGGCACTTACCTGGCATGCGTAAACGCCGCATCCTGCCTAACGCCCCCACCCTCTCCCTTGGCCGTGCTAACCGCGCTGCGTTAGAGAGCGAGAGAGACAACAATACTTGTCCATTGTTTAGATAAGTGCAAGTGTTATTAAAATCGTTCAAGTTAAACCAGCAATATGATTTTTTAAAGTCTATTTTGAATTAAATATCTGGTATCTTCTGAGGACGATAGTTCTAAACGGACAACATATACAGGCTTGCTGCCATAGTAGCTTTTGTTCTCTTGATAAAAAACTATCCAACTATGGTAAATTCATTTTGATTGGACGTGGGGCCCAAAACGCCCATCATCCTTTATCCTACACATTGAAAAACTGTGGAATGATCTGCTTGAGTCTGTGTTTAGTCAAAGTTTCTAAAGAAGCTTTCACTTTAAAAAATATTTTTACATAAACACACACATATGTGTAATCTAGTAGGTATTGCCCCGTCTTTCTTAATCTAGTAGGTTACACAATAATTAATTGTAAGACAAAATAATAACAATATTATTAAAAACAATTCAACTCGACAAAAGCTGAACATGGGAGGCTAAAGTTAATGGAATATGCTGCTACTGTAAGTAGTTATCTGTATTTGGTTCCACTTGAAAGGTTATTCATGGTCCTATAATCTAATTTGAATTGAAATGCATTGTTACTGCTTGATAAGAATGCTATTAGACGTTAATAATTATGTAAATATGTTGACTCACAACTTAATACATGGGTATGTAATTTCTTATAAATTCTTTTTCAAAGGACAATATCTGACATTCTCGCTTCTTGCAATTTTTGAAGTTCCACAGTACTTCTTTTGGTGTGTTAGGGAAACATTATGAAAGTTAATTTTTACACCTGCACCAAAAACGGTGTCAACCTTTAAGTAAGCTGGTTAAGATTTTAGTAAACATGTTCTACCACTACAAAAAAGGTAGTGTAGTTTTGTGGTGATAATACTCTTTGCTGAGTCTGCCTGGGGTAGAACCACACCTTAGTCAGATTTTCTACTGCCAAGTAGTAGTAATGTGCAAACATCACTGTGTTCTGGTCGGGGTCTTGGCAATTTTTTCAGAGAAATTACAGGGATTAGAGAAAAATCATCTTATATCTCTGGGTGACGAGAGCAGTGCTGTGCTAGGTAATGATTTGGACTCTTCTTGTTTCAATAGCTGCGTGACACTGCTGTTATGGGCAGGCGTTTTGTTTACATTCAAGCACATGTCCTGCTAGTAACATCACTCTTTACTAAAATAAAAATTTTGCTATTTGGCTCTCATAATACAAAGCAATATTGTTAGATTATGGGAGAATAGAGAAATAATCTTGGACAACACTAATTAGCCCCAAAATTAGTGTTGTCCTTAGTTAAAGAATAAGTAAATAAATCAGGTTTTTCCGCACGGTTCTTTTGTACCATTTGTAAGCAGATGAGGTGTATGTTAGCTATGGCGACATAGTGATGTGCCGCGACAAAAGTATGACCCTTCCACAAGAGTGATCAGACCCGTGCTTTCAGCGTAAAGCGTTTGTTCTAGCTCCATACTTAATATATGTAAACTCTTTGGTGTTGTCCAACAATATTTATTTATACGTCCGTGATAGACCAACTTGACAAAATGGTAAGCGATAGTTTGGACGAATGGTGATGCCTATTCACTATTTTCTTTCTTCCCCAGCATCGACAACCTGCTAGCATTCACCAAGGACCTCCTCGACGGCAAGCTAGAACCGTTCGTGAAGTCCGAGGCTGTGCCCGCCGACAACACCGGCCCGGTGAAGGTGGCCGTGGGCAAGAACTTCAAGGAGCTGGTGACGGAGAGCGGCCGCGACGCCCTCGTAGAGTTCTACGCGCCCTGGTGCGGACACTGCCAGAAACTCGCGCCAGTCTGGGAGGAACTCGGTGACAAGGTAATAAATTATTATTGCTGGACATTTCATACACAACATCTGACCCTAACCTAAGGAAAGCTACTATGGCAGCCAGATAGCTGATATAATACATATATAGTAAATAACATAACAGTAAATACATACTTATCAAACATAGAAACACCCAGACACAAGAAATATTTGTATTCATCACAGAAATATTTGTTGGAATCTAACCCACCGCGACCCTCGGTTTCGCAGGTAGACTTACTATCAACTAAGCCACGAGGCTAGTCAATACCAACTTTTAGGAGTTAGGGAAGAAAATAACCGTTTAATCATAGCATAAGTAGCCTACTGTGTACTGTAGCTGTATGTTCCCACTGCTGGGGATCGGATGTCTCACGAGAGAGTAGAACCTGCCCAAGTGCAGACTGGCGGATGAATTTTATTGTTTTCTCGAAAAATGCATTTTATGAAACATGCCTTCTCATGTCAAACACGACGACGTTACTGACGATGTTGCCGTCACTGTTAAAGACGGGGTTTCGTCATAAACGCTTGTGAACTTGCACTTATTAAATACTCAAAAGAGAAGAGGAGACTTGAACCTACAACCTTACTAATCGGACGTTCTCACCAATCAATAGCCCACCTGGGGTTATATACGTTACGATATTGACACTGTGTTATATAGTTTTTTGATATCATTTGTGTTCTAACAAGTATATTCCTATCCACAGCTGAAGAACGAAGAAGTAGACATTATCAAGATCGACGCGACCGCCAACGACTGGCCCAAGTCGCAGTTCGACGTGTCCGGTTTCCCTACCATCTTCTGGAAACCCAAGGACCAGAGCGCCAAGGCCGTCAGATACAATGTGAGTGGCCACTTTTATATTCACATACAAGCTAGCTATCGCAGATGTAAATCGCAAGTCATGCATTGATAATGAAAGCACAAAAGAAAGTATTTGGTATTAGGGAAGCAGTTTCCAAACTTAAGACATTGCCATAGATGCTATTGTGTATCTCTCAACACGGTTTGAGTGCAAATGTCCATACATTCTCTCATTAAGATGATTCATTCTCTCTAACTCATTGACTACACTTCCCTTTGTTTTCTCAGGATGAAAAGTAATCTATATGTTATTCCAGACTATATTGTATAATCTGTGTTCCAATTCTAACCCAATCCATTCAGGCGCTTCAGTTCTAATAAACATCCAAATTTATAACATTAATAGTATTACAGAATTAATCAATTTATTGCAATAAGTATGGAATAAGCAAATTAAACAGCAAATTAATTTTATAATTTCCAGGGCGGCCGCTCTCTCGACGACTTCATCAAATACGTATCAGAGCACGCCTCCAGCGAACTCAAGGGCTGGGACCGAAAGGGCAACGCCAAGAAGGAGGAACTCTAAACTTAAGTTGTGATGTAACTTTCCATGAAAGATCTGTGTGAGAATGCACTTGTATGAATGAGAGTGTCCTTAGAAAGCTAGGTAACTTGGCTTCCTTCACAAACTAGTTTAGATGATACCACCCAGTCGGCAAACTTACACAAGTCAATTCCACAATAGTTGATCACTTAAACTCTGAAAATTAACATTTTCCGAATAGAACTGATTACTCTTGTGGTTGCCGAACTTAACTTGCTGGCAAGTAGGGTGTCATAAGCCAAGTTCACAAATTGCCCAATTCTTAATTGTAGAATAAACTAAATACAGTAATATTGAATGCATTTCTTATTTTATGGTGGAATAATAAACTAGGTTGTATTTATAATTATTTGTTGTTTATTTTAATCCCAAATCATTTAAGAAAATAAATATATGGCCATAATAAAATGTTCAATTTTGTAAATCAAACGCTTCGCTCGCTTCGGTGGTAAAAGATAAGTAAGTGGCATATCTAGCGTGGGCGTCACCCCAAGCATAGGTACTTTATTAATTCAACTGGACTAAACTGAAGATTGTTAGATTGGCCGAAGAGATCGTCTAGTAGAAACTAAAAGAAATACGTTGTAGCCGCCTTACCCAAAGGATCTACGAAAAGGCCAGTTTACCTACATATGTATAAGAATTAAAGAATCGTGAAAGATTTTATTTACTAAAATAAAGTTAGATATAACTTCAAGAAATACCTACAGTAGTAGTAGGAGTACAACCTCCAGCTCACCATCATGGAAGATTTTAGCCTTCCTAAATGTTTAGGATGCGGTTTGTGGACTCTGAAGTCAACCAAGGCAAAGTCTAAAATGAATTCCATTCTATCAAAGTTAAAATAGATTCCCTTTTAGCCTGCTGTAATTTTAACTCTGACAGAGTGGACACCACGCGCGAAGGCAAACGGAAAAGAGGGAGACAGAGAAAATTGAAAGCAGCTGGAAGAGACCTGTGTCTAGACACGCTGAAATATAAAGTGTTTCGTTTTTTAATCTAAGTGCGAAATTTAATTTAACTTTTCAGCAATAAAGACTTAATAAAAAATAAAAATTAACTCTATTTATGATCATATGAATAACTCAATTCTTACTGAAAACTTGGTTGACTCAAAAGCTAAGAAATGGAGATTCTACCTGAGTTTGATCTGATACATAGTTCATAGTGCGGAAGTACCACATCTTTGCCAGTTATTTTTCCGCTAAGCAGTTGTTGCAAACATTACTGTGTTCCTGTTTGAAGGGATAGGTTTCCAGAGAAATTACTGGGCTAGAGATAAATCACAGTGTGACACGTGATGAGGGCAGTGCGGTGCTAGATAATAATGTAGACTTATCATGTTCCAATAGCTGCGTGTCACTTGTGCTGTTATAGGCAAGCATGTTGCTTACTATCAGGCACATGTCCTGCTTGTCTTGTCACTATACTTTTAGCATCTATATTATCTATTCTATGCTTTTAGAATGAAAGTTGAAGCAGTAAAAAAATCTTTTTGAAGAGGTTATTATGTATTGTGATGTGAATCATCAGCAATCACACCTCATGCTCCATGAGTCAGGTACTAGTGCCTAGCTAAAGCAGCAATAACTTGAAGTCATGACAAATGTGTGCCAAGTGCCAACCATGTGTAGAGTTAATAAAATTAACAGTCCAAAGACTTGGATGTGAACTAGAGTACATACTAGGTAGAAGCCTATCATATGTCATATGTATACTTTTAAAGGATATACAATGATCTAATACTACAAGCCATGGTTCGGCAACGCGCGGCCCGCGACCTGCCTGTCCAAAAATTTCAAACTTTCAACAGGCTAGCTTTTATCTACTTTTTTCACCTTGTGGCCCATGGCTCTTGAAACGTTGCTAACCCCTGCTGTAAGCTATAAGCATTGGGCTCAAAATGATACAAAAAATATTTTATTTTAACTCTTTACTATAAATTCTCTTCTTTCCACCTCTCTATCCACTGTACTATATTCTCAACATTAATGTCCACTTGTTCTTCAGTATCATTCTGGAGTTCATGTATAATCTCTTCTTTGTACGAAGACTGTGCCTCTTCAAGCAGAGTTTCAAATATTTCACACTGTATGTTATCTTCTAATTTCTTGCCTGTGTAGCCTCTGAAAAATATGATTATATATTACATTGAAAAATGTAAAAATTTACAAAAATCTTAGTAGGTGCATAGGGATTTTTTTTACGCAGGAAACACTGAAACGGCTACTAAACTGATAAAATCGAGACCATCAGACGAGTTGGTGGTTAAATGCATTGGTGATAAAAAAACCTATTTCCTTAATAAATTTTGTATAAAAAATACACAAATTTCATGTTAACAGCAGATTGTTCCATGATCATGGTGTGTTGAAGTGTCATCATCAGCCTGTATTTGTCTGTCTGCTGTATTTGTCTCTCCCATAATACACCACTCGGTATCAATAAATCATGAGACAATGATTATTGCACTATCATAAAATATAAAATAGGTGGATAGCATACATAAAGTAAAAAATGTATAGGAAAGGCACAAAGAAGAAGAATTAACATATTTTAAGATCCTTTTGTACCTATTTTTACAAATAAAGTTATATGAAAATGAACTCTCGAGAAATATTTCCTCAGTAAACAATAATCTTGTGTATTTTAATTAATAACTTTAATTTAAAAACCTACTTCAAAAAAACATTATGTGATACAATATACTACCAAAGACACTTGGGACAAATCTAATGATATCTCAAAATTGTCATCCATCAAAATCCATCTGGGCGTTTGGAAGATACATGGGAATAAAGAAATGTACAAACATAGGTACAAGATACATGTGAAAAACACAAACCTTCTTTCAGTCAGTTAAAAAGTAAAATCGATAATTTAAAGAAACTGACCTTGCTGTGAGTCTGTCGTATAACACAGTGTTGTTAGTTCTAATCACAAACACTGCATCAAACCACCTCTCGGGGAAGAACTCGCATCCATGGTAATCTACAACATTCCCTCCCTTGGCCATCATGCCTTCCATTATATCCAACAACTGTAAAAAAAATCATTTTACATACTTTATTTTTAAACATAAACAAAGTAACTAATTAGACAGGACATTCACTTTCCGCAGGTAAAACCGCATTTTTAGTGTAGTCTTTCACACACATATCATGTCAAATGCATATCATAATAATGAGTAAGTATACATATACTTACAAAACTATAGTATCAATGACATTAATGTCCCATTGTTCACTGGCCAGACACAACATGCAATTTATTTCACATTAATAAGGTTTGAATAGATTGTCGAGGTATGGTTCTGCACATACCTTGTCTTCATTGAGGTAAGGGCATTGATACTCCGGATCATATTCATCCAAGCAATTGTGTTCTTCGGCGAGTTTTGACACTTCCCTCCAAATGTATTTAGTACGTTCTGCAAGTTTCCGGGAAATTGTTGATTTTCCCACGCCAGGTGTGCCTGTAATATTCAAATAAATAATATAAAAAATAGTACTTACACGTAAATAGGTTATCTACCTAGATGGTGTCTTTTAGCACAGACCTGTTATAAGTATATTGGGTACAGTCCTGGGTATCGAAGCCATTTTATTTAATGTGAAATTAAATCTTTTTTACAAACTTTAATGGTTTATTTTTTCAAAATATTAGACATTACGCATTGGTACACGACTACACGAACACAAAAGCAAAACATGCTTGTTTACTTTTTAGATTTTTACTAATGCCACTGTCTAATTGTCTATGTCATAATCCACATGTTTAATCACAGTGACTTTGATTGTCAATTGAGTACCTAAATAAAAAAATGTTTGTCATTTATGTTGTTTGAAAACTCACTGTCACAAAAAAATTATGTCACTGCCATGCAGCCATGCTTTTGTTTACGGTCCGTAATCTATCTTCGTTTTTATTTATATTTTGCAGTAAACATTCGATATTTATTTTACTCTGAAGGAGACTGTTACATTCAAAACAAATACTGTTATTGCTCTATTACAGCCCAATTTACTATATTTATAATGATTCCACTCATTTTCATTTCATTAAATTTTTTACTACGTTATACGTCAAAGATGTTATTTCGATACCTTAATTTGCAAAACGAATAAATCCATAGTAGCAAATTTCACAGGGGTCACACTAAATCACTACTAAAATATATTGCGTAACTGGTATCTTCATTATTTTAAGTATTTATTATTTAATAAGAAACACAATTTCCAAAGGGATGTTTGTTTTTTTCTTTTGATGCTTTAATTAATTTAATTTTTTTATTTAAGTTTTTAGTGGCTCCTGTGTTTGCTACTATGGAGTTATTCGTATTTCAAATTAAGGTATCGATTTCCTAGGTTGTTCGATTATTGTTGTCGAAATAATATTTACCAATGATATGATTCGGTACGAGAACCAAACCTGGGAATCCTTTTCGTTTCGGAAACCATGTAACATGTAACCATGGAATAAAACTAAATGACGTAACGAGGTATCATATCCGAAAACTCCAAAAAATGCCATAATAATTAAAATTAAATCACCTGTTTAAAAGTTTCTTCAGTAAAACATGAATGATGTTACAGGTACATCTTCTTCCTAACCTCTACAAGTGATAATGCGAATCCGAAAACCCAAAGGAGTTACGAAAGGCCAGCTGGTTTTAGTGACTGTCCTAGGAGTATTTAGCGGTGTTTATATTTGGAGGCCTATGTTCGACGATTATTTTGGTGTTAAAAGGCCTGCAGTTCCGTCTATTGAGCCCGTGAAAGACTGAAGTTAAAGTATGGAATCCATTCGTAGATTTATGGCCACTGCTACGCTCCCTGTCAAAGCATTCATGGCAATTTCAGTAATATCTGCAGCAGTTGTTTTAAATAGATCTGTAATTTCTCCATACTTCAAGAGGCAGCGATATAAGCGAGCCGAAGAATGGGCAAATATGATATTTGAGCAAGAAGAAAATGAAAAAGAAGGCAATGGAGGTGGTTATAATAATATTTCATACTGATGTAAATAACCTGTTGAATAGTTGTATGGTAGATAGATAATTAAATAATAGTTTTATAGACATATTGTCTTTTTTTAAACCTTCCTTAATACATTTATTAAAATTTCACAATTTTTGTAATTTTACTTCAATTCAATCAGTATTTAGGACATATTACAAGTGTTGTGCAATTGGATGCACTGACACAGATCCAGGTGTACATTTTTGTCTGACTAAGCAATATGGCATCAAGTACTGTGAGCTTTATAGCTCATCTCATAATAGTATTTATGTAATTGTAAATATTATGTACATTTTTATAGTATACAACAATTTTGGATATGGATTGATGAATCCTACTAATATTATAAATATCAATGTTCGTTGGTCAATCACATCGTAGTGTCTGAATGGATCTGGCTGAAATTTTGAACAAATCTAGATAGTGTGGAAGAACACAGGCTACTTTTTATCCCAAAAAAGTAATTGCAACTACACGAGTAAAGCCATGGGGCAGTACTAGTAGATAATATTAATAAAGTACTAAACTTATTCTTATACAAATGTTTGCACCAGATGGGGATTAAACTCAACTATGTCCATGAGGCATGAGGCACCAAGTGCACACTCTGTACTATGCTTACCATTATTTTTCCTTAAATGATTTTTATTATTAAAGCTTGGTGACCAAACAAGACAGTTATGAACCCAGTAAATACGAATATAAATGACTATTACATAACAAACTTAACTAGTATATAATTATGTAATAGAAAATATGACAATTCATTAGTCTATGTTGGTAGTGAGTCTGCCAGAGTTGAGGTTATGGGTTCGGTTCACATGCAGGGCAATCATTTGTATGATGAATACAGATATATCTGCTAAGATGGTGAGTATCTGTGTATGTGTATACTAAACATGTAATAACAATTATAAACTATAATTCGAGCTGTCTGGTTGACATAATACAACCTTTATTATGTATGTTTGGGACCTTATATTGTTGTGTAAGGAATGTCCTCTATTTTGAACCAACTTCAAAAAAAGAATTTCAAAAGTTTGTTTCATTAAATATTCTCTATATACTGAAAGATAATTTGAAAGAGCTGTAGTAGAACCTTTGACATTATTTATTTTGACTCAGCCGAGAAGAAAATACCTCCTGAAAGACACAGTAAGTTTATAATAAGAAACCAGTGAAACTAACCCCCATGACCAATTTATATATTTAAGTATATATACATATAGTAAGTACTCATACTACAGTAGCAGTTGTTTGTTTCATGTTATAGTATATTATGATTCTCCTTGAAGAAGATAGTGCTAAGGTCATGATAGATAACGTTTTCACAACAATGTTTTGCAGTGTCTATCTACACCAGCCATTCCCAAAGTGGGCGATAACGCCCCTTGTGGGCGCTGCAGGCCTAAAGGCTAAAGGCCCTGTAGCCACCCGGAGTAAGAGACCTAGAAATAAAAAAACTAATAGATAGCCCGATTTATGGTTTTGGTGGCCCAGTTTCTATCGTGCGATTCCAGTTCGTCACGCCACCTTCGTCTGGGTCGACCCGAAGGCCGTTTAGATGTTGGACCTCAAGCAGTGATGATTTTTGCCCATTTTTGTTCCGGCATTCGGCAAATAAGTCCTGCCCAATCCCATTTTAATTGGCGACCTTTAAAGCAAACGTCTGTGATTTTGGTTTTTGAGCGAAGCGTTGTATTCCTAATCCGATGTCAGAGCCTAACCCCAAGAACACTACTGCGTTCCATTGCGTACCTATTGGCTAACCCCAAGTGTATTTTTCTGATCCCTAGTCAAAGACCACATTTGTGTGAGGATTGGAAGAATGCATACCGCATACCTCCATTATTTTACGTTTCAGGCATAGAGGGAAATTACCTTTCAAAAAGTAGGTATATACGTCCTACATAACGTATACCTAATACCTACATACTTTCAAAAAAAATAATTAAGTATGTCTGTTTGTTCTGAAACGGCTAAAGGCTTAGATCGATGTTTTTGGAACTTTCCCAGGCAGAGATTTTTGCAAAATTACGACTTCTTCACGATGTTTATCTTCACTAACACAGAGAAAAAGAAAAAATACTGATAGGTAGGTAAAGTTCTAATAATATGTGGAAAAAGGATAAAGGTACCTACAGGCTGTAACCGATTCGAACCTACAAGATTGGAAGTTAGGCTTTTTCTTCACTCGGATTTGATTAGTTACCAACATGTTTACACAATATTACACGAATGACTCAAACAATAGCATCGTAGGTACCTAGTAGTTTCATTTCTATCGCCGCTTCGCAGTAATAGTTTTAATTCCAACTTGGCACTAGGGTACATACCTGGGGATCCGAGCGCTGATCCAGAGGTCATGGGGGGTCATGAACCTCCCTCCCTGGGCTGGGTCCAGTACTTAAATATCATGCATGTACTTATTGCAGTTTTGTTTCTTGACCACGACCTGACCTTGAACCCCCCTGGAGCCAAAACTGGATCCGCCCTTGTGGGGCTTGCAGTTTATGAAACTATAATTTCCGGGGGAAAAAAGGTACCTAGGGTGGATGATCCAGTAATGGACAAGACCCCAGTTATGGACACTTTTTTCCTTTAATCAAAGAAAACAAGCCTTCCATATTGAAATTTTGGTGTGGCAACAGTTAATCATAGAGAACGGACCTCATATTCGTCTCATAATATACATCAGTGCGATCTGTTATTTTGTTTCAAGATGGCAAAGTAAACATTAGACCAAGTTAGTGCTGGTCCAATAAAATCAAATTTTACTAACGTAATCGTTAACAAGGTGAGTCTATTTGGTTCTCCATCATTTATTTGTTATTTATTGTAACTGAATTCTAATTATATTTTAAGTTTTGTATTGAAATAAGAGATATAATTTGTAATTCTTTCCGGTTATAATCGCGCTTTTTTTTGTGTTTATAGCCGGTGTCATTTACTGGTTTTGGCATACATACTTTACCCAGTAATCGACACATGTCCATAATTATTATTTTAGGAACTTCTGGAGTTGGCACACCAATTTAACTCCTTTTTCCAAGCAGTTTAAGTATATTTTTAAATTAAACAAATTGGAGTGCATGTACCAGTAAAGAACAGAGTGTCGATCACTGGATCCAGTGAGTGTCCATTACTGGTTTTTATGTATTCTTTCAGATGTTTCTGGATTTTTTCAAGTGTTTTCAAATGGAAACTTTGCTATACCGGGAACAAGCAACAACCGTACCGATACAATTACACCTCAAAAAAAGTGTGAGATTAGGATGGCCCTCTTAAAAACAACAAGGCACCTGGCGACGACGGGATTACGCCTGAGCTTCTGAGAGCGGGTAGAAACCCGGTAAATAAAGTTCTCCAGAAGCTGTTCGACTTCGTCATACTTGACGGTAATACGCCAGAAGTGTGGAGCAGTAGTGTGGTGGTGCTCTTCGTTAAAAAAGGTGACAATACCTTGTTGAAGAACTACAGACCCATCTCACTTCTGAGCCACGTTTATAAGTTGTTTTCTAGGGTAATCACTAATCGTCTCGCACGCAGGTTTGACGACTTCCAGCCACCCGAACAAGCCGGTTTCCGAAAAGGCTATAGTACCATAGACCACATCCATACCCTTCGGCAGATTATACAGAAAACCGAGGAGTATAATCGGCTACTATGTATAGCGTATGTGGACTATGAGAAAGCCTTCGATTCCATCGAGACCTGGGCAGTGCTTCAGTCTCTCCAGCGATGCCGCATCCACTATCGCTATATCGAAGTGTTGAAGTGTATTTATAGCAAAGCCACAATGTCTGTCCTATTACAATACCAGTACACAAAACATATCCAGCTTCAGAAAGGCGTGAGACAGGGAGAAGTTATATCTCTGAAACTGTTCACTGCCACGCTGGAAGATGTTTTCAAGCTACTGGACTGGAACAGATATGGCATCAATATCACCAGCGAATGCATCACTCACCTTCGGTTTGCCGACGACATAGTAATTGTGGCGGAGTCGCTGGAGGACCTCGCTGCTATGCTCAGAGACCTCAGTAGAGTATCCCAACAGGCAAGTTTGAGAATGAATATGGACAAGACGAAGGTCATGTCAAATGCTCATGTCTCACCTGTACCGGTTATTGTTGGGAATACCACACTCGAAGTTGTTGACGAAGTTGTCTACCCAGGTCAAAAGATCCAATTAGGTAGATCCAACTCCGACAAAGAGGTCCAGCGAACGATCCAACTCGGATGGGCAGCGTTCGGGAAACTTCGGCACATCGTTGAGTCCAAAATACCCCAATGCCTAAAGACGAAAGTCTTTAGTCAGTGCGTGTTGCCAGTGATGGCTTATGGAACGAAGACGTGGTCCTTAACTGTGGGCCTCATAAGGAAGCTCAAAGTCGCACAGCGAGCTATGGAGAGAGCTATGCTCGAAGTTTCTTTACGCGACAGAATCCGTAATGAGGATATTCGCAAAAGAACGAAAGTGGCCGACATAGCTCAAAGAGTAAGCAAGCTGAAATGGCAATGGGCTGGCCACATCGCTGGCAAAACTGATAACCGATGGCGCAGAAAGGTTCTCGAGTGGCGACCACGAATCGGAAGGCGCAGTGTTGGACGACTTCCCACTAGATGAACAGATGACCTCACAAAGGTCGATGGAAACCGCTGGTTGCAGGATGCGCAGGACCGTACGTCCTGAGCATCCCGCAACCAGCGGTTGTGGAACTCTAGGGGAGAGGCCTATGTTCAGCAGTGAGCGTCTTGCGGCTGATGATGATGATTATTATTATTATCGATAATAGTTATTTCTACGAGTACTACTGGTTTTGAGTAAAAGTTTTGTATTTGTTTTGATACTTAATTTGAGAGCGCTTTATAGTTACAGACTGTATAATGAAGGAGCATAATGGTATGAAAGTACCTGTTTTGCCTTCAATTAAAAATTTAATTTCAATTAAACTGTATTTAATTTATTTGTCTCCTAAATAGTATTTATATCTGCCATAATTATGTTTATGTTGTTCACTGTCGATGACTGGGTGTCCATAACTGGGTAACGTCGAACACTGGGTATGGACAACTGGATCCTAGGTGTCCATAACTGGTGATTTTAGATTTTTCTATATTTTATCAAAGTTCTTATAATTCGTTACAGATACTTCAATTGTATATCGTTGTGTTGATTCTTGAGAATACTGATTGTTATTTTCAGTCATCATTGTTGATCTGAGTTTTGTACTTTTTTTTTTATTGCTTTTTACTATGAACACTGTCCTAAAAGTGTCCATAACTGGGTCCTTCACCCTACGTAGCTGTTTGTCAAATACACCTTTCTCAAAATCATTAGTAACTTGGTGAGTTAGTGTCAGAACAGTGTGATATGATTATTTTCGTTAGGTACCTACGTAGGTAGTTTCTGATGGAAAATCATAGAAAAGGAGGTTTAGAAATTTGTGACATGAGATTCATTAAAATAATAATTTTGTCCAAAGCATGGACGTTTTCATACGTCCACGGTCCAAAGTAAATTTATCAAAACAGATGCATTATTTCATAACTGTGACCAACTTATGATATGGGACAGTTGCAAGGTAACATTTGTGCTGTTTCGTGGGTTCAATTCCCACCCAATGCAAATATTTTGTGGTGAAAACAAATCAAGTAGATTTGTTTTTACTACTCTATAATTAAAAATTACATCAGCTATCTGGCTCATATACCTACCTAGTACAATCTTTGCTTTGTGTTTTATTAGTTTATTACCAATATTTGTTTATTTATTTTGTATAGGACAGACATCGATATAAATCAGTGGATGTGCCCTGAGCACCTTGAAATTGTTAACAAATGCGTCGAAGTGTGTAGCGTGAGTGGTAACTCTATCAATCAACTTGACCCCAGAATCGCTAGCGGCGATGTTGTGGTTCTACTTATTTTGGTTGGCGATAATGAATACCGATAGGTAAAAACGTTCGCCGTTCACCGCTTCCTACAACCGACTAGAACGGAAAGACTGAGCTCACTCTTCCCAACGATAACAAAATTCCGTGCGCCTGAATTTAGGGAGGGCACATCCTTTGATTTATATCGATGGGGACATACATTTTGGTGACGGACGAACAACAGAGTTGTCCCATTATAGCGTTTGGGTTCGGAAGCCAAAAAAGGTCTCATTGCAAACGTCAAATAGGTGCTTAATTTCTTGTACGAGCACAATAATAGGTACTCCTTTCAGCTTATTTGTACCTACCTACTAAATATCTTGTGAACTACTACTTAACCTTGTATGGAATGTTTTGTCTCGTGACTATCGATTTAAATAATATCAAGTCATCGTGAAACAAAACAAAGGTACATACCTACCTAATCTGTCGAAAACCTTTCACAAGAGAAAGTATCAAGGCCCTTCCCTTGTGATGTTCTAGCGGGCGCAAGCGCTGTACCTACCTAATGTAGCGTGGATGGCACGGTAATATTTAGGTAGGAATCTATTAGTAATAGGTACCGTGGCACAGGTACCTTATAGGAGAGCTTAGTGCGTACTTACGTATCGTTGTAATATTTAGGTAGGTACACAAGTGCAAATGTATAACAGGTACTTTCTGCCTTTGGTTTTATCAAAAACTAAAAGCCCGCCTGCTAGATAGGCACCTTTATGTTACGGAAAAGTAACTGACCTTTACTAAACCTATTACATTCAGTTCATTGACCTGCTTTCGCACTCATCTTTTGGCTAGAAGTCTTTTTATTCATGATATATGATATTTTTATCACATACTAAGGAGGCAAATAATTATTTAATCAGCAGTATTTGAAACTTTGATTAGTGTGAAAGCAGATAATAAACTTGATATCTAAGACATTTTGATAAGGAGGAAATGAAACATGAAAGTAATTTTTAATTTTTTTACTGGAGGCTACCTTTTATTCTATGAATTTACAGGTGGAAGTCATAATAAAATAGTTCAGATAATATGTATAACCTTATATAAATTAAAATAATGTTACATTATAAGCCTTGTAAAAAATATAGAAAAGGAATGAGTTTGTAGCCCTTCTTTCCTTCTGAACACCTTGCGGTGTATGAAGTAACGCAGCTGAATAAAAAATTGTGCTGTTAACAGCGCTAGCTACTTCTTGCCCTTGGTGGCCTTCTCGGCGGCCTTGGTGACCTTGCCACCCGCTCCTTCCTTGAAGTTGACTGACTTGATGACACCGACGGCGACGGTCTGTCTCATGTCACGCACGGCGAAACGACCGAGGGGAGGGAATTCCTGGAAGGATTCCACGCAGAGGGGCTTGGAGGGAACCAAGTTGACGATGGCAGCATCACCAGACTTGATTGACTTGGGGTTATCCTCAGTGGATTTACCAGTACGACGGTCAACCTTCTCTTTGATTTCGGCGAATTTGCAGGCAATGTGGGCTGTGTGGCAATCCAATACAGGCGTGTATCCGTTTGAGATTTGACCGGGGTGGTTGAGCACAATGACTTGTGCGGTGAAGTCTGAGGCGCCCTTGGGGGGGTTGTTCTTGGAGTCTCCGGCGACGTAACCACGACGGAGTTCCTTGACGGACACGTTCTTTACGTTGAAACCAACATTGTCACCGGGGACGGCTTCCTGGAGAGCTTCGTGGTGCATCTCCACGGACTTGACTTCAGTGGTGATGTTGGCGGGGGCGAACACGACGATGGTGCCGGGCTTCAGCACACCGGTTTCCACACGGCCGACGGGCACCGTTCCGATACCGCCGATTTTGTATACGTCCTGCAGGGGAAGACGCAGGGCCTTGTCTGTGGGGCGGGCAGGGGGCAGGATGGCGTCGAGGGCTTCGATGAGGCACTTGCCTTCAGCCTTACCTTCCTTGCGCTCCACGTTCCACCCCTTGAACCAGGGCATTTTGGTCGAAGCCTCCAGCATGTTGTCTCCGTGCCAGCCAGAGATGGGTACGAAGGCGACGGCAGCAGGGTTGTAACCGATCTTCTTGATGTAGGAGGACACTTCCTTCTTGATTTCCTCGAAACGGGATTCACTGTATGGGGGCTCAGTGGAATCCATTTTGTTAACTCCTACGATGAGCTGCTTGACTCCGAGTGTGAAGGCGAGCAGAGCGTGCTCACGGGTCTGTCCGTTCTTCGAGATACCAGCCTCGAATTCACCAGTACCGGCGGCGACGATCAGCACGGCGCAGTCAGCCTGTGAGGTTCCCGTGATCATGTTCTTGATGAAATCTCTGTGTCCAGGAGCGTCGATGATGGTGACATAGTATTTGGCAGTTTCGAACTTCCACAGAGCGATATCAATGGTGATACCACGCTCACGCTCAGCCTTCAGTTTGTCCAATACCCAGGCGTATTTGAAGGAACCCTTACCCATTTCCTGGGCTTCCTTCTCGAACTTCTCGATGGTTCTTTTGTCGATACCACCGCATTTGTAGATCAAATGTCCAGTGGTGGTAGACTTGCCGGAGTCGACGTGTCCAATGACGACAATGTTAATGTGAATCTTTTCCTTCGCCATTTTGGTTAGTCTAAAACAAAACAAATAAACCAAACTGTAAAAACTGTTTTCAACTATATGCAAGAGTGCGTCAGCTAGACATTAGCCGGCATCTGCAAGGTCGCGAGCTCATGCCGCGCGGCCGGCAATATGGCGGCCGCATGGTCGCCTCGCCCTATCTTGACATTTCACAATGGATGTCAGCCATTGCGAATTAAATGCTAAAATAAACGATAGATACTTTAATATTCCACTGAAATTTAACACTTTTGGCTAATATTTGTCTAAAACGTTGAGGTGCAACAGCAAAATATGGAAAACAAGTGAACTTCGAACACGTGGTGACAATAGCCGGTTGGTGGCAAATGTGACGCGTAAGCACAATTATCAACATTTAAAATTGGAATAAACCTAACATGAGAGAAATATTGTAACAAAAGAAGATATTATTAGCGTCAAATGTAAATCACGTTTGAAGTTTGCGACATAACTCGGTATCTATACTGCAGATTGAACTTGCACCACAATACTAAAAATGACGAAGAAATCATTTTTCGTGAGAGTTTGAACTGGAGAAGAAGCACTATTTAGAATTCTTACTGCGATTTCAACACAAGCACTGCACTAAAATTTTCTTCTCGACACTCACCACGGATTACAACGTGTAATATCCGAGAAAGACTCCAACAGAATGGACGAGAAATGATTTTTGGTTCAGCTGGATCGACGAAAGAATTGTCACTTCCGGTCTTATTCTGAGTATCGCCACACTACTTGTTCCAAATTTCCCCATAACAGCTTTTTCTTGTTTCCAAAATAGGTCAATGGCCCCAATCTCCCAACATAATGTATCGCAAGCAAAATAACACTAGGAATTACATCAAAATTATGGTAAAAATGTTATAGGAAATTCTATTGAATGTATATCAAATTAAAAAAATCATTTACTTATGTCGAAGTTTTACTTAAGGCCGGGTGGGCCGTAATTTTAAATTTTTAAAACAATTTTGAGACCTCTAAAATAGTGAAATAAGCTCCGAAAAAATATATGTAAAAGTTAAGAATCTAATCTAGTGCAATTCGCAGTCAGTAAGACGATTAAATGAAGTTTACTTGATAGAAAAAAAAATCCCAAAGTTACCCCTTTTCATAAAGTTTTTTCAAGATTATGACTAAACTATTGAGTTTTACACAATTTTTTTGTACTCAACGAAAGCCACTAAAAAGTTATAGATGCATTCGCAGAGTTTAACTTGATAAAAAGTATCAGTTATTTACTATGTTCAAATAACTACAATATACAGGTGTCCCATAAGTCGACGTCAAGCTGAAGTCGCATGATAGGTAAGGTCATAACAGTCATCAGAAAAATATAAAAAAATAAATGTTTTTTATTTTTACAATTATAGCAAAAAAAAAAATTCGTGAAAACGTACCCTGTAACTGTTGCTACAAATCTTTACTTTTTGCCATTTTTTTTCCTGAAGAGTGATTCTGTAATTTGTGACCTTAAAATCTGAGCTAACAGCTTGAAAGAAGATGTCATGTTTTGCAGAACCACGTTTTGAAAATCAGTTTTTCGCCCTACTTTAGCTGACGGTCCTGAAAAAAAAATTGGTTGAAAACGCAATGGTTTTAAGAAACGCTTTGAGTTCACTAGAATCACTTTTGTCAAAACGGTATCTGCGATGTGCAATCTGTCTCTTACTGTCACTGACACAATACTATCGTATTGAACTCTGCATTAAATTTCCGATCCGTATTTTTTTATACAGGGTTAATAATCATTTACTGAGCATAAAATCACAAAATAATGACAGATCCAGGTGGAGCTTCAAGCGCCATCTTGAAAAAACGTTTTTGGCCGACATCTCGAAAACTATGCACTTTAGAGGAAAATTTGTTTATATTATTATTGTAGAAAATAAAATTTCACATCTTTTGTTTCCAGACAACTTTTTTTCGAACTTACCGATTACGATTTATGTCTCATTTAATGGTAAAACTGTAGAAAAAATATGATGTGAATTCAGTTCCCAGTAGCATTTCCCGTTTTATACGACTGGAAGAAGGGTTATGTTTTTTGCACGTATCTTGTGTGTTTGCAAAACTTTTATTTCCATGTATCTTCAAAACGGCTGTATGGATTTTGGCAATTAAGATGTTGTTAGACTAGTCTCATTCACCAAAGTGTCTATAGATAGTATATAATGTTTTTTTACGTGTAGATTTTTTGCAGTCGGGTTTTTTAAATTAAAGTTATTCTACCATATTGTTTGTTGCTCGAAAAAACAACATCGTTCATCGAAGAGTCATTGAAGAGTCAAACGAAGAGTTTTGTCACCAGTTTTTTAATAAGAACAATTAAGCTGTGAAACGCATTGCCAGAGTGGGTTTTTCTCGATGGTTCGAACCTTGATGGTTTTCCACTCGAGAGTAAATTTGTTTCTATTAGACAAGAAAGTTCCATCGTAGACCACATCATCTTCATCCACCATAATCGGCATCATCGCAAACGTATTATTTTCATCATCATAATCATCATCATCATCATCCCGTGTTCGTCCACTGCTGGACATAGGCCTCTCCTATAACACGCGACTCAGCCCGATCGGTCTTACGCTTCCAACCGCCACCAGCTGTCTTTCGTATATCGTCACTCCATCTAGTCCCATTGCCACTTCAGTCTGCTAATACGCTGAGCTATGTAAGTGACTTTAGTTCTCTGACGAATTACTTCAGTGCGGATGCAATCCCTCAGAGAAACTCCAAGCATAGCCCTTTCCATAGCTCGCTGAGCGACTTTGAGCTTTCGGACCATTTTGACTGTCAGTGTCCACGTGTCAGCACCGTAGGTCATAAGGGGTAGGATGCACTGGTTGTATACTTTTGTTTTGAGACTTAGTGGGATGGGTGACGAGAAGACTTGACGTAGTTTTCCAAACGCTGCCCAGCCCAACTGTATTCTTCTCATGGCCTCACTCTCAAAGCTACATCTACCTAGTTCGAGCGTCTGCCCTAGGTAAACGTATCTCGGAACAATTTCGAGAGTGGTTCCATTTACGGCAATCGGCCCCGGAGCAACAAACTCGTTGCACATGACTTTGGTTTCTGTTCAGGACAAGTTTCTGCGCATTTTTTTTATTTTTTGACGAACCTAAAAAGTATTAGGAACATGTTAAAAAGATGAATGAAATTGGTAAAACCGTTCTCAACTAATAACATCTTTAAAAAAAAATGGTTAATTTTTGTATTCCTACGAGTATCGAGAATTATTACCCAAGATGGTTTATACAGCGTGGCGCTTTGGTATCGACATTAAATGAACACACAGGCAGGGTTACTGACCAGTAATTATACAAAAGGTGTGAAAAAAAATATTCGCTTGTTTGAAAAAAAAATTTTTTCTAACAAACTATATAATTGTATCAAGCGATCGAATGAAAAAACATCCTGTGCACTAGGTTCATTCAACAACGCCAGATGTGTGCGTGATTTACGTTCGCTTTTCGTAAAACAAGCTGGCAACGTCGCGCTGCAGAAAGTACCTATCTGCAAGCGGCGCGCGGCGCGCGGGCGCACGGCGCGGCAACGCCGCCCCGGTCGAGAGGGGTAGGTACTTACAAATGCGCGATAATTTGGAACGGGGACTTCCCCGTGAACTTTATGCCTGTTCTTCACTAATAAATCGAATACCTACCAAATAATAAAGCTAATAAAATAACATAAAGTAAATAGGTAAATGCGTAGGTATCTATTGTAACTTTGGCGAAACATTACAAAATGATTGCTTTTTGAAGTAAGATGCGTGTTGTCAGAAACAAGGACACTTCGCATAAACAGCCCACCAATAATGTTCCCACTGCTGGGACTCGGGGACTTCTCTCGCACGGAAAAAGTCAAGGCCATAATCCACCACGTTGGCTAAGTGCGGGTTGGTGGGTAACATAAACATGACCTCGAAAGATTGTAGGTACAATACATGTCGGTTTATTTACGATGTTTTTATGTTAGCAGCATTACGCACATGAGTTCGATAAGACAGTGGTGCGCGTAGGATTTGATCGCGGGACTAAACCAGCACTTGGTAATAACAAAAAGCATTACCGTTTTTAGCGTGAAAGCTGCTGAATAGGTTGGTACCTACAACTTTCTTTAGAAATAAAATAAAAACAACTTCTCGCAATACGATTTCAATTTCGTAAGCAATCTAACCAATAAAACCCTTTGAGAAAAAAATAATTTTGTTTAAAATAGGATTAAACCGTTGTAGTAGGTACTTACAAGCTTTCCTACTGACGGAACGGCGCAAAACGGTCGAAAACATGGTCTGGGTCGATTTTCGAAATCCTATTGTAGGACTTATCAGATTAAAATCACATATGTATAAGTACACTCAGAAAACAATGTAGGTACGTTCGACGTCAATAATTAAATAACTATTCACAACACAATCAGAGTCACACACAAACAAAACGAAAAGCAGCCTAATCTTTATGACACTGACTCTAAAAATAAATTACACTAAAAGAACGAACAAAAATAACGTGTAAGCATCTTTTTCGCGAATAATTAGATTTCCAAAATTCCGTAGTTAAGGATTTAAAGTAAAAGTTTTAGCGCACTATTTAGAGAAATGTGCCAGGGACTACGGTCAACTTCGCATCCCGGCAGCTAGCACAAAACTAGTGAAAAATTAAAGAAAGAGAAAGACTAACATTTAACATTAGTTTATAGGTAAGTGCATCATCTCTCTTTCGTCTGCATTTCATTCACAAACATCCGCGTATGTTGCAGGACATCGCCTATCTCGTTTCTTTAGTATTTGCTTTTCGCCTGATTTTTAATTGATAAATCGGATGGGCTTAGGGCTGCGGTGTAATGACCTCTGCGCAAGAAATTTTAGATATAGGCTGCTTTATTATGGTATTTTGGAAAATTGCGAATAACTCAGTAAATAATAACGATAAATGAAATTTAATTTGACAGAATAGGTCAAAATATGATATTTTATAGGTGGTTTCATTTAATTTCGGCACCAAAGCGCCACGCTGTATAGCAACAAAACTCTACAAATCTTGAACAAAAAATTAGTTTCAATTACATTGGTCAATATTTTAGTGTTATTTCTGCACAGTGGCACCCATTCCGCACAGAGAGCGGTCGCGAGACCAAAACAGCGTTAAATGCCTACTTTGACAGAAGTACCCGGCCTTAAACAATAATAGTACCCAATCAGTTGGTATCGAAAATTATTTAAAAATTAATCAAAATCCCATTTTTACGTAGTCTTATAAAATTATTACTATACCATTTACTAATTAAAAGTTCAAATAGTTTAAATCATTACAAGTTGCACTAATTTTGTGTGGAAACCTTGCAGAAACAGAGAAATCTTCGATATGTCGTGCAGTTCACAGTTTTAGCATATACACAGTTGAAAAAAAAATATATTTGGGTACAGCCCATGTTTCGAATAAGGAAGTTTCCAATTACGTAAAACCAAAAAATAATTACATAAATTTAAAGGAAAAAAGACAATGGAAATAAATTATACATACTGAAAAAAATGCTTGAATGTCTCAATAAAAT
The DNA here is from genome assembly GCA_017562165.1 of Ectropis grisescens. Taxonomy (NCBI): domain Eukaryota; kingdom Metazoa; phylum Arthropoda; class Insecta; order Lepidoptera; family Geometridae; genus Ectropis; species Ectropis grisescens. The sequence continues at coordinate 25,340,802 of CM029771.1, forward strand.
TTATTCATAAAATATTTTAATCGACATAAAATGACGAATCTGTAAAAAACTCCTAAAAATCAAAAAGCTGCGCGGTGCGTTTGCTGTGTGATGTCACAAGTCTTGACGCGGTCGTGCTGTTAGAAAGGAAGCAATAGAAGCTGTTTTCGCAGCTAAGAAATGCGAATTTCGTTTCAATACTATCTCGAATGCGGTGTATCTATGTAGCATTGTGACTATTATCATATGTTAATGTTATACTGGTATGTAATTATTATAAGCTATAGCTATTATTAACGTTAAGCTTAGACGACGAGTGGAGGATTAGTGCGCGGACAGTCTAATAAATTTACCAAAAGTCGACACGAGTATGGTTTTGGACTTTTAAATTAGATAACAATCCTTGACATATAAATGCAAAGATAAGAAGTGTCAAGCTTTCAACATAAGTAACTAATTACATACCTACTTATTTTGTCTTGATTTTTGGGGATCGTAAGATTCCCATAAAATTATGGTAACTTTGTTTCATAGGACAACATTGAAATCTAAAGGAAATGTCGTCACGATTGCTACAGTTCGTTCGTAAAACGGGGAGAAAAGCTTTTTTTAATTAAATTTTGTGTCCAGCAATTTAATAATTATTTTATAAGATGTGTTTCTTTTATAATAAGTCCTTGTCATTTCATTCATTGTTTTGTATGGTTATGCGTGTTTGACCAAAAATAAAAGACAAAACATTAGAATCGACATCTTTTCATGGCAACACTACAGCTTAAAGTTGTTGCTTCAAAATTTATGAACGAAAACTAGAATGTCATGTCGATCTTTCCTCCCTCACTCCGCTCCGTCAGATTTCACCCCCCTCTGTGGCCTGTGCTTCGGAATGAATTGAAGGAGTAGTAATTTCCGAAATCGAAACTTAAACAAACGACGATAATCGAATTTATTTTATAGGAAATTGATGAACTAGCAAGAGTTAATTAAAATGTTAAATTAGTGTATTCTACACTGTCTAGTATTAAGGAATTTTGCCAGCATGTTTAAGAGTCGCGGTGATATTGTTTATAAATGCACAGTGCGACTTTTAGAGGATACTGAAATATTGGAATGCGAGTTTCACGTGAGTTTTATCCATTAACTCTAAGAAACTCCATCTCTACAATTTGGCTTTCAATATATTGTATTTAATAAAGTTCTTCTGTCTCAATTTGCCCATGTAATCTACTGAAGAATACCTACCACTTAAAATATTAATATTGTCTTTGCAGCCAAGTTATAAAGGCAAATTCTTGCTTGAGCATGTTTGTCAGCAGTTAAACCTCACAGAAACTGACTACTTTGGCTTAAGATATGTGGATGCCAACGGGCAGCGGGTAAGAAAGTGAAAATTGTAAAATAACATAATATAAAATATTCTATTTTTGTATTATATTACATTCAAAATTTAAAATAACTTCTATGTTGTATTATTATTACAGCTCTTTGACTTGGTTACGGTATTGTGATAAGTTAAAAAAAGTTGTTATTTTCATGCAATTTACACTGGTACCAGTGTAAAGGTACTTTATTACATCTACCTATTTTGAATTAGTGTTAATCTTTACTACGCTTGTCAGGTTTTGTTTATCAGTGGTATAACAGGAAAATGTAAGTTAAGTGAATAATGAATATCATATCAATCCAATATTGTGGTTTTCCTCCAGACTTCTTTATTTAATATATTCATATCATTATTGTGTTTTCACTTTGTGAAGATTATCTCAACAGTAAATATACAAACATCAAACTGATGCAAACAAATTTCTAACAAAAATACTGGTTGAGTTGTATAAAAATATTCTATCGTAATGGCTTATTTTATTTTTGAAGTTTCAAGTTCATTTACTTTACATTCTCTTCTAAGCACTATTTAGCTGTTTTAGGTTTGTGTACAAGGAAGTTTGTGTATAATGATGTTCTAAATTCAAATATTACAGCATTGGCTGCATCTTGCGAAGTTGATACTGAAACAAGTGAAAGGTAAGCAATAGATTTATTATGGCTCTGTCATTGGGTATTTTGTTTATAAAATTATCTACTGTGCAGCCATTGCCTACAGCTTCCAAAGTTCTTTCTTCAATGGCCATAAGACTTGCAATTTGTATTTATTTTTGACATTGGATAAGATAAGGGACATCGGCTTATGCTGAAAACTATACTACATACCTAACTACTTACACTAAGCATATCTGAATTGTTTATAGACTATCAAGGTGTAGAGAAAAGGGACATCCACAAAAATATCACAACTAAGGAGGGCAGGAAGACGAGACGATTAAGAGTGACATTGTGTGACAAGAGTTAGTAGGGGCCTAAGTTTTGTGATGTCACAATCCAAAATCTTATTCATTTAAACTATGTTAAGAAATAATCTTAATGCTAAAAAAAATATATTCAGAACGGCTATTTTAAATTAATAATTTGATTGATGTAAAATTGTGAATCATAATCAAATCTCACAAATAAAAGCAACTGTGACAAGGATGGGGGAGGAGTAAAAAAAATCATCTCCTTAGTGTAGGGTTGTCATTCGTCCAGGTTTCTCAGTATTTGTCCTAGTTTAGAGGGCATCCGGGCCGGGCTGTTTAGTCTGGGCTTAACATATCTGGTTTGTGGTTTGATAAATGTTATCCTAGGCTTCAATGTACAAGGTATGAAAGCCAAGACTATTAACATGTCCAGGTTTTGGCCTCTATACTCCAGGGTTTTCACAGAACTTCTGACCTAGCTGCCAAATTTTTGAGATGGCAACCCTAACTTATAGATGACCCCTGATCAGGATGATCAAACCCATGAGCAGTTGGAAGTGTGGTCCGCTTACTGGAGGCATAACAGTTCTCACTTATTACTTAATAAAAATAATTACTAAACCTAACACACCCAACACAGTGAATATTCTCCATTACTGAGAACATGATGTTTTTTGTATGTGTTATGATTCAATCAGTCATTGTGACTGAAACTAGATGATGTGGTACCCTGCCATCTCTTAACTAGAACAGGGTATCACATAACTAAACTGTTTTAGCTTTAATACTACTCTCTTTTCTTTTCAATTGAAATGATAAATCCGGTCATTTTGGCAGGTCTGTCTTTGCTAAAGTCTGTAATTTTAAGTGAAAAAAATAGAGCAATACCAATGCCATTTTGTTTAGATGTTACACTCCTGGTGTGTGACATCATCCATTATGGACTGCCCTAAGGGCTGAGGTGTTAGGACTGACTGTAGAGTCATAGGCCTATTATCCTACTAATAGTTATAAATCCCAATGTTTGTATGTTTGTTGCTCAGTCAGGTTGGAACATCTGAACAGATTGAGTTGAAATTAGGAACATAGATTATTGTCTGGAATAGTACATTGGCTACTTTTTATCACAGAAAAATAATAGGAACATAATTTTAAGTTAAATCATAGTTAGTTATGGTATAATAAATGTTTTTTGTATCATATAAATTTTCCAGATGCATCTCCGATCCTGTTCAGCTTCCGAGTGAAGTTCTACCCACCGAACCCGCTGTTGCTGAAAGAAGATGCGACTCGGTTTCAAATCTACCTCCAGCTTAAGAGAGACTTGCTTCATGGCCGGCTTTACTGCACGCCAAATGAGGCGGCCATGCTTGGAGCCTTGATTATACAGAGTAAGTATTTTATTTCTATGAAAACATTATTGTAAAGTAGCCTAAAAACGATCAATTGACTTTTTTATAGTAAAGTTTGACAAGAAGAGCAGGACATGTTTGTGCCTGATCATCTGCTACACGCATAAAATATATTCTAGTAAAGGAACATAACAACTGAACAGTTGGAGTCCATTATTATTCTACAGCCAATCTAAATGTTCAATGGATCCCGACTGTTCAGTTGATATGTACCTCTACTAGAATATATTTCATTTTCTCCAATAGTATTAATTCAATAACATATTATAGAATTCTAGACCACCAGAAATTGAACTGCTTGTTTAATTATTTTTAGGATGTAAATACATAGTTTGGTTCACTTTTTATGCAGTCGGGTTTTTTGAGTTTTTAAATTATATTTATTTTATTGTCCTAGTCATCATCCCAAATTAATAATCATCATCCAATAATTGCAGTTATTGTATTACCAAATCAAGTAGTATTGAAACATTAAACAAAGTAAAGTAGTAAGACATTGTATGTATTTAGAACTATATAAGTATAATATCAGCTATCTGGCTCCCATCTTACAAGCTTTGCTTAGTTTGGGGTCACGTGGTGTTGTGTGTGAATTGTCCACCAATATATTTATTTATTTATTTATATTTATTGTCCTTCAAACAGAAACAGGACTATTTCGTATTTAAAGGGTTCCAGATAAATCAAAAGGTAAACAAGTAAATTATCTCAACACAGATCGCTTCTCTCTGGAAGCCAGATTGCAGACGATGTTGCAATCTGGCAAAGACAAGGTAGCCAGTGTAAAAACTACTAAAAAAACAACGAAAATACTGTGGGGCTCTACTAGTAACGTTATATTACACACATAAAAATATCTCCATGAAAGCTACACTTATCATAATTTGTCAGGTTGGTTTGTCGCTCCCATAAGTTCCCATACCGCAAAGGTCCTTATCAGTATTTGCTGATAAGAATAGAAACGGTTCCGAAGGGTAAATTTTTTTTTTTATTAATTTCCTCAAAAGTCACACTGTTGCATGTTGCGATGTTATCAAAACCCTGTCAAGTTTTTTTTAATATTTCGGTTTAAGGCGTTTTTTCTATCGGTAATAGGTTTGAGGCTGACCGCCATGTCACCTGGTGTAACATGACGATGCTTTCTACGATAGCGCGTGCTTTCCTACAAGAATCACGCTAAAACTTGAAAATATCCAGATTATCTCCATCAGCAAATACCTACTTACCACTCAGGCAACGCATTCCAATGTTTAAATTAATGTTCTAATTACGAAAGTGGAGTCAAGCATCTCCATTCGATTTTTAACCGACTTCAAAAAAAGAGGAAGTTCTCAATTAGGTTGTATGTTTTCTTGTATGTATGTTACACCTATTTTGATCATTATTCTTTTGTGTCATGCGGCTATTGTATTCTCTACATAAAGAGTCCAAATAATTACCTGGCACTGCACTGCGCTAGTGACTCAGGGATAATAAGGTGATTAACTCTACGCTGCGTAATTTTCTCTGCAAAGATTGCCCTTCAAACCGGATAACAGTACAACATGCGGAAAAATCTATACCAATGTTATAAAGCTGATGAGTTTATTTGTTTGAACGCGCTAATCTCAGGAACTACTGGTCCGTATTTTAAAATTCTTATACCATTGGATAGGTACGTAATCCCTGAGTGCTATAGGCTATATTTTGTATGTACCACGGGCGAAGCCGGGGCGGACCGCTAGTAACTGATAAAGGTGAGAGACCACTACTGAAACATCCAGAATGTGTCCGGTTAGTTCGCTCATTGAACAGTCAAGTGTATAGAAAAAAAAGGTAATAAAAGTATCTTGCCCAGGGTGCTATGCTGGCTGTAGCAGGTGCAGTAGAAATAAATAAATATTGGTGCACATTTCACACAACACCATCTGAGCCCACACTAAACAAAGCTTGTGCTATGGAAGCCAGATAGCTGCTATATTATATTGTTAAATACATAGTGAATTACTTAGTTAATTATACATAGAAGACACCCAGGCTCAGTACAAATAGTTGTATTCATCACACAAATATTTGCTCTGGCTGGGGATCGAACCCACACCCCACGGCTTCGCAGGCAGACTTATACTATTACTAGATTATGACTATAATGCATGACCAATGCATGTCAACAAATTGTATTTTTTCAGTTGAACTGGGGGATTATGATCCAGGCATCCACGTGGGGAACTACGTCACTGAGATGAAACTGCTCCTAAGACAGACAGACGTCATTGAAGCCAGGATACAGGTAACAGTTAACGTCAGTTTAAACTAAGAGTTTTGAGGCCACTCTCGTTATACGAATAGCTCGACTGAACTGAACGAAATGTTACAGAGGATATAAATCCTCTGAAACATTTCCCAGATGGATTTTTACCTAATAGGCGAGACGACTAAAAACTAACTAGTTCGCCAGTTAGTTTGCTAATAATATTGTATACGTATTTTTCGTCGCAATACAAATAAAAAAAATGGGAAAATACAGTGCTTACAAGATTGGAGTGACGTCACTTGAAGGTACGAATTTACCAACAAGTCACGTCACAACACCCCACTCTGGAAATTTGATTATCGATATCTCTGATGAACTTTAATAATTTGATAAAACAAAAAACCCAGTTGACCCACTGAGTGTTTTTGACTCAGTCTTCATCCCTATTAGGGGCCTTCGAGCTTGCCACTTGGGCATGTAACATTGGGCAAGCAATTGAACATATAAGTAGTTTTTTTTATTATGTATAATAATTAATCTTACCTACAAACAGCAATAAAGATTTTTGTATTTGTATTTATTTAATAATAACAGTGTTTTTATCACATGTTTAAAAGCAATGTTTGAACATTTCGAAAAGAAACAATGTTTGAAACTATTTTTCGTTGCTAATGAATACAAATAAATATTTAAGGACTCTTAACAGCTCGACATGAAACCAGTTGAGGCTACTATTTAATTTACTGCATTTTTTTGTACTTACATAATTAAATGAAATATTAAAAAGAAAGGCATGTCGATGAAAGCAGACAACATATATCTGCTTTTCGTATGCAGCGGAACGGAAAGCAGATGTAGTTGTCTGCTTTCATCGGCGTTACCGAATTGGCCGATGATTCACAAATCAAAGCATAGCAGAAAGCAGGAGAGTTAGACGGTAGACCTGCCAAAATTTGGTGGCAGGTCTCGGAATATATAGTTTTTATTGCAGGAGCTTCACAGAGAGCCGGTGGAGGGAACGCCCGGCGGCAGCGGCGGCGTCAAGGGCATGTCGACGCAGGAGGCCGAGCGGAGCTTCCTCAAGATCGGCTGCCAACTCGACACCTACGGCGTCGACCCGCATCCCGTCAAGGTATTAATTACCTACACATATATGTATACTATTACCTATACATAAATATATGCCAAAAGGCTCATAGGCAATGACATCCTCGTGTGAAAAAGACTGCAAAGTCCTTGAACACAAAAAAATTGCTAGCTTATTAGTTTTTTATCGGATTCACTTCGGAGAGTGTGCAACTAATTTGCACGATCTAATACCACCTTGCCTTTTTTTTCTATCGGAATGCTAGCAGCTCGAAAAAGCGACATCGTTTTATGGTTGATGTTCCAAAGACACGAACGAAGATATTTGACTCTACTTTTGTGATAAGAACGTCAAGGCTATGGAATACGTTGCCTGAGTGTGTTTTTTCCGATAGCTACAATCTTTGTGTCTTCAAATCAAGAGTGAAATGGTTTCTTTTTTTTTATTTTTTTTATAATTTAGAGTGACAAGACGAGCTGGACATGTGCCTGATGGTAAGCAAAATGCCAGCCACATAACAGCACAGTGACACGCAGCTATTGGAACATGAAGAGTCCAAATAATTACCTAGCACTGCACTGCGCTCGTCACCCAGAGATCTAAGATATTATATCTCTAAGCCCTGCATTTTATCTGACAGTGACGCGGCAGTAGGACGACGACTGTCACACGAATGAAAGTTGTATATTTACAAGCCCACGCACACATAGGGCCGCGCGCACAACTGAGTTGAACTATCTGTAATAACCTTAGTTCTCATACTAATACTCCTTGTTATTAACCAAAAAGTATCTAATACCTAATAATATATATGTACCTAGTAAAGGATGGTTATTGATTTTTTTTATTTCAGGACCACCGCGGCAACCAGCTGTACCTGGGCATCAACTACAGCGGCATCCTGACGTTCCAGGGCAGCCGGAAGACGCACCACTTCAAGTGGAACGAAGTGCACAAGATCAACTTCGAAGGCCGCATGTTCATCGTACACCTCAATTACCCTGAGGTAACATAATACTACGACAACAATTTAAAAATTGTTGGTTTAATCAAGACTGGCCTGGATTTGAAATTTATTTTAGTATTTTACTAGTCAAGCACTTTCATTTGATACCCATATTGAGGGTGTTGTGAAAAAAAATATTCGCACTTTTCGTAGCGGCGGCCATCTTGATTATCGGTTTTATAGTAGAGTCGTATCTTGTTTTTTCTTGTATTTTAGGTTTGATATTTTTTAGAGGGTATAGTATTCTACTCGTCAAGCCCTTGCGTTTGATACCTATAATGAGGGGGAGGGAGCTTGTGAAAAACATTTTTATCGACCATTTCGTGGAGGCGGCCATTTTGAATTCAATTCCAATCATAACTAAGAACCACCGCAAGAAAATGGACTTTAAATTAAAAAAATCGTATCGAAATCAGTCCAACCGTTTGGGAGCTACGAAGCCACAGACAGACACACACAAAGACAGACATCGACGTCATACTTATAAAACTCCTCCTTTTGGTCTGGGGTTAAAATGACAAAGAGATAGTCTGTTTTAAACTATGTAGTGTTGTTTGAAAATAGTATGATTAAAATTTACTGTAATAATTTTCAGAAAAAACACACGGTGGGATTCAAGTGCCCGAACGGAGCCGCGTGCCGCCACGTGTGGTGTTGCGCCATAGAACAGATGCTGTTCTTCACGTAATTATACACTTTATTACATTTTACAAGTTTATGATACATTCGCTCTGACACGATCGATCGATGTAAATATTAGTGTTATAAATCTTGGGAGATCGTTCAAAGTAAATCGTGACACTTTTATGTGCAGGCGTCTTCATTATGTTATCTAGCTTGCTCTATCATATTCATATTCATATTCTTTATTAATAAAATATCATTTTACACGTCAACTTAAATTAAACAATACAAATTACATTTATAATGTAACTAGAACCGAAAATAGTATGTAAAATTAATTAAATGATCTTTAATTCATTAATAGTTCAAAACCAATAAATTTAATAAAAATAATTGCACAGAAATAGCATTCAATCAAGCAATAAATAATCCATTAGCTACTAAATAGTCAACTAAATACCTTACAATCAATCAAATAACTCAAACAATAAATAAATCCACTAAATAATAAACAATCAATCACATACCATATATTAATCAATTAAATGTCACAAGAATAGAATTCGTCAAAATCATAATCAAAATCATACTAGCGGCGCCTCGCGGTTTCACCCGCATAGTATCGATCCCATTAATTTTCCGGAATGAATATAGTCTTTGTGTTATTCCTTACCATTATCTTTGTACTAAATTACGTCCGAATCCCTTCATTAGTGTTTGCGTAGCATAAACAGCAAGGACAAAGTTAAGGTAAAAATCAAAAAAATATTCAACTTTTATAGGATTCCAATTGACTGCCATCTCGCCTGGTATTAAGCGACGATGCGGTCTACGATGGAGCGTGTTTATCTAGAAGAAACCACTCTCGATTTGAAGACACAAAGATTGTAACTATCGGGAAAAACCCACTCGGGCAACGTATTCCACAGGCTTGGCGTTTTTGTCACAAAAGTAGAGTCAAATCTCTTCATTCGTGTCTTTGGAACATCAACCATGAAACGATGTCGCTTTTAATAATAGTTTTGATCGTGATTTTAGTGATGTAAAGTGTTTACATTATGTGATAATTCGATTGTTTTCAGGTTGCCGTCGTCGTCGGACGCGTGCGTGTATTCAGGCGGGGGCTTATTCTCGTGGGGCACCAAGTTCAAGTACTGCGGACGCACGGAGCGAGAGATCCTAGAGCGAGACGGACTGCTGGCGCCGCGCGAGACCGCGCCCACCGGCGGGAAGCGCAAGGCGTCCAGCGTGCCCGCCACGCCCTCCACACCCATCACCACTGACTTTGGTAACTAATTTAACTACATACTGACATACTCGTAGAATAGAATAGATAATATAGATAAAATGGACACTCCCCAGCCCCCGCCAATTTCAAGCTTCCTCACCCCTCATGCCGTTTCGAGTACGCTAGGAGCACTCATCGAAGGGCTGGTATCGAACATCTAATTCCTAACGAAATATCATCATGGTGGGTTGTTGTTTACGGCTGTCCGTCAACTAAACGGTACAAGAATAAAAACGCTATTTAATGTCCTACGGAAAAAAAATAACGTAAGATTAGTTATTTTTAAATAACGTTGCTTTATAAAAACTTAGTAATTTTTAATTCAAAGTTAGTAATATACACAGCAAGTTTCGTGCACTGATTGATAATACCTAGAGCAATGACTATAATGTCAGAATAAAGTTTTCTTCTTGGGTGTAAAATAATATGCGAATAATATGCGAAACTAACAGAAACAGATACCTAGGTGGGTACCTATCTATCATCGTTTTCGTTTGATTTTACGCGGCGATACATACTGACACACTTTTCATTAGAATAGTAAAACTTGGCTCCATTGTATTTGTGTAACTCAACATTATAGAAAGTTTCTAAACTACTTTACGTCACCAGGTGAACTCAATAGGCTCAACTATTTAATCTGTACTTATAATAAAACTGTAACGGGTCGAATTCTGTACATTGAAGATATTTTGAAAAAAAATTTTTTGGGGCACTCCATAGTCGATACTGATGGCGAAACTGCATTTTTTTTCTTTCATGTCTGTCTGTCTGTCTGTCTTTCTGTATAGGGATCACGCATCACGCCGAAACTACTGATTCAATTCAGCTGAAACTTGGCATGATTTTAGTTTATACTAAGGACATTGCTGTAAGCTACTTTTGATCCCCAAATTCTGATCGGTTTTCTTGTGGGAGGGGGTGAAAGTCAGAATGTGTATTTGGTTGTAACTCATGTTTGCGTTGTTTAATTTCATTAGTACTTTTTTTGTTAGAAAGAACACATTTTTAATATTGTCCCGTCAAAATTTGAACATTGTCGGTCTGGTGGTTCAGAAATTACACAAACATTAAATAATAACGACACAAGCGGCGCGTTCGGTCCATACTAACTTCTAAGTATTCTGTGTATCACAGACGATCCACAGAATATCTAGGTTCTAGATTCTAGAACGTGCCCACGTGATCGCGTCCCGTCCGCGTCGTCTTGAATGAAAAAGGAATTGTCAAAAATATATTTTTGTGTGGAAAAACAAACATCATTCGGTTATAACCGACTTTAAACAAGGAGGATGTTCTCAATCGGGTTGCATGTTTTTATATTTGGTTTTATTTTACGCGATAACTCCGCTAATTGTAAGTTCATTTTGATAATTGCTTTTATGTTTGGTTGAAAATACTTTAGAGAAAATACTTTTTAGAGAGAAAATATTTCATGGCTTCTTATAAAATTTAGTCGAATGACAGAATTAAATTACCTGTCATAGAAGTAGATTTTTGTTCTTTAGGAGAAAACATATTAGCATTATAAGTAGCAGCATAAACAACCCATTAAATGGTCCCACAGCTGGGCGTCGGGGCCTTCTCTCGCAAGGAGAGAGTCAAGTCTATAATCCACTACGCTGGCCCAGTGTTGGTTGGTGGATGACATATGACTTAGAACTTAGATTCTAGGTACATGTCGGTTTCTTCACGATGTTTTCCTTCACCGTTTTAATTACCGGCATTACGAACATGACTCTGAAAAGATAGTGGTGCGCGTGGTTTTGAACCCTGGGTCTCCGGATCAACAGTCTGCGTTCTCCCGATTAGGTCAGCTGTAACTTACTAGACCAGCCGTAACTTATTAGAAAACGTATTATTTAAATCCAAATACTGTTTAAAATTTAAAGGTAGTGTTTAACAAGCTTCGGTGACCAAAGCAGACCGTTGTTAGGATTCCGTACCCAAAGGGTAAAAACGGGACCCTATTACTGGGTCTTCGCTGTCCGTCCGTCCGTCCGTCCGTCTGTCACCACGCTGTATCTCAAGAACGGTGATAGCTAGACAGTTGAAATTTTCACAGATGATGTATTTCTGTTGCCGGTTTAACAAAGAATACTAAAAATAAAATAAATATTTATTTAAGAGGGGCACCCATACAACGTCATATTTTTTACCGTTTCTTGCTCGATACTAATAGCTTACCTGTCACAGACGCTTTAACTATTCACATAATATTTAGTTTTATGTTTTCTTTAAATGTAATTAATTAAAATAAAATAAATTATGAAGGGGGGCTCCCATACAATTGAAGCCGTTTATTTGCTAATGGTTCGGAACACTTCGCGCGCGAGTCCCACTTGCACTTGCCCGGTTTTATTTTTTCTAATATTTTGTAAAATCCTATCCTACCGATATTATATAAATATGCCAATGTTTAAATTTTTTGCTGCTCAATTACGTTGGAACGGCTGAATGTATTGAGTTAAAATTTTAAACACATTGTATCTAGGCTTAGCTTAAGTAGCAATGTTTAGCTATGTGTTCTTCCAAACTATAATCTAATTGGATTTCAAATTTCAACCCGATCATTAAATACGTTCCGCCATAATTAAGTTACAAACATCCAAACATTGACATTCATAATATTTAAAGGACAACGTGAGAACGGCTGAACACATTTGGAAGGAATTCGAAACACACGTACTTAGTTTGTACTCAGAAATAGCAAATCGGTTACTTATAGGTTACTGTAACGTCAGAAATACTGAGCAAATATGGTAGAAAAATGAAACAGAGATAACTTATAGTCTGAAATACCACATATACTACCTCTCAACCCGAATAGAAGCATTGACCCTAAGGAGGTACGTAATCTGTGGCCCTAAGGAAACAAATATTAACGTCAAAACGACACAACGAATTGGTTTGACATACGAAACGCAGATAGTTAAAGTCTAAAATTTCACATGGGGTAATAAGTCTATATTTTCATTTAACTCCATAAATATAAGCTCCCCCGTTTTGGCGTAGATAATACAGGTGCTTTGGGTGCACAATCAAAATAACAAGCAACGTTATATTCTCATTAGATGGCGCTAATGTCAGTTTAAATCTCAAGCACTAAACCCCATTTAAATCAATGTTTTGCCATTATGGTATGTATTTTTTTCTTTCATCACTAGGTGCCGTTACTGGTATTCTAAATTGTACTAATTTTTTTTGCTGCTAAAAGGATTTTGATGCTGAATTTAGATTCTTTCGTTCTTTGATTCTTTTGTGTTACAATTAAATTCTTACATTAACATTTCACTAAGACTTGGTTTAGATTTGCGGGTTCAACTTGCTTGAGTAATATTTTTTCTAAAAACTCAAAATTTTAATCATTTTGATTCCACACAGGCTTCTGAGGCAAAGATGATGAAATTAAATATTTTTTTGTATGAAAAAACAAATTCACTCTGTTTTTCAATGGCTACTTATACAAATATTTTGACGTACTTTCAACTAATGTAAAAGTCCGTAACATCTGCTTACGCGAACGAAGTAGCGGGTTCAGCTAGTATTCAATAAAACAATTCAGTAGCCTTAGACTTAACGCACACATTCACGCGTGTGTACGAACGAAATGTAGTTGTGTGAAGAGTAGGTAATTCGACAGCGCCGTTTGTATGGAGTTATGCCCTAGTGTCCGGGGTGTGCTACTGATGAACTTATCAGGCCCCTGAGATTTCAGTGTCTTTTAGGGCCAGTATTGTCCCACGTTAGTCGACCAGAGTGCTCAGGCGTCCAACGTGTCTCGCCCTCTACGCCCATCACTACATACTTTGGTAACTGGTTTAACTTCCTACTGACTAAGTTTTAAGGTGCCGGTGTCTTTTAGGATCAGTATCGTCTCCACCGTCGTTTCAAAGTTATGTAGAGGCATCCAGCTTGCAACCGTACCCCTACCCTACTGCCATACCCAGTAAATACATATAACATGTTTCTGAACAAATCGGAAACTAGGACTACGAAGTATTACTAGGAGTTATGTTTTGTCGTTATTTCAGGTTCGGGACAACGAGTGTGGCCAAAATTATTTAGTAAATCCTAGGTACTAATATTATAAAGGCTAAAATTTGTGAGTGTGTATGTTTGTTACTTATTCACGTCTAAACGGCTGAAGCGATTTTAATACAATTAGGTATGGAGTTCGCTGACGCCCTGGATGACATAGGCTACCTTTTATCCCGAAAAATCGGATATCCGATAGTTTCAGTTCCGTAAACGTAACTGAACTCCATAGCATTCCTGGATTTAATATAGCTTCGTTGTCACGTCCAGGTTACAGCAGCCTCCCTCGGTCCACATACAGCGCCCCGCTCGACGAGGCGGGGCTCGCGTGCAACGGCGGCTGCCTGCTCTCCGGGCCCAGCGTCGACATCGCGCTCTCCTGCTGCGACCCGCTGCGGCCCGCCGACGACAAACCGCGTAAGCACCAATCAACTATCAAACATTGCCCTTCAAACCGGGATACAGTTTTTTTTTTAATTAAAAGAAAGCAGGACCCGGCGAACTTCATTCCGCCTAAGAGGCAATCAATACATGATTAGAGCAGGTGCGGTCCCAGCCTCGAATTTTGGAGGGGTTCGAATTCACCGGTACGCCTGCTCAGATTGGTGGGGGGCATCACTAGTAGAAATACAATAGACAAGTTTTTTAACTAACTAAGTATTCTTCTTCCTCCCCCTAGGGGGGAAGTCAGGATCCGGCCTCGAGGTTGGTCCTCATTACCGGGGTAGGACTCGGAGGTACACAGACCTCCGAGAGTTGGCGGCCCGCCTCGCGCGGGGCAGGCTCTTCGGCCCTTTCGCGCGCGTACGCGCGTCAGGGCTGTAGGTTGTTGTGTGGGTCCGCTATCCGTACAGTTGTTGTAGGACAGCGGACATTGCTCTCGCCGCCGCGAGCTCCGGGTGTACGCCGGCCGCGACAGCTTCGCAGGCGCCTCTCAGGGACTCCCAGATTATGAAGCTGGGCGTCCCGAGTAGGCCGGCTGCGGTTGATCCCGCCGGAGGGCGGGGGAAGCGGGGGGTAAAGATGGGCCCTTCGGTGGTAGGGCCGAACCCCGGTGGCGGTGTAAGCGGAGGCGGGGTCGCCGTCCGCAGCTCCGAGCGTGCCGCGCGTGGTTCGCGCGCAGGCGCCGGCTCGGTTGTCGGTGGTGGAGGGGGCCCCCCCCGCGACTCGTGTCCCAGTTCGAGTCGAACTCTGGGTGTCGAGCGCGGTCGGGGGGCCCATGGTAGGTGTAGGTGAGGCTCAGGGAGGGTGGGGGCGGGTGCGCGCCCCTCCTCGACCTGAGGCTGTTGCTCGCGCCGCTCGCGCGCTACGCGCGCCGCGGTGCGGGGGTCGGGGGGGTGGGCGCCGGCCGCACCCCGTGGTAGTTGTGCGGTCGATGGGTCCGAGGGCAATGATTGCCTCGGCGCTTGGCACTGTTTCTTCCTCCTTCTGCGCCTGCGTCTTCCCTGGCCAATGGGGATGGCCTGGGGCGCTAGCGCAGCCGGAGGTGCGGGGGAGGGGGGGCCGACCGTGCGCCAGGCCCCGTCGAGGGGCGGCGCCGCGACAGCTCGCGTGCGCGGAGAATCGTTGTCCCGCGTCAGCGAGGGGTCGTCTTCTTCTTCGTCGTCGACGCCTGCGTCTCGGCCGGGCGAGGAGGGCGCTCGCCAGGAATAGGTATTTTCCTGCGGCGCGCCTCCTCTCTAAAGACGCGGCACCGACGACTGTTGGCAGCGTGGGGCCCCTGGCAGTTTGCACACTTCAGGGGCTCGTCCTCGGCGCGTGCGCAGTCCGCGCCGATGTGGGGTCCGCCGCACTTAACGCACCGCGGGCCGCGGTGGCAGTGGGCGGATGCGTGGCCAAAGCGCTGGCAGCGGTGGCATTGAGGGACGATTGTTCTACCCATCCACGCCTCGATGGACACCTGTGGCATGTGGAGTAGTTCGGAGACACCGTACAGCGCTTCCATCTTGTCCCGGGGCATCCTCTCCAGCAGGACGTAGAAGACCTTGCACCTGGCCTTCGGTCTCCGCGGGAGAGGGCGGCAGTAAGTAGCCGGGAAACCCAGGTCGTTCAGGGCTCTGACGACCTGTCCCGGCTCGGTGCAATCCGGTAGCCCTCGTAGGGCTACCTTGAGGGGCTTGTCTTGCTCGAGGGCGTAGCAGTGGAACTCGACATCGGGGTTCCGTGCTCGCTCCTCGGTTAGGTAGCGTTGGACCGCCCGAAATTCGTCGTCACTCTTCGGGCGGAAGCGGAGGCCTTTTAAAAAGGGTCTGACGTTGGGCGCATGACCTAGTATTTTCTTTAGGGCGCCTAGGTGAGCCTCCCAGTCGTCGAGCCGATCGACGATAATGGGAGGGTGTTTGCCGCCGGCCTTCGTCCCGGCGATGTGCGCGGGGGGCTGCGGGGGCTGGGGCGGGGGAGACGGCGTCGCTCTTCTCGGGGCGGGGGAGGACACCATCTCTGCGTACGACGGCGATTCCGACGGGGTTGGCGACGGCGGAGGCGAGGTGTCTTCGTCTTCGTCGCCGCTCGCCGGTTCCGCGTCGGACGCCGTCCGCAATGATGTATTCGTGGGCCAAACTGGCCCATCGTTGTAGTCCGCCAACACGGCGGGGGGACTGCTGCTGGGTGTGGGAGTCCGTCCTGGCGAACGACGTCGCCGGCGCTCCGCATGTGGATGCATGTATGGGCCATGATGGCCCAGTGGGTGACTCGGCGGGTTCCAAATCATCCTCGGGCGTCGCCGGCCTGACTGGGGTTGGCGGCCTGGCGGTGGATGAATCAATCATCACTGCCGATGTCTCCTCCTCCGCGTCCATGGTGGGCTGGGGTTGGGGGTGTGACTGCTGATGATGATGGTTTACGTCAGTGTTTTGTTGAGGCTGTATTTCGGGTTGCGGCGGTGGTGCCTCGCCGCTGTCCGAGACGGAGTCAGTCGCGTCGACGTTGACGTCAGACGTCGTTGTTGACTCTTCTTGTTCGTCTGTAATTTTCTCCAGGCCCAGGTACTCTCTCCATACGGGGGCTATTAGGTAACCTGGATGAAATGGCCGTGGTAGAGTGTGTACTCCAGTCGGGGTTACTACCTTCACGGTTATGGAGTCTAAACCTCGCATGAAGCTTATTTCCCGGTAAGCCGGGTCTTCGGGGTCAATCGGCCACGTGGGATGGCATCCGTAGTCAGCTGTCAGAAGATTTGTAATTTCCGACGGTGACATCAGGAACATCCTCACTTTGGTTAAACGCGGCATTTTGCCAACGAGTTGGTGTTTGTCGTAGTAGCGAGCGGCTGCCAACGGGTCTCTCGACCAATCGCAGCCCGCTCGTGTTGTCTCGCTCGCACCTCGCTGTGGTTGGTCGGCAGCTCGGCGTCCGAGTGTATATGTTCCGCGGCGATACAGGCCTAGCCAGGTGGAACCCGTGAGGGGGAAGCCCAGCTAACCGATCGGCACTGACGGAACACACTCGGGACGCGGGATGCGGAGCCTCGACCAGACGACGCGGGGGGGGGTGCGAGGGGTGGTGGGGTGCTTCGTGCGGGCCGTTCGCTGGTGCCGATTCAGCACGAATCGGGTTCAGCAGAGCGGAGACGCAGGATGTGCGGGTGCACGATGCGTGTGCGGCCGTCCGGGCAAGCTACTACGCGCGCGGCGGAGCTCCCGGTACGGTCGATGCGCAGGATAACGTCGGCTGTGGCGCGCGCGCTCTGTGGCGGGGAGTCAACTCCCGCGGGGGAGGACTCGACCCAGGCCGGCAGAGGTACGAGGGACAGGCGACTGTAAACCTCGAACGTGTGGTTAGATCGTGAGGATCACGCGTAACACACACGGAGGTTCTAGACAAGTTTAAGACTACTAGTAGCGCCCCACGATTTTATCCCCGTAGTTGCCGTTCCAGTTAAGTTCCAAATAGTGTATGCACCATTAGATATTTACTATTAGATGTGAGGGGGGAGGAGGTCAAGTAAAATTTGATACGCCCCCTCTCCCCCTCGTAACGCACCTTAATATATTTTAAGAGGTAGGGTCCGCTGATCATTTTGACTAAGAAGTCACCGAACAAGTTGTCAACTAGAGAGATTTTGCTTTCCTGGGTTCCTTTTCACACGACACCTTCCTCTTAAATCACTTTATCTATTAAAAAAAAACCCGCATCAAAATCTGTTTGGGGTCTTTAAAGATCTAAGCACATATAGGGACGGATAGACGCGGGAAGTAAGTTTGTTTTGTACTATGTAGTGATGATGTTTGTTTCAGCGGCGTGTGACGCGCCGGACTACAGCATCCGCGACTCGTTCGAGCACTCGTCGTCGGAGTCGGGCGTGACGTCACACACCGCGCACCTGCCCCCCGCCGCGGAGGAGTGGCGCCCCCCGGCCCCCGCGCTCCAACCACCCCCGCGCCCCTTCAGTTTGCTGCGCGCGTGAGTACCAAACCACCTTCTATTATACAGGGTTATTGGTAATCAGCCTGCATCCTTTTAAGGGGATGTTAAGTACATTAAATACGTCAACTATTGTTCTACAGTTTATAAAAAATCGTGTATATTTTTTTCCCATACGAAGGAAAAAAAGTGTTTGCCCGGTCTAAAAGCATTGAACTTCGTAACAAGAGCGCGTGTGCTCTTTAACACTCGATAAATGACGCGCTGAAGTAAATAAACACTAAAAAGCCGCTACACAGGCTACCAAACACTTTTTTTTTGGGTTGGGTATTGACTTTTAAACAAAAGTTGTTTGTTTTTATATATGTCGCAGCCGGATCGTATAATCTGCTGTATTACATTACGGCTAGCCGTTTTGAAATACAGGGCCGTTTTGTGAACGATCCGGCTGCGACATATACAGAATAGACCTGTATCAATCGATCATTTCTCGAGATCCGGATCGCTCGTGACCCACTCGTATGGTGTTCGGGTTATAAAGATTCGATCTTTCGATCATTTGGGTCGCAGTTCCTTTGTACGACCTACGACCTGCGTCGTGCGCGATCCAAAGGCAGAGTGAGATCGACATATAAAGTCGCACTCGAAAAGTGATTCCATGTAAAAGAGGGAGATAGAAAAAAAATCGTTGTTACATCGGTGTGATTGAATCACTGCACGATTCAATCGATTCTATGAGCAAGCAATTAGTTAAGTAAAACATATGGGCTTAAAGTTCAATTTGGTTTGGTTTGTCCTGTAAATTTATATTCGGTTTACAAAAAAACGGGTGTTTTAGAAATTCGTGATTCGATCACACGTGTACGGGTTGTGATCGAATCAAAAGGATTCGATCGATTACGATCGACACAGGTCTGATACAGAACATGCCCTTAAACGGATGTAGGCTGGTTGCCAGGAATCCTGTATATCTTCGAAATATGCGTATCTTTGATGAGAATATTCTTAGTTACGAAACTAGCGATAGCGATGGGCGACGCGACGGCGGGGCGGCGGCGATGTGTACAAAAGCATAACGCGGTACAGTACGGAGGTACTATATCCGTACCGTGTCCGTTTCAAAACCGACCTTTTTGAAACGGATAGAATTTTCTGATAGAACCGACTTTCAGGTGATAAGGCTGCAAAAATGCTTTTTTTTATATAATATTTCTCTGCTCAGTTTTGACTACTTAAACTGTATTGAATATAATATCCGTAACCGAAACTAACGGATAATCCGAAATAATTACATATCCGTCACTGTATCCGAAACCAATTTACTTTTATTCCTATCTTCATATCCGTATCCAGATCTGGAATATCATATCCATAACATCTCTACTTACAAATGCGTCACCCCCGCTCCGCCGTCGCCCCGCCGCCGCCGTCACTGGTTTCGTGCCCGCAGCCTAAGGGTTTAGAACGAATCACTGGTACTAAAATTTTTAAATCTAGCCTATCTATTTTTGGTTGGGTTTCATTTTCATTTATCATTTAAGTGACACAAATAAGTTTCAAAATTCTAAACAGAGACTAAGTCGAGAATTACTTCAAAATAAGTTTACGAGTCTTCTCGTCACCACGTTGGTTTTAAAACTGCCTAAACGTCGATGTAATTAAAAAATACTTAACATCGTGATTAAGTTCGGTTTACAAAATGAGTTGAAATCGCGAAAGCTTAAAGACTATACAAGTTTAAATGCACACTTACCGAAATGTATCAGAAATAGAATATGATAAACAGATTGAGGTTATATTGTAGATCTCATCAAAATATTGTCTATCGTTGTGTTTGTATTGTTTCCAGGTTCGTACCTTCTTTCATCTTCGTGTGGGTGGCTCTAGGGCTAATAGCGTTGGTGGTGTTCGAGACGGACTGGCCCCCACTCCGGGCTTTGAAGAGGAAACCCGAGCTGGTGGCCCTGAGGAGGCACTACTACGCGCCGCTGAAAGAGTACCTCAAACGGAAGCTGATCGAGCTGTTTTGATAAACTGAGGTGATATTTTTGTGAAGTTTGAAGCATCGGGACCTATGTTGAGGTAAAACTACATTTTCAAAGACGTATCGCTTGTTGACATGACTTATTTAATTATGTTAGGATGAATTTATAGATATGGGTGAAATGTGTGAAATAAATGTATTTTTATTGAACTTAATACATTAAGTTTAGTTCCGAGGGTAGGTGCAGGCAAGAAGGGGAAATTCTTAATTATTTTAAAAGGGTAGAACACTGGACTGCTATTTCTAATGTCAAAATATCTACATACTGCTTTGATGGTAATCCACCATCCTTTCCAATAACCAATTATTATTATTTATTTACTCTGATTATTAATTAACAGTAACATAAATTGTAATTATCGGCTTCAGCGTCTACAAGTGTCAACTGAAGATGTATTGTAATTAATGACTCATCAATTAACGTAAATTCACTTGTGTTATTTTATTATGATTCGCATCAACATGGCTTATAAAAAGGAAACCCCAATTTTTTGTTTATTTGTATTGTTTGTGGAAATTTTTCGCCAATTACTGAAAAAAACCTGGAGTTGAATGGTACATTATTCCAGATTGTTGTAAGTTATTTTAATTTTCACCGACCTAGTCGGCAGAAAAGGTGCTATATGGCAATTCAATGTGGACGAAGATGGAACGGATTACTATATATTTTAAATAATGTTGTTTGAATCAAACCCTAAGGTGTGTGTTTATTTTGAGGTTCACTCAGTAGGTACGTTAGCGCACAATTCGCCCGTATGCGATTATCGCGTCTATAAGTGTATATAAGTGCCTGAAATACGGGCGAGTACAGTATGGAGTGATACGGCTCTGAATGCAGTTTTATCCCAATAATGGTCCATCACACATGATTCCGAAGTGTCAAATTTTTGGACACATTTTAATCTGTAAGCATTTTTAGCGCATCGGCGGCTTTACCAGAGATATGTCTTAGTGTAAGTGTTATTTGTCTATATTACTATCTAATTTGGTAAACCTACTAAAATGGACTGTTATGAACCTTTATTATAGGTATTAGATTTTAATTTTGAACTGTATAACTGAATGTCAGTATATAGACGAGCTTAAACGTCACTTTTAAATTAGTCGCTGTATCGTAAATATTAATTAAATGTTGGTTCAAGACGGGCAAGCCAATTTTCAAGTAAAATCAAGGGGACAAATTTTCAAAGTCTTGTGACTTCAAACGAACAAAAAAAATCAGTCAGGTTTTGAAATACAGGTCCGTTTAAGGGCATGTTCTGTATACTTAAACAAACAACTTTTGTTACAACTCAATATATTTATCAAAAAAAAATGTGTTTGTTGCCCTGTCTAGCACTGTTTAGCAGGTTTTTAGTGTTTATTTACTTCGGCACGTCATTTATCGAACGCTAATGGGCGCACGTGTTCTTCTTCTTGTTACGAAGAGTTCGATGCTTTTAGACAGGACAAATACATTTTTTTTCTTTATATGGAAAAAAAAAGATATGAATTTTTATAAACTGCAGAACAAAAGTTGACGTATTTAATGTACTTAACATCCCCTTAAAAGATTGCAGGCCGATTACCAATAACCCTGTATATTCTCTGAGGTGCTGTTGTTAAATATAATAACAAAAAATAGATATATACCGAAATAAAAAAAGATTAATAAACACTATTTGAACATTCCTCAACATTGACTAGTCCAAATATGCATTCTCAAAACATTTTATGTTGTACCTAACACGAAACTAATTCCAGTTTTCGCGTAAGCTCGCTTCCAGACTAATCAAAACTAAACTAGTTTTAAACTAACAAACTAAATTAGTCTGTACCAATATTGTGTCTTCTGGTAAAGCCGCTAGAGTTTTAACTGTAATTAACAGCTGATTAGAGATAAGGCACTGCTACGCTTTCTATAGTACAATTAATTTGTAAGCTTAGCACTTTGACAGCTGAGTGGGAAATCTACAGAAATACAGGACACAAAAAAAACATGAATAAGCAACATTGTAATCACAAATGGTATATGATGTGTTAATTTTGTATCATAATGTTGGAGACATACGCAGTTAAAAAAATAAAATGATACAGAGTCTGGTCCGTCATCACCAATCAATCGTACCCTCGTGTATCGTACTTTGTGTTACTGGTTATTATATTTAGTAACATCTGATTTAAAAAAAAAAGATTGTTTTCACCACTGAAACAACTACTCTGAAGGCACAACTTGGTGCAGAGATAATAATGCAATTTATTTTTACGGTATGTTAGTAAAGTACCTAAACTAAGCCAAAATGAATGCATTATACATTTTTTTAAATCTCTACTACAGCAGCAATTGTTTAATCGCGATAAAATTACTCTTTGTTGGTTGACAAAATGTAGGTAACATTTTGTGGAGTTCAAAGACCATTTTTGAAAAGTTTATTAAGCTTATATATTTTTTTAAAAACTATTTCAAATTTGTTTACGATTCCATTATAAGTAATTTACGGCCAATCTCAAAAGTCTTTTTGGCTTGGAATGGGCGTTATCTGTATTATTTTATACACTCGTGTAAACAAGATATATTATACAATGTGTTCATACAGATATATATTATAAAATTGCGGTTATGTAGATAAAAATATTAATATTCTCGTTGTTTTATCGTTGTCCCGGTCATCAGGGTGTGACGCGTGACAGAGGCAGAAGGTTTTAACAATTGACACACTCCGATTTCATTCTTTAGGCGTAGTTACAATATTAGCTCCATTATGGCTAACTATCAAATGTATGGGTTAAAACACAGCGCCTCCGGCGGACGTAAATTAAACAGTACTTTCTATTTTAAAATCGTTGTGTATTTGGTAGGACTGGTGCAGAGTCCGACTGGGGAAATACCATACTTTTGTCAGTTATACTACCGTCAAACATTACTGCGTGGCGCTTGCTGTACTGTAATGGGAGATGTGTTGCTTACCACCAAGCACATGTCATGCTCGTCTCTTCAGCTTCCATTATATAAAAAAAGTATCGGTATATCGCCGACGGATATCTAATGAGTTGCGTAAATGGTAGTGAGACGACTGTTGTGGTTTTGTATGAATGTTGTGTAACCTTGCGTTCTGTAGATTTTCTACTCAGCTCTTGAACTATTCGAGCACCGCACAAAGGATTTGTGATGTATTTCCTATTAGTTGTTATTTATGAAATTAGAAATTTAAAAATGATTGTTCTTTCTAAAGATAAATTAAATTATTATTATTAATGTTTTGATTCGCGGTGCACGCATGAAATTGGCGTTGTTGCGGTGACTACTATTATTTATTCGATTGCCTAGATTGAAAAAAAATAAAGTTTTTAGTTATATATAACTTTTTTCTCTCCTTTTTTATATTTTTGCTCTCTAGAGTCTCAATGGAATCTCGTATGCCAGTGATGTTGACTGAAAAGCTAGTCAACTATCTAAATAAGATTAACGAAATGCGTTCAAGTCAATTAGATTGTTTTGCTACGTATAAAAAATGTACTTATTTCATAAATTTGTTGAATGTTTCATGATAAATTTTCCTCGGTCCACGCTTGAAATGTATATCATAGGGTACATTTAGAAATGCCATTAACTTTACAACATCTGTCGCAAGCTGAAAAAAAAATGTTTTATAAATTTTATTGTTTATTTTTTGCCAGTAATCGGTTTGCATTTGACCGCCAGATGCTAAGCGATGATGCGGTCTACGGTCTACGATAGCTTAGGTACCTAGACGAAATCGATTGACTCTTAACTTGAAGACTCGAATATTGCAACTGTCACCGTACAATTAACACCGTCAGATTATAATCTAACAACATTAGATTACAAAGTAATCTAACCATCTAACCTACCGCAAGATTGTAATCTCACGCGTTTCATTGTAAACTGACTGTGTTTGTCATTTTACATATTCAGTTTGACATATCCTTCGGGAAAACCTCTCAGACAACGCATTCACCAGCCTATATACATCCTTTTTACGCGCAGGCAAACCTCTTAGGTCGTGTTTTTGAATTTCGAATCTTAATATTTAGCACGTAATTTCTGTTTTTAATGTTAAAGGGTTGTTCAAAAACTTGGTGCAACTGTATAGAAATGTCTCGAGGTATCGCTACACTATACATATGTTGTATTTAATTATTACTATATAAATTAAATTCAAATGATATACGTTTCAAGCGTGGGCCGAGAAATAATTCGAAAACTTGTTTGAATCTTAAAATTGACTTGTTTCTTTCCAACACACTAAATTATAAAACTAATACTGTTTTAACTAAATCAGCTCATTTAATTATATTATACGAAAAAAGGTATAATATCTTGTTTGAGAAAGTCTAAAGCAATTAATTATTTAAAAATATTTCATCGATTTCTACATTCCACTTGACGTTTTTGTCTTCCAAACATGTTTATTTTATTGAATTCTTGTTATTTATATTTATACGCACAAAACATTTATTTTTATAATTATATGCGCACAGTTTGAGTTGTGCCATGGTCATAACTAGTCATAATCGTTATAAATTCTCGAATACACTTGATCAGGGATGTGTCACTTATAGTTTTAAACTTTCGCGATTTGAACCACATTGGAAACATTAAACATAATTTAATCGTGAACAAAATTATCATTTAATTACCTCGACGTTTCGGCAGCGCTACAACGGCCGTGGTCACGATATGACAGGCCGGGAACATCGAAAATCGCTGCCGAAACGTCGACATAATTCATTGCTAATGAAATTGTGATTTAAATCGCGATTAAGGTCAATTATCCACGTAGCTGCACGTTATACGCACGCTTTCGTTAATTGACGGCTGCAAGACGAATGATTGTATCTTCCGTAGAAACCACAGAAATCTAAATAATAAGTACTTATTATTTAGCTCATTCAGCCGCTCGTCATACGTTCGTTGACGAGCGGCTGACGCGCGACGTTGCCACTTCGTGGACACAGATTTCATTGTTTGTACGCAAGATGCAAGCATTCGTCATACATTCGTATTGCAACCGTCAATTGACGAAAGCGTGCGTATAAGGTGCGGCTACGTGGACAATTGGGCTAAGTCTTGTATAATGTTTTTAATATGATGTGTCACTTATACAAGGTTACGATGAACAGCGGTACAAATCCGAAAGAGTTGTGTTCTATCATAATAAGCAGTGGTGGTTGGAACATTTCTCAATCTTTAAATGATCTATAAATTCTGAAATCGGAACAAAAAATCGGTTCCAAATTAAAATGCACTTTATCCTTCACAAATTATAGTTTATTATCCTTAGCGATGATTCGAACGTGACCGTTTCGGTTCAGTACTGCTGGTCTGTGTATCTTTGTATACTTAACTCCATTATGTAAAACAATTTACTATAAAATTAGTATACGAGAGAAGTTTGTTTACCGTTACTTGGCACACAATGGAAACAAAAATGGCGGCACAACCTAAATTATCTATTTTTTTTAAATATCTGTGACTTTTTTTACTGTTTTTGTGACTTGTTTGCCTCAGATGACCTCTTCTCTAACTACTATCCTACTACTTACATAAACCTTTAATAATGTAATAAGCTGTAAGTATATTCCAAGTATACCTCAATAAAGTACATTATACTTTGTGTTCTCATCGAGTACTACATCGCATATGATTGCAAGTATAAGAACACTTCAGATGGTATGACCTCGATTTGGCTGCCGCCAGTGAGGAAATCTCGATATTGTCCTGGCATCCTGTGGTGGACGTGACTTATATTTTCGCCATTAATTTATTTGATTTGAGTTCGTTCTAATTTAGAGTTTCGAATTTCGACGTCAATGTTTGTTTGTTGCATGCCAAGTAAGGGTGATTGGGATATATTATGTCAAATTATTTTTATCTGCCTTGTATTATTTACGTTACCGCCTTATTTTGTTGTATTATGTAACAATATTTTATTTTAATATTATTTTAATTGTTATGGCCTTCGTGATATTGCCTAAATAAATGACAATCTACAATGCTATAAAAATCCATAAACATTTGTGTTCAAAACATAATATGACGTTCTGATGCTTGCTCTTATTCCGAATAGCGTATAAATCGAGTAAGCAGTACGTAATAAAGCTGCGTTTTTGGTCGCAGCGGGTAACAAAGTGTAGATTTTTGTAGAAATGGATCTATGGCAGTTGTCCTCATATTTATGGCCTCTGCTGCTTACTGAATTTTGGGCTACCACAGACGACGCGAAACCCTGCTGACTATGCACAAATTCAAAACATGTACCTAAACTTTCTTTTGATTAATTTACTACGTTATCCCTTTTCTTCACTTTTGTATCAGCAAATTGCCAATAAAATTTATTTTTTAGTGATTATAGGCAATAATCTTTTCATGTCTTCTGTGATATTATCTCTGTAGAGACCTTTACAAATATGGTCTCTATAGCTCTAAATCTCTGTAGCTAGTAACTCATCTAGCGGAAGGTATTGTTTCGTCACACAGCTTTCTAGCATGGGCGACAATACTTCTCCATCTGAATCAAACGTTATAGTTAATTCATTATTTTGTTGAGCTCTGTTTGTAAACGAAAATAAATTTGCATATAATTTAGTTACCGACTGCTCCGCTGCCGCTGCCCGCTCAGGTAGAAAACGCAGCCTTAGAAATGTATAAGCAAATACACGCTCTATTATGCCGCACACGTTAGTTCGTGACAAAACATTATGAGCGTTATGTTATGTTATTAAGATCGCCCTTTTTCTTTCGGTCGTCGCCTGTTGTCCTATGTTTACATGTTACAATTTTAGTAGGACTACTAGCGTCTACGTAAACACCGCGTACACGCTACCAAATGTAAAAAAAAAACTAGAACAACACCACTAGCCAATTGCTACTTTGTTTTAAGTGTTTCTGTATTATTATTTTATTTAAGAACAATGAAGAGATTTTCTATACTTTTGCTAGCGTTTACATGATGTTAACCGAAACGATAGTAATCAAGTAGATACTAGATTCGAGAGTTCGAGTACCTAGTACGAGTACGTCACCCGGATTCATAAACCAGTCGGAATGATTGCAACACGGAATTGACTCATATTGTTAACAATTGTACAGGACTTAATCTCCATTTCAGTGTGTTTTAATTACCCTCTCGGTTGTCTGTCATTTGAGACAGACATGACTTAGATCGAGAGTGTTGATTTCGTTTCGGAATCGTTCAGACTACGTTCTGAAACAGGGTACTTAATTTGTGTATTGTTTCATTATTTACACCTACATTTCTGAGATTTAAAGATACTGTACAAATATAGAGAATTTTCTCGAGATTTACATAATATAATCCTGTATTTTTTTTTTAAATAAACAAACGTTATATTTTAACTTAAGTTTCTGCTGCCTCAGTATATTTTCTTGTACCTAAACATGTGAAGGCCTAGCCTATAAATATAAAATGCATCTTATGTGCGTTTTTATTAAAACGTCACGTACAAGTATATATTTACATACTTTAACACTGATTCTGTTTTGTGTGATCATGTTAAACTTAAATATTTAAACAATTAAAGATTTACGTTTTTTATTTTCCTGTCGTTACGTTTTTGTAGTATACTAATCCGAGATTTGATTATAAACTGTAATGCGTCGTACTAAGGTCTGGATTAGCTTAACCTTTCATATGCGGAATAAATACTAGCATACTAAACATTGAGCAATGTTTGATTTCATTTGTGGACCAACAGCAGACGTCGTGTACTTTACAAACAGAAATTTATTTTTGTATCATTACGCTTTTTCGGATTTGCGCTTAGAAATAAGATTGTCTGTAAATCTGTACATTGAATCGCCAAAGTAATGTAATCTAAAACTGTGATTGTTTCCTAGAATGCTGCGGCGACATTGGGGTTAAGAAAGACTAAATCATTGTTTTCGGCTATCACGGGTTCATTACTCTAGTCAGTCAGTTAGTTTGGCGGGGCCTTTTCCGCTAAGAGAATATAATATACTACACATATATACTACGTTCTTTTCCGCACCTAGCCTCTTTATTGGGCCATTGTGCATGACTCGTACTTCCCCATTTCTACTCCAACCAGCCTAGGCGTCCCAGAAGGCAAGCATCCTATTAAGGTTGCGATAGGCATCCGGAACAGACGACGGAGATTGGAGGAATTCTGACCGTACTTTACTCTAGTAGTGCATATTATTTACGGGATATTTACAGTGGTTCAATTAACCCACGGATAAACAAACACTACTCGTGTGTTGCGAAAAATCGGGGACTCGTTCCTCTATTTAAACACGATACATATTCCGTAAATAATAATACAAGAATATTATCCATATTCATTAGGTTTCTGGGTCTTTAAAAAACTTGTCTCACCAGACTACGAGTAAAAAATTTTAGTCGTGAGTTGGTAGAGACACCAGTGTTTTCTTAGCTAAAACTGTTTGGTCGTTATAACATCGTACTGTACTTGGATACATAAGCAATCCACAAAATGTTCCCTCCTGCTCGGGGGTTACTCTCGCAAGGAGAGAGTCAAGACCATAATCCACCACGCTGGTTCACTGCGGGTTGGTGAATGACACAAGACCTCGAAATATTCTAGATTTTCTAGGTAAATGTCGATTTCCTCACGATGTTTTCCTTGACCGTTTTTAAGTTAGCGGCATTGCGCACATGACTTCGAAAAGACAGTGGCGCGCGTGGGATTTGATCCCGGGGCTCCGGATCGACAGACGCCGTTCTCACGACTAGACAAGCCGCAACTTTACACTTTTCCGCAAAAATAGACAAAATATTGTATATTTCTGAGATGTATAACATAATATCGTGAAAGTAGACCCTAGCCGTGGGATAACAGTTTTTTCGCGATATTAAATTTATTTTTCGTGGAACTTTCAGATCCATTCCGACGTGATTGAGCAACAAAGATACAAACTTTGACATTTATAATTAGCAGCATCAATTAGTTTTAATACGACATTGAAACTATTCATCATCAAAAAAGTCTCCAGAATTAACCCTAATGTCGCAACAGCATGCTTCAGTCTGTGCCGGATTAGTACTCGTACCAACCAATAACCTTCAACATTGTAACTGTAGACTAAGACCTAGCTTTTAGTACCTTTTAGTTAACTTTTGGAGATTCATAGAGGTTTTAATAAAAACATCCTGCCGAAATCAGTTTAATTGTTTTATTATTAAAAATACTTCCAAAATAAGCAACAAACAAATAACAATGTAAAAAGAACATTTAGAGGTGCTACATAGACCTGCTACATTAAATTCAACACTGTAATGATTACGCGCAAGTTACTTAGCTCTGTCGAGGTCATACGTCTTAAATATGGCACTTGGGTAGTGAAATGAAGAATGATACGGCTCCATTGTGAATTCGCAGTGCGCAAATCTAAGTATCCCATAATCTGAGTGCCGGTCGCCCTCACCTCCATACGTACAATTATATTAGCTACAGTTAAAATCACATTTCATAAGTTAAATCATTAAAAAAATGATACGACACATTTATTTTATTACCTCGTTCGGTATTTATATTCCACTATAAATAACATTTCGAAGTTTCAAGTCGGGGACGGTCCACGGTGGACCCATCGAATCGATTACAGTGTTTCAGAAGTAAAGCAGCGAAATTGACACGTACGATCACAAAAAAATATTCTTACAAATTCAGATTCACCCTTAAAATGTAAAATATTACATACATTTGAGCTACACAACATTACCGCTCGCGTACCGTGGAAGTACCTATCGGAAATTTAACACCCGAGGGTCAACCGCTTAAGGAAAACGGTCTCAGCTTTGATACTGCTCTCTTTCCTTTTTGCTTGAAATTTTACAGACATCAATACCACAGACAAAGCCAACTTAAGCGGTAGAAGGGCCGGGTAGCACTCGCACCGTCGGACCGGCGCCTTAATTCAAAGTAAATAGGAACGGACGACTTTCGCGCGATACGCGAACAGTAAAGCTACATAAACGGTACATAATAATACAACTAAAATAAATCCATATCCACCCATATAATACGTAGGTATTTAAGCGCAACATAGTATAGCTCGGTCGGTTACAGACGGTTATAATACAGGAGGGGAGCGGGTGGGGGGCGGGGGGGAAGGTGGCGTTCAGTCGACGATGGAGATCTGCGCGAAGCCGATGAGCCCGAGCTCGTCCGCTTCTTGTGCGGGATCGGCCGAGTCGAGAGGGAAGGTGAGGGAGCGCGGGGGTGCGGGGGGCGCGGCGTCGGGCGCGGGCGCGGGCGGGAACAGGCGCGCGTCCACGAGGCGTTGCAAATGGCGCGCGATGCAGACCGCGTCGCGCGCTTCCACCAGCCCGGCTCCGACCAACTCCGTGGCGATGCCGTCCGCAGAGTCCTTGCCCGCCGCGAATTCAAATCGGATGTCGTTGAGCTCGCGGTTTGCGTTCCGCATCCGGAGCACCAAGTCGATCTGCGGCGGCTCGGGCTCGCTGCGCGCCGACCCCGCCGACCCGATGGTGAACCCGGCGCGGCCGCCGCCCTCTTCATCGCTCTCCTCGTCAGAGGACGGCGCGCGCGGCAGTGTATTCATCGGCCGGTCTTCAGGCGCGGGCCGGCCTTCCTCCTCGTCCTCGTCCTCGCTCTCCCACACCCACTCGCCGGTCTCCATGCGGTGCAGCCGGCCGGACGCGCCCGGCTGCCGGCGCGCCGCCTTGTGCACGCGCGTCTCCATGCTCGGCCCGATCGTCACCAGCGTTTGCACGAGGTACTTCCTGTCCTTGGCTTTCTTGAAGAACGAATGTTTTAGTAGTTCCGGAGCCGAAGGCCGCTTGGCGGGGTCTTTTTGGAGACACTCGGATATCATCTTCCGGAAGGTCTTCCCGTAGGCGCGGTATTGATCGCGCTCCTCGGCGCCCGTGTCCAGAGTCGGTGGCTCGTTTTGCAGGGTAAGCATGAGGACCTTCATCGGGGGGTACTTGTGGTAGGGCGCGGTGCCGGTCGCCATCTCGATAGCAGTTATGCCGAACGACCAGATGTCCGCCTTGAAGTCGTACCCGTGGTTCTGCTCCATGACCTCGGGCGCCATCCAGCACGGGGTCCCGACGAAGGTGTGGCGGACTTTCTGGCGCGAGAGGTCGCGGCCGGTCGCGAGCCAGGCGGACACGCCGAAGTCCGCGATCTGGACAGTACCGTCGTCGCCGAGCAAGATGTTGCCCGCTTTTATATCGCGGTGAATTTGCCCGTTCTGGTGGAAATACTCGAGTCCCTTGAGCACTTCCCGCAACACGGTGGCGATGGTGGCTTCATCGAAGACGCCGTGTTTGCAGTTGGAAACCCGCATCTTGTGCTTGATGATGTCGAGTAGAGAGCCGCCTTCGAGCAGCCTTAACACCAGCCACAGTTCCTCCTTGACCACGAAGCTGGTGTAGTATGTGACCACGTTCTCGTGGTTGCAGCTGGACATAGCCTGAATCTCCTTGAGGAGCTCGTCCATGGAGGTGTTCCACTTCTCGAGGTTGATGCGCTTGATGGCGCACTTCTCGTTCCTGGGACGGCAATAGGCGGCGTGCACCACGGCTGTGGCGCCGCACCCGATCACCTCCATCAGCTCATAATCCTCCTGGCTGTTCGGCCACGTGTGTCCCGACCCTGCCATCTTTTATCTACGTATTGTCGCAATATACTTCTACTACGCACCGATCGACCTACTCCTAATAAGGCCAAACCGTAAGGCATGTACTGTACTAGAAAATTGTATAATTAATGTATTACGACGTTGGCCTGTATGGCTCTGTCGCCCATGTTGATATGGTTGTGAGGTTTGTAGTTCTTGAAGAGGAACTGCCTTGGCTCTGCGAATTCGAACCTGTGAATGACGTCGCTGTGCCGCAGTTCTTCTATAGTTTTGTCTACAGATTTCACTGTTGTATCGTAGTAGTCTAAACTTGAAGGGTAGAGGTCGTCACCTGAAACGATAACTTGCACTGTTACCGTGTTAAAAAACCGGACAAGTGCGTGTCGGGCTTTCCTACCAAGGGTTCCGTACAGATTTGTAGCTATGTATGTTATAAATAGTTCTGGAATCGAGTCCTGCAATGTTTTCCGAGCTTTTTTTTATGATTTAACTAGCAGAACCCCGGTGTTTTACCCGCGTAGTTCCCGTGCCCGTTATTTTACCGGGATTAAAAGTAGAGTCTATTTGTTATTCTAGACTATAATCTGTGATCTAAATTTCAGCCCGATCCGTTCATATTTCGACGTAATAGAGCAACAACCATCCAAACATTGACATTTATAATACACTAAGATGTAGTATAAGTGCACTTTTAAGATAGTAAAATCCTGCAGTAGTAGAAAGTACATAGTTAAAATTACCTGGCAGCAGATGTATATTCCCATCCTTGGCCGTCAGACTGACTGGGTACAACAGCTCCTGACCATGGCAGCTGCGATCCTTAGCGAACTTCACAAGTTCGTCTAAATCCGGGATAAAGGCTAGTCTATTCAGTTCATAAACTTGGGGCGGGTACACCACTAGATCGGGGTTCTGTAGTATTTCTAAAGGACTAGACCACTGAAACAAAAAGTTTGAATTATTATTGGGCACTACAATAAACGGTATGTTTAATGTGCAGCTAAATTAATTACTGCAATTTCACTAGGACCTATTGTAGATAGAATCCTCTCTCTCTGATGAGAGGTTTAGTACAGAGTGAGTGTAGTTTAGAGTACATAGTAGAAAGAACTCTATAGAAATATATTTACATTCTTTATACTCATTCTAAAGTAATAACATATTCTTGTATAAGGGACATACACATGAAATAGTTCAGTTTGTGGCATAATCTAATGTCAGAAGGCAGAATGTATAAAACCCGACTAAATTCACTTCACTGAAAACACTAAGGATATCAAAACTACTATGTATTTGTTTGCATGTATATGTATATTTGTTTATATATGTACTGTGTTAATTTATAAATATGTGTGTCTGTGTATATTATAATTATGTGCAGATGGTATCAGCACTAGGTACATATTTTTTTAATTAGATAAGTATTAGTATTTAAGTTGTTGATTGTGTTATTTGTTACAGTGATTTAATATTATTTAACTTAAGGTCCGCTTTAAGTAATCTCTATCCTACTGTCTGATGTTACCCGGACGAGATTGTCTTGTGCTATTGCTAAAAGCTGCATCACTTGATAGTGCACTAGAATATAATTTGTGATCTTAAGTGTCTGATTTTTTTTATAAAGAATCTATTATTATCATATTGAATTTACCTTTGCCTCAACCACTTCAGAGCTGCTCTTCAGAATCGTTGGTACACTCTCTATTGCAGTGACAAAGAATGCCGTAGCAAATCTCTTCGGCAAGTGCACAGGGCTCAGCCAGCTACTCCAGTAGTGCAGCGACCAGATATCTGGATAGCAATTATACTCTTTGCAGAGGTTCAGTAATTCTTCTGGATTCTTGCTTACCTAAAATAAACATCTCTCATCAAATATCTAGTGATGGTAAACAATCTTTTTTTTGGGGTGAAAACTGGTGCACCAAAGATGCACTGCACCATACACAGATTTTTTGTGGGCTGTGAATTGAGCTCAAGCGTCACGCTCGTAAATGAAAGAAATCTTTGGGTGAACTCAGGACTAACGCATTTCTGGATGGCCATGGTTACAAGCATATTCTTATTCCAGATCCCGACTAACATCGCCTTACGGTTTCACCCGCGCAGTTTCCAAAGTGAGCTACCAAATTCTGAGTTATAAGTTGTCATACAGTCAGATTGCCGATAGAAGTAGTCCCTATGACATATAATATGACAGCGGATTTTTTTGTTGCGTTTAGAAAACTGAAGAGAGCGAATTTTTAACGATGCGCGCGCACACCGACATACACATTCGAAACACTAACTAGTTGCGCGATTTTTTAACGGAATCTATGGCAGTTGGCTTAAATTATTTTCTATATTTATAGTTATTGTTAGGATAAAATGTTTGTACCGAAT
This sequence comes from Ectropis grisescens, assembly GCA_017562165.1. NCBI lineage: Eukaryota > Metazoa > Arthropoda > Insecta > Lepidoptera > Geometridae > Ectropis > Ectropis grisescens. Next base: position 25,375,159 of record CM029771.1, read on the forward strand.
TTCAATCGGGATTTGATCCAGTTTTTGGTTTAAAGAATTACAATAAAACGTCCATACATGCATACAACTTTCGAATTTATACTAGTAGTAGCAGCGCCCCGCGGTTTTACCCGCGTAGTTCCCGTTATTTTACCGGGATAAAAAGTAGCCTTATGTGTTCTGCTAGATTATAATCTAACTATTTACCAAATATCAGCCCGATCCGACGTTACGACGTGATTGAGCAACAAACATCCAAATATTGATATTTATTAATGGTATTTTAACATTAATAAGATGCATGTCCATAAGATCACAGTGACGCGCAGGTATTAGAACACAAAGGGTCCAAGCACTCACCACCCAGAGACATCAGATTTATCTCTATGCCCTGTAATTTCACTGGAAACATTGCTCTTCAAACCGGAACCCCGTAATATTTAACATTGATGTTAATTAATGTTTCACATTGCTTTAATGTTTCATACCTTAGCCTGCCAATACTGGACATCAATATCAGATATGACGTTAGCAAAGTTCCCTTTCCGGAAGTCCTTATGATCCCGACTGCATAGTAGAAGACCCAACTCTTCAAACGTCTCCCGTATAGCGGTTATTCTCAGAGATATGTGTCTACAAACAAACATTCTAATTAATGTAATCTTTCCATGTAATAAACAAAACTAAATTAGATGGCTTGCTTACGTTTGCTGTAATGAGGCTGTTTTATTATGAAAGCAAATGTGCGTTCAGTAGCTTTGCCTGTTCAGTATGAAAAACCTGATGAGATATTCAATTTTAGTATGAAAACTAACGTGGTTTTTACACATTTTACATAAATACACGGGTAACTCACGTTTAATGTAGTCAGTCCAGTCCGACTCAAGTTTCGATCGCATCCGGCGATCTTTTTCAAGGAGAGTGCGCGCGCGGGTTCGCAGCTCGTTTAGCACTGCGGGCAGCCGCACGGCGCGCACGCAAGCTCAACGATTGTTGCGGGGGTGCAGGTGAGGGGGTGCGGGAGGGCTGCGCCGGTGTACTCTGGAACTCGTCGTCGCTGGTGAGCTGCGCGTCGGGAATATTGCAGCACACTGAGCTCACTGTGTCCTTGAAACCTTGCCTCCAAAAAAAGGCTCAGCAGTGTGTTCAGACTAGTGGTGAGGACACAGTGAGCTCAGTGTGCTGCAATATTCCCGACGCGCAGCTCACCAGCGACGACGAGTTCCAGAGTACACCGGCGCAGCCCTCCCGCACCCCCGCAACAATCGTTGAGCTTGCGTGCGCGCCGTGCGGCTGCCCGCAGTGCTAAACGAGCTGCGAACCCGCGCGCGCACTCTCCTTGAAAAAGATCGCCGGATGCGATCGAAACTTGAGTCGGACTGGACTGACTACATTAAACGTGAGTTACCCGTGTATTTATGTAAAAAGAGATATTCAATGGTTTGTCTATAGATACAATTTCATATTTCTTTATCCTACCAATATTATAAACGTGTAATTTTGTAAGAATGCATGTTTGTTACTCTTTTACGCTAAACCTACGGAGGGGATTAGGTTGAAATTTGTTACAGAGACAGTGTGGAATTCCACATAATATGCAATTTTTTATTCTGTGTGTTTTGTTTTTTTTGTGTTTATATAATAAGGAGATCTGGAACTATGCAGGTAAATCTGCAGGTCGCTGTTAGTTTTATTTATTAAATAGAGACTAATTAGTTAGTCTGATGGTAAGCAATTATCCAACTTATAAGATCACATTGCCATGTAGTATATTTTTAAACAAAGGTAATTTCATAATTAAATTTATTTTTAATCATTTTTAATTTCCTTAGTTTGCCATTCACACCCGAACAAATGATTTTAAATTTAAATAATGCTCTGTACAAACAAATGACTTAATTTTGATTGTCTTTTTTTAAGCCAAAATGAAAATTAACAAACATTAACAAATCAGTCAAAACTGTTGCACAATCAAAATATATTAAAAAAAAATAGATTAAAAGAAAAAAAGAGGATTAACAAGTTGGATATTATCTTCAATCAGGTAGTAAATATAGGCATGTCAGAGCAATTTATCAGAAATTGGTAGGCGGTCGAGGCCTGCCTCTAAATATAGATTGTAATGATTGCTACAGCTTGTGGTCACTCTCGTTGTGCTAACTAGATAGTTTACAGTTTATCTAGTATATGTTAAGTAGATTAGTCAAATCAAATGTATTGTCAATTAGCATTACGAGGAGTGGTGGTCAAACACTAATCTAGTTTGTTCTTGTTTGAGTTTAATGATGATAATATCAATACAGATACATCTTATAGGTATCAAAATATATGTATAAAGATTTAATTTCGTGCTCCTTTGAAACAGGTTGTAAGATTTTATTGATGTTTATTTGTTAGATATAAGAACAATCTGTATAGTATATTTCACCCTTCTATCCTCATTCTTAATTTGTCTTATTGAATTGAAAAACAAAATGTAGTTTTTCTATAATTTCATAAATTTTTGTCCAATACAAAGTTCATTTGGGGAGAAACAGAAGAATTTATTTTATTAGTAAAAGTTGTTCATAGTGTAGTATACATACATAGCTCTTTCGGTTTAGTATGCTGTGTTTAATCCTATTTGAACTTTACATGGCATTTCTGGCTTATACATAATTATGTATACTTGAGCATAGAATATTTAGAACTATGATTTCTCCACAATACTACTATCTAGGCTGGCCAACTCAAACTAGGTCAAAGTTCACTATGCTATGGAGGCCGAAGCACTAGTCCTAAAACACTGCCCTGGTATGTTTTTTGATATATGGATAAACTTATTAACATAAACGTTGCTATTGTGTATAAGTTCCTATAGCAACACTGTAGGAAATTCAATAAAACTTAATAATATAACGTTTGATGTCTATGAAAACTTGCACTAACAAAACTAACTCTAAACCGCCCAAATAATTTAAAATGCAGTTTTGATAATAACTGGTCTAATAAGTCAAATTTAAAAAAGGGGTTTATAAGAATTGGTCAAAGTTTTCAAGAAAAAATTAGTCTATGTGCTTTGTTGTACATCTGTGTCAAAATTTATTAAAATTGTTTCAAATTTATTGAAATAATTTTAGTACAATTTATTAGTAAGCAATCATTTCAGTAGCGTGATGAGAAAACATAACAGACAAACAGAAAACGTTCATGTTTATAACATTAGTACGGAGATTACTATGAATTGACGGTTTCTACATTTCCCCCATTATGTAAAAACCAAGTTTAGGTAAAACCTGATGACAAAATTAAATGAGTATTATATTGTCGTTCTGACCTTGCAAATTTGTCACATTGTAGGTGTAGTAGGTAAATTTTAGATTTTAATTTATTTTAAATTATGCAACAATGACTTGGCAAGACTGGAATTGTATAAGTTTAAAACTTTGCATAGTGTTCATGAAATGACATCTTGAAAAAATATTGTGATCGGACACTATTGTGTACAATCTGGTTTCTAGATGCTATTTGCTTTTTAAAATATATTATATTAAAAAGATAACATTTTCAAGTACAACAAATTATAAGTAATCTTTAAAATAAATCTGTATTTTTAAAAAAAATGTATGTTGGTTTATACATGTTTCAAAAACTCCTCAGTTCTGTATTGATTTTTAGTTCTGATATACATATACATAATATATAAAACCCATTTGAAATATTGTCTCAAGAAATAGGTACTTAATTATTTCTTGAGTCAGTTACATTCCCCACAACTGCAAAAAAAACTGTTGTCCTACTATACTTAATGTTTGGATGTATGTTTGGTACTCTTTCACGCAAGAACTACTGATGGGATTTGGATGAAATTTGGTGCAAAGATGTTCTGGAATTAAACATAGATAAACTATTTTTCTACCCGAGAAAATAACGGGATCGGAAACTACGTGGGTGAAATTGAGGGGTGCTGCTAATATAAATGCAATCATAATGCAACATAGTGAAGCAGGGTACAACTATTTAACTATATTTGTTTTTTTTTTTTAAACATACTTGCTTTCAATTTAAAACAATTCAATTTATATTAAACTCATCACTGAACTAATTAAAAAAAAAAGTCAATCTAATTACACACTGAAAAAGATTGATCAGTTAAAAGACCAAGAAACTTGTTTATTCCAATTTGACTTGTTTATAATAATTGCTACACTAGTTTTTTAAAGTTTATAGGCACTTGACGTAAAGCAATGATATGGTCTACAATGCAATGTTTTTATAGAAGAAATGGATTTACTTTCAACTTGAAGACAATTAAGTTAAATCTATCTAGAGATACCCCACTCAAACAATACTCAATAGGGTTAATGTAAGCAATATTCATTTTTATGTTCAACATGGTTGTTTAACAGGGTAGCTACCTAGGGTACTGAGCATTCCCAAACATTAAGTGTTGTCATCATAATCATTCGCTATAATGCCAATCATTAACAAATATGTAACTGATATTATATTATCATACTAATAACAGACTTGCCAATATTGGTTTTATATTAACAGATACATTATTACTATTAAGAAACATCATACAAAACCAGAAACATAACCAGATGGTACCTCTGGTAGGTATGTCTGGTGGCTTTGTGAATATAAATAATAAAGTAACCAAATAAACTGGTTTCCATAAGTATTGGGTGTTTTAAGATTACAAAAGATAAAATATTTGAGTGCCAAAGTACAACATTTAATGAAGTTGATAACAGTTGTTTTTAGTTAGAACTATTTTTGATTTAGCATATCAATGTATGTAATTATAGTTGTTTCAAAGTTCACCTTAAAATCAACAAGAACAATAATTTAAAGTTAGTTTTTACAAACAGAAATAAAATATGAAGTGATTTAGCAAGGAAGTACCACGATGAAGGATATTACATCAGGATTTCCTACACTATCAACACTGGAATAGTTTGTTAACATACCTTTGTACAGGGTTATCTTGAAATAATAGATTAATGGGAGTCCCCTGTCTGTGCAGAGATTCAAAATCGGAGTGTTTGAAGCCAAAGGTGGCCAAGTGAGTCAGCCAGGAGGTGGCGGCGTCCGCGGACTCGCTCACTCCACCTGGGAACACCACGCTGTTGGCGAACGACGCACCGCGCGTCCGAGTCTGCAACAATATGTCGTAGTTAACACTCTCGAGAGCCCGCGCGCTCTCCGCGGCGCGACGAGTCGCCACTATCAACGACGCGGAGTCACGCCAACTTTTCCGGATCGCCTGCATTGCTCCTACGATGATGTTCTGAAAAACCGACACTAAACTTGGCTAAACACTAGGGTAATGCAAGGTCAACTTACTTCTTACATGCACGTCACGATAACTAGTAGGTATATCTTATTCACCTTATCAGCGATGGTAAATGTTATTACTACAGAACAAGATGGAATTGTAAATACAAAAATAGCACAAAATTGACATTCACTTCACACATACTTTTTGTGTCAACGAGACGGGTTTCGGTCGGTGTTGTCAGACGCACAAACATGAGTGTTTGAGCAGCTTTTTGATTATAATATACCTACAACTTTAGTAAAAGCTTGTGGAATTGTGGAAAATTGATTAATTTATTACCGATTTCTGAGAATTGTAGCAATTTCATGAAATCATGAATCGAGCAACGAGCCAGAGGTAAGGAAACTCGGGATGTCACTGCGACATTGACAATGACACAAATCTATGTTTTGACAAATTTATTTGATTTGACGTTAATGGCTCTGCTCAAAGGGCGTTTTTTAAAATTGCAATATCGCATTTGCGTTGCTTTGCATATCGCATCGGTCATGACGCTGGGCTGGTGGGCTGACCTGGGCTGGTTTTAGTACCTACCTAGATGGACTACAAATTAAATCACACGCACGCACTTATCGCACGGTCTTGTTACTTGACTACGACCCTTGGTCGTACGTTGGCCTAAGCATTAGCCAGCCTGTTCATTAAATGTTGTTACAATCGATACAGCTGAATATCATTCAGAGAGCTGGTTAAACGGCGCTGTTTTATAATGTGGCTAGTCTGTTAATTGAACGGGTGTTTAAATGGGTTTAGTAGTATTGCGTAAAAGTAAACGGAGAATCAATCACAAAGGTAGCCCAGCTAGGTATAATAAAATATTTCTCAAAATATACGGCAGTTACTTAACCAAATGAGGCGTACAAGTTTCATTTGCATATAGAGTTAGAATAGAGTTGTCAAACATAGTTCTGAAGTTCGCCGTAGGATGTGTCAATGTTTTCTTTCATTAGATTTTTACAAAATGCAACATTGGCGCCATTTTACTGTTTAGAATTTTTATCCTGAAAACGGTAGATTGACATTGATAGAACCCTAAATTAAGAAAGACAACAAAATATGTTTACATTGTTAGGTGCCATCTATTACTGTCTGCAGTATTATCCTATTATTAATATTACCTACAACATTGATATATATAAATGGATGTGCCCTCCCAAACTTGGGAAGAGTGAGCTCACTCTTTCCGTTTTAGTCGATTGTAGGAAGTGTTGAACGCCGGACGTTTACAATACCTATCGCTATTCGTTGTCAACAACCAAAATAAGTAGAATCGAATCATACCTTGCCGCTAGCGATTCTAGGGGTCAAGTAGATATTGGTAGTTGTAATAAATTGATGTAACCACTCAAGCTACACACAGAATCGCAGTTTGTTAACAATTTCAAGGTGCTCAGGGCACATCTTTTGATTTATATCGATGTATTACAAATGTTAATATTTTGATGTTTGTAGCTCAATCACGTTGTAGGTAACGTATGATCGGATCTGGATGACATTTGGAAAACAGATTAATAGTTTGGAAGAACCACAGAAATCTACATTTCTGTGGGACTTACCACCAATTTTTTTCTCGTTTGTACATCTCTGTGTAAATAGTAAATACATAGGTACCTACTTATGATACACAGAAACATCAAGCCATAGATATACCAACTTAGGTAATCTTCATCATACCAATATTTGTCCTGGGCGGGAACCCGGAAACTACGATTCTATGGGCAGACTCACTATCCATCACGAGTCAGTCAGATAAACAAGTTATCAGAAGTTACATGCATACGTTAGTTCTCTGTTTTTAAATGGTCAAATGAAATCCATCGAAATACAACACGCACACATAACGATGGCCCGTTATCGTATCTCTTCTTTATAGCATGTCGTAGTGCTAAATGTAACGTGGAGTAACTCTATACGCAATTTCTGCATTTAACGACACTACAACATAAAAGTAGTAAGTACTCAGGCCACGTACGTATGCGAAACTGCTACAATTACGGCGTAGTAAATTGGACTTTATGATAGTTACATAAAGTGGTTTTTGCTATTGTGCTTCTAACTTACCGAGGTTGCAGTTGCTCCAATGTAATGGGGATAGAGTGTAGGATTCTGCGCTTTATACTGAGGGTATAAAGTAGGTTTTTGTGTAGGTGGATGGGGAGAGATTGCAGTAGGTTTGTGTCGTGCGCGCAACAAGTGCGGCGCAGGTGCGAGCGAAGGGAGCGAGGCGCGGGGGGAAGCTCATTGATCAGACGACGCCTGTTGCGTCCCGCGCCCGCTGACCTCTCATCGACGTGTGTAATCAAACTGACGCTGAAATATGGAATGCTGGGGATACTGAGACATCTCACGTCACTCACTTCATCGCCTCCATTATTTCTACAAAGCTCGTAGGTACATGCTTTTGAAATTTATACAGAAATACGAGCGTTCGGTGCGAACAGCATATGAGTGCCTTGAAGTAGTAAAGTTTTGCAGCACTACTCTGACTCGTTAAGTGAGAAAGAAAGTAGCTAAGTGCGATTCATCTTAATGTTCAGAATGAATAGACTCCTCGGACGGAACTTCAGAACTTTTGGAGATTTGAATGCGAACAATAGCTTGATGAAAACAAGTGGTTCTTACCTCCCGGAGGAGGCAAATTGCGAGGACTAGCTTTAAAAAAGCAATATATTTGCACATAAATCTTTTTCCTACGAAAGGTTTCTGAGACACTTGTTGCCAACTGTAACATATGTAGGTATGTAGCTAATCTCTATATGTAAAAATGTTATGTTGGTTTGTGTACGCTTCAAAAACTTAAAAAGTTCTGCATATAATCCGCATCAAGGATTGTTTGTATCTATTTTTTGCATCATAATGTGCCACAGCGAAGCGTGACAGGGTACAGCTAGTTATAGCTTATATAATTTTTTATAGGTGTATTATACTGCTTGGGAAACTACTTACTACTACTACAACTACTCAATAGTACTCAATAGGCACACTTGGGTATGGAAAAGCTCGAAATTCAGGATTTGATCATGTATCTTAAAACTAAGTGGGTAGAGGTTAAGTTGCGGTGGTCTGGTGACTATTACGTCTTACTTCACAATCACGAGGTCGTACGTTCAAATCCCGGCTGCACCGAGCAGATGTACCTACCTACCTTCAAGTTTTTCATCATCAATGGCGCTAACGATAACGGAAAAATCGTGAGGAAATCGGCATGTGCCAAGGCAACACCTTTCGGTGGTTTGTGTTTGTTCATTACTTTCCATGCCATATGCATACCCGGTCTTATACAATTCCTAATTTATTTTTTCCTCTAAGGTTGCCTGGAATAGATTGATGTTTGATTGAGGGATAAGGCCGTCAATCGTCACACTAGCTTTCAACAACAACAATCAACAGCACACTAAATGTTTCCACTGCTGGGACTCGGGACTTCTCTCGCAAGGAGAGAGTTAAGGCCATAATCCACCACGCTGGCCCAGTGCGGGTTGGTGGACGACACATGACTTCGAAAGATTCTAGGTACATGTCGGTTTCCTCACGATGTTTTCCTTCACCGTTTTAAGTTAGCGGCATTATGCACATGACTTCGAAAAGACAGTGGTGCGTGTGGGGTTTGAACCCGGGGTCTCCGGATCGGCAGGTGCCGTTCTCCCGACTAGCCCAGCCGTAATTCCAATATAAAGTATTATGTTATTATTATTATTCTTTTTAACCCCCGACCAAAAAAAGGGGTGTTATAAGTTTGACGTCGATGTCTGTCTGTCTGTCTGTCTGTCTGTCTGTCTGTCGGTCTGTCTGTCTGTCTGTCTGTCTGTGTGTGTGTCTGTCTGTGGCACCGTAGAGCTCAAACGGATGGACCGATTTCAATGCGGTTTTTTTTATTCGAAGGTTGATATCCGTGCGGATGTTCTTAGCTATGTTTGGTTAATATCGATTCAAGATGGCCGCCTCCACAAAATGGCGGACAAAATATTTCTTCACAACTTATCTCAATATGGGTATCAAATGAAAGGGCTTGACTAGTAGAATACAATACATAATAATAAATTTCAAATCCAAGATGGCCGCCACCACAAAATGGCGAATTACATTATTTTTTTCACTACTACCACAATATGGGTATCAAATGAAAGGGCTTGACTAGCAGAATGTTGTACAGATTACAAATCCGAGATCCGAGGTAGTCGGGGGTTAACCAAAATTTTTAATTTTGTTCTTGTTTTCCTCTTACGTTGCCTAGAATAGATCAATATTAGCGATAAGGCCGCAATCGTCGCACTAGCTTTAAGTTTATTCATTTTTTCGAGTTGTAAATTATTTTATTATGTGTCTTCAATAAAGTCTATCAATTTTTCGAGAGCATACGTCATTTGCCAACTCGCACTTGTGGAATGTGGTGGATTCTGGCCTTGACTTTCTCCTTGTGAGATAAGCTCTCGAGTGTCAGGCGTAGGAACATAGGTATGATAAAATAAGGGAAGATAAAAAATAAGGTCAAAGATTTTGATGCTTCAAAATTTATGATTGAAGCCAGTGGCGGATCCAGGGCTTGGTCCAGAACCTAGATAAACCACTAATTAAACATACGCACGCACTTTTTGCTTGGTCTTGTGGCATGACTAGTGACTACGCCTACGAGGGTCAAACTAAAAGTTCTTAGAACTAAAAAAAATAATTCTATAATTTGAAAATAGAACTCTTTGCCAATATTACTGAGTATATACTTCAGTCATTTGTCATTTGTTTTACGATTTGGCGGCAAATTGAAAATTGTCTGTGTCACGTCAACATGAATTTAATACGAGAAAATTTTCATGCAATGATTTTTTATGACTTTCGATGTCATTTAAGTCAACAAGAAAGTTATGATAGACTACGATTGGCCTTTCACGATGAAGCCCCATCTCGTGCGACTGTTTACAACTGGTTTAATGAGTTTAAACGTGGTCGCACTAATCTCACTGATGATTTACGTGAGGGACGGCCTTCTACGGCGACGACTGAAGATAGCATCTGTGTTGTGCGGCGTATGATAGAGACTGACAAAAGAGTGACCTATCAGCAGATTCGGACAAGCTTAGGCATCGGTATGAGTCAAGTGCACAAAACCTACACGAACATTTAGCGGTCAAGAAGCTTTGCGCCCGGTGGATACCTTATAATTTGACTGAGGCTCAAAAACTCCATCGTGTGGATTGGTGCCGTAAAATGATTGAAAGATTTAACGAAGGTGACTCAAATGCTGTGTTCGACATACTAACAGGTGACGAAAGCTGAATTTACTGTTATGATCCTGAAACCAAAAGACAATCTGCTCAGTGGGTGTTTCCTTTCGAGGAGTTGCCAACTAAAGTGAAAGAGATCGAAGTGCGGGGAAAAAAATGGTGGCCTCGTTCTTTGGAAGGATAGGTCATTTCGCAACAATTGTGTTAGAGGATCAAAAACAGTTTCTGCAGAATGGTACACTACCAATTGTTTGCCACTTGTCTTGGAAAAAGTTCGAGAGAAACGACCTCGCAGTAGGATCCTCCTTCACTACGACAACGCCTCATCGCACACCGCCAAGCGAACGATCGACTATTTGGCGACATCAAACGTTGAATTACTGGGTCACCCGCCGTATAGCCCCGACCTCGCGCCTTGTGATTTTTTATTTATTTTCAAAAATTAAAAAGAAAACTTAAAGGAAAGCGGTTTATGAATGCTGAAGAAGCGGTGGCTGCGTATCGCGATGCCATTGAAGAGACCCCTAAGGACGAGTGGGCAAAGTGCTTTTCCCAGTGGTTCCATCGCATGCAGCGGTGTATTGACGTGAATGGACAATATTTTGAAAAGATATAATAAAACTAATAACTGGCTAATGTAATCAGTTTTTTGATTTTCTAAGAACTTTCAGTTTGACCCTAATAAATTTAGTTATGTTAGATATTGTTTCATCCGATCACTAAAATTATTTGCTGGATTTGTGAAGACGTTTCGTCTAATATATTTTCGAATAAGTAATTTGAATGTCGGAATTTGGATTTTTTGGGTCCATCCATTTCACCTCTAATAGAAGTTCCTATTAGAGGCGAAATGGTCCAGATCAAATTCTGACAAGACTTTAATTTTATATAGTATTTACGTCTACTCGCCTGGGAATAGAACCTGAGAGATCTAACAGGCAGCCACGTTACTGCTAATCCGTTCGCGTAAAAGTAAGCCGCTTTAAAAATTAAGCAGATGCTTAGCTTGGTAGCAAATGATAAGAGCCACAAGCTGGTTACTACCCGGCGCGGAGGGATGAGCCGCATAAATTAATGAATCTAAAATTATTCGCGGAGATTAATGAAGGAACCACTATCATACTACCTTGTTATTTTCGTCTGAAAACGAGAGAGAATTTCTAGTTCTTTGTTTTAGACGTTTCTACAGCTAAGTTTGGTGTTCCGTAGCTACAAGTGGCATGGGCCGGGAGGTTGTAGTATGATGATTAATCATTTACAAGTCAACCATTGAAATCCTGCTTAATTTAATCTGTTCTTCGCTATTAGGTACTTCGATTCAAGGTACAACCATTCACTAAACATTGGATACCGAAGTTGTAACCTATTATTCAAGATTTATTCATTTACCTAACTCCAAAAATATTACAATCAAAACAACTCATTCATATCATAAAACGAGTGTACACTAAGCCAGTGTTGAAGGTGGTGCTTAAAATTATTGAGACTAGTGGCTATCTTTATGGACATCAGCAGCTTCCTAAGTACCAATATACCCGTCGAATGCGTGGATTTGATCGACTTAACAAACGTTTTTATACGTGTGGTTATCCATTCGGGAGTACCATACATTGGGTTATGTACAATATTGATGGCAGTGCTAAGATCCCTAGGCTTAACTGGAGTATACTTGCTACATCGCCTGCCGAAAATTCCATCAATTTTGGTATCCTGGGGGGGGAAAGAAATAAAAGGTTGCTACCAACAGTTCTCTTTATGTTATGTTCTACGGTTTCTGTGTTACGGCTGGGACTCGAGGCTTTCTTTTTTCTCATGTTGTTTAGTTGTTTTCCTTTAACGGAATTACGAATGGCCTATACAAACTTGGGCATTAAATAGGAAAAATACTTAGAGGTGTAGGTCCTGAGCGAGATTTGAATCTACGGTCTCACGATTTGTGGTTTTTTATGGTATAGAGTGACGTGACGAACAGGACATGTGTCTGATAGTAAGGAATACACCTCCATATAACAACTAAGTGCCACACAGTTATTTGAGCATGCAGAGTCCAACGAGCACGCTCGTCTCCTAATTGAGACATTATTATTTATTGAGATATATTTATTTATTATTTCTGTGGCAAATGGAAATATTGCCCTTCAAACCTTGTTTAATCGCACTTCATACCACTGGGCCACCACGGTTTCAAAACAAAGCTTTTGTTTTACATAGCCCTGTAACACGTATTTCGTATACAAAATCTCCATCAAAATTCAGGCGTGTACTCTATGTATAGAGTTATGAAGGTGTTATTTCATAGGAAGTGGAGTGGGGCCGCTCGTTTTACATAATCCCTTGGTCGCAGGTACAGAGGAATGTTTATAACTAAAGTGCTTCATAAAGAAAATATTTATACTTTGAGTTTCCAAGCGGGATTGGTAAATACATAGATTGAATATAGCAGTTGCTTCATTTAAGTAAAGTCAGCAATGGATGTGAAATGTGAAGGTTTCTATGAATGAGGTGTTTTCAGGATGTAAGTAAAAATATTTCTATTAATGTGGTTCGCAATTTCGGTGACGCAATGTTTCATTTTGTAGGCTATTTTAAGAGGCTATTTATTACCCTGCAACAGGCTAATTAAATTGCTTATTATAGTAATGGTGATTGCAGTAATCTAAAAAAAAAGACCATGACTCCAAATCGCATGAGTGACAGTAGGTCACGAGATGAGGATCGAGTAGATACTGCTGCTATTCCTATACCATCTCAACAAACTGAAGGTCTAAACTTATCCGAAAAGGACGCCTTATTGAGTCATTGCACAATTGTTGCGGTAGTTACAAAGTTAAGTCACATCGTGATAATTATATCCAGGCACTTCGCAATAAGACGACACATCGTGATCTTAGCCATCTTATACCAGCTATATCGTTCACAACTTAACGATTTGGCACGCTAAGTAATTCGTTTGTGTGGGATCTGAGATTTCAGGAAATGTTAGGTAAAGTTAGTCATAGCTTCTTATGAACTTTAGTCGAATGTCCGAATTTAATTTTAAATTGGAGGTGGTTTTTGTTTTTGTTGGGGAAAATTAAATTATTCTCTATCACCATGCGCCGCAGGATTGAGAACCACCACTCCCTGATATTGCGGAGCCACTTCAGTTAAAATACCCAAGTATTCTTGAAAATAAATGCAATAATCCGAACTGTGGAATAATAAATAATAATAATAAATATTGGTGGACATTTCACACACAACACCATCTGACCCCAAACTAAGCAAAGCTTGTACTATGGAAGTCAGATAGCTGATATAATACTTATATATTTTTAAATATGTACGTACATTCTTATTATACAAAAAAAAACACCCAGGCACAGTACAAATATTTCAATTCATCACACAAATATTTCCATTAATCATATCACATCATATGAAATCCTATAATTGTCCCTAGAATCCAGCTGCATGAACACTTTTCTTCTCCTGATTTCCCCACCTTCCGTAAATTCATAAGCTTCCCATTAAACGTCCACACTACTGGGATTCCGGGTGTTCCCCTTGAAAATAATAAATAAATAAATAATTACGGCATTACGGATGTGATTTTGAAAAGACAGTGATGCGTTTCGGATTCGTACCAGGGCCTCCGAATCAGCACATCGGCAGTTGCCTTTCTCCAGACTACAGCAGCCGTAACTTCTAACAAAACGCAGCGCGCGAAAACATCCATCGGCACAAAATTCAAGAACTCACGATAGCCCGAATGTGTGGGCATTTCAAACTATCAGGAGTAATATGCCAATAATTTGTTCTTAGTATTATTTAATATTGTCCGCAATTTTCAAACCAAGAGTTGTAGATACTTATTTGTAAACGCACCTTTTACACAATGAATTTTCCATTACCTACCTTTTGAATCCTCTTCTAGAGAAAAAATACAATATTATCTTAGTGCTAATAAATAAAAAATAATAATCTACATCGAATACTAAGCCTTTCCTTCCCTTCGGGCGCTGGATCGTTCACTATTAAAGATAAACCTAGAAGCTTTAAATTATTCCTAGTGGTTTAATAGCGAATGAGACATTTCTAGACAAGAAAAAAAAATCAAACATATTAATAGGTGTACACCTAACATAAAGCCTAACATGATTTGAAAATAATTTGTCCAAATCTACGGTTCTATCAGCGTCGATTCGGCTAATTGACGTATATTTTGACAAATTACCTACGTCAAACAAATATTTTCCTTATGGCGGGCTAGCGTTATTTTTGATTCTCTATTTACTTTTACATGTCGCCACACCACAGCGTCACACAAAACACGGTAGGGAAGTCATGGAACAATCTATTGTTTCGGTGAAATATACGCTATAGATCGCTTTCAGCGATAAGGTCGCCCATTGTCGCACTACTGTAAAATGTATGGTTCTTTTTTTTTCTGTGTTTAATTTTATTTGGTGTGTCAATAAAGAGTATATCTATCTATATATCTATCTATCTATCTATCTATCTATCTATCTATATACGTACTTCTTACTAATATTATGAATGTCAAAAGAAAAGTTTCTGTTATTTTCAATTTTATTAAAGTTTGAGTGTTTAAATGTTTGTTGCTTAATCACGTGGGAACGCCTGAATGGATCGAGTTTAAATTTGGAACACGGAGTATTACGGGCACATGATTTGCGCGGGTAGAACCATGTCGTGCCTACTATACAACCTACTTACCTACTATACCCACAACCGCCATCCCAGTTACCTATAGGTATCTACGTAGAATGGTCCTAATTTTGAAGTGAAAACTTCTTTATGTGCGTTGAATACTTACTTCTCGTGTAAACAAAAATCATGAAAATCGCGTCATTGTCACCTAACGCTTTCCAAAAACATTTTTTTCTTTTATTACATCTGCGGTTTTAGCAAATAACTACGTAAAGTGAGCTCTCAAATTCTAAGTCATAAGTTTTCACTTCTATCGGCAGTCTTCTGCCAATTTTTTTCTCCTGACTCATCAAAGTTGATATTTATTACGAATAGTAAATTTAACATCTTACACAACTTGATTCATGAGTGCTTCGTTCACGGCTTTGCCGCTAAAATCCTCTGGTCCAAATCCATTCACTAGAGCGGAAGCCGTACCATACCATAACCAGTGGGTCCACCGCCTAACTGAATCAGTTTTGGCTTTGCTATTGCTGTCTCTGTCATTTTAAAAGAAAAGAAAAGAAAAGAAAAAAACTTGAGAGGTGTCAAGGGACACCCGGATGGAACGAAGTTCCTTTCGATTAATTAGTGAAGGAATTATTATTATTATTTTTTATTTACAAAAAACCTGTATACACTCAACAAAAATAATCGTCGCGACACCACACTGTTCAATGCGAAATAGAAATGAAAATATCTGGCTTGCTTTCTATAAGAGAGAGACAGACAGAGAAACGGCGTCGCATGTTTACAATAGCAAAAAGTGTCGTGACAACTTTTCGTAAGAGTGTTTTCCGTCTAGCCCCCTTTCACAACGCGCGATAAGGAACTTCGTTCCAAAAGAAAAGAGAGAACAATATATAAAGCTAAGACAGTTTTAGTTAGGCGGTAGACTGTCTGGTCACCTATTTGGTGAGCCAGTTTGTCTCATTGCTGCTTCAGTTGTTGTGGTGATTATTGCGTCTTTGTTCACATCGAAGTGTCCTGAACCAGTCATGTTGTCTTACCACCTGGAGAAACCGTTAACCTCTCGAATTTTTGGCACCTCTCAGTTTTACCTCTTTGTCTGATGTATCTTCTTTCGATGTGTCAAAAGTTCTGTCATCAATTATCTATTTCCCAATTATTTTTGTCCAGAAGTGTAACCTATGTGCTATCCTAACTTGCGATGGTTGTACACGACAAAGAGTTTACATAAATATACTACGTAAAGAGTTAGATTTTCCGCACGGTTCCTTTGTGTCAATCGTAGTAGTTGACGTGCAGACTTTCTATGGCAACAGAGTGATGTGCCGCGACGAAAGTATAACATTTCCACAAGAGCGACAAGGCAAGAAAGATGCTATCCGTGCTTCCGGTGTCAAGCGTTTGTGCCAACTCTATACGTAGTATATGTAAACTCTTTACACGAGCTTTCACAGCAAAAATAGCACACATAAGTTACCTGACAACACAATAGCAACAGTGAAATGTAGTAGTGTTATTATAGTGATCTGTGTGTAATAGAATTAAAATAAAAAACAAAAATAACATTAGAAGTCGCCGTTGCCGAAATCGGGTGGAAGAAATCATCATCGTCAGTATCATTGAAGGTTCTCACTTACCTGCGCTTAACATTTCAATCCAATCAGATTAAAATTAATTAAAATTATTTAGGTTATTCAGATTTGATTCAGCAACAAGTTAATTTAAAAAACAATTCTAATATTAATAGAATGCTAAACCACAGAGGAAGTAATCACTACGTTATATAATATGCTAAACATACATTTTTAATAAGACTGCTGTGCACAGATAGCAGAAATTAAGCTTAACGTTGTTTTTGCGTGACTCCACATATTATCAGTATTTGCCAGATAACTAGGATTAATTAGCCCATGTGTGCAAACGTTTCTGTTTACAAGATTATGTTGGATCTGTTAATTGAAACGATGATCGCGTAGAGAGGTAATTAGGTCGATACCACCTAAATACCTATTTATAGGGTGATATTAATTATGTCTGTCGTGATCGAATGCTAAGGAATGCTACGAATATGTAATTATGTTTACTTAGTTAGATTCTTAATCCATCCAGTTAAATTTTCGAGCTATTCAGTGGCGCAGCGAGCCTTAGGGGGGCGGGGGCTCCGAAAAAAAACGAAATAAAAATTTGGTAAAGTACATACTTTATGAAGGGTAAATATTTCTCAAAAAGGAAAAAAAATGTTTGTATAAATTTAAAAGAAATGTTTATTTATCTGTCAATTTTTAATTATTTTTCTCTCTCCTCAGTCCTCAGATCCTCAGTCATGAGGGAGCGACCACACAGAGAGAGAGAGAGAGATTTATCATCAATCAATCATTTACAGTTGATGACCTTGATCTTTAGTTTTTTTTAAATGTCTGCTTCTATGAAAAATAGTGAATGGTCTGACCGGCGTTCATGTCCCATCGAAGTTATTCGGTATTTTTTGAAGTTAAAACTTCTTTTCACCATCTAGAAATGCGTCAGAATTTCATCAGGTCCCAAGTTTAGCCGAAGACTTTATTTCATTTACGAACGTGACGCTTGAGCTCAATTCACAGCAAAAGAAAAATCTGTGTGTGGTGCGCCAAAGGAAGTTTTCACTTCTACAACCCTTAAAACGCGGATGAAGCCGCGGGCATAGCTTGTAATAAATATTGGTGAACATTTCACACACAACACCACCTGACCCCAAAATTCTGATATGAAGTGAGCTCTTATGCGTGCATTTAGTATGATAGAGAACACAGTTCAGCCTATTTTTATGGGTTTTGCATTAGGTGATCAGTTTAAAGCGACTTTTGTAGACACCAGCTGACTCAAGTTTACAGCAAGTCGAAGAGATGGTGGCACAACTATTTTATTTTACATCCACGCCAACGTCAAGGAGCTATAAAAAAGTTTATAACCATGCTAAAACACTTACAAAGTGGCTACAACTTTCGCGTAGCATATTTTTAGCGCCGCCGGGAAAATGATCGGCTACAACCACCACCTGACGGCCCTAGGCGTCCATCCATATCGTTACTCTGCCCTCATACATAATTTCAGTAAAAGGTCATCTCATTTTTATCACGCGGGTAAAACTCTATGAATTAGTTCATCCATTATGTAGGCGTTATTTCATGGCATACTAAATAACTGTTTTATGCTTTGCGAACGTAAAAACGACGGTTTGCTAAAGTAATAATAACGTTGTTTTTATGCGACAATTTAGCGAACAACAAGCGTAAAATGTTATGATAAACTGGTCATATACCCTTCTCAATCAGGGCAGAGGTCAACTGACAAATAAATCGTACCTACGTATTCATCGTACATAGTTTGTATATTAATCATTGATTTATCGATAGTTCATCAACTATATATGGCGCGTTTTCGACCGGAGGCACCGGTTGACCTGAAGTGATGCTGTGACCGCGCGCTCTCCGCCCTCTATCTCGAAAACGGTTCACCGTATACATTTTTTTTAAACAAAATTTGTAGAGAATTTTGTATTCTACAATATTGATGAAACATACTCGTACAAATAGCAAAAAACCCATAGGAAATGAGATATTTCCAAACAAAGCGCAAAAAAACGATTTTTGTGACCTTTGACCTTGAAATGTAATAGTTGCTTAACCTACCATATGTAGGGTTTGAGACAACTTTCAGGGTGTCAATATACAAGTATTTACAGACTTACAGCTGGGTATCTCGAATTCCGAGGTGAACTTACTATAAAGAATGGACTATATGTATTGTCGGCCAATAAGCAACCCGTCCATTTTATGTCCTTGGGACTCGTGACCTTCTCTCACGAGTAGGGAGTCAAGGCTAATTAATCTACCACGTTAGCCAAGTGCGGGTTCACAGATAACGTATGTCTTCGGTGTCTTTCTTTGTTGATGCCATTTTTCTCGGGATTTTCCTACATCGTCAAAGAGCAGAGATTCTACCCGCCTAACTAAAACTGTCTTAGCTTTGATATTGCTCTCTCTTTTCTTTTCGCTTGAAATTATAGAGACAGCAACTAATAAATAAAGAAATATTGTTTTTTTTTAAACTTGGTTGTCTGTAAAGTCGGTTGGTTTACCGACGATAGTTTAACGTGACAACGTCATAACAAAACATTAATGGATGCGGCTCAAGTGTACAATGAGCGTAACGGGACAATGAGCGTAACGGGACATAACGGGACACTTTTTCGTGCATGCAGCTGGCGTTCACCGATTTATTAGACGTTGCCACGTCAAAAAAATTAAAACTTAATCCTATTAATATTATAAATGCGAAAGTTTGGCTGTGTAGATGTTCGGGAATTCGTTGGTCAATCGCGTCGAATCGCGGGAACGGATCGACTTTTAACTTAGAACACAGATTAAAGCCTGGAAGGACACATAGGCTTTTTATCCCGGGAAAATAACGGTACAGAAACTACGCGAGTAAAACCGGGGGGCGCTGCTAACATATAACAAATTATAACGGTCAAATTTCGTATACTCTCCGAGTATGATTAAGTAGTAATACATATTTATAAACCGTCTTTTTATAAAAGGCAGAGCTTTTATTAAGGAAACTAAATTATAATGTACGCTACATATTTATAACTACTTAAACTACGTACATCTGAATTTTCATTATTTTATAGAACTAGATGAAGGTCCAGAGATAATCAAGATTTTAGATAAGCCTTAATACCAGTGATGCCCAGCCCAGCATGCTGACAACATTACTATTGAAACCAATTGCAATGTTGATTTTTTTTAACTATAATAGGTTCGCACTTGACCACCATCTCGTCTGATGTTAAGCAATGATGATATCTACGATAGAGCGTGCTTACCTAGAAAATACCGATTCACTCTCGATTTGAATGGAAAAGTTCTTCGTTGAGGCAAATAAACGCAAGCAATTCGTCTCAGCGTTATCAGCGTCTTGTGCTGATATATTATAGTAATAAAATGTGGAAGTGATCATTTGAATCTTAATCACACTTTAATTTCCAAACTTATACTGTCGAATTAAAAAAATATAATGGTGTTATCGCTGAGTATCACTCAACGACTTCTCTACTCCAGCGAGCGCGCTAATCCTTTAAGCTACATTGACATCTTAGTTGCCCGTTGTCAGGAACTTTGCCGTAGGGGGTGTGGTAAATATACTACAGCGATACTCTCCAACAAACTTATAATTAAATTTTCTACCTGGAAAATAACCAGAGCTCCCATTTTTAGCACTAAAATCTATTGTTATTATCTCGCCTCTTCTTGGAAGTCGTTTATTGAAGATATTATAGGTTATGTATTGGTTATTAAGTTGGCTTTGAAGGAGAAAATAAGATTCTAGTGTGGTCAACTTTGATAAAATATGTTTTTAGGTCTATGGATTCATAATCGTGAGAACAAGGTTTGAATCCCGCCTGCTCCTTTGAATATTTTTCCAAGTGGAAATGTAAATTTTTCATTACTACTGGCTTTGAGGATGAAGGAAAACATAGCGAGGAAATCAGCATGTTCCAAGAATCTTTTAAGGTCATAAGGCAGCACCCACCAAACCGCAATAGGTCAGCATGGTGAATTGTGTCCTTTTGAGAAAGTTCAATCAATCAGTTCAGTAGCCCACCAAATGGATCGGTATGATATGTGTCGGATGATATCGGTATCAGGATTATTGTACAGGTATTCGTCACATAGTCCTGGAGACAAGTGTGTTTATTAATCAAAAAAGTCATTTTATTAGTGGTTAACCTAGGTTTTGGACCCAATCCAGGGAGGGGGGAGGGGTCACGACCCTTCCCTTGGATTTGTACTTGAGTTTAGATTTTCGCTATATTTGAGATCCATACGTATAAATACAAAATCCTCATCCTTCTGATGAATCTGATGTGTGTGGAATTATAGTTAGTAATTAAGGTTAGTAGGACTTAAAGTTTGTTTTATCCACCAACCCGTACTGGGCCAGCGTGGTGGATTATGGCCTTAACTCTCTACTTGCGAGAGAAGGCCCCGAGTCCCAGCAGTTCGGAAACATTTAGTGGGCTGTTGATTGATGAAAGTTTGGTAGGCAATAGGTTCCTCCCGACTCCCGAGGCGGTGAAGCGCCGCTGGTTTTCGGCGCTTTGCTGGAGCCAAATGTGGGGGGTTCCGTCTATTGACGAGGCGGGCCCGCAAGGGCGCCGAAGTTGGGTCAGGGTCGTTGGTTGAATGCGAGACCCGGCGACTTTGACCCCAGGCCATGCCGGAGAAACTTGTGGAGGTTTTATTCGGTAGGCGCAGCACTTTTACCATTGTCGAGTCGGAGACGACCGCCGTGTCTCTCTAAGGCGGACGGTGCGTGCGTAAAAGCATTTCCCAAAAAAAAAGCAATAGATCGCTTATAAAATATATAATACTAATACACAATATTTCAAAAGCAAGCACATGACATGAACAAATACTTGACTGAACTTATGGTTTTTCTCGTTCGGTACACACTTCATCAAGAGTTTTGTACTTCAAATATTTTCCGTCGCTACATTTAAGCTGATCTAAAGGAAACACGGTTTTAAAGTTGGGAATGTCGATCGCTTTTCTAGTCCAGTACATTTTGCAGTCACATATTAGGTCGTCGAACGCCCAAGACACTTCTACGGGGGCTGCTGTCTCAGTTGGATTGTTTAGTGCTCTCGTGTAATCATCTTCTGTAAAAGTTACAGAAGTAATGGCGCCGCTGTCGAAGGAAACTTCTGCGGTGACGTTGCCCAGGGACCGTGTGAATTTGAGGTCAGCGTACTGCAAACAATTAAATAAAGAATTTACTTTCTTGTACACGCAAAAACTATAACGGTGTTGGTATGAGTTCTTTATTTACTAGGTTTACACTTGACTGCCATCTCGCCTGATATTAAGTGACGATGGGGTCTTACGATACAGCGTGCTTACCCTCGGATTGGCGAAGCATCGATAACTAAGTATCAAGCCGTTTGCTTGTTTATAAACAAAATCTTTCTAGGGTTTGAGTGTGACAGCAATATATAACACTAGGTACTTGTAATGATATCTCTTGATGGACAAAACTTTGGAAGATGGATTTATAAGTCTAGTAGTCCTGGAGTACGCTCCTGAACTCATCACTTTTCATAGTTTTTCTAGCATCTAGGAAATGATTGGAAGTTATGGCACCCGAGTGGACGACCTAAGCCTAAGTTAGTTTCTTATTTGTAACAAAATGTAGTGAGGAAATCTGGTTTGGAGAATATAAGTCTACAAACGTAGGCGTAGCGCCTATATTTTATTTTTTAAAGAAGTAATTGTACTTATTAGAATGAGAACTAGTTATTTAAATAATAATCAGGACAACTTAAATTTAATTTTTTAAATCCTCGTCTGTTTCTAGTGGCGGCCATCTCGGATTTCAAATTTGCTTTAGAGGTAGTATATTCTACTAGTCAAGCCCTTTCATTTGATAATGAAGAGTCGTGAAAAATATGTAATTCGCCATTTTGTAGCAACGGCCATCTTGGACTGACTTTCAATAAACGTTAAATTAGTCTGAAATCTTCTTAGCTAGAACATGCCAGCCGGACTAATTCACCTTTCAAACAAAAAAATCAAAATCGGATCATACGTTTGGGTGCTACGATACACACAGACTGATCAAACTTGTAGCACTCTGTCATTTATGAGGATAAAGTTCACAAAGTGCAAACACAAATATAAGAACCCAGTTCATAAATATAGTTACCGTTAATTCTGCAATTTCAGTAGAACCGAGGTCCAAGTAGCGCAGTTGTGTCATCTTCTCACGCCAGTCGCGACAGACATGTTTGACGTCGGTTTGATAGAAAGACAGCTCCTTCAGCTCAGTGAGGTGTTGTAATGGCGAGTTGCCTGAGGAAAAAAGGTCATTTAAATCCACAGATATAATAGAGTAAGATCCCAGGGCCGCCAGACGGCACGTATTTTCTGATGGATAAAATGTAGACGATTGAGTAGTTGAGTAGAGTTAGTATGTACTAAGAACACATGCTTGCCCGCTAACTTGCTTAGACGGCCAATTTTGAGACATGGGGTCCTGAAGATACATTACTTACTTCACGTATTTTTTTGATAACTGATTTTCACGTATGTTATAGGCAATATCTTTAAAAATAATACTTCAATACTACCAGACACTTTCCGTGGGCCGTTTTGCTTAACAGACGCTTTAAAATTTGGTGTTTTAAAGCGTCTGTTAAGCAATACTATAACATACGTGAAAATCAGTTTTCAGAAAATACGTGAAGTAAGTAATGTATCTTTTGGACCCCATATCTCAAAATTGGTCGCCTAAGCAAGTTAGCGGGCAAGCATGTGTTCTTAGTACGTATTAACTCTACTCAATCGTCCACATTTCATCCATCAGAAAATACGTGACGTCTGGCGGCTCTGGGATCTTGGACTATAAGTAGATATAGAATATCACTTCTTGCACACATGTAAGATAGAATGCCAAAAAGTGAAATGATGTGACACTTGAGGGAGCGAAACTGTAGGTACCAACAAGTGTAATGAAATTAAATAACACTAGTGTAAGGAACAGAGTTCCCAAAAGGGGAAGTGAAGTGATGCTAGTGTGTGAAACACTTATTACTTTAATATTTCTAAAGATTAAAAAAAAAAGTGAATTAGTAAAATTTCATTTCATTCATAAAATAAATCTAATAATCTCACTAATACTTTAGAGTTTGAATGTTTGTTCACGATCACGTCGGACCAACTAACCAGATAGGGTTGAAATTTAGAACGTAAATAGATAAGTTATATCTATGTCTGGGTGACGAGCACAGTGCAGATTTGGACTCATCATGATCAAATCTATTTATTTATTTATTTATTTATTTATTTAGGTATACAAAACAGTACACAGTTAACAATAAACTTAAACAATATATAACAATTTACAGTTTTGACCTAAACTATGCACCTAACTATGTATACACCACATGAGTAATTAAATGACATCAGGAAAGATACTAATTAAAATTAAGTTAAATCAATATAAGTGACAATATAACCATATAATAAATCTAAATTCAAGTTATTAAGTTTGATTTGAGTTTACGTAATTTGTGAACACAATATTTTTGACATCATTTTTTGAATTTATACAGTTTTTGACAGAATATATCAATAGAATTGTGATGCTTGTCTGATATTTCATTGTATTGGCGACACATTCTAACAACTGGGTTGTAGTAGGATGTATTATTTTTGTATACACCTAATGTAAACGTGTTTGCAAACCCGTTGCGTAGTCTCGGCTTAGTATTTAGGTTTATGCTTGACAGAAGAGAAGGTGAGTCTATTTTTGAATGGATAATTTTATACAAATAAACCAAGTCTGAGTTTAATCGTCGAGTTTCTAGTGTTTGTAATTTAAATTTTGTCAATCTATCTTTGTAAGTTTTGAGTTTCCGATTCAGGCCTAGTCTGTGACTCAAAATGGTTAGGCACTTGCTTTGTACGCGTTCTATGCGTTTCGAGTGTATTTGGTAGAAAGGAGACCAAATCACGGAGTTGTACTCTAGTATGCTGCGTATCAACGACGAATAAAGAGCAAGAAAACTGTGAGGGTTTTTGAAATCTTTGGTGATGCGAGATATGAATGCCAGAAGTTTGTTGCACCTACTTGTAACGTAGTCGTAGTGCTCTCTAAATGTAAATTTGTCATCAAGCATAACTCCCAGGTCCTTGATTACCATTTTCCTCTCTAAACAACTACTATCCAATTTGTATTCAAAGTTTATTTTTTTAATTTTAGTAGTAAATGATATTACAAAAACTTTTTTACATTTAAAAACATATTATTGTCTCGACACCACTTAGCCAGGGTATCAATATCCGATTGAAGAGCCTCGCAGTCCCTGACACAGTGAACCTTTGTAAAAAGTTTGAGGTCGTCAGCGTACAAGAGGCAGGGACTTCTGAGTGCTCCAACAAGGTCATTGATAAAGGCTATGAATAGCAGTGGTCCGAGGTGCGATCCCTGAGGTACTCCCGAGGTAACGCGAGCAGGTGTGGACAAAAAAGCCTTTAATCACTACTAATTGATTGCGCCTTGTAAGATATGACTCGACCCAACGAAGCAAGTTGCCGTGAATGCCAAAGTGCGCCGCTAATTTTGCCATTAAGATTTTGTGATCGACTTTATCGAAAGCCTTTTGAAAATCTGTGTAAATACAATCTACTTGGGCATTTTCGGCAAAGCCATGGCATATAAAGTTTTTATATTTATAATCGCTGAATGGTACTGTGTATAATGGGAAAGTGTATTGCTGACCACCAGGAGCATGCCTTGTTCGTCTCATCATTCAAAATTGTAAAACAACAAGTAGGTATGAGGACAGTCTATCAAATCATACAATCGTTCGACGTAGGCGTCTAGAAGGAGCAATCGTGTCGGGGTGAGACGCGGGAAGGGCTCTCCTGCATTGCCTACATTACAATGTTAGTATTGCACGAGCGTGGCTCAGGGCTGACGTTTTCTGTATGTTTTAATTTTATTTTGGTAATAAGGTAATAAGCATTTTTGTTTGCGACAACCCTACCCGTGTCTAGATATTATAGGGGTTTCTTCTAAGATCAAAGGCTATGCACTACATCTGTATTTCTTTATGTGTACTGTGGTATAAGTTACTTAATATCGCCGAAAAATACTTTGCATGTAGAAGATAGTAGTTATTTTCTAAATTATTTAAACCGTGGCTGAACAGATTATGGGTATTAGCCCTATTTAGGTATGTTAAATCATAAAAATGTTTACCGTTTTCATCACAAATCTCCTTAAAGTCCTCATTGTCGCTGAGGTCCAGTTTGTGCAGAGTTGTCAATGAACCCAATGCTGAGAGATCATGCCCCGTCAGCCGGTTGCTTGCCAAAGACAGGGAACGTAAAGCTGGACCCAGAAACATTTCACTGAAAAATTTGTACATATATTTAAAAGCAAAAACGAAAGAACTAAATGTGATGGATTATGTCAAAGGGATTATTAAGAAAAGTGTTAACACAACTCACATATTATGACGAATGATGATAGACGAACGCATGGACGAAGGGAACGTGTTGTACAACCTCTCATAAAGTGGGATGAGAGTTGGTGAATCATGATGATAAGCATAAACTAATAAGTATTGGATCATGGAGAAGTTTTTAATTTTAAAGTTACCTAATTTTCATATTTTTATGAGAAAAAAAGGCAATAATGAAACCTTACAATTTCGACTATCGACTCCATATCGCCATATCGACACCCTGCTGCATATCATCACAGTCTATTAAATCATACAGTCGTTCGACGAAGCAGTCTAGACGGGGCAATCATGCAGGACGTGCGGGGTGAGACGCAGGAAGCGCGCTCCTGCATTGCCTACATTACAATGTTGGTATTGCAGGAGCGCGGCTCAGTGCTGACGCCTTCCGTATGTTTTAATTTTATTTTTGTAATAACCTAATAAGCATTTTTTTGCGACAACCTTACTCGTGTCTAGACATTATCGGCGTTTCTCCCAAGATCAAAGGCGATGAACTACTGATAGTACCTATATAGTAGTAGACATTTTGCAAAGCTGCTCTTATGGACGTTTTTGGTTTTTTAAGTTCTATTTACGTCACAAATATGCATTTTCATAATAAAAAAATAGGGATTTGATGTTGGTTCATCAACTTATGAATGTTTTCAATATGGATAGTTATATTACAAATGTATGTATATAAAATTTTTAAGTACCTTTTTAATCCAATTACTCTGTTATGTGACAGATCTAAGCTGACCAGGTTGGGTGCAGGGCGCAGCCAGCTCGATGGCAACCATTGAATACCCGTACATCTTGTGAAGGTGAGGCGTTTCAGTGCATCCGCTCCATTTAAAAGTCCCGAAGGTAGAAATTCTAGTTTGGGTGCGGATTTTATTAAGATTTTTTTCTAGTTTCGGACATCCTGCTATCCAGTCTGGAGGTAGTGTCTCTAAATTGGGATTGTACAATTCCACTTGGCGTAAATTTTCGCAAAGTACGAAAGGAGGTAATCTCTTTTGCTTCCAGCCAGTGAGCACGAGCTTCTCGAGGGGATCCGGCAGTATCAGCATGGTTTTGAAACTTCTGTCTAAACTGCCATTTCCAGTTTTCAGTGACAAGCGGGTCAGTTCAAGTGAACGCAGGCTTTGAAAACCACTTAGAAGGTCAGCGGATATAAGCAATCTAGCTTTCGCTTCGATTTTGAGTCCTGTAACGTTCTCGAGACCTATCAGGTGATTTTCAGTAAGTTGTGGACTCGAGGGCAGATTGAATATCTTGAAGAGGGTCCCGTTTCCAGTCTCCGACAGCTTAACGTTGAATGCTGTGAGGATTTCGCCGAGGGAGCGAGAGGTCGGTAATGGACAATTAGATATTTTAACTGTGTTCACATATTTCTCTTCACTTAGACTCGGTAACGTAGGGAAATCAAGAGCCTCCCAGCCACCACAGTCCAAGATAAATCTGTCTTCTTTTTGCTTTATAGTGACTTGATGGCCTGAAAAAAAAGGGAATGTATAGCATAGCTCATAAGTTTTGCAGCTTCTACTATATCTTTGTGGCTAATAATTTCAGTAAAATTCAAAAATA
This sequence comes from Ectropis grisescens, assembly GCA_017562165.1. Classification (NCBI taxonomy): domain Eukaryota; kingdom Metazoa; phylum Arthropoda; class Insecta; order Lepidoptera; family Geometridae; genus Ectropis; species Ectropis grisescens. The sequence goes on from CM029771.1 coordinate 25,402,988, forward strand.
TTAAAAATACAAAAGTTGATTATAGCATCAGGATATTGTTGCAAATATAAAACAAATAATTAAGGAGACATATCAAGATTTGTTTTGAAATAGAGATAACTTATTAATTTAGTACTTTTGTAATACATTTAGTGATGTTAACAGCATTTCCTGTAGAACAAAGAATTTATAGACGAAAATGTATTGTATACATACCATCCAAATAGAAACGACCATTGTGATTTTTTGTGCAAGTGTTGGTGGTTGAGGGCTGACAGTGCAGATCATTGGTCGTCACAACGGCCAGCATGCACGCCACCACGCTCGGCAGTAGCCAACCCATTACTTACTCGTAATTTAGTCTGAAATAAGAATATTTTATCAAACTAAACTAGAATTTAACGTTTTCACATAAATTAGCAAAAGCGTACCACGGCGAGAGATAAATAAATAAAATGAAATTCTAGGACATTCTTCACACAAGAATGACTTGCCCCAAACTTGTGATAAGTATTTTGAATAGATAGCTGTTATAATACTTGTATAATTATTGTTGTAAATACGTATTTGTGATATATAGAAACACCCAAATATACAAAAATAATTTGTCGTCATCACAGAAATTTGTACAGGGTGGGAATCGAATCAACGACATCCAGCTTCGTAGTCAGGCTCACAACAATTAAGCCATAAGGCCCGTCAGATTTATAGAAAAAAATAATTTTATTTACGGGAAAATTGAAAATACGTTACTTAATGTTTTCCAAGGTCAATTTCTTAATTTGTAAACTTAAATTGAAAAGTGACTTTAAATTAAAAAACCAACAACGCAATTTCAATTTAGGGTCACATCCATACATTATGGGAAGACTAAGACTCCCCCTACAGCTAACAAGAGCTGATAATTTTGATACGGCTAAACCGATTTTGAGGAAACTGATCTAAGAACACTCTCGACTATTCACCTTTCAAACAATAATCAAAATAGGTTTATCCGTTCGGAAGCTACGATGCCACAGATAGGCAGAAACACACACACCCTCGTCAATGTTATAACACCGCAGTCTTAAAACATTGCGTCAGGGGTTGAAAAGGAAACAAATATTCGTAGAAATTTAACAACCAAATAAACTAAAAAGATTTGATTACCTTCTAAATGTGTCCGGTCTTTGTAAAGACAGATGTAATAATGAGAATAACTATCATGTTATAATAACAACTTTTTTTATCATATTTTATCTCATTTCACGTGTTTGCAGTATTTTTTATAAATTGTCGAATCTTGACCTCACGTGTTCCATTTTTTTAAAACTTCTCGTGTTTCTTATCTAATCTATTGTTTATAAATACATTTTTCATTAACTTCAGAAGTAACTTGCGTTTATTGGGATCAGGAAATAAATTGAGTGACAAGTTAGAAGTAGCACAATTTTGAGAGGAATATTCGTTTAAAAAAAACGTAATTACGCAGTCTATTCAGTGATGGCCTAACAACCGAAAGGTTATAAATTTTGAAAGCACCCCTAACACCTGCGGGGTTTCAGTGCCCTAGCTGTCCTTTTTGCACGCCCTTCGTCTATACCATGAATAAATTATCCATTCGTTTCAATCGACGGGGTGTGTATTGGGTATTGAATGATTTGCCAACAGGTGTACGACATTTTACGGTAACTCTGCGTTATAAAATTGTTTTAAATTTTATTGCATTTTTTAATTTACAAAAATAAAGTATTTACGGATATTATATATTTTTTTTTTTTATTTAATTTATGGCAGGCGCACAAGTAAATACTGCTGGGTTGGGTGCGAGAAAGAAAACAAGACGAAAATAACGGTTACAAAGTGCACGCTATGAATTTAGAAATGCAAAGTGAGTGGTTAACCATAAGTGAGTTCTGTATCCCATTAGCTCTAAAGTGGCGCACCTTGTTCTATGACTGGTTTCCTGCCTTATTAAAATTTTATCTAAATGCATTCCAAATGACCCTCCCTGATCAGAGTAACTTGGTAAGGTGGGGAAAAGCCTTTGAAAAATGTTGCTATACTTGTGGAGAGGCGATATGTACAGCAAGGCACATATTGGTGGGATGCAAGGTGCTCCTTAATGGGGGTCATTACTCACGGCGCCATGACAGAGTACTTGTAATAATACGTTAAGCCATGAACCTTTCAGAAGCTAGAGCCCAAAAGGGATTGACGACAAACAAAAGACAAATTCAAACTCCAGGAACAAGCCTTACTCAATTCTGGGTACAGCACCTGATTGGACTATTTTAATGGTACGTGTCCATTAAAATAGTTCAAGCAAAATAGCAAAATAGTAAAAGCACTACAAAATCTCAGAGGATGTGGGTGTTTCGTCATCCAGACCAGACATTTTCCTTTTTTCTAGAGCTACGAAACGCATAGTCCTTGTAGAACTTACCGTACCGTGGGAAACTAATATACCTAAAGACCACGCGATGAAACAAAATAAGTATTACGACCTCCTAAACGAATTAACAAAAAACGGCTATGTAGTTAGTTTATCCGCTGTAGAAGTGGGAGCGAGAGGTATACCAGCAAAATCTCTCTACAACCTGCTGAAAGACCTTGGCTTATCCAGAAGTGCAGTAAGCTCTGTACTAGAACGAGTATCTAAAGCTGCACTAGTAGGCTCATATCAGATTTGGCTGGACAGGGAGAGAAAAACGAGTAGTGAAGGTGAGTGTTGATGTACGTCAGAAAGGGGCCCCTTAAACCTACGCCCGAGTCACAAGTCTCGGGATCTACTCGAGTTTTCTCTCTCTGCCACACGATGGACCCGGCACCCGCACGGCGAATCCATGGAATGCTAAGAAGATCGTCTCATACGGGATGAGCACGCTATGTGCCTGATGGTAAGTAACAAACCTGTCAGCACAGTGACACGCAGCTATCGGAAATATTTGGATGTTTGTGGCTCAAGCACATAGTAACGAGTGAATGAATCTGGTTGAAATTTGCTGCACAGTTAAATTATAGCTAGATTTACTATTTTAACCGACTTCAAAAAAGGAGGTTTCTCAATTCGACCGTATGTATGTTCTTTTTTTTTTTATGTGTGTTCGCGGTTAACTTCGTCGTTTATGAACCGATTTTGATTCTTTTTTTGTCGTAAAGGAGATATTTCAAGGGTGGTACCATGATAAGGAAACCAGGATCTGATGATGGTATCCTAGAGAAATCGAGGATAACTTTCGAAAATTCTCAAGATGACTAGTGCGTTAGTTAAGTTTTTGCTTGAGCATTTTAAAGCAGTATAGTTTAAAGATGGTCTGGAGTCGATCTGATGAGGGAACGGGAAGACGGTCGAGGGAACTCCTCGACGGTACATAGTAGTTACCTTGTGTTTGGGCTCGATGAATTTGTATTGATGAGAACTTTTACATAGATGGGTTGTGACTGTCATTAGTGGTCTGATGATGAAGATAAAGGACAGTCAAGGGAATTTCTTAACGGCTTACAGGAACTACCCAGTGTTTGGGTTTAATTCATGTATTGAGATCTCAACACGAAATCGTGTAAATGCATTAGTGAAAACTTGTTTAGCACTAAAAGGGTAAAATAAACTATTTTTACAAAAATTAAACCGACTTCAACACCACAAATAGGCACTCAAAGCGAAAAATAATTTAATATAGGTAATTATTATAACCGCTACTCACTCATCTATATGAAGTCGGTGCCAGCCAAATCTAACAGGTAGTAGATAGATACTACTTACCTATGCCTACTTACTAACTACCTCGTACATAGTATATCTACTAACTTTTTAACTAGCCTGGCACCGACTTCATATGGATGAGTGAGTAGCGGTTATAATAATTACCTATATTAAATTATTTTTCGCTTTTGAGTGCCTATTTGTGGTGTTGAAGTCGGTTTAATTTTTTGTAAAAAATAGTTTATATTACGAGAAAAATAACGAGAACAGAAACTACGCGGTTAAAATTTCGTGTTTAAAATGTCTCAATAACTCATTTTGTAATTCTTTAACTCAACAAAAATGAATACACTATATGCGCTTATTTGTCTTTTCTCAAAACGTCAACACAATTCGAAAAAAAAACGATGCCGGGAAAGCCTAAAATTTTACTAAAATTAACAAGTAGCGCCCCGTGGTATCACTCGCGTAGTTCCCGATTCCGTTATTTTATTGGGAAAATTAACTCTTGTGTTATTCCAAAAAAATATCTATATTTGTACCAAACATTCAGATCGGTTACGTAGTTTTTGCGTGAAAGAGAATAATATACCCATTCATACTTTTAAACTTTCGTGTTTACAATATTAGTAAAAAGGATTTTTGTGTGTATTGTGTTCTGATCCCGGTAATTTTTCAGCAAGGCTTTATATAACCACGAAGGATCAAGTTGGTGCGTGATATGGTGGTGTCACTGTTGTAAATTACAGAATTTACGAGAATTTTACGGCATAGGATTTTCGTCCCTTATACCATTTGCATCCTATAGCCCATTAGTTTCGGTTTCGCTCATTTACATGAAGTTGATGATTTCTTTTTATTAAGATTTTACACTTCTAGACTTCATCGCTCAGCGAGTATTGAGTTTTATTATTGAGCCGTTCGACGGGTTCGCATCCCACCCAAGACAAAAATTTGTACGATGAATATGGATATTGCTTCTGTGTCTGGATGTTTGTAAAGATCCTAAGTATAGACTTAAAATTATGTGGGTATAGTATCAACTACTTTACTTGCACAGTACAAGCTTTGCTTAATTTGGGGCAAGACGGTGTTGTGTAAAAGTGTCAATTAATATATTTTAATCTTACTTTGGTTGGCGAATATGATGACATTCTTTGATACACGTCAATGCTCGGTATCCTATTAATATTATTGCTGCCCTAGTGGCTTAGTTGGTAGTAGCTCTGCCTGCGAAGCCGAGGGTCGTGGGTTCGATCCCCACCCAGTGCAAATATTTGTGTGATGAATTCAAATGTTTGCACTGTGTCTGGGTGTCTATTATAATAAGTATGTATTTAAAACTATGTAAGTATTATATCAGCTATCTGGCTGCCATCACACAAGCTTTGCTTAGTTTGGGGTCAGATGGTGTTGTGTGTGAATTGTCCACCAATATTTATTATTATTTATTTATATTATAATTGTCAAAGTTTAGATGTTTGTTGCTCAATAACGATGACTGAACGGATCAGGTTGAAATTTAGACATATAAGTAGTTAGATTATAGTCTGGAACAACAATAACTTTTTATCACAAACAATTTAAGTGAGCGCGAGTAAAACAACGTAGGTTTATTTTTCTGCACGAACTCCGTAACAACAGTGTTTCTATTTTTCAAGTGCGTATGTCGTACGTACTTACTTTCCGAAGTACGTGCACCTCTCTCGTTCGTACTTCTTGAAAATTATTTTTTGTTCAAATACTCTTTGTCAATTATTGTACGTTGCGAACCTAAAAAAGTTTGCTTCGAAGGTTGAAGACAAAAAGCTATAGAGGTATAATGCAACAGAAAAGAAATTTGTTTGGTAAATTACAAATATGGATTACGATTTTTATTATTTAGAAAAAACAGCGCCCCGCGGTTTCACTCGCGTAGTTCCCGATCCCGTTATTTTTTCGAGATAAAAAATAGATTATGATGTTCCAGACCATTATCTATCCATGTACCAAATTTTATCCAAATCCCGTCAGTACATTTTGCGTGAAACACTAACATACATCTACTAACGACTACAGTACTAAGTACTAACTGGGTCCGCTGACTGTATCTTTCTCGCTCGGGCACACTCGGCGGTCCCGAGTTCACCCGAACATTTCACCTCACAGCTTTTTAGATCAGTCTCACTTTCAGCCTACGGAACAATTTGTGCGGTACGCCAAAATAAGTTTTACACACACGTGTGTACCGCTGATAAATACCCATTCTTTTTTTCTTCGCATTAACGCAATACACTTGACCATAAAAGCACAATGCTACGCAGCTATTTGAACATGAAGAGTCCTTATCACTGTCCAGCACTGTATTGCGCTCGTCGCTTATTCTATCTGTGTCGCATTAAAAAGAGGTTATATCTATCATATCGCCATGTTCTATCTATTGTCATGCATATTACAGGCGTGTATAATGGTTGACACACGTTAATGATATAGATATCACGTGTCATCCCATCATTTGTAGAGCACCTCACGACAGCCTCTCCAAAACGGACAGAGTTTCTCAAACATGAAGCTTCATCAGTACCTTGATTCACGACATAATTGGATTGATCTAGACAAGGAATCGAAGTTCTCGATCTTTGCCTTATCCGTTTTAAATTACAGAGAAACGGATTGGCATTCCGAATTAGAATCGCTCGGATTGCGTTGTGAATCAATACCCTGATCCCACATTGTGTTAAGCTATCAGGGTTGTTCACTATACTAATATTTTTATTTACGGAACATTTACCATAGTTATATGATGAACCAAGGTCCTATAATATTATATCCAATATTTCGTTGTAGTTACATGTACCACGTTTATGAGTAAACTGGCGACTGGAAGGTTTAAAAAAGAAGCCCCAAAAAGCCTCGTGTTCTAGCTGAAATTTTGCAAGCACGTGTAAATTGCATGATAATAATATAAATAAAGCATATCATGATGCTGTGCTGGGGCTGGAAGGTGACCAAAGGAACTTCGCAATGAAACGACTCATCCTCATCGAGTTTGGACCCGTATGATCCGTCTTGACGAGTACTCTGTTGCTAGATGGTAATTAGGGTCTGATGATGGACTTGGAAGATGACCATAGGAACTCAATAATTAAACGACATCACCCAATCGAGTTATGCTAGTTTCATTCGTCTTTACGAGTACCTACTTTGGTACCTACTAGATTGTGTGACTGTTTTGTGACATCAGGGTCCGATTATGGAGCTGGAAGATGATCATAATTTACAACTTTTTAATTCGTTTAATAAGTAACAGCTAATTTTTATTTTATTTAAAGTAAAGTTTTTGAAGTGAAAATTTGTTTTGGCGCGCAGACAGATTTTTCGTGGGCTGTGAATTGAATTCTAGCGTCACGCTCAGAAATGATAAGAAATCTTCGTGTAAACTCGGGATCATGGCCATGCTCATGGCCACACCCTCAGGTTTCACCCGTGTGGTTTTCAAAGTAAGCTATCAAATTCTGAGTTATAAGTTTTCACTTCTATCGGCAGTTCCTATGACAGCCATTTTTTTTTAATTTGTATATATTACCAAGATAAGTAGATGTTGTCACGTACGACATAACTACGATAAATATTGTACTTCAGGTTGTAAAACTTTGAGAACCCCAGGCATAGATAATGGCTGTCATCTATCTTCACACTGCATAGATAACTTCTCCGTGCCTTTACGGTATCCAAGTTTCCATGAAACACGTCACAACAAATACACCAATGAGGAATGTTACCCCTATCTCACAGCGAAAACGGGCCTTGTATGAATAAATCATTCCGAACTGAAACGCGGATATACGCCGCAATGGCCATAAACTTTGTTTTCAGTTCCCCCTTCGCCTCAAAACCCATAGCTTCAGATTTCTTGTCCCTTTTGTAAGCACCATTATCGGAAAACTCGGCGCGTTCCGACAATACACAACGTACCTATACGGTCTTAAATATTACTTAAAGAAGGCCAATTTAGACAAAAGGAAAACAATCGCACGCCTGGGAGTTACGGTTCTAGGATCAGCCAATTACGGAGTGGAATGACGGGGCAAACCGTTCGTGCATTGAGAATTTACTTTAGATAGCAGCTATTTTCATACGTAACATGAAGGGGCTAAGACCCAAAACGGAAAAAAGGATTAGTTGTTTTAGCTGTTAGGCTACTAAAGCTGTTGGGAACAAAATTGAGGGTCTAGTGTGATGTATTGGAGTAAACAGTCGCTACGTTGCCTTTTCCATCTCCGTTAAAAATAAAGGTGTAGGAAAATCCATCACGGGCAGTGAAGCGTACGCCTGTTGATTGAACGCCATATTCGCCCTACTCGCCGGCTGCCCTCGATCCATAAACAACGCATAGGTAAGTAAGTATAGTCCGGAGTGTGTCGCGTTGTATATGTAAAAGATATTGGGACCTGGGCAGTGTATTTTTCACACACAACACAACTGTCCAAAACAGGGGTGTTTCTTTAAAGTAAAGGCTTCTTTAGTGTCGCTGGGAATTTGTTGAGATGACAAAAAACCTCCGAACTCGTGACACTGTAAACGTTACCGACACCGCGGTATATAAGTATGTATACGTCGCCGTAATATTGTAAATACCGTCGGATTATAATGAAACTTCGTTAGATTATAAAGTAACCTAACGTCTGCTTAGGCAACGTATTCCAAGGTTATGGCATTAAGGTTTATCTAGCAATGTTTGTTAATTCCACTCCTCGATTCAGAAAATGTTGTTAAAGCTGTAGTTTTTGCGAATATAATAAAGATTCCTCTCTCTTTCTTCCTAGCTATACAGCCCACATGGTGGAGGGGTCAGCCTTCCTGCTTTTTCTTCTCCACTTCGCTCTATCTATGACACCTATCATTCCTAATTTATAAAAATATTAGTTTAAAAATTAATTGTCTTCGTGGCTTACGAGGGTCAAACTGAAAGTTCTTAGAAAATCAAAAACTGATTACATTAGCCAGTTATTAGTTTTATTATATCTTTTCAAAATATTGTCCATTCACGTCAATACACCGCTGCATGCGATGGAACCACTGGGAAAAGCACTTTGCCCACTAGTCCTTAGGGGTCTCTTCAATGGCATCGCGATACGCAGCCACCGCTTCTTCAGCATTCATAAACCGCTTTCCTTTAAGTTTTTCTTTAATTTTTGAAAATAAATAAAAATCACAAGGCGCGAGGTCGGGGCTATACGGCGGGTGACCCAGTAATTCAACGTTTGATGTCGCCAAATAGTCGATCGTTTGCTTGGCGGTGTGCGATGAGGCGTTGTCGTGGTGAAGGAGGATCCTACTGCGAGGTCGTTTCTCTCGAACTTTTTCCAAGACAAGTGGCAAACAATTGGTAGTGTACCATTCTACAGAAACTGTTTTTGATCCTCTAACACAATTGTTGCGAAATGACCTATCCTTCCAAAGAACGAGGCCACCATTTTTTCCCCCGCACTTCGATCTCTCTTCACTTTAGTTGGCAACTCCTCGAAAGGAAACACCCACTGAGCAGATTGTCTTTTGGTTTCAGGATCATAACAGTAAATCCAGCTTTCGTCACCTGTTAGTATGTCGAACACAGCATTTGAGTCACCTCCGTTAAATCTTTCAATCATTTTACGGCACCAATCCACACGATGGAGTTTTTGAGCCTCAGTCAAATTATGAGGTATCCACCGGGCGCAAAGCTTCCTGACCGCTAAATGCTCGTGTAGGATTTTGTGCACTTGACTCATACCGATGCTTAAGCTTGTCCGAATCTGCTGATAGGTCACTCTTTTGTCAGTCTCTATCATACGCCGCACAACACAGATGTTATCTTCAGTCGTCGCCGTAGAAGGCCGTCCTCACGTAAATCATCAGTGAGATTAGTGCGACCACGTTTAAACTCATTAAACCAGTTGTAAACAGTCGCACGAGATGGGGCTTCATCGTGAAAGGCCAATCGTAGTCTATCATAACTTTCTTGTTGACTTAAATCACATCGAAAGTCATAAAAAATCATTGCACGAAAATTTTCTCGTGTTAAATTCATGTTGACGTGACACAGACAATTTTCAATTTGCCGCCAAATCGTAAAACAAATGACAAATGAATGAAGTATATATTCAGTAATATTGGCAAAGAGTTCTATTTTCAAATTATAGAATTATTTTTTTATTATATTGTTTATAAGTGGCCAGTTCTAAGAACTTTCAGTTTGACCTAAATTAAATTATAGTCCCTATTAATACGAGTATTATACATAATATATGAAAGTTTGTGGAGATGCGTAGATGACTTTGTTACTGTTTCGCGTAAAAATTACTAAAGAGATCTGGTGGAAATTTGAAATAAAGTATAATCTGACTTTATATATATACTACATATATATATATATACTTTAATATATATATTTACATCCTACAATCTTTTTGGCGTCATGCACGTCGGGCATCGTTACGACGTCCTCCGGTTCCTCTTGCTTATTTTAACATCTCTTAATGAATATTGCTTAGTTTTTCGATTTCCAGCTCCGTGGGATACATCGTTTTCTGATAATTTTATTTTTCGCGATATTCCTCTTACGTTCGTGCCGCAACATTTTTGAACCCCGAACCATGGTCATTAATTATAAACGTCCTGGATATATTGATCTTGATTTACCAATGGCATCGACTATTTAGCGTCTGCATAGGATAAACGGCATTTGTGAGTGCGACGTTGCCAGCTAGTTTAGATTTACTTTCTCTTTCTTTTACTTCAATTTCGTAAGATCTAAAGTTATACGGATGCCCGATATTTTTATATTCTTTATTATTATCTATCTACAAATTTATTCTCACAATGTTAAGGTATTGAAATTGTTATAAGGCGTCTTGTTGTGAATGATCACAGATGAATGAATTGTGTGATAAATGTATGTCACACTTCCACGAAAGTGTCCATTCCATTGTTACTTGTTAGTAACAATGGATTTTGACAAAGTTTAGTAAACAATTACTTAATAAGATAAAAAAAGATTAAGCTCCTATTTATAAGATTTTTACACCAATAATCGCAGGTAGTATCTAGAATAACAAGCATAAATGTAGATGTACATGTTTGTTTAGTCATATTTTTTTCTTAATTTAAGACAAGTAGGTACGTAATAACCTCATTTGTGGATCAACAAAGTGTAGATAAGATAAAATCGGGATTGTATCCTGCCATGGACTGAACCAATATTATATATAGACGTCTAATGTAATATACGGACGTCCAATATGATATACGGACGTCCAATATCTATATACGGACGCCTAATAGTTATATACGGATGTTCAATAGCCTGGCCACTTTAATTATAAAAATACGGCACTCTGTGAAGCAGTTATGTTTGGCAACGAGCTACTGTATGGTAGAAATACTGCTACCAATCGTGTTGCGCCATACTGGTTTATTCCCATTTGTGTCCACACATTTATCCCAAGTAGAAACAAACGGGTGCTGAGTTTCTGAGAGCGGGTGGAAAACGGTTACATAAAGTCCTTCAGAAGCTGTTCTACTCCGTCATACTTGACGGTAATACGCCAGAAGCGTGGAGCTGAAGTGTGGTGGTGCTCTTCTACAATAAAGGTGACATCACTTTGTTGAAGAACCCATCTCACTTCTGAGCCACGTTTATAAGTAATCACGAATCGTCTCGCACGCAGGTTTGACGACTTCCTGCCCAAACCAAACAAACAAGCCGGTTTCCGAAAATATTGGTAGACGATTCACCCACAACACCATCTGACCCCAAACTAAGCAAAGCTTGTACTATGGCAGCCAGATAGCTGATATAATACTTACAAAATACCATAGTACGAGTACCACAGACCATATCCATACACTTCGGCAGATTATACAGAAAACCGACGAGTATAATCGGCTACTATGTATAGCGTAGGTATATCGAAGTGTTGAAGTGTTTATACAACAAAGCCACCATGTCTATCCGTCTTCAGGACCAATGCACAAATCCGATCCAAATGCAAAAAAAGGGAGACGGAGACGTTATCTCTCCGAAACTGTTCACCTCTCTCTCTCAGGATATTTTTAAGCTTTTTAACTAGAATGGATATGGTATCAACATTAATGGCAAATACATCACCCACCTTCGATTTTGCCGACGATATAGTCATTATGGCTCAATCGCTAGATGACTTTGGCTCAGTGCTCAGAGACCTCAATACTGTCACTCAATAGGTAGGGCTAAAAATGAACATGGGTAAGACACAAAATCATGTCAAATGCCCATGTTGCACCCATACCGGTCCATGTTTGAAACGGCAGTATCGAAAGTGGCGACCATTACGCTTATCTAGGGCAGATGATCCAGTTAGGCAGATCAAACTTTGACAAGGAGGTCAGCCGACGAATCCAACTCGGATGGGCAGTGTTTGGCATCACATCTTCTCGTCAGAAATATCACAAACTCTCAAGGCGAAAGTTTACAATCAGTGTGTGTTACCAGTGATGATATATGGTACTGAGACGTGGTCGCCAACTATTGCATATTGGCATGATATGCAAACTCAAAGTTGCGCAACTGGCAATGGAGAGAGCTATGCTTGGAATTTCACTGACACGGCAAAACCTGCAACGAGGAAATCCGCAGAAGAACGAAGGTCATCGTCATAGCTTTTAAAATTAGCAAGTTGAAGTGGCAATGGGCAAGCTGCAGATGATGATGTATAGCGTATATGGGCTATGAGAAAGCCTTCGATTTCATCGAAACCTGTGCTTCAGTTTTACCAGCGTTGAAGTGTATAACAGCAAAGCCACAATGTCTGTCCGATTACGGGATCAGTCCAGAAAACATATCCAGCTACAGAAAGGCGTGAGGCAGGGAGATGTTATATCTCCGAAACTGTGCACACCTGTACCGGTTATTGTTGGCAATACAACACTCGGAGTTATTGGCGAATACGTTTACCTAGGTCAAAAGATCTAAATAGGTAGATCCAACTTCGACAAAGAGGTCCAGCGAAGGATCCAACTCGGATGGGCAGCGTTCGGGAAACTTCGGCCCATCTTTGAGTCCAAAATACTCCAATTCCTAAAGACAAAAGTATTTAAGTAGTGCTTGTTGCCCGTGATGGCTTATGAACCTGAAACGTGGTCCTTAACTGTGGGCCTCAACACGAAACTCAAAGTTACACAGCGAGCTTTGGAGAGAGCTATGTTTAGAGTCTCTCTACGCGACAGAATCCGTAATGAAGATGTTCGCAAAAGAACGAAAGTGGCCGACATAGCTCAGAATAAGAAAGCTGAAGTGGCAATGGGCTGGCTACATCGCTCGCAAAATTGACAACCGATGGGGAAGAAAGTTTCTCGAGTGGCGACCATGAACCGGAAGACGCAGTGTTGGACGGACTCCCACTATATGGACAGATTACCTCACAAAGGTCGCTGGAAACCACTGGTTGCAGGTTGCGCAGGACCGTTTGTTGTGGAAATCTAGGGGAGAGGCCTATGTTCAGCAGTGGACGTCTTGCGGCTGATGATGATGAGAGATGACGAGGGACAAATGGGAATTACTGGCAGTATGAAGAAATATTTTTAAACAATTTCTCTTGACGTCTCCGGTGGGAAAATATCTCACTGGATTTGAATTGGACATCCATATATAGCAATTGGACGTCCGTATACAGCTATTGAGCGTCCGTTTATAGCAATTGGACGTCCGTATATAGCTATTGAGCGTCCGTATATAGTAATTCGACGTCCGTATATAGCTATTGAGCGTCCGTATTTAGTAATTGAACGTCCGTATATAGCTATTGAGCGTCCGTATATAGTAATTGAACGTCCGTATATAGCTATTGAGCGTCCGTTTATAGCAATTGGACGTCCGTATATAGCTATTGAGCGTCCGTATATAGCAATTCGACGTCCGTATATAGCAATTGGACGTCCGTATATAGCTATTGAACGTCCGTATATTTCTTCTCTTTATCGTCGACGCTCAATTTTAGCACGTATATTGAGTCTAAGGCTAAATTAGCCACCAAAAACTAGGTATTCTCTCAAAGGTGCAAAGATACCATTCAGATAGACATATAGATTCAATTCTGAACAGTTGCTCACGTTAAATAAAGCACAGATACGCTCCTGTATGGTGTTCGCATCTTTGGGATGGATCGGCTAGGCATCAGCTGGAGACTTTGGAATCGATTGAGAGACGTGCCGAAAGGCTCATAGGCAATGCCACTCTTGTGCGTAAAAGACTCCAAAGTCTTGATCATCGCCGCAAAATTGCTAGCTTATCGGTTTTATACCGGTTATACTTCGGAGAGTGTGCAATTGATCTACATGATCTAATACCACCTTGTCCTTTTTTCTATCAGACTTCTCGTATCTCAAAAAAGCGACATCGTTCCATGGTTGATGTTACGAAAACACCAACGAAGAGATTTGACTCCAAGTTTGTGACAAGAGCGTCTAGGTTGTGGAATGCGTTGCCTCAGTGAGTTTTCCTTTATAGTTACAATATTGGTGTCTTCAAATCGAGAGTGAATCGTTTTCTTCTAGGTAAGCACGCTCCATTGTAGATTGCATCGTCACTTAACATCAGGCGAGATGGTGGTCAAGTGCAAACCTATTAAATAATAAAAAAATGGCAATTGGACGTCCGTATATAGCTATTAAGCGTCCGTATATGATATTATTTTTCTTTTCCGAAGTCCTCGATAATTCATCTTCTATCTACATCTAATACATTCCAATGATACATCATTTATTTTTTGCAACTTTTTGAAAGTTTAAATAAAGTCGGACTTCTAATAATACGCAACGCTTACAACTCCACCTACGGCGAATATTATTTGTTTGATTTCATACCGTGATAAATATTATGTGATCTATTGTTGCGAGCTGGCAACGTCGCAGTTGTGGACGCCAAATACGCGGATCCATAGTCAGGAAATCTCCGAGTTATACGGCTGTGAATATACGCGCGACAGCAGCGCCTCACCTGCGCTGAGATTTCGTCGCGAACTTCTTAATATATTGTTGAATCCATTTTGGAGTTTTTTTGGCTTCTATCGATATTTGTCCTACGGCTAGTCAGGACCGATAGGACGTAAATGGCAATGGCTATAAAAGTGGCGTCCAGTATGCGGACGCCAAAAGCAGGTGGACGCCAGTTTAAATGCACTTTTTCCTTCAGAGGACGGATAATTGTTTGGAGGATGTAAATATATATATATACTTTATATATATACTTTATATCTATAATCTGAAATATGACATTTTTTAGCGCGGAAAAATACGAGAACTCTCGTTGGACGAGTCAAGCCCAAGGGAGGCTGCTAGTTGAAGCATATTTATTTCTTTAATTTTATAGGTTTATACGTGGCCACCATGACGTGTCGTGACATACGACTTGCTCTCAACCTTCTTGAATTCTATGAAGACACGTTACGTCTCACTCGTTAGATAATTTAGCGATTACGGGGTTTATGTTCAGTTGTCAGGCGGATGTCACTAGCAGTCTGCGGATGACATTTTCAATTGACCTTTATAGTCACAGTGTAGTGTTCAGTAATACTAAGCTAGTACTTAAGTTCGTTTTACTTTTTTTTAGTGATAGGACTTTTTGTAGAGTTCGCCTGTGGAAGTACCACACACCTTTGCCAGTTATTATTCCAAGCCGTTCTGTGAAAACATCACTGCATTCCGGGCAATGTTTCCAGTTTAATTACGGGGCATAGAGGTATAACATCTTAATTCTCTAGGTGACGAGCGCAGTGCAGTGCTAGGTAATGATTTGGGCTCTTCATGTTTCCATAACTAGGTACGTGTCACTGTGCTGTTATGGGCAGGCATGTTGCTTACCATCAAGCACTTACCCTGCTCATCTCGTCACTATACTATTATTGTTGTAATATTTTTGACATTTGAATTATTAAAATAGAATTACATACATACTGTCAATGAATAAATTTACTAAAATGTATTTATGTCAATTAATTTACAAGTCACATTTTATTTAAACTAAGCACATAATAATAAATTATTAAGATTATAATATTACTTAAAGTAAAAAAAAATGTTTATTGCTCATTAACGTTGAAACGACTGTACGGCTCGGGTTGGAGTTTTGTACACAGCTAGAATAGTACATAGGCTATTTGTTATATCCCGGAAAAATAACGGGAACGAAAACTACGCGAGCAAAACCGCGGGCCGCTGCTAGGAATGTACGAGTAAATAGTACATACATGTAAATTCCATAAATGTAAGTATACCAATAAAAATGAATTTATGATGTAAAACACCAGAATAGACATATATCATATAAATAAAGTCCAAGTAATTTTTGTTTCAAGAACAAAATTAAAAATTTTGATTAACCCCCGACTACCTCGGTTTTGTAATCTGTACAACATTCTACTAGTAAAGCCCTTTCATTTGATACCCATATTAAGGGAGTTGTGAAAAAATAAATGTATTTCGCCATGTTTTTGGTAGCGGCCATCTTGGATTTGAAATTTGTTATAGTGCAAAGTATTCTACTAGTCAAGCCCTTTCGTTTGATACCCATATTGAGGTAGTAGTGAAAAAAATAATATAATTCGCCATTTTGTGGTGGCGGCCATTTTGGATTTGAATTTTTTTTATAGTGTACAGTGTTCTACTAGTCAAAACCTTTCATTTGATACCCATATTGAGGTAAGTTGTGAAGAAATATTTTGTCCGCCATTTTGTGGAGGCGGCCATGTTGAATCGATATTAACCAAACATAGCTAAGAACACCCGTACGGATATTATCTTTCAAATAGAAAAAACCGCATCGAAATCGGCCTCTACGGTGCCACAGACAGACACACACACACACAGACAGACAGACAGACAGGCATCGACGTCAAACTTATAACACCCCTTTTTTTGGTCGAAGGTTAAAAAAAAAGTGTCTACAATTTTTTTCATACCTCACACGAGGAAAACATAACGAACATGATTGTACAAATGACACTTGAAATACATATGTTTACGCAAATAAACCTCATTTAATTTAATTTCAAGCTGTAATTTGAAGGTTATATTTCCTTTCATTAAATACAGGGTTACTGGTAATCAGCCAGCATTCGTTTTCGGGCTTGTTCTGTATATTTAAACAAACAACTTTTCTTAAAACACAATGCATATAAAAAGTGTTTGTTCCCCTCTAGAGCACTATTTAGCGGCTTTTTAGTGTATATTCACTTCGGCACATCATTTATTGAGCGTCAAAAAGCGCACGTGATCTAGTTACGAAGAGTTAGAGTGCTTTTAGACCGGGCAAATACATTTTTTTTCTTTGTAGGGGAAAAAAGATAAGATTTCTTATAAACTTTAGAACAAAAGTTACTACGAACAAAAACAAAAAACGTATTTTTTTATTTATTTAAATTAGCCACTCCACAGACTCCGGGGTCCGTGATCTTTGTCATTACAATTATATTTATTTTTTACACATTTCTTGGATAAGGAGAAGAAGAGGAAAATAGGAGGGAGTTGGGTACATTTAAAATCTAATTCTAGTGCTCGCCTGTAGAGCCGATCACTACCGGTTGGTATCCGCTAGTAATCGACTCGACATCGAGTGTTTGCCTAATTGCCTTTTGCCATTTGCCTAAGCTGCCTCCTCCCGGCCCAGAGCCTCCACAAAGGCCGCATTTCTGTCCCTGATGGCCATCTGTAGGTTGAAATCTCGGATGGTCTTCGGTGATGCAGCCCACGCTCGCCGCACGAACCGACCGATGGCGTCGTCGGTGTCGTCAGCGTAGTATGTGAAGGTCCGTGTGCCATGAGATTGCAACAACCGCATGGGGTACGCTCTCGTGCAGCTTCATGTTTGCCTTGGTTTTGATTGCGATTACCGATTCGTATGCTAGTCCCTGAGCTTCATGGATGGTAAGGACGCGTGACCCGGTGCCTGACCCATAATCCTAGTTTGTCAGGGTCTCCTTCTCCTCTTGAGTGTGAACTAAAAAGAGGATGTTTGGTAGGTTGTTGGGTATTTGCGCTCCCTTATATCTTCTCTGCTCTAGGGACTTTATACGGGGCGCTGAGGAGTACATACCGGACAGACAGACAGACAGACAGAAACTCTTTATTATGCACACCAGTAAATTATAAACACTTAAACAAAAAAACAATAACTTAATATCTAGTGCCATAAATGGCGGCCTTATCGCTAAAAGCGATCTCTTCCAAGCAACCATTAACAGCAGGAAAACATTAAAAAAGAATACAGTGAGGATAGAGTGCAAAAGTAAGAACATGAGAAAAACAAAAATAATGTGACGTCACGTATCTTAGTAGACTACTTAACAATATTTTACACATATAATTTAGATACTGAAATAAAAATACATATAATAATAAAATATAAATAAACATACATAAATATATGTACATACAATGGTAGTGATCATTCAGGAAACAAATAAGAAGTAAGATGAATTCAAGAGATTAATTCAGAGAGATAGTGTTTTTTTAATCTGAGCCTTGAAGGAGTCTAAGCTCTGCGCACGCCTAATACCCACCGGAAGAGCATTCCAGAGGCAACCGCTCTCACGCAGAACGAAGACCCACAGAAGGAACTTGTGTGAGATGGAGTGGACAGAAGAAGATTATTAGATGACCTAAGATTGCTGGAGTGAGTATCACAAAGAAATACGAAACGAGAACTAAGATAAGTGGGAGACAAGGGATTAAAAAGTGTATTATAAAAAAGAGATAAAATATGTGTATCCCGGCGAAGCCTAATAGGGAGCCACTCGAGTTTTTTACGGAACTGCGAAACATGGTCGTACTTTCGAAGGCCGAAAATAAACCGGATACAAAAATTCTGGAGACGCTCGAGTCTATCAAATTGCTCCTGGGTTAAGTCGAGGTAACATGTATCCGCATAATCCAAAATAGGTAGTAAGAGAGAATGTGCTAACGCAACTTTAGTAGCCGTACCGGAGTATATTTCCATTAGCGCATATGCGACGTCCATTGGGTTTCGATGTGTGCAGAGCAACTCCTGGCTGATCTTTGTTACCAGGTTCGGGCGATGATACCTCATTTTGAAGAGATTTTCCCTGTGGATATAAGGCAACTGATTGACGTATCCAATGAGGACAATGTCACCAACACCAGACAGCCTTGAAGCTATCACAAAAAACGTATTTAATGTACTTAACATCCCCTTGAAAGGATACAGGCTGATTACCAATAACCCTGTATACACAAGTACAAAGGATAGAAAGAAACGACGCTTTGAGGACGAATGATGGCCACCAGAACATCATTCCGTAGCGTCAAAGCCTGCAGGAAGATCGGAATACAGCGGTATCCCACTAGAAGAATGTATGGTTTTGTTTTAGAAGAAAGAGCTACGAAATTAACAGATCAGGTGCAATGTTTCTGCCCGTAAAAAGCAAATTGCTACGCAGTATTTTGATTAAAATATTCTAAATCAACAGTCTAATGTTACACGGATGTATAAAATAATTTATCTCACGAGATAACTAATTTATTTTTGGTCATTATTCATACTACACTATCTGGTCTTATTAGCAAGGCTTATGTAATGGAAACCAGATAGCTAATAAATATACTCGTACATAAATACTTCCAATACATAAAAACACCTAAACACAGAAAAAATATCATAACAGGGATCGAACACACAACCCATCGCCCAGTGAGTAGACTACCGAGAATCATTTAGGTTTCTTTTTGGGGCCAATAACCTCGCGATTCTAATATTTGAAACATCTAGACCGGATTCAGACTATTATTGAGCCGTAGAATAACTACAAAAGATTTTATTGATGTTGAAGACAAGGTAGAATTCGTGACAGCACAAGGCTTCTCATTGACTCCCAAGCCGTGAGTCATTATTAACTTTTGAAGTGTCCTTTGGTGTCAAATGATTCTCTTTCGTTGATTTATTAAAATGAGGTAATAAATAGAGCAGAAAAACTCTGCGATATAAATTAGTACGGGCGCCTTCCTTGACACTTCATAATGAAACCGTCCAAGTGTGAATTTCGTCGGCGTCGAGGGTTCATTATAGACGGCCAAAGCTGGCGCTGTCATGGGAGGGGAGATGTATTGTCTGTGCAACAGCTTAATGGCTATTAAAATTGCTATCTGGACAAATGGGGCTTGAGCTGTTCGTTAAGAATTGTGTTTACTTCGTCTTGAAGCTTTAGAACTTTACACTCATTTAAACAGTTAGTCTAAGATCCCGCTATACAACGACCTTCACCGAGCTGTTTATTGGATGAAAAGTTTTTTATAATATGTAATTTAATATGTTAACAAATATATTGCAAATGGGTTGCCTAAAAAAATTCAGTCCAGAATATGATTAATTAACAATTAAAAATGTTTCGTTTAATATTTCTCTAAAATTGATTGAATTTTAGAAAAAAACTATATAACATAACTTATTATTTTGGCTTTACTCAGTGCTTACGAAATATCATTTCGAAATTCAAATGTTATATAGTTTTTTCTAAAATTCAATCAATATAAGTGAAATATTAAAAAAAAAAAAATATTGTTAATTAATCATATTCTGGACTGAAATTTTTTAGGCAACTCATTTGCAATATATTTGTTGACATATTAAATTACATATTATAAAAAACTTTTCATCCAATAAACAGCTCGGTGAAGGTCGTTGTATAGCGGGATCTAAAAAGTACGTTACGTCAAATAGTAGAGGGAACATCGAGCAATAATTTCCTTATTGCACAAGTTTCAACTCTTCAAAGGCATATGTGAAAATCCTTCAGACAAGCAAGTGCTTTGGGTAACGAAATCGTATTATATTTCACACTTAAAATGTTAGTGTGATTTTTAGTAGTATTTTTTTAATTATAGAGTAACAAAACGAACAGGACATGTGCCTGATGGTAAGCAACATGCCTGCCCATAACAGCACAGTGAAACGCAGCTATTGGAACATAAAGAGTCATAATCATTGCCAAGCACTGAACTGCGCTCGTCACCCGGAGATATAAGATATTTTATCTCTTAGCTTAGTAATTTATCTGGAAACATTGCTCTTTAAACAGGAATACAGCAAAGTAAATGGTGTGGTACTTCCGCATGCGGACTGCAAAGAGAACTACAACACATACCTCTATAATGCCTACAAACGTACATAATATATAACGTAAACGTAAAAAACGTAATGCGTTACGTATATACGTAACAAACGTATAAATGTATTAACTCTATTAAGCCCAACGTTACGGCTACCTGTAACCCACATTGATACATTTAGACATCTAGAACATTACAGATACTACTTATACTAATGCACGTTAACAAAGGAAATGACATGATTGAGCCATTAAAAGCTCGGACAAAGCAGTTTTTCCATTTGATAGAGCTAGAGATAAAGGTCCCATTACATGTTGTCAGTTCCATATATCGAGTACAAAGGAGACAACGGCGGCGGCTATATAACGAGTGGGGGTTTATATACAGGCTGTGTGGTTAGATGACTGAGAATTTCTCAAGAAAATTGCTCTAAGCTGATAAAACCTATGTTTGTATTTTTAGATACACTTTTGACGTCACAACGTCTTATAAATCTATGAATGCTGGCTGCTGTGTTTGCCTGGAAGAAATCGCTTTCAGCGATAAGGCCGCCTGTTGTAGCACTAGACTAGCTGTTATTGTTTTTCTTTGTCTGTAAATCTGATTTTCTTTTGGTGTGAACAATAAAGAGTATCTATCTATCTGTTGTAAAAGTGTCAGTTTTCGCGCGGAAGAAGCGATAGGCTTACGACCGGCCTAAGCGTTCGGCTTGTGACGCATCTATATAATACGCAGACGTTATTACGCAAAATTACTGTTCTTAAACCGACTTTACAGACAAGCATTTTTTTCAAGTCTAGTATACATACATCTATTACTCGTTTTATACTGTATACCTAACTAATCCGTTGTAATATTTGCCCATTTCGGCATTCAGCAAACATGTCCTGCCCGAAAAGCGATATTAATATGTATTTTATTGTACGTGTTTTGCCTACTATAATTATAATTTTGACATGTTTTGCTTGATTAATTAATTATTCTTATTGTGGTGGAGTGGCCAAAATCGAATATTGACTGTGTCACCTCATACAAATTAATTTGGATTTAATTTTCATGTTATATCAAATTCAAAGAGACTAAACTGAGGTAAGTTTTGTAAAAGAATGGTTAGAGTGTGGTTATTAATATTACTTAAATTAGAAATGTCAAAGTTTGGATGTTTATTACTCAATCACGTCGCAACGGCTAACCGGATCGGAATACAATTTAGAACACAGTTTACAGTCTGGACTAACACATCTATTCATAGCGGTAAAAGGAACGTGTACTACGCGGGTGAAACCCGGAGGGCGTTGCTAGTAATAATCTATTACTATGTATCTTATACTTTTAAACGAGCAATTCTTGTAGGTATATATGTATATATAGAATCTGAATCTCGGAAACGGCTCGAACGATTTTCATGAAATTATGTATACAGGGGGTTTCGGGGACGATAAATCGATCTAGCTAGGTTTTATTTTAAAAAACGCCGTTTTATGCGCGTTTTTGGACAATGAAAAACTGTTACGTAAAGATTAGAATGCGACGGTAAATTTCGCAATGCCGCGCGACAGTATATTAGCTCAGTCGGGAAGATGGGCGGTTATAATATGGGAGGTCCGGGTTCGGATCCAACCGGCCGCCTTCCTTTTTTCAAGTTTTGTTTTTTTTTGAGAAAATCAGTACGTATCTAAGAACCGAGCAACGGTCTCGCTCGGTCACCCAGGTGCTATATAGTAATGCTAGTCCAAATCGTAATGACTATCAAAAAACGCAGTTCAACAAAGCCTTTATTACAGCTAGTACCGTTGTAGCTCTTCATGAGCAAGCGCATTGAAGGTCGTGGCCGAAGGTTGGACGTCTTTTTAAAGCAGATAACAAGGTCTCCAATGATGACTGAATTTAGAAGCGAAGAATAAGCAAGCAAGCAAGCATAGCTTTTTTATTTTTTTAAAATATTTTATAGTTTACACTTGACCGCCATCGCTGCGGTCTACGATGAAGCGTGTTTATCTAGAAAAAACCGATTCACTCTCGATTTGAAGACACAAAGATTGTAACCACCGGGGAAATCCCACTCAGGCAAATATTCCACAGCCTAGACGTTCTTATCACAAAAGTAGAGTCAAATCTCTTCGTTCATGTCTTTGGAACATCAACCATGAAACGATGTCGTTTTTTCAAGCTACGAGCATTCCGATAGAAAAAAGGGCAAGGTGGATTAGATCGTGCAAATCAGTCGCGCACTCTCCGAAGTGTAAGCTAAGCTATAGCTTAGCAAAAATAAAGGTTTTAACCACTAAATGTAATCAACAGCAAAACTAATGTTTTCCTTATTTGGCAAAGTTAATTAATAGATATGTTCAAAGATATATTGGATGGTTCACCAAACTAATCAACTGAGAAAAGCCATCAGTTTTGGAAAGTCAGTGAAGTGATGAAATCCGTGAATTATCCCGAGATGTCTGTAGCTCTATCGCATCACTAATTATAAAGTAAGAATAGGTATCATCTTCGCTTATATGTCTACATATTATGTGGCAATTACAAATTGCGAGAGTTTCACTATCGGACGTGAAACGAAACAAATTTTTGACATATTTAAAGCAGTAATGTGCAAACGTTACTGTATGCCGGTTTGAAGGGCAATGTTTCCAGATAAATTACAGGGCTTGGAGATATAACATCTAAGATCTCTGGGAGACGAGCGCAGTGCAGTGCTAGGTAATGATTATGATTCTTCATAATGTTTATAATGTAACATGAGAAGACTGTTAGTCTTCTCGTGACTACGGCGGTTGTAACGCTGCCGAAATGTAATATAGGTATAGGTAGGTATTTAAACAATGAATTAAATCGTGATTAAGTCCTGTACATTATAAACATTATGTGTTCAAATCGCGAAAGCTTAAAAACAATATGATTCTTCATGTTCCAATAGTTGCATGTCACTGTGCTGCTATGTGGCAGGCATGTTGCATCAGGCACATGTCCTGCTCGTCTTGTTACTATTTATTAAAAAAATAAAATTGGTGATGTATATTAGAAAGTAACAACACTTTAAATCTTTTGTTAGTTTTCATGATATTGGCACTTGGCGGTTTAAATTAATTGGTAAAAAATAGTCCCATGTACTACAGACTGATGTCATAAAAATGTAAGTTCCCACGAAAATTATTTGTGTGATGAATGATGAATGTGGTATTTCTTCGATATCCAAGTGTTTCCATTATTCATGAGTTTGTATTTTTTACGATTAAATAAGTATTATATCAGCTAACTGGTTGTCATAGTACAAGCTTTGCTTAGTTTGGTGCCAGATAGTGTTGTATGAGAACTGTCTGCAAATAATTAAATACTAGACAAATAATAACGTACAAATAACTTTATTCACTTTTGACGTTGTACAGGTGTACTCCGCAGCCCTTTATATTATGGTAATATGGCAAATAACTCATAAACTAGAGTATGTACTGGGCGTCTAGTCTTGTGCCTAAGAAAGCTGGTTTTGAGTGACTTATAGCGTCAGTGAGAGACAGGTAAAGGTCACGTGGAAATACGAAATTTGGAGAGCGTATTTGCAAATTTGTTGCAAAAATGATCTTAAGTTAGGCTAATTTACTAACAGCCCGGACTGACGAACGTCTAGGCGTAGACTAGATCACTTTCGAAAGCAATTATAACGACTCTGATTTTAAACGGGTCATTTTTGTATATATTTATTTACCACAAAGTATTTCAGTATAGTTTTGCAAAACTAGACGCAAACTGTGTAAAAAGTTTTAAAAACATGACTGATATTGGATAATGGTCATTCAGAGTGTCTGAAAACTAACATGGCTATTACACATGCACTCTCGTATGATATAGTATTTATATTTAGTAACTTAAGTTGGACGGGACTCACTATATCATACGTGAGTTACCCGTGTTTTCATTTAAAACTCAGAGTGTTTTTTCAAATTTGTAATTTTTGACGTTACATCTGTAAATAATGAATACTACTGAAATGATAAGATAAAAATATTTTTATAGTTTAATAGTACGGGTAGTTTAATAGA
Source organism: Ectropis grisescens (assembly GCA_017562165.1). Taxonomy (NCBI): domain Eukaryota; kingdom Metazoa; phylum Arthropoda; class Insecta; order Lepidoptera; family Geometridae; genus Ectropis; species Ectropis grisescens. The sequence goes on from CM029771.1 coordinate 25,427,813, forward strand.
CACTATAAAAAATGAGATAGATATATTGGAAACTGGAAGACCAGGACATGTTGTGCAATGAGCAATACCCCGTCCATAACAGCACAGTGTCCCGCAGCTATTGGAACATGAAGAGTCGAAGAAATCACCCCAAGATTTAAGATACCCTACACTCTGTAATTTCTCTGCAAAATTGTCTTTCAAACCGGAAAAAATAATGGAAAGTGTAGTTTGACTATTCCTACAAAGGGGATAAAATCCACTGCACATTTTGCTGCGAATACGTCCGCCTACGAGCGCAGTTAATTCGACGACAAAACTTCGATTATTATACAAACGCTGCGTCACACTTTATCCATTTTACGCCTCAACGGCCGATGGAAGTGAAAAATAAAATAAAAGCCCCACAGTGAGCATTATTGCCCAATAAATATTAAAATACATGTGGCTCACTTCGCCCGGGTTTACTGCGGCATTATGCTTAACCTTTGGAAGCGACTACTTCGTCTTGAATATAATGGCTGTATGGTACATTTCTGACAACAAGACGGCACCGGACTGCCCTCGATAGGGCTATTATTTTCGCTGTGGTAAGGTGAAAGTTCATTCTTCTAGGATCATTTGAGATTTATGATTCGAGACGGTATGATTTAACCGCGTTTCAAAATATAGCGTATCGAATTTTATTTCTTTTTTTTAAAACTTTTATAGGTGTACACTTGACCGCCATCTCGCCTGATGTTAAGTGACGATGCGGTCTACGATGGAGCGTCTTTTAAGAAAAAATCGATTTACTCTCGATTTGAAGACACAAAGGTTGTAGCCAACGGGAAAACCCTATTCTACACAGCCTACACACGTTCTTTTCACAAAGTAGAGTCAAATCTCTTGGTTCGTGCCTTTGGAACATCAACCATGAAACGATGTCGCTTTTTCGAGCTACGAGCATTCCGATAGAAAAAAGGGCAAGGTGGTATTAATCATGCAAATCTGTCGCACACTCTCTATCTCTAGAGCTATCACTGAGAGCTTGGTAAACCTACGGAGCTACAGATTTCTTCGTAGTACTCTCGTAGACATGGTAAAACGCTCCAGCAAATTTTTTAATTGACAATATCAGAAACAAATGTTCGGAATACGGCGGTAAGAGTGTCTATTTATTAAAATGTGAAATAAAAACTTATAAACATAAATACGGGGACGGAGATATAAATAACATTTCGCACACTTATAAATTCTATCCTGGTCTCGTGGCTTAGTGGATAGTAGCTCTGCTTGCGAAGCCGAGGGTCGTAGGTTCGATTTCCATCCAGTGCAAATATTAGTGTCATTTATTCTTATGTTTGTACTGTGTCTGGGTGTTTCTATGTAAAATAAGTATGTATTTAAAACTATATAAGCATTATATCAGTTATCTGGCCGCCATGGTACAAGCTTGGCTTAGTTTGGGGTCAGATGGTGTTGTGTGTGAATTTTCCACCAATACTTATAAATTATGTACTGTTTGTATTAATTATGTATTTTTACATATTATTATTTGGTCAGTTGACCAAATTGAAGACCGATAGTGGTAACATCGTCTCGTTGAAGCTCGAGATTTTGGAGGAGATTGAGAGGTTCTATGAACAGTTATACACCTCTACGCAAGCACAACCTGTCGTTAGCATGGCAAAAGACCCCAGAGCCAAGCTGACCCGACACTTTACCGAAGATATCCCGGAAGTCAGCCTGTATGAGATTAGGATGGCCCTCAAACAACTTAAAAACAACAAGGCACCTGGCGACGACGGAATTACGACGGAGCTTCAGAGAGCGGGTGGAAAACCGGTACTTAAAGTCCTCCAGAAGCTGTTCGACTCCGTCATACTTAACGGTAATACGCCAGAAGCGTGGAGCAGAAGAAGTGGTGGTGCTCTTCTTCAAAAAGGTGACAACACCTTGTTGAAGAACTACAGACCCATCTCACTTCTGAGCCACGTTTATAAGTTGTTTTCGAGGGTCATCACGAATCGTCTCGCACGCAGGTTTGACGACTTCCAGCCACCCGAACAAGCCGGTTTCCGAAAAGGCTATAGTACCATAGACCACATCCATACGCTTCGGCAGATTATACAGAAAACCGAGGAGTATAATCGGCCACTATGTATAGCGTATGTGGACTATGAGAAAGCCTTCGATTCCATCGAGACCTGGGCAGTGCTTCAGTCTCTCCAGCGATGCCGCATTGACTATCGCTATATCGAAGTATTGAAGTGTATCTACAGTAAAGCCACAATGTCTGTCCGATTACAGGACCAGTGCACAAAACATATCCAGCTACAGAAAGGCGTGAGACAGGGAGACGTTATATCTCCGAAACTGTTCACTGCCGCGCTGGAAGATGTTTTTAAGCTACTGGACTGGAACGGATATGGCATCAATATCAACGGCGAATACATCACTCACCTTCGGTTTGCCGACGACATAGTCGTTGTGGCGGAGTCGCTGGAGGACCTCGGTGCTATGCTCAGGGACCTCAGTAGAGTATCCCAACAGGTAGGTTTGAGGATGAATATGGACAAGACAAAAGTCATGTCAAATGTTCATGTCTCACCTGTACCGGTTATTGTTGGGAATACCACACTCGAAGTTGTTGACGAATACGTCTACCTGGGTCAAAAGATCCAATTAGGTAGATCCAACTTCGACAAAGAGGTCCAGCGAAGGATCCAACTCGGATGGGCAGCGTTCGGGAAACTTCGGCACATCTTTGAGTCCAGAATACCCCAATGCCTAAAGACGAAAGTCTTTAACCAGTGCGTGTTGCCAGTGATGGCTTATGGAACTGAGACGTGGTCTTTAACTGTGGGCCTCATAACGAAGCTCAAAGTCACACAGCGAGCTATGGAGAGAGCTATGCTCGGAGTCTCTTTGCGCGACAGAATCCGTAATGAGGATATTCGCAAAAGAACGAAAGTGGCCGACATAGCTCAAAGAGTAAGCAAGCTGAAGTGGCAATGGGCAGGCCACAGCGCTCGCAGAACTGACAACCGATGGGGAAGAAAGGTTCTCGAGTGGCGACCACGAACCGGAAGACGCCGTGTTGGACGGCCTCCCACTAGATGGACTGATGGATTAAAAAAAAAACATTACACACACTACACGTATTTGATACACACACATAAATACCTACTGTTTCGTTTATTGTTAAAGTCTGTCGTCAAATTGAGAACAGCTTAATATTGCTATAGAGTCGATTTTCGACAGCTTGGCGACTTCTAGTATAGTTATTATTTATTACTTCGTAATTATGGTAATGCAATGGGCAAGGCAGGAATGTTGCTTACCATCTGGCACATGTTCTGCTCGTCACTCTATACTGTATAGACTCGTAGAAAAAATTGCAGTCATAGGGACTGACGATAGAAGTGAAAACTTTTAACTCAGAATTTGATAGCTCACTGTTGAAACTACGCAGATGAAACCGGAGAATGCTGCTAGTCTGGAATAAATCTTCAAAACACTTTCGTTTAAATAAGTCTTCTAAGCATGACCATCTATCTAAAGCCATGGTCCCGAGTTCACCCGAAGATTTCTTTCATTTATGAGCGTGACGCTTGAGCTCAGTTCACAGCTTATGAATCTGTATGTGGTGCGCCAAAAGCAGCATTCACTTCAAAAATACAGAAGTGTGCGTTCTGAAAGGTGGACAACATTATCGATATAAATCTAGATGTGCTTTGAGAACCTTTAAATTGTTAACAATCTGCGACTCTGGGTTTAGCGCGAGTGGTTTACAACTACCAATCTACGCGACCCCCTAGAATCGCTAGCGCCAAGGTATGTTGTGGTTCTACTTATTTTAATTGTTGACAACGAATAGCGATAGGTATAAACGTCTGGCGTTCACCGCTTCCTACAATCGACAAAAACGGAAAGAGTGAGCTCACTCTTCCCAACGATAACATCATTCCGTGAGCCTGACGTTTGGGAAGGCAAATCCATTGATTTATATTTAAAACAAGCAAACATAGAAATAGTTATGTTTGCTGATGATACATCACTGCTATTTAGAGTTAAACGAGGTATAAACGATTTCAGTGAAATAAATAGAATATTAGATATTGCTTGGAGATGGTTCGAGGCTAATAATTTGGCACTAAATCCGAATAAAACAAAATGCATTAAATTTACGTTATCAAATGTACTCAGCCCTAATCTCAACATAAAGTTACTTGATAAAGCTATAGAACCAGTACATTCTACGGGTTTTTTGGGTATTACTTTGGATGCGAAACTCCAATGGACTCCGCATATTGAAGTATTAGCTAACATACTGAGCTCAGCTGCACATGCGGTTCGACAGATTAGAAAAATATCAGATGTTGCCACCGCTAGATTGGTTTATTTTGGCTATTTTCATAGCGTTATGGCCTATGGGATCCTGTTATGGGGGTCAGCAGCAGATAGAGATTCTGTTTTTATAGTACAAAAACGAGCAATCCGCGCTTTATATAAACTACCAGCGAGAAAATCTCTGAGAAATATTTTTAAGGACATAAACATTTTAACAGCTCCGTCCCTATATATTTATGAATGCATTATGTATGTCAGAGCAAAGCTTTAGTATAATCTCTGAAAAAAAAACCCTAAAGCACATTACAAAAACTTACTAGAAATTCCTAAGTGTAGACTCCAAAAAACACATAATTGTTTTATAGGAAACTGTGTTCGCTTCTATAATATTATACCGGAGCAGATGACAGGTCTCAATGAAAAAGAGTTCAAAAATGTTGTAAAGACCTATTTAATGCATAAAGCGTTTTACAATGTTGATGACTTCTTTAAAGATAAGAATGTATGGAAGAAGATGATATCAGAAATATTATGATTGCTAATTAATTTCTAAATCGAGACTTTTACGACTGCCCGATGTGGTGGCGCTGGCTTAGCTGGCTATTTCTCATGACATTTAAAATTTCCCATTCCGATTACATCCAAACACTTTTATTTTTATTGTACCATCTCTGACAAAGCCCTTTTACAGCTGCAAAATCTGGACAAGGCCTCTTTACAGCCGCTTACTTTAAATGTTGATATTATTGATTAGTTTTGTATTCAAACTGTTTTCTTATGTATTTTTTTGTCATTGACGTTACCAAGTTTTTTATTGTAAAATAATGGTTCGAAGAAATAAATTGAAATTGAAATGGACAACATAAACAACTATATCAGATCTAGATAAGCGAATACGTAAACTAACCGTAACTTTTGTTACATAGAAGTAATGTAATTGTTTTATAGTGCAACGAAATATTGATGAGTATTACGTACGCGATATAGTTTTAGAGGGTTCGTGAAAAATTCACGATAGTGCGGTGTGAGGCACGCCAGCGGTCGTCTGGACGATAGGACTCCCCAAGGACTGCCACAGCTCGTGACTAGGTGATTAAAATAATAACCGATCGCTCTAATTAATTCACGAAGATCTTAGCTCGAATTCCTCCAGACTTGGAAACTCTACCTAATCACGTAATAATTTGAATAGTTTAAATACCTGTCAATAGGTACACTTAGAACAAAAATGCGATTTTTTTTTGCGATTTGCGAAAAATGCGACAGGTATTTTTCTCCAGAAAAAGTATCGGTTCTTGCAGAGTTCATCACATATCATAAGACCTGTACTTGTTTTTGTTGATTAAAAATGTATCATTGGACCAAGGACAAAGGTACTCGTTCAACAAAATTGAATTTAAGAATAGTTCCTAAACTCAATTTAAGATTGAATTTAAGAATTGTTTCTTAAATTCAATTTTGTTGAACGAGTGCCTTAAGCAGTTTAGAAAAGGTGCTGCTTATGTGCTAAACCGATTCATACTGTCTAAATACAAAACACAAGTCAAACACAATTTGTTATGTTAAATATTTTATGACACTGTTTTTAGGTGGAATGATGGTTTAAACTATTATTGTAATATCGGGAATTCGCCTAACCAAATTGGTAAATTTGACTTTATGTCGCTGTTTGTGATTTTTCTTAAAAAACATTTTCAAATGTAAAAGTACAATAGTAACACACTTGCAGACACACACACACACACACACACACTTTCTTTAGCCATTCTAATATTAGCTTGATTTATTATATTTTATTATTATTTCGTCTTCACATTACAGTTTCTAACGATAACTAAAACAAATATTGACTCAAATTTGTCACTTTAATATTCATTTTTATGTAGTTAAGAACAGCTGCGACATTAATTTAAGATTTCCAACTTTTTGGGCAAACTAATTGAATATTCCATTCAGTTTATTATTCACTAGTTGGGCCCCGCGGCGTAACTTGCAGTTTATTAGTTGTTTTTGACTACTTCGCTTTCATTATTTTAAATTTTAATATACATACATATATATACCTAGTATAAATACAATTATAAACTGGTTTCCTACGCTACAGGCCGCTGGCGCGGCGCGTGTTTAGCCGACTAAGGATTAATAAGGGAGCGGTTCTTATAAAATATTAAAAAATCAAACATTGCTGACATATTCATTATATTAAAATTAGTGAATCGAGTCAATTTAATTTTTAAATTGAAGTCAGTTGTTTCGTATTTCAGAGAACAAATATTTATATGTAGAATGTAACTCTCTACTTAGTCTGTGGTTAAAGCCAGCTGCTGCATTAATTTAAGTTTTATAACTTTTTGGACAAACTGAAAAGGTTTTATTCAGTTTATTATTCATTAAATACTTGAAGAATTTAGTAAATGCAACGTTTTTTATGCAGATTTCAATTCGCTGTCAAGAATAATACAAATTCAATTAGTAGCTGCAGTAAAATTTGCAGAGTGGAGTAGAGAGGTTTATCCGAGCATTAGAGTGCTTCGTGTATTTTGAAATAGAACAGAATTCATGAGATTTCAGTCGCTGTTGGATTTACGCAGTTATTTATTTTATGCTTATGACTAAAATGAAATATCGAATCATTAGTTTTATACACATTACTGAAATAAGTTAAGTAATATGCGAAATAATAAAAAATAGTAAAACTTTGCTTTCCCTATTATAACATAATAATATTACGTTTTAAACAAAAAAATACCAACCCGCATTGTGTCAGCATGGTGGATTGGCCTTGGCTCTCTACTTGCGAGTCTAGAGCTCTCTACTTGAGAAAGCTCTAAGTCCCAGCAGTGGGAACATTTAGTGGGCTACTAGGGTCGAATTTCGATCACTCGGCCACCACTAGTTATTTCAATTAGACGCAAAGAGTTTCCATATTCGAGTACTCTCTATCTACTATATCTTCAGATACTAATCTAAGATCAGACGCTTTCATTCTTCGCTTTATTAACTGGCGTTTTATTACATGGTTTGAATAAAAATTAATGTAGTCTCATTGATTTTTTTTTCGTTGTCACAAAAAATTACAAATCTTTGTATACCGATTTATACTTTCCCGAAATTTTTAGAAGGTCGCGTAAGCTTTGAGTTAATGTTTGAGTACGCAGTAAGATTAATTCCGAATTTTCCTGATTAAGCTGAAGTGTGAAACTAACTCTTATCCCGTGGTTTCTGTTCCACTAATACCAACATGGATAGAGTTCAATACATTAACTCTATTCATGTTGGTAATAGTGGAACATGGTGTAAAGTACGAACCATGCGCCCGAGTCACACTCACACAATACTACATTGTTTTTATTGGTATAAAACAATGATGCTAATAACGTCAACCACAAGAACAAAATTAAAAATTTTGAGTAACCCCCGACTACCTCGGATCTCGGATTATTTGTATAACGTTCTACTAGTCAAGCCCTTTCATTTGATACCCATATTGAGGTATAAGTGAACAAAACAATATAATTCAGCATTTTGTGGTGGCGGCCATCTTGGATTTGATTTTTTTATAGTGCATAGTATTCTACTAGTCAAACCCTTTTATTTGATACCCATATTGAGGTAGGTTGTGAAGAAATATTTTGTCCGCCATTTTGTGGAGGCGATCATGAATCTTGCATCGATATTAACCAAACATAGCTAAAAACATCCGCACGGATATTAACCTTCAAATAAAAAAAACCGCATTGAAATCGGCCCATCCGTTTGAGCTCTACTGTGCCACAGACAGACACACACATCGACAGACAGACATACAGACAACGACGTCAAACTTATAACACCCCTTTTTTTGGTCGGGGGTTAATAAAACATCGTTTAATGTTTGGATATTGAAAAATACCAGCTGGAGATATTCCAGCTGGTATTTTTACATCCCAAAGGTGCGAACAGTAGTCCATACGAATACTCCATGTGAGCGAACGAATCTGTGCTTGGTATTCAATTTTAAACTGTATCGGAGTTTTCATAATTTTGCCTATGAGGTAAAACAATCAAGAATTCCATTTGATACAACAGTTGATGAATTACTACTCCAAGAACTAAACTTATTTCAAACGACCAAAAATATTTGCCTCTCACTTTATTCTATAAAGTTTTTTTTAAATAAAGATTGACGAGACGAGCAGGACATGTTCCTGATGGTAAGCAACATGCCTGCCTCAGCACAGTGACACGTAGCTATTGGAACATGAAAAGTCCAAATCATTACGTAACACTGCACTGCGCTCGTCACCCAGAGTCCGTTACATCTCTGAGCCGTGTAATTTCTCTGAAAACATTTCCCTTCAAACCGGAACACAATAATGTTTGCATGTTACTGATTGGCGGTAGAATAACTGGCAAAGGTGTGGTTCTTGTTCTAGTTCTTGAACCAGATTTAGAACAAATTTGGTAAGCTTAGGTTATAATGAGGCTACCTTAAAAGATAGACACATGCTGTCAAGGACTTCGGGGCACGAAAGCTCTTGAAAAGGAATATTTTTTCCAATTTTTTGTTACATTTTTTTTGCTCCGATCCTATTGATAGTAGCTTAATGTTATACACCCTTCCTCGATAAATGGACTATCCAACAGAAACATATTCTTTCGATTCGGACCAGTACTTCCCGAGATCCTAGCGTTCAAACAAACAAACAAATTCTTTACTACTAAACATCTGTCGTCATAACTTACATAAATTTTCCTCTATTGATTAACGAAACGCTATTCCAAGGCTTTGATAATTTCATCGACACCGAAATCATACGGGTCACGTACATTCCACCCACAAATGTCGATAGCCATCGCAACTTTGCGACAAAAACGTTTCGGAAACGCCTAAACTTTTCATTTGTTGTTCTATGCGTATGGAACATCTAAGCGATGCTATACTATATTTTAAACAGGACCATATCGTATCTAATGAACCAAAACCCCATAAAAAAGCTTTCTTACTGTTTTTAGTAAATACACAGAAGTTACATTTACTTTCACATTCTCGTAATTCGCATAAGTAGCCTACTAAATGTTCCCACTGCTGGGACTCGGGGCCTTCTCTCTCAAGAAGAGAGTAAAGGCCACGCTGACCTAGGGTTGGTGGATGATGGATGATCTCGAAAGATTCTACGAACATGTCGACTTTCTTACGATGTTTTCTTTCACCATCGTTAAGTTAGCAGCATTACGCATATGGCTTTGAAAAGATAGTGCACGCACACCACTGTGTGCGTGTCAGATTCGAACCAGTGTTTCCAGATCGGCAGTTGCCATTCTCCCGACTAGACCAGCTATAATATTCTCGTAATTTACTGCTTAAAAACAATCTTTTTTTTCGCACATCTGCATAGCACCAACACGTCTTAAGGTTGGGTAATGACATTCTGATCGATGGCGAAAGATTGAAAATTGAATAGAAATCTAGAGATATCTATGTCACTGTACCTTAAAAAAGTTTTAGATTAAACATCACAGGAAACAATGAAAGTGGTTATATATTCCACTCTTTGGCTGTACGAATCAAGAAGGAAGACTTAAAGCGCTTCGTAAAATCAACAATGTAAGGTGTAGTGCGCCGATTTACGAATGTAGTGGGACGGAGAAGGGAGTGCGTAATTAAAAATGCTTGCCATGTACGAATGAAACTATTCAAAACTAATTTCTGCAAATCTTTTAGAAGTACCGTGTCAAATGGAATAATTCTACGAGTATATACGCTGTTCGATGATGCATCTACTGAATATATCACTTGATTTTCCATGTATCTTGCCTTGAAAGTGTTTTATATCTTGAAAATATTTAGCATTGTCATCGGATCATAGCATCGGTCGCATAGGACGTTGCTAATCCGAGGGATGAAGATATTTAGGTATAACTGGTAACTGCTGGGTCAGTAGTTGGCATGCAAATAGGATTGGACTTATGAGTTGTGACAGTGTCCGGACGCCGAATTGAAGTGGCAACTTCCAACTACACTAATGTATGCGCCGCGGCGCCGCTCGAGTGTTCAGCGCTTAATATAGAGCCGCCCTCTCGCACAGATTTACATATTTCAATCTCGGGGTGTCCGTAGGTTTGCATTGCGCTAATGGGGTTGAGATTTTTCCGGCCAGGCCTTTTTAAAAATATTATATGTATACGTGAGATTATAGAATGGGTATTTTAGGGTGATGTTTGTTGCCGACGACGGGACAAAATGGCCTTTTTTTTGGTTTAATTCAGTCAATTCTCTTAACTAGTGATTGCCAAGTGATCGAATTTCAACAATAAGCAATATTAATCTGTTCTACATTTAATCACGGAATTTAAAATAAACAAACTAATATGATTTATGCGTGTGTTAAATACATGGTAGCGTAATTAATTTATGTTATGTTTGTAGTGGTAGGATTCTTAGCAGAGTCCGCCTGGGGAAGTACCACACCTTTGTCAGTTATTCTATGTTAGTGTTGTTGGCATATTGCTTACCATCAGGTACATGTCCAGCTCGTCTCGTAATTAAAAAAACTGCACTTTTTCTCTATATGAACCATATGTGTGTGAAATTTCACTATATTAATGAAACATCAATAGCTGCATGCACCTGGAATGTTAAGACTTTATGTTTGTGACGTCAATGGAACTTAAAGAGATAAAATTGAGCTTAAGTCAAGTTCTGATATACGGCGTTCAGGTGTTTATGACACATGATTCAAAGAGTGTCGCTGAGGACTTTTAGGAAACTTCCGCTGGTCATTTTATAGACCAATGCGGGAGCGCTGAGGAAATGAAAAGAATTGCTTGAATACAAAATCTATGTATTAAATTATACCGATTATATCCCTGAACGCTTAACCTAACAATTTATTTTTAATAAATGTTTCAAGAGAAATTTTGAGGCAACGAAATAATTATGTTATGCCTCTGGGTGACAAACGCAATGCAGTGTAAGGCAGTGTTTTGGTATCTTTATTTCCAAATATGTGTGCTGTTATGGACAGGCGTGGTTCTTACCATAATTCGTAATATAACGTAACGAATGATAGAGAGCTAATTATAAATATGCATGATGAATTATTATTGCGTTCAAGAATCTCATACATACGAGTACTTGGATGACTTAGCTCGCGTAAGCAACTGTTCAAAATATGGCGGCAAACGAGGCTTTAGCGAAATACATACTTATAACCTCAAAAAACGTCTCCTTTTAAACATGTAAACCTACAAGTTCTAGTTTGTGAAATCGAACGATATCGCTCCTAAATCATTCGGCTTTACTAATTTCGAAAAAAATATTTTAAGAAATGCATAAAACTGAATTCAAAAACCAAATAGATCAATTATTGTCGAGCTAAGCAAGGGCGTTATTGTCCCTGTTGCACCAAATATGACCAAACACGGAAGGAACGAACTAGTCGGTAGCCCTTACACGTAGCTCACTATATAAGCCATTCCGAGGGGCTTTTGTCTTGGCTTACTAAATATTGCACCATCAGAGAAAATAGCTTTTATACAGAGTATTGTACAAATGTTATCTAGTGAACATCTTAACTGTTTAGAGCCGATGAACTTATCTTACTATCTTAATCCTTAAATTATTATCATGTATAATATTAATATGTATGTTTGTTTGTTACGCTTTAACGCGAAAACTACTAAACCGATCATCGTGAAACTTTGGACACATATTCTTGGAGGTATTAGAAGTAATGTAAGGTGCTTTTTATCCCTGGAAAATAACGTTTAATACATTTCATACATAATTATAAAATAACAGTGGATTTTTTACTACACAGATACAAAGCGAGTCAGACGTATACCTTGCGATACACACCACATAGTACGGAGGAAACATGGTTACTCACAACAAGATGGAGAAACGCAACTGTTTTAACAGCTACGTGAAGAGATCCAAATCACTTCATATAGTGATATAGCACTGCGCTCGTACTCGGATGTAGAAACATTACCCTTCAAGCCATAGTAATGTTTGCATATGACTGCTTAGCGGTGGAATAACTAGTAAAAGTTTTGCAGTTTTCTTGCTGGATTCTACAAACGGATCCTAAGATTACTAAATTTGTGAAACATTAATTTAAGAAATCTACTTAAATGTAATCTTATTTCAAGGTAAAAAAATACTATTTTATTTATTTAGCCAAATGTAGAATACTTACTTAATATTACAATTTTTTTCCATTATAAAATAAGGTTGATGATGCCCCAAATCAATTGAATTTCGTTAAGAATTCGGCCGTCTAACGTCTGGCCTCGCCTTGATTTCCCAGAAATCTTTTCAGACCGACGCGGACGCCCCATTCTGCGGTCGGGCTTTGATTGACACCCTGTACTTAGCCTAATATTAATTTTGGTACGAAAATGAGGACGGGAAGCAAAAAACTTCGGTGACGCGTGTTGGCCGCTGTTATCGGAATTAATTTTGTGCCAGTTCTTAACAGAGTTAGGGAAAATCAAGGAACTTTGGATTTAACGAAATAATTTGTTGTGAAACATATTTTTAGTGAGAATATTGTACTCGTAGAAGCAAATACTTTCGCAACTAGCTCCTAGTTTTTGCACAGTGGGACCAAACATATCTGTTTAAGCTGAAAAAGTGAATAGTATTACCAAAATGTATCAACTGTACGATTTTTTGATAGGAATGTAGGACTTGAATGTTGAAATTATTACAGAAAAATTAGATTAAGTAGTTAAAAAAAGGCCAGACTTGTTTTCGGTAAATTTTGCAAAACCCGATTCTAAATACTTAATTCGTTTCGTTTCTTTTGACAACACTAAAAATAGCACAAAAGAGGGAAGAAAAACATTAATAGCTTCCGCCACGATAGGAAACGCGGATTAAAATTCATAAAAGCCATTCAAAGAGAAAAGTGGAGAAGGGGAGACTGGCGCAAGTTTGGATCTGACAAAACTTAATATTTGTGACTGGAACTTCCTTCTTAGTTGCTTTATTTAGTTTGCTCGCACTTCGCAGTTAGGTTCGTTAGGAGATATGACATCTATAAAGTACGCGGAGTTAAATACTCCTAGTACCAACTTACAAGTAGGTCGAGCTATAGTTGAGAATAGGGTAGTCTTAAAAGTCTATTTTGAGGTGATCTAGGAATTATGAGACGGCCGATGAGGGTTTTTTAATCATCACAGGAATAGAACATCGTTAATTGCATTTGATCAGTACTTGGATACGGTACCTGGACTCGGATGGATGAATTTCTTTATAGTGATACAAGACGTTACAAGAACATTACAACCTTTTTGCCGAACATTTTCGAAATCGCAAACGATCTTCGACAGTTCTATATGCATCTTGAAAACGCCTTCTTGCGCTTTGCCACAGAGAAACCCGCAAAGTGCAATGATGTGATTTAACCAGCCCTTAAATGAGCGGCTTTAAATTAGTTTATTATTCTAAGTGAATAAGTTATCTCATACATTTCAAACTAGTACAAGTTCACTGCTGGAAATCGGTAAGCAAATTGTTGTGCACAATTTTTAATTCGCACACAGTGAGGTTGACCATGGATTTCTCCTAGTAAAAATTTCATTAATTAATTGTATCGTTTATTTCTTTAGATCTTTACATTTTCATAAATACAGTAATTGTATATCTCTTCAGTTCGTAGGGGTCAATTGCAAGTTAATGTTCTTGAAAAATCCAAATTTAGCCGGCAAGAAGTAGGATTACTCACGATGTTTGTTTTTACCAGTAAATTGTTGCCGGCAGCAACATATGTATATACCTAATACAATAATAATATAATATATTTTATTGTTCCCAAAAATAGTTCAGTTACATTAAAAAATTGCATTTCACGACAATATCAAGCTATACAGATAATTTGAAATACAGTGAGCCTGAAATATAAGGAATATAATGCAGTATGTAAAATATACATAGAGATGAATATTAAACTCGTTGCCGCCGCTCGAAATATGGATGTTCTCTCATCGAGTTATCACATACAATTATCACGTTTTACACATCCCAATAATGATATATACGCGAAAGTAACTTTGTTTGTTACGCTTTCACGAGAAAACTATACCTACACATATCCTTGGAGCTGTTGGAACTGACATTAAATGAACATTAAGCTACTTTTTATTGCGGGAAAATAACACGATCGGGTCCTTAATGCGGGAAATCGCGGGGCACTGCTAGTGGTTAATAATTTGTGTTTTGGGTGATTATTTGATATTACCAACAAATTTGTTATGTTCAAAATCACATCCAGTGGTTCTTAGTAGCCTTGTGAAAATGGATTAATTTGATATACAACAGACCAGCTTCAGCAAATAAACTCCCAGAAAACTAATTAAACAAAGCCAGATAAAATACCCACAATTTGGCTCGGCGTACATTATTATCGTGTGAGTAATAGCCAATCAACACGCTGGACGGGACAATTTTCACTTTTGGTCACTACATTTTCAACGGGTATGTTCACAGACGCGCATATAGTAACATCCAGATACGAACTAGCCCAACTATTTTAATTGTACAGTCGAATGTGGAACCACTAGCTTATTTTCTGTACGCAACTACTGACACTCAGAGAATTTTCTTAGTACTGCTATTTAGACAAGTTTTGTTTCAAGTTGGGTGACCTGTAGTTAGACGGACGATCACAACATGTGAAGCAAAATGATCCTCAGCTGCAGACATCAGCGGCGAAGAGCTTTTTATGACTCAGATAAGAACAGGGACTTTATTTGTAAGTAGTTTCTTTAAAACTCTCAGAAAATATTTTGAATATTTGAAGTATACTAGAAAAATACGCGGTTTCTCATTATTTTCCCGGCATATAAATTAAGGACCATTATCTACCTATGTACGAGGGTCAAACTGAAAGTTCTTAGAAAATCAAAAACTGATTACATTAGCCAGTTATTAGTTTAATTATATCTTTTCAAAATATTGTCCATTCACGTCAATACACCGCTGCATGCGATGGAACCACTGGGAAAAGCACTTTGCCCACTCGTCCTTAGGGGTCTCTTCAATGGCATCGCGATACGCTGCCACCGCTTCTTCAGCATTCATAAACAGCTTTCCTTTAAGTTTTTCTTTAATTTTTGAAAATAAATAAAAATCACAAGGCGCGAGGTCGGGGCTATACGGCGGGTGACCCAGTAATTCAACGTTTGATGTCGCCAAATAGTCGATCGTTCGCTTGGCGGTCTGCGATGAGGCGTTGTCGTGGTGAAGGAGGATCCTACTGCGAGGTCGTTTCTCTCGAACTTTTTTCCAAGACAAGTGGCAAACAATTGGTAGTGTACCATTCTGCAGAAACTGTTGTTTGATCCTCTAACACAATTGTTGCGAAATGACCTATCCTTCCAAAGAACGAGGCCACCATTTTTTTCCCCGCACTTCGATCTCTCTTCACTTTAGTTGGCAACTCCTCGAAAGGAAACACCCACTGAGCAGATTGTCTTTTGGTTTCAGGATCATAACAGTAAATCCAGCTTTCGTCACCTGTTAGTATGTCGAACACAGCATTTGAGTCAATCTCTCAATCTCCGTTAAATCTTTCAATCATTTTACGGCACCAATCCACACAATTATGAGGTATCCACCGGGCGCAAAGCTTCCTGACCGCTAAATGTTCGTGTAGGATTTTGTGCACTTGACTCATACCGATGCCTAAGCTTGTCCGAATCTGCTGATAGGTCACTCTTTTGTCAGTCTCTATCATACGCCGCACAACACAGATGTTATCTTCAGTCGTCGCCGTAGAAGGCCGTCCCTCACGTAAATCATCAGTGAGATTAGTGCGACCACGTTTAAACTCATTAAACCAGTTAGATGGGGCTTCATCGTGAAAGGCCAATCGTAGTCTATCATAACTTTCTTGTTGACTTAAATGACATCGAAAGTCATAAAAAATCATTGCACGAAAATTTTCTCGTGTTAAATTCATGTTGACGTGACACAGACAATTTTCAATTTGCCGCCAAATCGTAAAACAAATGACAAATGAATGAAGTATATACTCAGTAATATTGGCAAAGAGTTCTATTTTCAAATTATAGAATTATTTTTTTATTATATTGTTTATAAGTGGCCAGTTCTAAGAACTTTCAGTTTGACCCTCGTATTTACATAAGTGTCTACCAAATTTCATCCAGTTCCTGCCCGTAGCTTTTGCGTGAAAGAGCAAGAAACATATCTACATACTCACAAACTTTCACATTAATAATATTAGTAATATTGCAGAGGCAGTGCCTTTCAAATTTCTTGGTAGAAAGATAGATCACAAAGGAGGTCACACATCATTAGAGGTGGTTGTTTATAAAACAATATAAAAAAGCATGGATATATGACAACTACCTCACATCACGTCTCACTTGGCCTTTCCTAGTATATGACATCGGTAAAACTCTCCTGGCAAAGCTAGATGCCAATGTCATAAAGATATTGAAGTCATGGTTCGGATTGGCACATCCGGCTGATCCCTCTACTCTTTTTTAGGGATCACAATAGTTTTGGGCTGAAACTAAAGAAACCGTCTGAACTTTACAAACACCTAAGAGTTACAAAAACGCATGTTTTGGGAAAGTCGCAAGACGAATTAATTACATCTCTCCCAAGAGACAAAACTGCTTCAGACCTGGAATCTAGACTTCAATTCCATAAACAATTTATGGCAGGTGCACAAGTAAATACTGCTGGGTTGGGTGCGAGAAAGAAAAGGGAAGACCGAGACATGGTAAAAACCTTTCTACAACAAGACGAAAATGACGGTTACAAAGTGCACGCTATGAATTTAGAAATGCAAAGTGAGTGGTTAACCATAGGTGAGTTCTGTATCCCATTAGCTCTAAAATGGCGCACCTTGATCTATGACTGGTCTCCTGCCTTATTAAAATTTTATCTAAATGCATTCCAAATGACCCTCCTGACCAGAGTAACTTGGTAAGGTGGGAAAAGCCTCTGAAAAATGTTGCTATACTTGTGGAGAGGCGATATGTACAGCAAGGCACATATTGGTGGGATGCAAGGTGCTCCTTAATGGGGTCATTACTCACGGCGCCATGACAGAGTACTTGAAATCATACGTGAAGCCATAAGCCTTTCAGTAGCTAGAGCCCAAAAGGGGATTGACGACAAACAAAAGACAAATTAACTTTGTAAAAGCAGGCTCAACTTCAAACTCCAGGAACAAGCCTTACTCAATCCTGGTTACAGCACCTGATTGGACTATTTTAATGGACACGTATGAAAAGCACTACAAAATCCCAGAGGATGTGGGTGTTTCGTCATCCAGACCGGACATTTTCCTTATTTCTAGAGCTACGAAACGCATAGTCCTTGTAGAACTTACCGTACCGTGAGAAACTAATATACCTAAAGACCACGCGATGAAACAAAATAAGTATTACGACCTCCTAAACGAATTAACAAAAAACGGCTATGTAGTTAGTTTACGTACGCTGTAGAAGTGGGAGCGAGAGGTATACCAGCAAAATCTCTCTATAACCTGCTGAAAGACCTTGGCTTATCCAGAAGTGCAGTAAGTTCTATACTAGAACGAGTATCTAAAGCTGCACTAGTAGGCTCATATCAGATTTGGCTGGGCAGGGAGAGAAAGACGAGTAGTGAAGGTGAGTGTTGATGTACGTCAGAAAGGGGCCCCTTAAACCTACGCCCGAGTCACAAGTCTCGGGAACTACTCGGGGTTTCTCTCTCTGCCACACGATGGACTTGGCACCCGCACGGTGAATCCATGGAATGCTAAGAAAATCGTCTCTTTCTACATGCCAAAATAAACAACTTTTGCAGGGGTAGGATTCTGCAGAGTCTGCCCTCCTAGTCCCTACCTATGAACTAGATATTTTAAAAAAAAAAAAGAACCATCAAAATCGATTTACAATTAGCACAGCTATCGCGTAACATACAAAAGAAAATCCGAATTTAGAACCTTCTGCCACCAAGCAGAGGTGTGCAAACATTACTGTTTTCTGGTACGAAGGGCAAAATTTACATAGAAATTACTGGGTTAAGAGATAAAGCACCTTCTGCTGGTGACGAGCGCAGTACGATGCAATGTAATGATTTGGACTCCTCCTGTTCCAATAGCTGCGAATCACTGTGCTGTTATGGGCAGGCATGTTGTTTACCATCAGGTACATGTCCTGCTCGTCTTGTCACTCTATACTATTAAAAAATTGTTTTTTCGGTAAATTTATGAAATTCCTACACGTTTCTGTTTCTCTAAATTAATGAAATACCTAAAAGTGGTGTGTGAAGCCCTGTAGATGCGATTTATATGTAAACATGGAACGTTCGACGTCGGATACATGCGACAGCATCCGACGCCGCCATTCTGAAATGAACACGGTATACCACTATTGTCATAAATAGCATTCATGCGTTGTTCATTATCAGGATCGACTGTCATAGGCCGTTTTGTGTTTAGAGACTGTTTGCTACTTGCATAAACACGTAGTAGGTACATTTTAGTGATTACTATTGATACACGTAGTATTTTTTTTATTGAGTATAAGTACCTATATTTTATTGTTTGATCAACAAACATCTAAATAACCAAATATCCAAAGATTGACATTTAAAAATAATTATTTATCTTTACTTTCTTATTTTTTATAAATTCCCGAGCTACACGAGGCTAGTTTTTCAAGCTACATAGGATAGGCACAGGACCGAGGAAGATGGCATGGGAAAAGAGAGGCCTATACCCAGCAGTGGGATAGAGAAGGTTGTGAATGATGATGATGATGATGAGGATAGCAAGCTAGTGTTAGCAAGCTATCTAGCTTCGTGTAGACAACGCTAACCTCGTGTAGCTCGGGCATTAATTATAAAAAAAGAAAGTAAATAAAATTAATTATTTTATGCGTCAGAAAAACTCGTCGTACCATGGTATTTGATATAACATGAACTTTGTATGAAAAATAAATAAACCAAACAACGAGTATATACAGTGGTTTGTTCGTTCAATGATAGTTCTACATAGACGAAGTCTGGAGGCCACTAACTGCTAATTCATATTTTCACTAGCTGCGCCCCGGGGTATTACCCGCGTGGTCCCCGCTCCTCTTTCATTTTCCCGCGATAAAAAGTAGCATCTCTATTCCAAACTATAATCTAACTGTGTTACAAAAACCCACCCGACATTCACTCGGTTTGACGTGATTGAACTACAGACATCCAAAATTTCACATTTAGAATATTTGGAAGTACGATTTCAACATTTTAAAATACAAATAAAAACAAAAATCTTTATTGCTGTTTGCAGGTAAGATAAAGTGATACAAAACATTTAAAAAGTTGACCCATACAAACTTTTGACATAACTTAATCGTTATCTTGCTGTAGTAAAAAATACTTATCTCTGTTTTGCTCAATTTGTTTGTTCACAATATTGGAAGTTCGCAAATTTCGAATATTTCCATATTTTTTACTGTCCTCAATGTTTGTCAAGTTTATGGCTCGCGTAAGTCCATCGAGTGAATATTTATAATGCGGCGATTATTTCCCTTGGTTGCATTCGTCTTTTATTTTCCGGCTTTCGCTTTATACTCGCGCAAATTAAACTGTAGCTGAGTTTATTATCACTTTTTATTGTGCCCGTAATGAATACTTCCATGAATCATAATTACTGAGCCGCGATAAAAAGAGGGGATAATGCAAATTTATAATCCTCACGGATTTTAGAAGAGCATTTTAAGTAAACATTGTAATGCGGTGCTCAATTCACATTATCGTCTAAAGTTAAAGAACTGTGTTGCCGAGTAGGCATTCTACAGGTTCGATGATTTTGGTTTTTATTCATTTGTTATTGTGATTTTTTTTTATGTTTAATTTTAATTATTGACAATTTTAAGATTATTATTTATTTTTATTTGAACTTGATTACTATGAACCATATTGTTATCAAGATAATAAATTATATGTACTACGACTATGACTAAATAAATACAAAAAAACACGGTTACGCCGAACCATATTTATATTTGGCTTTTTTTTGCTACGCGCCGAACTGTTAGCTGATAGAGTAACGTTTACTGTTAACAAATTTTACTGTAACGTTAACTCTGATCATAGAAATTCAGTAGTAGACGGCATCTCTATTAATATAAGACTAAATCTATCCAGTAGATTTTTTCAAACGAATATATGATCAACTCACGTGTTTTATGGTCAGTCATTTATGTGAGTTACCGTGTATTCATTTAAAATGTGTAATAACCACGTTAGTTTTCATTCCCATTTTTTTTATTAAAGTTCAAATCAAATCATGCTTTATTTACACACTCACAAAGTTTAAAACAATATTCACAGTACAAATACCATTTCACATAAAACATATTGTCGCATATGAACTTCTGTCAGCGGACCCCAAACTAGGCTAAGCCTGTATCTTGGGAATCCAGAGACCTGTTGTACATAAAACCATTTATTATACCAAGGTATTTCATGTACAAAAAACTGCCGTCATAGGGAGTACCGATAGAAGTGAAAATACCTTAGAATTTTAGCATGAAACAGCTCAATGCATGTCGAACAGTCAAACACGCATGTCGATGAAGTGACCGCATAAGATTTCACTCATCCAAAAAGAGTCTAACGCGCATTTCCTGCTCCGCCGCTGCACCGCTACAATGCATGTTGGAACGCATCGAAACTTGAGTTGGACTAGACTGACTATATCAAACGTCAGTTACCAGTGTATTTATTTAAACTGAGAAAAAAGGACTGCCCTAGTGGCTTAGTTGGTAGTAGCTCTGCCTGCGAAGCCGAGGGTCGTGGGTTCGATTCCCACCCAGTGCAAATATTTGTGTGATGAATTCAAATGTTTGCACTGTGTCTGGGTGTTTCTATGTATAATAAGTATGTATTTAAAACTATATAAGTATTATATCAGCTATCTGGCTGCCATCACACAAGCTGTTAATGATGGTGTCTGGTTCTCGATTCTTGAATAAAAGTTGGTATTACGATGAATAGTTTTAATTTTCAAAATATACAATTTTAGTTTAGGTAGTAAATAGTAGTGTGCGCTCATCGAGTCCTTAGAGCGGAGTGTCGCTGCGCTCCCGCCGCGCCGCTGCGATCGCCGCTCGGTGCCGCGCCGACCCGCGTCGCGTCGCGTCGATGTGGTGGACCGATGTCATTGTTTTGCATTAACATACCCCCGGCCTTGGAAGCACGAAGCTCCAACCAAAAAGACGTCAAGCTCAACAGATATGAGGCCGCTGGCTTTCGTCTGTCACTGGCAACAAAGGGCATATTTTTTAATAATATTTGCTGTCCGGATGTCCGCTGTGCGTGAGATGTCATCCTTGCCTGGATACGTCTTCTTCTCTTTGACTACCTCTTCAAAAGTTGATGAATTTGTTTCACTCGACCGTAGTGCATTGGATGTCGAGTTAATGTAGTCGTCAGGTCTTGAGACTCGAGCAGTAAGCGGTCGGCCAACCAGGAAATGACCAGGAATAAGGGCAAGGAAATCGTTGGGAGGTGACTATGGATATAGAAGTTGGAAGTTAAGGACAGTCTCGATTTATACCAACATCGTACTCATTTCTAACTACTCGAAATAAATGAAATTTACGAGACTTGATACTGCTTGCTCAGAGCCCCCTTTAGAGCAGCGAGTAACAAGTTATGAAAGAAAAGAAAATTTAATTCGAATTATCTGAAGTGAAATCAGTTATGCTGTGCTATATTTATTATTGTTAAAAAAAAATTAAATCCTTTTAAAGCTCCTACAAAAGCCTTATAGTTATCTGGAATGATTTCAGATGTTTTTTTTACTATGACTTTGGCTTGTAACCAATTCTATGCGAACTTATGACTTATTTGAAGAGCCGAGCACCAGCATTATCTAATGACAGCTAATAATGCCTGTGACCTTGCATGAGGCAACTTAACAAAAAAAAACAAACAAATAAATTTATACGAAATTAATAAATAGCTTAGGGTGTTTTCATCAAAAACTAAAAACGTTGGAATTTACTAGTCTTCCACCAACCCTAATTAGCTTATCGATGTCGTTATATAACTCGCGTATAGTAAGTTTACCTGTTCGATTTTGTTATATTATTTCATTTCGCCAATTATATTGAAAGCGTTAAAATAAACTTTACTAAGAAATTTATTCGCAATGATTACATTAATTTTGTGTATAATCTGGCACTTATTAGCGCACCACAGAAATCTGGTACAGTGGTACACTAACTGGTTTAAACTTTTGTACAAATTAAATAGTTTTAACCGTGTGGTTATTTATCTACATAGCCAAATATATAGGCGCACGCGCCGTACGCATCTTGCGATGTATCAGTAAATAATGTGCAACGCCGTTCGCATGGCATTTTCAACCTTAACGTGATGTGCTATACGTAGGTTTTGCAATGTCTGTAAATTATCGATAAATGTTTGCCATTTTGATAGTAGGTATACTGTGAGGTACACAATCGTCCCAATCTCTTTAGACAGCCAAAGTCTTTGAAGTAAATTTTTGCAATAATTATACCTAGTGGGTGCTAAAAGACCCAAGGGATCGTAGATTTGTGAAATTATGGAAAGCATAGTAATTTTGAATCTACGCATGGTTAAAATATTATTTGTATCTTGACAATACTTTGATTTAAAATGTAAATGACTCGTCTGGGTTTTCGCTTTGTTGAGACTAAAATCCGAACTTATCATTCATTTGTTGAATAACTGTTTTGTTAAAGAAAAACAAGCTTTAAATTTTTATAAGCCCCGTTGAATATTTCTAATAGCTTTGATTTATTGTAATGTCCGGTGATAAGACCAACAAAAACGTCTTCGTCGATAACCTTTTAATGACGTCATCGGTGCATTCGGATGCTAACAAATTGTTGTACCTATGCATACCTTAGCAGCGAATGTCGATAACTATTTAATGACGTCGTCGGTGCATTCGGATGCCTATTGTTGTATGCTGCGAATGCTTAGACAAAGATATATTTTTGTAAAATATAACAAAAACATTACGTAATTTTGGGCCAATATATTGAATGTCATTAAAAGATTTTCCTGAATTTGATTTTACGCTTGTATCGAAAACTACTCTTAATTTGGTTGTGCTACTATGTTCTTTAAGGCGCTGGGAAGACCTGAGTGAAATTCACGAATGCAAAATTAAGCTCCGCCCCTTTACAACTCCGATAAGACAGCGCCACACGAAGTTGCGTGCACTCAGTAAAATTATTTGCATTGATGGAAACAAAAGGCTTCCATGCTCATGCTCATAGATGGCGCTTTTCAAAATTTTTATTAATTAGAAATGCACGTCTTTTGCTGTTTACAAATTTTTTCGTCTGATTCTCTTATTTTTCTAACGGACTAAGTAAAAGTCCTTTTGTATATTAAATAAAAAACAAATTGCATAAATTAGCTAAGCCAGGAAGATGAATCACTACATATTAAGTAATCCATTTCTTTAAAATTATTGTACGAATTTTGAAGAAAAACATTCACTGTTAGTGAAGTACAAGTGTGTGTACCTGGGTGACCGAGCTTTGCTCGGTTTAAACACTGAATTATATTTAGATATTAGTGGCGGCCCGGCGGAATTTTTCAGATTTTGCCCCGCCTAAAAAATATTGAAGGTCCGGGGCTGACTAGCAGCACCCTGCGAGTTTACCTTCACTGTTCCCGTTCCCGTTATTTTTTCAGGATAAAAGTAGCCTGTGTGTTATTCCAGACTATAATCTTACGTGTTTTCCAAATATCAGCCCGATCCGTTTATACGTGACTTGATGTTTGTCGTGACTGAGCAAAAAACATCCAAACATTGACATTTACAATATTAGTAGGATTGGATACTAATAGTACATAATATAATCATCATTATCATTATACGAGGCTACGAGTAAATAATCCACCATTATTGCATACTACAACTCGGAAAACAAGTTTTAATAATAATACAGCGACGCCATTTCGCTGCTTTGTAACGAAAGGTCCACAAACAAAACAAAACCAAAATCACTTTTATATCATTTTAGATAGGGCATTCTTTTTATTAACAAGTGATAAAAGTATTTTTGTTGTGACGGGATGAGCAGTAAGTATATGTGCCTGATGGTAAGTCACATGCCTATAATAGCGCAGTGACACGCAGGTATTGGAAAATAAAGAATCCTAATCATTACGTTGCATTATACTGCGCTCGCCACGACTATTATCTACATGTGTTCTAAATTTCTGCCCGACCCAACGTTACGACGTTATTAAGCAATAAACATCCAAGTATCCAAACATCCATATTTTCAATATATTTCTATCCATATATTGAACATTTAAAATATTAGTAGGATTTCATATCAAAGCCCTGTAATCATACTGTATTTTTCCTTTAAACCGGAAAACTGTGATGTTTTTTAACCCCGACCAAAAAGGGTGTTATAAGTTTGACATTGATGTCTGTCTGTCTATCTGTCTATCTGTCTGTCTGTGTGTGTCCATCTGTGGCACGGTAGAGCTCAAACGGATGGGCCGATTTCGATGCGGTTTTTTTAGTTGAAGGTAAATATCTGTGCTGTTCTTAGCTATGGTTGGTTGATATCGATTCTAGATGGCCGCCTCCACAAACTGGCGGACAAAATATTTGTTCACAACCTGCCTCAATATGGGTATCAAATGAACAATAAGAACAATATGGGTTTGCCTAGTAAAATATTATACATTATAACAAATCCAAGATGGCCGCCACCACAAAATGGCGAATTACATTTTTTCACTACTACCCCAATATGGGTATTAAACGAAAGGGCTTGACTAGTAGAATACTATGCAATATGACAAATTTAAAATCCAAGATGGCCGCTACCGCAAAATGGCGACTTACATTGCTTTTTTTCGCAACTCCTCAATATGGGTTTCAAATGAAAGGGCTTGACTAGTAGAATGTTTTACAGATAGCAAATCCGAGGTAGTCGGGGTTACTTAAAATTTTTAATTTTGTTCTTGTCACACTACTGCTTGGCGGTGGAATAGCTGGCAACTTGACTAGTAAAACATTACACACTATGACCAATATAAAATTTAAGATGGGTGCCACCATAAAATCCCGAATTATATTTTTTCACTTCTACCTCGATATGGATAACCAAATTTTCCTAATTCTTTTTTATTTCGTAAGTGAATATGTCTTAAAATACAATACATGATTTTATTAAATCGAGTAAAAATATATATGTAGTTCTATATAGTGTCTAGACATAAGTGAAAATAATCTATACTAATATTACAAAGCTGAAGAGTTTGTTTGTTTGTTTGAACGCTAGTATCTCGGGAAGTGCTGGTCCGAATTGAAAGATTGTTTTTCTATTGGGTAGTCCATTTATCGAGGAAGGCTATAGATCATAAAACATAACGCTACTATTAATAGAAGCGGAGCATTGATCAAGAATGTAACAAAATCAGGAAAAATATTCCTTTTGAGAGTTTTCGCACGTTTCGTGCTGTGACATGACACATAACAGCATGTGTCTAAGATTGCGTCATTGAATATCACAGATTATATACCTCTTGAATATAAAACCTTTGCTAATCTCCGAGTTGGTACGACCAATTTCCGACAGGTGGCGTAACAGGCAGCTGAAGAGGTATTTTATTTGAAAGCGATATTCTCAAGAATGACTGAACCGATTTCAGTTTTTCTTTCACCGTTGCATATGTACGGGATCCTGATGAATGCTATTTAATATACCACGGGCGAAACCGAGGCGGACATCTAGTAACAAATGAAATGCATTGATTTTGTAGATATTCATTTTTCAGTACTGTTCCATATGGGGTACCTACAGCATACAATAATATATTTCTATGTTTTCCTTGACACTAGAGCAGCGCTGTGTTTCTTCTCGTTCGTTTAGGAAGATGATCATGATGATGAATCATTATTTCCGCCCCTCAACCAATTATATTATTGCTAGTTTATAACCTTTAAATAATATCGATTTTTTTTCAATTTAAGCTTTAAATTGATACAAAAGTCACATTTTACATTTATGCGTGAAGTAAACAACTAATATCGGTTTTAAGTTATATTTTCAGCAACAATGGAGATAGACTTTTTTGTGTTATGGTTTTCATCGCACCTGCTTTCGTTCACAACTCCACGAAAAGCAAATTCATCTACTAATACTAAATAAATAAAAATAAATAATCCCGTAGAGCAGTATAAATGAGCGTAACTTGTAAATATTTTAGTTATTATTTTAAACAATGTCACATCATCATAATCATCAGCCGCAAGACGTCAACTGCTGAACATAGGCCTCCCCCTAGATTTCCACAACGAACGGTCCTGCGCAACCTGCAACCATCGGTTTCTAGCGACCTTTATGAGGTCATCTGTCCATCTAATGGGAGGCCGTCCAACACTGCGTCTTCCGGTTCGTGGTCGCCACTCGAGAATCTTTTTTCCCATCGGTTGTCAGTTCTGTGAGCGATGTGGCCTGCCCATTGCCACTTCAGCTTGCTTACTCTTTGAGCTATGTCGGATACTTTCGTTCTTTGCGATTATCCTCATTACGGATTCTGTCGCGCAAAGAGACTCGAGCATAGCCCTCTCCATAGCTCGCTGTGTGACTTTGAGCTTTGTTATGAGGCCCACAGTTAAGGACCACGTCTCAGTTCCATAAGCCATCACTGGCAACACGCACTAGTTAAAGACTTTCGCCTTTAGGCATTGGGGTATTCTGGACTCAAAGATGTGCCGAAGTTTCCCGAACGCTGCCCATCCGAATTGGATCCTTCGCTGGACCTCTTTGTCGAAGTTGGATCTACCTAATTGGATCTTTTGACCCAGGTAGACGTATAATTCGTCAACAACTTCGAGTGTGGTATTCCCAACAATAACCGGTACAGGTGAGACATGAACATTTGATATGACTTTCGTCTTGTCCATATTCATCCTCAAACCTACCTGGTGGGATACTCTACTGAGGTCCCTGAGCATAGCACGGAGGTCCTCCAACGACTCCGCCACAATGACTATGTCGTCGGCAAACCGAAGGTGAGTGATGCATTCGCCGTTGATATTGATGCCATATCCGTTCCAGTCCAATAGCTTGAAAACATCTTCCAGCGGGGCAGTGAACAGTTTCGGAGATATGACATCTTAAAGTGTCAGGTCAGCTTGGCTCTGGGGTCTTTTGCCATGCTAACGACAGGTTGTGCTTGCGTAGAGGTGTATAACTGTCCATAGAACCTCTCAATCTCCTCCAAAATCTCGGGTTTCGATAAGACGATGCTACCACTATCGGTCTTCAGTTTGGTCAGCTGAGTTTGCCCAAGGGACTGATTTCTTGCGAACACTTTCGAGCCTTTGTTCTGCTTGATTGCTTCTTCAATACTCGAAGTATTGAAGCAGCATACGTCGCATATCTTGTCTGACCGCCATAAGATCTAGAGTTTGATTGGAGAGCTTTCGGTTCTGTTTTGGCGTCGGCTCTTATAAAATTTTCTGCCAACCGCATGAACAGTTTCCACTAGCCTATCGTTTATTTCGTCCGCCGTTACGCATTCATCTAAGGATTCGAAGTGATCTTCGATCTGAGCATAATTTGGTCGGAGCATGGACTTCATTAGACGTGATCTTTCGACCTTAATGTTTAGATTCAGCGTGCCTCTTACAATACGGTGATCACTGCCGGTCTTAACCTTGCTGATCACAGAGACATCGCTGAATATTTGCCGTTTAGTCGTCATAATGAAGTCGATCTCATTTTTGTGGAATCGTCTGGGCTAATCCAGGTTCAATTTCTTTGTGGTTGTTTCTTGAAAAAGGAGTTCATCATAAAGATGCTCTCCTTTCCAAGAAATCCGCTAGACGTTGCCCTCTTGGGTTCCGCTGCCCATATCCGAAATCCCCACTCTCACTCATCTACGTTTGCTCAGTTTTGCGTTGAAGTCTCCCATCACAACTTTGAAATGTGTTGGCGGAAAGGTCAAAAGAGACGTAACACTTGGGCAATACCTAAAACAAGAACCGGTTTTGGCCAGGGTGCATTTTCCTTTACTGGACCATACCTTTACCAACCTATTGACAAAGAGTTGGACATCATAGATACGTCAACATTATGAGTGCAAGAAAAAGGTCTCGGCTTGGCTATCTACTCAGGGCTACTGCTCGCATCTCGAAAAAGCGACATCGTTTCATGGTGGATGTTCCAAAGGCACGAACAAAGAGATTTGACTCTTTTTTTGGTTTTTGTCTACGCTGTGGAATACGTTGCCTGAGTGAGTTTTCCCCGATAATTACAATCTTTGTGTCTTCAAATCCAAAGTGAGTCGGTTTTTTCTAGGTAAACACGCTCCATATCGTAGGCAAACATATTGCATGCCTCTAGAAGAAGAGGCCAGTTTGTATGGGTCAATTATTAAAATGTTTTGTATCACCTTATCTTACCTGCAAACAGCAATAAAGATTTTTGTATTTGTACCACATTGTTGTTTAACATCAGGCGAGATGGCGGTCAAGTGTAAACCTTTGAAAGTAAAAAAAAATGTCCTGAATTATTTTGGTTATATTTAACACAATGTTGAAATAATCATATACCTAAAATAATCAAGTTGTAGCTAATTAACATACACAGAGAATGATAGAAAAACATCAGAAACAGAAAAAATAGTTGAAAAACAAAGATAAAATGATTTTGAGTTGTGGCTTTTTAGTTTTTAACCCCCGACAAAAAAAAGGGGTGTTATAAGTTTGACGTCGATGTCTGTCTGTCTGTCTGTCTGTCTGTCGGTCTGTCTGTCTGTCTGTCTGTCTGTCTGTCTGTCTGTGTGTGTGTCTGTCTGTGGCACCGTAGAGCTCAAACGGATGGGCCGATTTCGATGCGGTTTTTTTTATTTGAAAGTTAATATCCGTGCGGGTGTTCTTAGCTATGTTTGGTTAATATCGATTCAAAATGGCCGCCTCCACAAAATGGCGGACAAAATATTTCTTCACAACCTACCTCAATATGGGTATCAAATGAAAGGGCTTGACTAGCAGAGTACTAAACGCTATAACAAATTTCAAATTCAAGATGGCCGCCACCACAAAATGGCGAATTATATAACATTTTTCACTACTACCTCAATATGGGTATCAAATGAAAGGGCTTGATTAGTAGAATACTTTGCACTATGACAAATTTCAAATCCAAGATGGCCGCTACCACAAAATGGCGAATTACATTTCCTTTTTCACAATTCCCTTAATATGGGTATCAAATGAAAGGGCTTGACTAGTGAATGTTGTACAGATAACAAATCTAAGGTAGTCGGGGGTTAATCAAAATTTTAATTTTGTTCTTGTAAAGCACCGATTTAGGTAATTTTAATTCATCGCTCAATCGAACAAGAACAAAATTAAAAACATTGGTTCGACTACCTCGGATTTGTTTTCTATAAAACATTCTACTGGTCAAGCCCTTTCATTTGAAAACCATATTGAGAGAGTTTCGAAAAAGAAATGTATTTCGATATTTTGCGGTAGCGGCCATCTTGGATTTCAAATTTGTCATATTGCATAGTATTCCACTAGTCAAGCCCTTTCTTTCGTTGATACACATATTGGGGTAGTAGTGAAAAAAAATTTGATTCGCCATGTTGTGGTGGCGGCCATCTGGATTTAAAATTTGTTACAACGTATAATAATATTCTACTAGTAAAGCCCTTTCATTTGATACCCATATTGAGGTAGGTTGTGAAGAAATATTTTGTCCACCATTTTGTGGAGGCGGCCATCTTGAGTCGATATTAACCAAACATAGCTAAGATTTTATGCAAGGACTCTTTTGTACACCTACGTCCGAACACCTCGGTGATTCAAAGCTAGTTTGTTTAATTACTGAGCCTTGTAGGTACTAATATTTATTCTGTTACTGAGCATTGTCTTGCAATGTAGGTAGTGTGATGTAGGTAGGCTAGAGATTAATACTATACTTGTGGGTAAACCAATAAATGTCGTTGTGTCACTCGGCTGTTTCAATTACTGCTCCACGTTAAAATATCGTAATATTCAACTATACTTACAATTATTATTTTTAAAATAAAAAGTGACGAGACGAACAGGACATGTGCCTGATGGTAAGCAACATGCCTGCCACATAACAGCACAATGACACACAGCTATTAGAATATTAGAAGTCCAAATCATTACCTAGCACTGCACTGCGCTCGTTACCCAGAGATCTAAGATGTTATATCTCTAAGGGCAGTAATTTATCTGGAAACATTGCCCTTCAAACCGGAACACAATTTCAACTGGTATCTATAACTTCAGTCGGTAACTGAAGTTACCGACCATACCGACCGAAGTTACAAATCTATCTGGGAAGTAGATTATTTGATGATAAGCCTCGGGTTCTATAGGAACTATTTTCTAATCTGTGTCTCGAAAACTAAATACAAGCTTGAAAACAACGGACAAAATATCCAACAACAACGATATCAAAAAAACATGCAAAAGATTACACAGTGATGAGATATGAACTCGAGAACTTGAACGCGGTTGTACCACCGAGCCAAACTGACAAGTTACAGTAGGGTCCAAAATTTCACATCATATGAACTTTATTACCGTTTGTAAAACTTCTATAACTTCAATCAGGAACTGGGAAGTAGATTCAATTTTTAAGATTTGATGAAAAGCCTCTGGTTACTTAGGAACTATTTTCTAATCTGTGTCTCAGAACAGACAGAACTAAAGAAATAAAACCTTGAAAAACAACGGAGAAAATATCTAACAAAAACAATATCAAAAAAACACGCAAAAAGATTTCGTAGTGCTGAGATACGAACTCAGGATCGTATATCGTAACGACCTCATCTGCCGCTTTAAACATTGCGCCAAATGTACAGATGTCTGTAGTGTCGAATTTTCAAACCACATGAACTTTATAGATGTTGCTGCATGAATTTGTGAGAATTGTTTATTTTATTTTTTGAATTGCGAGCGTCGGACGACAAAGCGACACAGGTCCTTTTAGCAAGGCGCATCAGCGCTTTCTGCTGGACTTCATAGTAGTAAGCGAGAAGCAAGACACGGGCCGGCTCGGTCGAGTTAGCTTTTCAAAAGACAATTAATTAATACGAATTAAACTTCATAATCCAAAATACAAAATCTTCCATCCCCCTTAGTAAAAAATGATACGTTTACCTATAAAATTTGAATAATGTATGTTTATTAATGACACAGATATTTACATCTAAAACTTATTTTAGAGGTAAGTTTAGGATTTTTTCTTATCGAGTTTTTTTTTCCAAATCGTGTTTTGATACAATAGGTTACCTAATAAATATGTTCAAGAATAACATATATTTTACTAAAAGCCTCAAACCATATACATGTTGTTAAATGTGTGTTTAAAAAGTGCTAGTTGGCGATATTCAGCGCCCTAAATACGCCGTGATGCGGTAAAAAATAATAAAGCGGTGAATATTCTAAGACACGCGCCATATGGCCCAATCTCAAATATTCATTCATAAATTCGCAATACATTTCTTTGAAAAGATTAGTTCGTGATAACTTGCGCTCGAGAGATCGAAACCGGTTCTCGGCCAGAGCGAGTGTATCGCCCAATGCATCAGCCGGCTCACTCAACGGGATGCGCACGCAAAAACGACCCTTTTCATCACGTACTGTCGTATCTTCGAATATTTTTTCGCACGCACGTTCATCCTTCGTTAATATACGTTTATTAGATAGTGTGACTTCTTCGATATCCCAGAACGTTTTTAATTGCGCATCTAATGTTTGCGTGTGGTTGCACTGAATCCGTTTAATGGGCGAGGTTTTAGTGTTTAGGTATAGATCTCGATACTAACCAATCTAATTCGTTTTTTATATTTTCTTATTTTGATTCTATATTCGCGACCAAGAAAGATAGTTCTGCATTAATACGCGTCAGAACTAAACAATCAAAACGGGTAATTAATTAACGTGTTTTTGATCGAATTTGAATATCGCATACCTATATTGAATGGGGTAGTTCTGCATTATTGCGCGTCAGAACTAAACATTCAAAACAGGTAATTAATGAACTTGTTTTTGATCGCATTTGAATATAGAATAATTGAATGGGGTAGTTCTGCATTATTGCGCGTCAGAACTAAACAATCAAAACGGGTAATCAATGAACTCGTTTTGATAGCATTTGAATATTGCGTAATTGAGTAGACTGCGTACTTGCATTGTCTACACCTATGACGTGAACAGTGGACTGTAAAATTAATAAAGTTTTTTTTGCATAATGATTTCGAAGTAAAAGAGTGTTGACTTTCATTGTCAAGTAACGCTCTCGCTGTGTGATATTTATTGGAATTGTCTGCGATCTCCACGAGTGCAGTGGATAACAGTACCTCTGAAAGGTTGAAACTGTTATCGCTGCCTTCATAAAGCGTGTGTGTTGTGGTTGTGCGAGATGCAGTTTGTGTGATTGACGGATGTGAGTTAGTGCTATGTTCGCCCTGCGGCGATGCTTGCGAGGGATGAGGTTCCGGCAACCGAAGATATTGATGCACCGGTTCCGGAATTCTCGCTATGTAGTAAGGTATTGTGCTTTTTATTACAAAGCTTACACGATCCAAACCAGCAATCAATAATTGCATGGCCGGAACGTAAACAATTATGACAAAGGTTTTTCTCGTTAACGTATTTAAACCTGTCAGCGATCGAGAGGTTCAGAAATGAATCGCATGAATAAAGCGAGTGGTTCGCGTTACACATAATGCAGGTGGAACGTTTCATATTACATGAATTTGTGTTTTTATTATCATTTTTCTTAGTCGTTATACTATTATAATTGTGTGTTTGTATCGGACTCGACGAATTTTTTTTAATGTTGTAATTTATTTCTTGTGTTTGTTTATTTAATGGCGCATTGATTGTTTCTAAGACATCCGCCCGATCCTTAAGGAATCTAATTAGATCGGATAGTGTTAGTTTTTGATTTTTGTTTTGAAAATTAAATAAATTGCTTATATGGAATTCCCACTCTCGCTGCGTTGATGCATCTAATTTAGTTGTAATTATGTATATTATTAAAGTATCCCAATGTTCTGTGGCTTCTCCTAGGGTTTTTAATGCTCTAATATTTCTGAGAAGCGAATCTACTAATTTGCGTATTTGGGTACCTGATTCTTTCGTAATTGAATAGGTGGTAAATAAAGCTTTCACGTGATTATGTACCAATAAACGATGATTATTGTACCTATTTTCCAAAAGGTCCCAAGCTATGTTGTAGTTGTCTGACGAGAATTCTAATGACTTAATAACCTGAAGGGCGGTACCCACTAATGCTGCTCTTAAATAATGAAACTTTTGAATATTATCTATGTCGTGGTTATTATGGATAAGTGACGTATAAGTATCGCGGAATTCAAGCCACTGATCATAGCTACCATCACATGAAGGTAGGGAAATAGTAGGTAATTTAACGAAACCTTTGTTCCCATGACATAAAGAATGGTCAAAAGCTGTAACCGGTTCTTTCAATAGACACTTATATTTAGCCATAATCTCATAGAATTGGTTCTCGAAAGCCTCTCTTTCGGACAGTTCCCGTGTCAGTTGGGATTCAGATACATTTAATTCGATCTCATCTTGAATATCAGAAAACTTATCAAACAATAATTCAGACTTTTGTAGGCGTTCGTTTAATTCTTCTTTTTACAGTTCTGATAAGTTCGCCTTATCAATTGATTGCACGTATTTGTAAAAAGAGTAAATTTCCCTTTAATAATACCCCTCTTTTTTGACTAAGTCACGTACGACTTCGTCTAATTCATGTTTCGACATCGCGAAATTAAAATTGAGCAAGATGTTGGTAGAAACGAGAACTAGGTAAGAAATTTTGTAGGTAGGAATGGGAAAAGTAAGTGTTGGTTGGCCTGACCTTTTGCGTGCTGGTCTTCTGGTTCCACTTGTATCCGGCTCGAAGGACCAAATGTTAATGATGGTGTCTGGTTCTCGATTCTTGAATAAAAGTTGGTATTACGATGAATAGTTTTAATTTTCAAAATATACAATTTTAGTTTAGGTAGTAAATAGTAGTGTGCGCTCATCGAGTCCTTAGAGCGGAGTGTCGCTGCGCTCCCGCCGCGCCGCTGCGATCGCCGCTCGGTGCCGCGCCGACCCGCGTCGCGTCGCGTCGATGTGATGGACCGATGTCATTGTTTTGCATTAACACAAGCTTTGCTTAGTTTGGGGTCAGATAGTGTTGTGTGTGAATTGTCCACCAATTAAAAAGGTTGGTACTTTGTCTATCACGAGATTTAAATCGGAAAACTGCGTTTTCCACGCAAGACGCCGGATTTATTCCCCAGGGTTTTGTAGAGCAGAGCTAACAAAATATCTCTGTTATCGATTCCGAAGTACCTTAACCCCTTGCAGATGTTTTTGAGCTGCCCGCGTGGGATGGAGTTACAAGTGAGTAGGAAACCTACGTCAGTGGTTCATGCATTATTAAAGATATCCGATAGGTAAACAAACACGCTTTAGATGCGATGTGTTTTCTAGGTTTTTTCAAATGGGTGAGTACTGGAAAACCACCTAGAAAAATATCTAGTTTTGGATGTATTCTTAGTAACAAAGGGTTTTCAGAATACAAATATAGTCAAAGATATTTTTTTTTTTTAATCTTGGCTTCAAAATGTTTCTTTTATTGTTAGTGAATTTATTGTTCTCACCTGAAAGCCTTTTCCGGCGCGCCTTTCAATCACCTCACAAAACCTCTAATTTACATTACAAAGCTATTCTAATAAAATAGTACACTAGAATTACTAGACTACAAACAGTTTAGAGCTTAAAAGGATTCTAGGTTTTGACCTATCAAAACAGCGCAAATTGTCGTTTGTTATGATCACATTAGCCCCCCATTCCAGATGTTGACTTTACATATACTCCACAGGTACGAGTATATTACGAGAGGTAGTCTGGAAATAACAAACGTTTATTGCTTCCAATCGTCCCTCCGTAATTAGCCCGCCATAGACCCTCTTAACGGGATAACTAACGAGGGACGGCAGATACAATTATACAGCCATCTGTTTTCCAGGTGACAGGTGTACTGGATGCTCTATTATTTATTAACTCTGCGGAAAAATCAGGTTAGTAATACAGTGAGTCGTCAGCTCATCAACTGGATATTAAAAAAAATGTTTGTTTGGGCGTCTGTTATTTATTTGTCGATACTAGGTTTGGTATCTCGCCTAATGGTAAGCCACTATGCAGTCTACGATGGAGCGTAGTTACCAAAAAAAAAACGATTCACTCTCGACTTGAACATACCAAGATTCTAGCACTCAGGAAAACCCACTCTGGTTTCGTTTTCCACA
Source organism: Ectropis grisescens (assembly GCA_017562165.1). Taxonomy (NCBI): domain Eukaryota; kingdom Metazoa; phylum Arthropoda; class Insecta; order Lepidoptera; family Geometridae; genus Ectropis; species Ectropis grisescens. The sequence continues at coordinate 25,463,496 of CM029771.1, forward strand.
TCCTAGACGTCCTTATTAAAAAACTGAATTCAAACGGTTTCATTAGAGTCTTTGGAACGTTGACAATTAAACAATATTGACTTTAAGAGCGAGGAGTTGTTCGATAGAAAAAGGGATTTTAACAAAGAATTTACATATTCATTTACGTTTATTGATAGAGTCTGGCTAACGAAATTTAAAAAAAACGGATTTTTTTGGAAACTTTTTACAAGACAACACTTAAATGTTCCTACCATCGGATATTTACCCAACGAATTGGGATGTTTTAAACAGAAAGTACTTAGGGACACTTGATTCCAAAAAGGGATTTTTAAAACAAACCGTTTAACATTATACGAAATAAGTTTTAAAAATTCGTACGTGTTCTAAAAATATATTAATCTAAAATAAGTACGACGCATGTGTGTTGGCGATTATTTCAAGCTATAACACTAAGCAACACTAAGCCTTTAGTTGGTCTAATAATAGATTATCGGATACACTTCGGAGAGTGTGCAACTGATCTGCATGATGTAATTCCACCTTGCCTTTCTTCTATCGGACTTCTCGTTCCACAAAAGGGCGACATCGTTTCATGGTTGATATTCTAAAAACACGAACAAAGTGATTTGACTCCACGTGATACGATTTGTGATAAGAACGTCTAGGTTGTGGAATGCGTTGCCTGAGTGGGTTTTCCCCGATGGTTACAAATCTTGGTGTCTTCAAATCGAGAGTGAATCGGTTTGTTCTAGATAAGCACGCTCCATCGTAGATCGCATCATCGCTTAACATCAGGCGAGATGGTGGTCAAGTACGAAGCTATTCTAGTTAAAAAAAAATTGATTCATTAATTACGCTATTAAATAGAAAAAAAGCTTGTACAATTTTATTTTTAAGAAATTAACGTTCGGCGATTATCCGAAAGATTTGGTACAAGAAAGTTTGTGTTTATTTTTGGCGAGATTTTCAGTTTAGGGATGCCATGCTGACAAATTTTAAATTTTCCGCGCTTTGTCAGTATCAACTTTCGTTAGCCAGACTCTACGTAGATTACGCAGATTAGCTGCACACTGTCTGAAATGTATTCGGTAAAAATAGTCTTGCAATTTTGTTGTGATGTTAGAGACTTTTAAGGGGTTTTAATAAGCGTCTGCTATTCCTCTAAAATTATACACTGTCGTTTACCACTAGGTTTGGGATTGGGTTATCAAAAGCGTACTTAAGGACAGTAAAAAAACTTATACAAATTAGGTATATATAGGTATATTTAGGGTTTCTGCGTATTTTATAGAGTACTTGTGGAGTAATGTGATCATTGTTGAGAGTATTTCTGAATGTGTTATTCTTAGCTTACATCTTGGATCAATAAAACTTACGAAATGTAACAATACAAATAATATTTCGAACTTAAATAAAAACTCGACCGGTGTTTGCGAGACACGATGTTTTATTTAGAAGAAGCTAATTCGCTTTCGTTTGGGAGATACTTTTGGATGTTTATTACTTAATCTGACTTTCCATAAATTTACAGTCTCACAGCGTTCTATAGAAAGAGCAATAGCTCTTTAGAAATAAAATATTGTGAGAATTTCTCTGAGAGATCGTATTAGGAACGAAGTGATCCGTCAGAGAACCAAGGTTACAGACATAGTTTAACGCATTTGTAATATGCATATGCATATCTATCGCAGAACCGATAACCGTTCTAGATGTGTTTTTGAGTGTAGACCGCGAATTGGCAAAGATAGTGTAGAACATCCTGACGATATACGGAATACAGCAGGCAGTGGATGGAGACGTAAAGCTCATGGGGCTGTGTGGCGCGCCATGGGAGAGGTTTATGTCCATCACTTGACTGAGATACGCTGACGATTATGATGGATATTTATTGCTCAATCACGTCTGAATGGATGAAGTTGAAACCCAGAACATTATATTTGAAATTTGGAACACTGATAAATTTTAGTCTGTAAAACACATTTACGCTTTATTTTATCGCACTACTTTGTATCACGGGAAAATAACGGAAACGGTGGCTACACGGATAAAACCGCGGGAGTTGTTAATATTGGATAACTAGCAGCATTCTGCGGTTGTACCTGCATAATTCTCGTTGCAGATTTTATCCCGATCCCTTCTGTCGGTCCGACATGATTGAGCAACAAACATCCAAATTTTAGCTTTTGTAATATTAGTAAAATCACGAACATTTTTTCTCCTATTCCTCTCCTTTTGTAAAATTTTCAGAATTAACTAAAAACCAGTTGCTTTATTCCACTGACACAGTACGACAAATATATACGAGTACAGTTTCAATGTACCTGACTATAGTTTAGATTTCTAGCTGGGGCGCAAAATCGATCGTCTGCGTAGTTCGAGTGAGCTTCTCCGGCAGAGCGACTATCACAACTTTGATCAACAAGATATTTCATTCAGAAAATGATAGTTGAGAATTTAAATTTTATTATAGACAAACATTTTATTGGTTGTGATAAAAACCTTACTGAAATCTACCTTACAAACAGAGTTTGGACGGTTTGTTTATGTTTTCAACAGAGCAACGATGAAGTTTTTTTGCTTTGAATTAAAATTTACCGTCGCATTGTAATGTTTGTGTCACAGTTTTTCATTGTCTAAAAACGCGCATACAACGACGTTTTTTAAAAATAAAATCTGGCTAGATCGATTTATCGTCCCCGAAACCATCTGTATACATAATTTCATGAAAGTCGTTCGAGCCGTTTCTTCAGATTCTATATATATACCTAGAAGCATTGCTCGTTTAAAGGTATAAGATTTTACACACACATTTTGTTGGTCATGATGAAAACCTTACTGAAATCTACCTTACAAGCAGATTTTGGACAGTTATTTTTGTTTTCAATCAAGTTTAATGATGATTTTTTTTGCGAGTTTTAAGAGTGTTTCTTTTAATAAGGTATTTAGATGAATCAAATTAGAAACAAATTACAAAATAGAAACCTGGTGCAAAGGAGTTTAAGATACTGGTAACATTACCTCGCTGAATGGCAACTGTAATCCCCTGTCCCAGGAACGAGCTCGATCAACATTCACTATGCAGGTAAATAGGGAATGAGAAAACTGAAACGTAATTGTTTAGTTGGGGAGCCGAAACCAAGGAATTGGTTCAAGAGATTAAGCGCCAAATTCGCGACAAGGACAGTGACTCTCGACGGATTACTCAAAGACGCTAACACTGATTTGGTAAAATCTTTTTTTGTTTGAAAGATTTATTTTCCAATTGCATTTAAATCTTATTGCAAACAGTCGAGTTCTTTTTGACTGGAAAATAAATAAAAGCGTAATTTTAAAATTGTATATGTCGGTGTTACTTTCATTTACTCCCAAACCTTGCTGATTCAATGTATGAGATTGTTTATTTTTGACCTATTATTGGTTTAACAAACTACAAATATAATATTTTGTTGATTGTGCGTTATTTACAGAAAAATGTTTATAAAGGTTTTTACTTTTACGAGATGTTCGGTTTATTTTACCATCTCATTTATTTCACAAATTATAAGTTAAACTACATTACCCAAACAGCTCTTTTTATAACCACACATACACAATTACATTAGATGGACTCTTTTGGCTATATTTTTAACGTCAAAATACTAAAATTATAGTCTCTGAAAGCCCATTCAGTATGTTGCTTGTTAGACTGTACGTCGTTTAACCACTGTTCTCCTACATAATGTCTATATCGCGTATCCCCGGGTGAGACTAGTGTTCAGACTGGCTCAGTGCTATATGTCATTTGTATGTGTTCTGTGGTCTCGGCTCTTGATTGCCTGCTGTACAAAAGCCAGGCCAGCGGGCTGTCTAGTCTATCTAGAGACTGTTGTTTCAGTCAGTGTTGAGTAGTGCCTTAGTTATGCAAAGCTAAATTTATTTTAAGCTGAGAAAGTGTTAGTGGATAGTTTGTGGTCGGAATTCCTTATAATATTATGCATGCGAAAGTTTGGATGTTTAGATGTTTGTTGCTCAATCACGTCGGAGAATGGATCGCGTTGAAATTTGGAATACAGATATCTGGACACAGTCTGGAATAGCACATTGGCTACTTTTGACAGGAAAATAACGGGGAATGTGCAGTGTGCGGGTAAAACCGCGGGGCGCTGCCAGTGTTCTATTTTTGACTTTGGAATGCGTTGCCTGGGTAAGTTTATTCCGGTCTTGACTCTTGACTATCTTGGTGACTTTAGGTCCCGAATTCGTCGTTTGGTTTCTTTTAGGTAAACGTGCAGAATCGTCAACCGCATGGTCGACTTATAATTTATTGTTTCACGTTCATTCATGTACATGCACAGATTGATAAACTCATTATTGCACTTAAGTTACAAAACCAAAAATAACAATAATATAAACTACAATTAGCAATTACAATTATTGACTAAAGTAGCAATTGGCGACCTTATTGCTAAGAGCGATTTCTTCCAGGCAACCGTAGGATGGTGAAGAAGACGGGGAGTACAATTAGGGAGTACACAGATCCTTCCGAATGTTACAGTACACATAGTATGATAATAAATTTGTGTGTAATTTTATTAATTGTTTCATGAAATAAAATAAAATATTGTGGCATTAGCTGTTATTTTATAGCATATCTATATATAATATAAGGCAAATACAATGCAATTAATTTTATTAATATTTGCCAAATCCTTATTCGTTTTTGCGCTAATTGATTGTTGTAAAACATTGACACTGCCGGATTGAAGGAAAATGTTTCCATAAAAAATTGCAGCAAAGAGATAAACAATCTCATTTGACGTGACGGGCGCATTATAGTTTAAGACTCTTCATGTTCAAGTAGTTGTGTGGCGATGTGACGGGTAGACGCGTTATGCAGTTCTTTACCATCAAGCGCATGTCTTTCTCGTCCCATTACCTATAATAAGAACAAAATTAAAAATTTTGGGTAACCCCGTACTACCTCAGATTTGTTACCTGTACAACATACTACTAGTCAAGCCCTTTTATTTGATACCCACATTAAGGGTGTTGTGAAAAAAGAAATATATTTCGTCATTTTGTGGTGGCGGACGTCTTGGATATGAAATTTGCCATGGTGCAAAGTATTCTACTAGTTAAGCCCTTTCGTTTGATACCCATGTTAAGGTAGTAGTGAAAAAAATTATATAATTCACCATTTTGTGGTGGCGGCCTTCTTGGATTTGAAATTTGTTATATTGTTTAGTATTCTACTAGTCAAGCCCTTTCATTTGATACCCATATTGAGGTAGGTTGTGGAGAAATATTTTGTCCGCCATTTTGTGTTAAGATGGCCATCTTGAATCGATATTAATCAAACATAGCTAACAGACGACAGACAGACATCGAGATCAAACTTATAACACCCTTTTTTTTGGTCGGGGGTTAAAAAACGATTTGTTTGCCTTAAATTAGGATAATGCCTCACATTCCAAACGTCGTTCAAACAAAAAGTAATCTACAAAATCTCTATTCTCCTGTTTGTCCAATTTCGTAAATAGCTGAGCAGGAAAGGTCAAAACAACAAGCAAAAGCGATAATATGCGTGGAACGGTTGCCTACAAGTTTGCACTACGTCAATGAGTATTTATTCACTCGTATATTGCTGTTTGAATGCGTTTGTGTGTGTCGATGTAGCCGACGACAAAAATGACCCTACTACTTACTTATAACTATTAATCGAAGCATATAGTTTTTAGCCTTACACATCCAATGATATACTCTTGTTATGTTACACATGTACTGTATCAAAGAGTTTACATATGAGTACTACGTATAGAGTTTTTGTTTCTGCACGGTTCCTTTGTCTCAATCTTAAGCAGATGACGTGCATACTTTCTATGGCAATAGAGTGATGTGCCGCGACAAAAATATGACACTTCCACAAGAGCAACAAGGCAAGAAAGACCCGTGCTTTCGGTGTAAAGCGTTTGTACCAACTCTATACGTAGCATATGTAAACTCTTTGTACTGTATGTTATAACTCACACACACTAATTAGGAAACTTTAATCTTTACAAACCACGTAGGTGCCCTTTTGAATCATTTTCGTAACGTGATATTTAAAATTAGAGTATTTCTTACGAATTTTAATTTCGAAACGTGGGTGTATCCTGTGAACTTTTTTAAACCTCGACGCAAAAACGAAGAGATGTCATATGTTTAGTGTCTCTCTGTGTGGCATCGTAGCTCCCAAATAAATATGCACAAATTTTAATTTTTATTGTTTGAAAGGTGAATGGATTAGTCAGGAGTGTATTTGTTAAGTTTCATCAAAATCAGTTAAACGGTTTCAAAGTTTTCAGCTTTTTTGTTAGCTGCGGAAGAAATCTTAAGCTTTTTAAATAAATACACCGAAGTTTCCATAGCGTCCGGCAATCTTTTTCAAGGAGAGTTCGCGTCAAAAAAGATCGCCGGATGCGATCGAAACTTGAGTCGAACTGGAAGGACTATATCAAACGTCAGTTACCCATGCATTTATTTAGTTAGTTTTTATACTAGAATTTTAAACTCATAATGGATATACTTGCAAACGTAAGTGTGACCGTGTTTGAAACAGCTTTTTAAATTGTATATTGTAATGTATACTTATATGTAAACAGTTGCGCTCTCAATTCATTGCGTTTATGAATCAAGAAAAATAAATTCATTTTGATTTGAATTTATTTTTCTGAACCCGCAGAAATGTCGTCTATGCCTTATATTGCTCTCATTTTTGTGAAACGTCGAAAACATCACTATATATTTAATAAAAAGTCTCGAGTGTCGTCAGAATACAATAGTAGCCCCCAGCCTCCATATCCAATTGCCTGTGGTATCTAGCTCGTCTGATGGGCTCTGCTCCGTCGAGCTTTGATTGAATTTTTCCGATCTATAGCTGAGGAAAAGCGCCCGACCGCAAACAGCCCTGAAGTTAGACATGACATACAATTGCAATTTTATATCCATTCAGTTAAGTTTTAATAGAATGTCCTCAATAAATAACGAGAATAGATAAAATAAGCGTTCTTTTTATACTGGCTAATGCAGATTAATGGATACCTAAAGTTGGTAATGTTCTGGAAAGAAAAGAAAGTTGAATAGGTGTCCCTTGAGTAATTGAAACGAAATCATTTATTCATTAGTTAATAGAGTGAACATGGTCTGAAGTTTGCAGACGACAGCTTGTGAATAATCTATTTCGGCAGCTAGGTACCTATTATCATAATTAGGTTTCTAGATTGGTAAATCGATCAAACACGGGTAGGTATAGCTTACGGCTGCGTTGAAAACATTTATACCTACATTTTAAAAAACTCTTTGATTACATGTTCGAAATGTTCAATTTGTCTGGTATACCATTTATACCGAAACGGGTCTTACTTATAAGGTATCATTATTATATTACGCTACGAGTAATTGCAACATGTTCACGGTCGAGGGATTCAACAAATTCTAAAACTGGATCTACACCAGTGCCAAACGGGCACCCGTCGCGCGCGTGCACTCTCCTTGAAAAAGGCCGCCGGACGCGGCCGAAACTCGAGTCGGATTGACCGACCGTGCCTATTTCTATTAAATTGAAATGAAAGGTCTAAAGTTTGATACAAAATATGATATTTCCAAAACGGTTCAGACATATTCGACATATCCGGGGAATACAATCAAAGCCAAACATTTATCTCACACAAATATATATAACAACCAAATAGAAGCCCGAAATTAATCTAAGATGAAGAATCAGATGACATAAATAAAAACCAGAGATTAATAGAAGATGAGAAAGAAGAAGACTTTAATCAGCTGACTATTATTTAATTTTTTTTATTTATAAATTAAGACTAACAAATTATCTTGCCAGACATATTGCATGCCTCTCGCAGAGGCCAGTTTGTATGGGGCAACTTTTAAAATGTTTTGTATCATCTTATCTTACCTACAAACAGCAATAAAGAATTTTGTATTTGTATTTATTTGTATAAAGATTCCGGACTAATTAGGAATTACGATTTTTTTGAACTCGGCTAAAAACAAGTTATGAGTCAGAAGTAGCATCGTCATGAAACTAAAACGTGCTATGTACTATCTGTATTACGAGCAGCCACAAAATTACAGGCATTAGAGCACAAATGGACTACAATTGTAAAGCTACGTCAAGTTTACAGCCCACACTCGCCGTGTGGATTGCGGTTCCAGCGCAAACTACTGGCGTGCTGGTAGTCGCAGATTACGGTAGGTATACCTAACAAATTTGTGGTCTGGAAGAGGCTTTGATTGTTAAAAACTTTGACGATTGGTTAATACACATTTAGAAATAAATACTTGATGCACGGTTTCGCGGAAATTGCGTACAAATTATGGGTAGGTATTTGAAGCAAGCTGAAAACTTAGCACATTTTTTTTTTTAATAAAGAGTGACGAGACGAGTAAGCCATGTGCCTGATGGTAAGCAACATACCTGCCACATAACAGCACAGTGACACGCAGCTATTGGAACATGAAGAGTCCAAATTATTACCTAGCACTGCACTGCGCTCGTCACCCAGAGATCTAAGACGTTATATCTATAAGCCCTGTAATTTCTCTAGAAATATTGCCCTTCAAATCGGAACACTGTAATGTTTTCACATATGCGTTTTGCGGTAGAATAACTGGCAAAGGTGTGGTACTTTCCCAGGCGGACTCTGCCAAGAGTCCTACTACTACAAAAGCATAGCTCTCCTATTCTCCCCAACACGAAGGGGCAGACATGGCTGGTGCGGGGCAAAATGAATCCCTCAACCTCCAAGGATAAATTTATTTTTACTTACAAGCTATAGTCCTCCATGCTGACTAAATGCGGGCTGGTGGATAACACGTCTTCGAAACATATGTATATTATCCTTCTTGAATACAAATACAAAATACAAATACAAAAATCTTTATTGCTGTTTGCAGGTAAGATAAGATGATACAAAACATTTAAATAATTGACCCATACAAACTGGCCTCTTCTTCTAGAGGCATGCAATATGTCTGGCAACGCAGTTTCCATTGGTCTGAATTTATACAATGATAATAATAGTCAGCTGATAGTCTTCTTCTTCTTTTTTCATTTTTAACTTTTAATCGGTTGTATCATATATGTCATCTGATTCATCATGTATTAATTTCTGGCTTCTATCCCGGTGTGTTATGTTAGTGTGATATGTTTGATGAGTACAATTACGCCAACGTCTTGTGCTTCAGCAGGATGATGTTATGGACTTTGACAAGTGTGTGGTTTGAAGCATGACAGTTTCTTCATGATGGTCGTCATTGTCAAAGCTAGTGGTGATGGATGGATATCCGCTCGGATAAATTATCAGAGGTTCATGCGGGATTAGAACCCACGATCAAAATTCATGAAATTGGACGTTTTGGCCAGATTTACTAAATCGAAGGACTAAAATAAAATGAGTATTTTTTAAATACTTGACTGTATATAATTATTTACTGCTTATTTAAGTATATAAATACTAGTAGTTTCATTAACGATTGCGCTTCGTTTCCCCCCCTATATCTCACAGACCGTTCAATTTCCAATTTCAATTCAATTTCCAAGAAGCTAACCAATACATAATTTAATGGATTGGTCATTGGATTGGATTGGATTGCAAACTATTACTATAACACATCGATGCCCACTGAGTACTTACAAAAGAACTTATTCTTTTTCTTTTTAAATTGAACATGGGGTTGGGGTTGCACTGACCGCCATTTTGCCGAGAGCTGGCAGCAATTTTTGGAAGGTATTTGAGGCTAGCTGAATACTGGTAACACAGCAACAATTTGACTGAGCTCTCTGACCTCAACACCTTTTATACCTCAACAAGGAGGTGCAAACCTGGGGGTCTACGGCCGATCGAAAACTGTCTTAGCTTTGATGTTTATGTCTCTTTTCTTTTTGTTCGAAATGATGGAGATGGACATAGCAAAGCCAAAGCCGATTTAGTTAGGCGGTAGAAGACCTGGCTTGCGAGTGGCTGGGCAATTTTTTTTTGTTCTTAAATAAAATTGGCGAGACGATCAGGACATGTGCCTGATGGTAAGCAACATGCCTGACATATAACAGCACAGTGACACGCAGCTATTGGAACATGAAGAGTCCAAATAATTACCTAGCACTACACTGCGCTCGTCACCCAGAGATCTAAGATCTTATATCTCTAAGCCCTGTAATTTCTCTGGAAACATTGCCCTTCAAACCGGAACACAGTAATGTTTGCACATTACTGCTTGGCGGTAGAATAACTGGCAAAGGTGTGGTACTTCCCCAGGCGGACTCTGCCAAGAGTCCTACCACTACAACCTTTTATTTATAATTTAATTTTACAATAAAACCTATTATTTATAAATTACCTATTATCAAAAAATTTTACTTTTTAATTCAATAAATATGCAATTTTTAAAATGTTGTGTTTTAATGTATAAGGTATAACATATAATTTTAAATGTACAATGTTTTTAAAAAATAAAAATAAAGTATTTGAGGCGTTTTAAAATTGCAATTGGGTATTATTTATGATTAACAAATAGGGATTTCATAAAAAATATATAATTTTGGTGGGACTTTCTACCTGCCAGATAATCTAAATTGGGAATTCATTTTGCCCCGCTACTCAACAGCCAGGTCTGCACCTCCTAGACCCTCCTCCTTCTGTATTGGGGTAGAACAGGAGAGTTATATGCCAAGTTTTCATAAGCATAAAGCATAAGCAGCCCACTAAATGTTCCCACTGCTGGGACTCGGGGCCTTCTCTCGCAAGGAAAGAGTTTCAGGCCATAATCCACCACGCTGGCCAAGTGCGGGTTGGTGGATGAAACATAACCTCGAAAGATTCTAGGTACTTGTCGGTTTCCTCACGATGTTTTCCTTCACCGTTTTTTTTTTAAGTTAGCGGCATTACGCACATGACTTCGAAAAGACAGTGGTGCGTGTGGTGGGATTCGAACCCGGGGGGCTCCGGATCGGCAGTCGCCGTTCTCTCGACTAGACCAGCCGTAACTTCAAGTTTTCAGCTAGCTCAAATACCTACCCGAAATTTGTTTACAGCTCTCGGAATATTACCTAGGAGAAATCAATTCAATCTAAACTTGAAGACACCGAGATGGAATACATCTGGGTATACCCACTCAGGCAACGTAGTCTACAGTTTAAATGTTCTTTTTACGAAAGTCACATCTTTGGAACATCAACGATGAAATGATGTTAACGTTTCTACTACGACCAGTATTGACATAAAACTTACAAATATACTACAGAAGACAGCAGCTGTATGGTGATCATAGACAGATCGAAACACTTTGTTTTTATAGTTTTTAAACTTTCGCGATTTGAAGACATAATGTTTATATAGTAGTAATAGCGGCCCGTTCCGGCTTCGCTCGGATATTGTCACATAAAACCCATTAATCGAAATAAAAACTATCCTATCTTTTAAGTTGGATCAATCTACACACGGTGTCCAAATTTGATTAAAATCAGCTAAGTAGTTTAGGAGTCCATCGCGGACAAACATCGTGACATGAGATTTATATATATTAAGATAGTATCTACAGGGCTTAATCACGAATAATTCATTGTTTAAATACCTCGACGTTTCGGCAGCGTTACAACCGCCGTGGTCACGAGAAGACGAGACGAGAGGTTGTAACGCTGCCGAAAAGACTAAGCTTTGTTTTGTAACCCCCCAACCAAAACAAAAAAGGGGTGTTATAAGTTTGACGTCGATGTCTGTCTGTCTGTCTGTGTGTGTGCCTGTCTGTGGCACCGTAGAGCTCAAACGGATGGGCCGATTTCAATGCGGTTTTTTTTATTTGAAGGTAAATATCCGTGCGGATGTTCTTAGCTATGTTTGGTTAATATCGATTCAAGATTGCCGCCTCCACAAAATGGCGGACAAAATATTTCTTCACAACCTACCTCAACATGGGTATCAAATGAAAGGACTTGACTAGTAGAATACTATACACTATCACAAATTTCAAATCCAAGATGGCCGCCACCACAAAATGGCGAATTACAATATTTTTTTTCACTACTGCCTCAATATGGATATCAAACGAAAGGGCTTAACTAGTAGAATACTTCGCACTATGACAAATTTCAAATCCAAGATGGCCGTCACCACAAAATGGCGAATTACATTATTTTTTTCACTACTGCCTCAATATCAAACGAAAGGGCTTAACTAGTAGAATACTTTGCACTATGACAAATTTCAAATCCAAGATGGCCGCTACCACAAAATGGCGAAATACATTTCTTTTTTCACAACTCCCTTAATATGGGTATCAAACGAAAGGGCTTGACTAGTAGAATGCTGTACAGATAACAAATGTGAAGTAGTCGGGGGTTAATCAACATTTTTAATTTTGTAGGTACTTGTTATTTTCGTATAGATCAAACAATGTATGCCGAATAATATAGAGATTATATTATAACAATATCTTTATTTACATAAAATTCTTCTGAACGTGTATTGATAGTGAACTCCTAAACGGCTGGACCGATTTGAATGTTTTTTTTGTATGCGTTTGGGTGGCGCCCAGGTGGGCTTAGATTCACAAATCAGCCCAGCAGATGGCGCTTCAGTCGATACCTGGGTTATTATCGGAGCGAAGCCGGAATGGGACGCTAGTATAGAGTATATAATGTTAAAATGTCAAGCCTATTCTTAAGTATTGTTGTGTAATTATTGTTTTTGTGGCTATTAATAAAGAGTTATCTTATCTCATCTTATGATGAACTAGCGGCCCGTATCGGCTTTGTTCAGGTAATGCCATATCATAAACAAAAAATAATTTGCCACAAAAGGTAATTGCGATCATAAATTGAGCCATAGATTCTTTCAAATGTCAAGTGGAGTCGAACTGGACACTGTGTGTTAAATTTTATTAATATCGGATATCGGCGAACGATTGAGGTTTTATTATTACACGTAACGTAACGTACACGTTACGTACGGCTTGGCGAAATGTTTGAAAGGTACACGTTTCTTAACCGACTTCGTAAAAGGAATTCTCAATTCCTTTTTTTTATTCTTTTTTCTATGTTACTGATAGTTGCGCCAATACTAAGTCGACTTTAATGGTTCTTTTTATGTTTTGTAGATCAAAGTTAAGAGGTTCCACATACATTTTATTGAAATCAGTGAAGCGGTTTTGAAGTATGAACAAAAAACTTAAATTTACTTAAAAATTATCTGAACGATTTAGTTATAGCTTCTTATGAAATTTGGCGGAGTGTCTGAATTTAATTTTGAATTGAAGTCGGATTTTGTTTTTTTGCGTGAAAAAACTGTTTTTGATGGTGAAAGAAAAATTTCAAAAAAGTTCGCTATCCTCTACAACTTTGATTCTCTCATTGTGAGATAATGACGCGAATCCCGACTGTGGGTACTGTAAAGTGGGGGATATCTGTGATTGTGCGCCATTGTAAAGCGGTTGAACTGAATGAGTACAAGGCGTCTCTTTAGCCAATTTTTTTAACTGTTAACGGTTAATAATTGGCTGCTATATCGCCTTATATTAAGTGACGATGCAGTCTACGATAGAGCGCGCTTACTAAACCTTCAAGATTCCAAGTCACTCTCGATTTGAAGACACCATAATAATGATCATTAAGAAAAAATCTACTCAGGCAAGACATTCCACAGATACACTCTTAGCACAAAATTTAAATCAAATCTTCTCATTGCAGTCTTTGAAACGTCAACCATGAAACAATGTCGTTTTATAGAGCTATAAGCATAATATAGGCATTCTGTGTAACCTGGAATACTCGTATTACAATGTTATCTGCCGGGAAACTGGCTGTATGGCCGTTACAGTTTATGGTTCAATTAGCCCGACTCTGCACTGGTTGAGCACAGTTTCTGTTCTATGCATCCCGTTACGAGTTTTAACCACTGACTTACTTTACTGAGTGCGACTAGAAAATTGTATTATTTTTTAAATAAAAATAATGTTTTTTTTAATAGTGACGAGACGAGCCGGACATGTGCCTGATGGTAAGCAACATGCCTGCCACATAACAGCACAGTGATTACCTAGCACTGCACTGCGCTCGTGACCCAGAGATCTAAGATGTTATATCTCTAAGCCCTGTAATGTCTGTATCTCTAAAAATAACCAGTATTACTAGCACATTACTTCTTGGCCATAGAATATCAGGCAAAAATGTGTCACCTTCCCAGGTGGACTCTGTAAGAGTCCTTGGATTACAAAATTATCATTGCGTACTGAGGTCGTCATCTAGAGATATAAGATGATTTTCTTTGTCGAGAAATTTCAATGGAAACATTTAGCTTCAAATGAAATATACAAGTAGCTCAAAATCAGAACATAGTGTAGAAAATTACGCAATAACAGATATAGTCTTTACTATAACCTCATACGAATTCTTTAAACAGCACTTATGTTAAATTGAAAACGTTTTAACCAAAGTAGCTTTCAATGTCGAAAAAATACAACTTTATAAAATTCACCAGGGTACCCTTCAGATAAAATATGATGGACGACGCTCAAACAAATGTGAAAGTTTCAGACAAAGAATACTTATTATACGGCGCTTAGATGCTTGAAAACACATCTGTATTCAATTCGATACCTTAAATAAATAAAACGAAAGTAATGGGTTGATTGATTTTTGAAGACTGATACAAGATTCTGGTCACGGATTATGGAAATTGAATTGATGGGAGGGTCAAGGCTTTATAGAATTTTAAAAAGTCGAGCGCCAAGTATGATTTTGGAACTATTTTCTAAAATTATAATGCAATAGCTAAGCTGGTATCACAATAGCATATAGCACTTCAGGCTTATTTTGTGTTGCCATTGCGGGAACAAGGCCATATATAGTGTGCGTTGCCGAGAGTCAAACATTCTTGGAACATGTCGGATCATTAATAGTACTCGTTTATAATAAAATAGTAATCGTTTCATGGTTGATGTTCCAAAGACACGAACGAAGAGATTTGACTCTACTTTCGTGATATGAACGTCTAGGCTGTGGTATAAATTGCCTGAGAGGGTTTTTCCCGATAGTTACAATCTTTGTGTCTTCAAATCGAGAGTGAATCGGTTTCTTCTAGGTAAACACGCTCCATCGTAGACCGCATTATCGTTTAACATCAGGCGAGATGGCGGTCAAGTGTAAACCTATAAAAGTTAAAAAAAAAAAGTACATTTTTTTAATTTAAAATCAGTGCTAATTAAGTATAAAGTTGTAAAGCATTGCAAAAGTACCCGGACGCATAATTTCGAACCCTGCCTGGTACAGGCTTTGCATATACGAGGGTCAAACGGAAAGTTCTTAGAAAATCAAAAACTGATTACATTAGCCAGTTATTAGTTTTATTATATCTTTTCAAAATATTGTCCATTCACGTCAATACACCGCTGCATGCGATGGAACCACTGGGAAAAGCACTTTGCCCACTCGTCCTTAGGGGTCTCTTCAATGGCATCGCGATACGCAGCCACCGCTTCTTCTGCATTCATAAACCGCTTTCCTTTAAGTTTTTCTTTAATTTTTGAAAATAAATAAAAATCACAAGGCGCGAGGTCGGGGCTATACGGCGGGTGACCCAGTAATTCAACGTTTGATGTCGCCCAATAGTCGATCGTTCGCTTGGCGGTGTGCGATGAGGCTTTGTCGTGGTGAAGGAGGATCCTACTGCGAGGTCGTTTCTCTCGAACTTTTTCCAAGACAAGTGGCAAACAATTGGTAGTGTACCATTCTGCAGAAACTGTTTTTTGATCCTCTAACACAATTGTTGCGAAATGACCTATCCTTCCAAAGAACGAGGCCACCATTTTTTTCCCCGCACTTCGATCTCTCTTCACTTTAGTTGGCAACTCCTCGAAAGGAAACACCCACTGAGCAGATTGTCTTTTGGTTTCAAGATCATAACAGTAAATCCAGCTTTTGTCACCTGTTAGTATGTCGAACACAGCATTTGAGTCACCTCCGTTAAATCTTTCAATCATTTTACGGCACCAATCCACACGATGGAGTTTTCGAGCCTCAGTCAAATTATGAGGTATCCACCGGGCGCAAAGCTTCCTGACCGCTAAATGTTCGTGTAGGATTTTGTGCACTTTACTCATACCGATGCCTAAGCTTGTCCGAATCTGCTGATAGGTCACTCTTTTGTCAGTCATACGCCGCACAACACAGATGTTATCTTCAGTCGTCGCCGTAGAAGGCCGTCCCTCACGTAAATCATCAGTGAGATTAGTGCGACCACGTTTAAACTCATTAAACCAGTTGTAAACAGTCGCACGAGATGGGGCTTCATCGTGAAAGGCCAATCGTAGTCTATCATAACTTTCTTGTTGACTTAAATCACATCGAAAGTCATAAAAAATCATTGCACGAAAATTTTCTCGTGTTAAATTCATGTTGACGTGACACAGACAATTTTCAATTTGCCGCCAAATCGTAAAACAAATGACAAATGAATGAAGTATATACTCAGTAATATTGGCAAAGAGTTCTATTTTCAAATTATAGAATTATTTTTTTATTATATTGTTTATAAGTGGCCAGTTCTAAGAACTTTCGGTTTGACCCTCGTAACATCGAGAGTTCACGCTACTGGGTTATCATACGAGTAGCTACAAAAGGTGTAGTCTAGTGGAAACAAAAAGTTAATGTAAAAAAATGGTTGTCCATTGAAATTGCTGCATTTTTAGGAAATCCACTCAAATTTCACTAAGAAATTACGCATCATACACTTCAGCTGCATGATGATCATTCAAAGCTGGATGGGCAAGTCCAATTTAAAAGTACGAAATTATTAGAAAATGTATTTACCACTGGATAACCCATTCAATTTCAAGTTACTTTTGTTATGAAACCAGTTTCCTAAACGCAATATTAATACAGCTACCATACAAACTTTTCGCGCGACGCACAGAAAATCCGACAGTGACGTCACGTTTCTGTAGTGATGTGTATGAAGCGTTCATTTTTTTCACACAAACATTTATCACTCATTTATCGATGTATCATAGTGCGAATGTTAAGGCGCTGAATATCGCCAACTAGCACTTTTTAAACACACATTTAACAACATGTATATGGTTTGAAGCTTTTAGTAAAATATATGTTATTCTTGAACATATTTATTAGGTAACCTATTGTATCAAAACACGATTTGGAAAAAAAAACTCGATAAGAAAAATCCTAAACTTACCTCTAAAATAAGTTTTAGATGTAAATATCTGTGTCATTAATAAACATACATTATTCAAATTTTATAGGTAAACGTATCATTTTTTACTAAGGGGGATGGAAGATTTTGTATTTTGGATTATGAAGTTTAATTCGTATTAATTAATTGTCTTTTGAAAAGCTAACTCGACCGAGCCGGCCCGTGTCTTGCTTCTCGCTTACTACTATGAAGTCCAGCAGAAAGCGCTGATGCGCCTTGCTAAAAGGACCTGTGTCGCTTTGTCGTCCGACGCTCGCAATTCAAAAAATAAAAATAAACAATTCTCACAAATTCATGCAGCAACATCTATAAAGTTCATGTGGTTTGAAAATTCGACACTACAGACATCTGTAGATTTGGCGCAATGTTTAAAGCGGCAGATGAAGTCGTTACGATTTACGATCCTGAGTTCGTATCTCAGCACTACGAAATCTTTTTGCGTGTTTTTTTGATATTGTTTTTGTTAGATATTTTCTCCGTTGTTTTCAAGGTTTTATTTCTTTAGTTCTGTCTGTTCTGAGACACAGATTAGAAAATAGTTCCTAAGTAACCAGAGGCTTTTCATCAAATCTTAAAATTAAATCTACTTCCCAGTTCCTGATTGAAGTTATAGAAGTTTTACAAACGGTAATAAAGTTCATATGATGTGAAATTTTGGACCCTACTGTAACTTGTCAGTTTGGCTCGGTGGTACAACCGCGTTCAAGTTCTCGAGTTCATATCTCATCACTGTGTAATCTTTTTGCATGTTTTTTTTGATATCGTTGTTGTTGGATATTTTGTCCGTTGTTTTTCAAGCTTGTATTTAGTTTTCGAGACACAGATTAGAAAATAGTTCCTATAGAACCCGAGGCTTATCATCAAATAATCTACTTCCCAGATAGATTTGTAACTTCGGTCGGTATGGTCGGTAACTTCAGTTACCGACTGAAGTTATAGATACCAGTTGAAATTGTGTTCCGGTTTGAAGGGCAATGTTTCCAGATAAATTACTGCCCTTAGAGATATAACATCTTAGATCTCTGGGTAACGAGCGCAGTGCAGTGCTAGGTAATGATTTGGACTTCTAATATTCTAATAGCTGTGTGTCATTGAGCTGTTATGTGGCAGGCATATTGCTTACCATCAGGCACATGTCCTGTTCGTCTCGTCACTTTTATTTAAAAAATAATAATTGTATAGTTGAATATTACGATATTTTAACGTGGAGCAGTAATTGAAACAGCCGAGTGACACAACGACATTTATTGGTTTACCCACAAGTATAGTATTAATCTCTAGCCTACCTACATCACACTACCTACATTGCAAGACAATGCTCAGTAACAGAATAAATATTAGTACCTACAAGGCTCAGTAATTAAACAAACTAGCTTTGAATCACCGAGGTGTTCGGACGTAGGTGTACAAAAGAGTCCTTGATAAAATCTTAGCTATGTTTGGTTAATATCGACTCAAGATGGCCGCCTCCACAAAATGGTGGACAAAATATTTCTTCACAACCTACCTCAATATGGGTATCAAATGAAAGGGCTTTACTAGTAGAATATTATTATACGTTGTAACAAATTTTAAATCCAAGATGGCCACCACAACAAATTTTTTTTTTCACTACTACCCCAATATGTGTATCAAACGAAAGGGCTTGACTAGTGGAATACTATGCAATATGACAAATTTGAAATCCAAGATGGCCGCTACCGCAAAATATCGAAATACATTTCTTTTTTCGAAACTCTCTCAATATGGGTTTCAAATGAAAGGGCTTGACCAGTAGAATGTTTTATAGAAAACAAATCCGAGGTAGTCGAACCAATGTTTTTAATTTTGTTCTTGTTCGATTGAGCGATGAATTAAAATTACCTAAATCGGTGCTTTAAAACTAAAAAGCCACAACTCAAAATCATTTTATCTTTGTTTTCAACTATTTTTCTATTTCTGATGTTTTCTATCATTCTCTGTGTATGTTAATTAGCTACAACTTGATTATTTTAGGTATATGATTATTTCAACATTGTGTTAAATATAACCAAAATAATTCAGGACATTTTTTTTTACTTTCAAAGGTTTACACTTGACCGCCATCTCGCCTGATGTTAAACAACAATGTGGTACAAATACAAAAATCTTTATTGCTGTTTGCAGGTAAGATAAGGTGATACAAAACATTTTAATAATTGACCCATACAAACTGGCCTCTTCTTCTAGAGGCATGCAATATGTTTGCCTACGATATGGAGCGTGTTTACCTAGAGAAAAAACCGACTCACTTTGGATTTGAAGACACAAAGATTGTAATTATCGGGAAAACTCACTCAGGCAACGTATTCCACAGCGTAGACAAAAAAAAAAGAGTCAAATCTCTTTGTTCGTGCCTTTGGAACATCCACCATGAAACGATGTCGCTTTTTCGAGATGCGAGCAGTAGCCCTGAGTAGATAGCCAAGCCGAGACCTTTTTCTTGCACTCATAATGTTGACGTATCTATGATGTCCAACTCTTTGTCAATAGGTTGGTAAAGGTATGGTCCAGTAAAGGAAAATGCACCCTGGCCAAAACCGGTTCTTGTTTTAGGTATTGCCCAAGTGTTACGTCTCTTTTGACCTTTCCGCCAACACATTTCAAAGTTGTGATGGGAGACTTCAACGCAAAACTGAGCAAACGTAGATGAGTGAGAGTGGGGATTTCGGATATGGGCAGCGGAACCCAAGAGGGCAACGTCTAGCGGATTTCTTGGAAAGGAGAGCATCTTTATGATGAACTCCTTTTCAAGAAACAACCACAAAGAAATTGAACCTGGATTAGCCCAGACGATTCCACAAAAATGAGATCGACTTCATTATGACGACTAAACGGCAAATATTCAGCGATGTCTCTGTGATCAGCAAGGTTAAGACCGGCAGTGATCACCGTATTGTAAGAGGCACGCTGAATCTAAACATTAAGGTCGGAAGATCACGTCTAATGAAGTCCATGCTCCGACCAAATTATGCTCAGATCGAAGATCACTTGAATCCTTAGATGAATGCGTAACGGCGGACGAAATAAACGATAGGCTAGTGGAAACTGTTCATGCGGTTGGCAGAAAATTTTATAAGAGCCGACGCCAAAACAGAACCGAAAGCTCTCCGATCAAACTCTAGATCTTATGGCGGTCAGACAAGATATGCGACGTATGCTGCTTCAATACTTCGAGTATTGAAGAAGCAATCAAGCAGAACAAAGGCTCGAAAGTGTTCGCAAGAAATCAGTCTCTTGGGCAAACTCAGCTGACCAAACTGAAGACCGATAGTGGTAGCATCGTCTTATCGAAACCCGAGATTTTGGAGGAGATTGAGAGGTTCTATGGACAGTTATACACCTCTACGCAAGCACAACCTGTCGTTAGCATGGCAAAAGACCCCAGAGCCAAGCTGACCTGACACTTTAAGATGTCATATCTCCGAAACTGTTCACTGCCCCGCTGGAAGATGTTTTCAAGCTACTGGACTGGAACGGATATGGCATCAATATCAACGGCGAATGCATCACTCACCTTCGGTTTGCCGACGACATAGTCATTGTGGCGGAGTCGTTGGAGGACCTCCGTGCTATGCTCAGGGACCTCAGTAGAGTATCCCACCAGGTAGGTTTGAGGATGAATATGGACAAGACGAAAGTCATATCAAATGTTCATGTCTCACCTGTACCGGTTATTGTTGGGAATACCACACTCGAAGTTGTTGACGAATTATACGTCTACCTCAAAAAAAGATCCAATTAGGTAGATCCAACTTCGACAAAGAGGTCCAGCGAAGGATCCAATTCGGATGGGCAGCGTTCGGGAAACTTCGGCACATCTTTGAGTCCAGAATACCCCAATGCCTAAAGGCGAAAGTCTTTAACTAGTGCGTGTTGCCAGTGATGGCTTATGGAACTGAGACGTGGTCCTTAACTGTGGGCCTCATAACAAAGCTCAAAGTCACACAGCGAGCGATGGAGAGGGCTATGCTCGGAGTCTCTTTGCGCGACAGAATCCGTAATGAGGATAATCGCAAAAGAACGAAAGTATCCGACATAGCTCAAAGAGTAAGCAAGCTGAAGTGGCAATGGGCAGGCCACATCGCTCACAGAACTGACAACCGATGGGAAAAAGATTCTCGAGTGGCGACCACGAACCGGAAGACGCAGTGTTGGACGGCCTCCCACTAGATGGACAGATGACCTCATAAAGGTCGCTAGAAACCGATGGTTGCAGGTTGCGCAGGACCGTTCGTTGTGGAAATCTAGGGGGAGGCCTATGTTCAGCAGTTGACGTCTTGCGGCTGATGATTATGATGATGTGACATTGTTTAAAATAATAACTAAAATATTTACAAGTTTAATAACTAAAATATTTACAAGTTACGCTCATTTATACTGCTCTACGGGATTATTTATTTTTATTTATTTAGTATTAGTAGATGAATTTGCTTTTCGTGGAGTTGTGAACGAAAGCAGGTGCGATGAAAACCATAACACAAAAAGTCTATCTCCATTGTTGCTGAAAATATAACTTAAAACCGATATTAGTTGTTTACTTCACGCATAAATGTAAAAATGTGACTTTTGTATCAATTTAAAGCTTAAATTGAAAAAAAATCGATATTATTTAAAGGTTATAAACTGGCAATAATATAATTGGTTGAGGGGCGGAAATAATGATTCATCATCATGATCATCTTCCTAAACGAACGAGAAGAAACACAGCGCTGCTCTAGTGTCAAGGAAAAACATAGAAATATATTATTGTATGCTGTAGGTACCCATATGGAACAGTACTGAAAAAATGAATATCTACAAAATCAATGCATTTCATTTGTTACTAGATGTCCGCCTCGGTTTCGCCCGTGGTATATTAAATAGCATTCATCAGGATCCCGTACATATCCAACGGTGAAAGAAAAACTGAAATCGGTTCAGTCATTCTTGAGAATATCGCTTTCAAATAAAATACCTCTTCAGCTGCCTGTTCCGCCACCTGTCGGAAATTGGTCGTACCAACTCGGAGATTAGCAAAGGTTTTATATTCAAGAGGTATATAATCTGTGATATTCAATGACGCAATCTTAGACACATGCTGTCATGTGTCATGTCACAGCACGAAACGTGCGAAAACTCTCAAAAGGAATATTTTTCCTGATTTTGTTACATTCTTGATCAATGCTCCGCTTCTATTAATAGTAGCGTTATGTTTTATGATCTATAGCCTTCCTCGATAAATGGACTACCCAATAGAAAAACAATCTTTCAATTCGGACCAGCACTTCCCGAGATACTAGCGTTCAAACAAACAAACAAACTCTTCAGCTTTGTAATATTAGTATAGATTATTTTCACTTATGTCTAGACACTATATAGAACTACATATATATTTTTACTCGATTTAATAAAATCATGTATTGTATTTTAAGACATATTCACTTACGAAAAAAAAAGAATTAGGAAAATTTGGTTATCCATATCGAGGTAGAAGTGAAAAAATATAATTCGGGATTTTATGGTGGCACCCATCTTAAATTTTATATTGGTCATAGTGTGTAATGTTTTACTAGTCAAGTTGCCAGCTATTCCACCGCCAAGCAGTAGTGTGACAAGAACAAAATTAAAAATTTTAAGTAACCCCCGACTACCTCGGATTTGCTATCTGTAAAACATTCTACTAGTCAAGCCCTTTCATTTGAAACCCATATTGAGGGAGTTGCGAAAAAAAAAGCAATGTAAGTCGCCATTTTGCGGTAGCGGCCATCTTGGATTTTAAATTTGTCATATTGCATAGTATTCTACTAGTCAAGCCCTTTCGTTTAATACCCATATTGGGGTAGTAGTGAAAAAAATGTAATTCGCCATTTTGTGCTGGCGGCCATCTTGGATTTGTTATAATGTATAATATTTTACTAGGCAAACCCATATTGTTCTTATTGTTCATTTGATACCCATATTGAGGCAGGTTGTGAACAAATATTTTGTCCGCCATTTTGTGGAGGCGGCCATCTAGAATCGATATCAACCAACCATAGCTAAGAACAGCACAGATATTTACCTTCAACTAAAAAACCGCATCGAAATCGGCCCATCCGTTTGAGCTCTACCGTGCCACAGATGGACACACACATAGACTGACAGACAGATAGACAGATAGACAGACAGACATCAATGTCAAACTTATAACACCCTTTTTTGGTCGGGGGTTAAAAACATCACAGTTTTCCGGTTTAAAGGAAAAAAATACAGTATGATTACAGGGCTTTGATATGAAATCCTACTAATATTTTAAATGTTCAATATATGGATAGAAATATATTGAAAATATGGATGTTTGGATACTTGGATGTTTATTGCTTAATCACGTCGTAACGTTGGGTCGGGCAGAAATTTAGAACACATGTAGATAATAGTCGTGGCGAGCGCAGTATAATGCAACGTAATGATTAGGATTCTTTATTTTCCAATACCTGCGTGTCACTGCGCTATTATAGGCATGTGACTTACCATCAGGCACATATACTTACTGCTCATCCCGTCACAACAAAAATACTTTTATCACTTGTTAATAAAAAAGAATGCCCTATCTAAAATGATATAAAAGTGATTTTGGTTTTGTTTTGTTTGTGGACCTTTCGTTACAAAGCAGCGAAATGGCGTCGCTGTATTATTATTAAATACTTGTTTTCCGAGTTGTAGTATGCAATAATGGTGGATTATTTACTCGTAGCCTCGTCTAATGATAATGATGATTATATTATGTACTATTAGTATCCAATCCTGCTAATATTGTAAATGTCAATGTTTGGATGTTTTTTGCTCAGTCACGACAAACATCAAGTCACGTATAAACGGATCGGGCTGATATTTGGAAAACACGTAAGATTATAGTCTGGAATAACACACAGGCTACTTTTATCCTGAAAAATAACGGGAACGGGAACAGTGAAGGTAAACTCGCAGGGTGCTGCTAGTCAGCCCCGGACCTTCAATATTTTTTAGGCGGGGCAAAATCTGAAAAATGCCGCCGGGCCGCCACTAATATCTAAATATATTCAGTGTTTAAACCGAGCAAAGCTCGGTCACCCAGGTACTTACACATGTACTTCACTAACAGTGAATGTTTTTCTTCAAAATTCGTACAATAATTTTAAAGAAATGGATTACTTAATATGTAGTGATTCATCTTCCTGGCTTAGCTAATTTATGCAATTTGTTTTTTTATTTAATATACAAAAGGACTTTACTTAGTCCGTTAGAAAAAATAAGAGAATCAGACGAAAAAAATTTGTAAACAGCAAAAAGACGTGCATTTCTAATTAATAAAAATTTTGAAAAGCGCCATCTATGAGCATGAGCATGGAAGCCTTTTGTTTCCATCAATGCAAATAATTTTACTGAGTGCACGCAACTTCGTGTGGCGCTGTCTTATCGGAGTTGTAAAGGGGGCGGAGCTTAATTTTGCATTCGTGAATTTCACTCAGGTCTTCCCAGCGCCTTAACCAGCCAAAAACCTTCCAGACAAATTTACTGAAAGAACTGTTACGTAAAGTAAGTTTACTCTCACTACTCAGTGGGCAAAATTCAACAATATTTTTTATTGATTTCATGTAATTTTCATTTTAAAATTAAAAAAAGCATTCTGCTCTCTTTCTCTATGAAAATTTGCATTCGAAAATGCGCATTTTTTGCGCGATATATAGAAAAAATAAATGATACAGTTTATTATTTCCATAATTTCACATTCCACATTGAGAATATTTTAAATAATAATAGTTTTTTGTTTAATTAATTTACTCTACTGACATGAATCATTCAACAGAAACTAAAAATCCTCGTAATGGAGATATGCTAAAATGTAAATACTTTTTCGTACTTGTATTAAGAGAGTAAGAATACTATTGTAACTTTGATAAAAGAAAAAAGTAGCCGGTAAATCCCGCAATATAAAGAAATCAAGAGAACAGTAGCCATGATTCCGGGCTTTAACAATGTCGGAAGCTCGTCGGAAGTTAGAATGCGTTTGAAACGTGCTAGTACTTTCGTCGAGTTCGCTACAGCGTTGCTAGACGTGGCCAGTACTTTAGTTAAAATTCCTGAGAATTTTACTACATGTCACTAGTGATATAACCAAAGAATTTACATATAGTACGTATTAGCGTTGACACAAATGGTTTACAGCGAAAGCACGGGTAGCATCTTTCTTGCCTTGTTGTCGCTCTTATGGAAGTGTCATACTTTTGTCGCGGTACATCACTCTGTTGCTATAGAAAGTATGCACGACATCTGCTTACGATTGACACAAAGGACCCGTGCAGAAAATCTTACTCTATACGTAGTACATGTAAACTCTTTGGATATAACCTAGTTCAGTTAGATTTTGTTTAGTTTATTAATACTTTACTAGTATGCTAGTTATTTTGTGGAGTTCGCTAGGATCATACTAGACGTTACTAGTAATATAGTAATGTAGAACTTTTTATTCAGTGTAAAATTTGGTTTCTGAGAGGTAAATCCAAAAGCACATCAAAATTATGATGGATCCGTTATGATTTTAATGGGAGTTTAGTTTTAGTTCCAAAATTATTTAAATCGTATTGCTTGTTTTGCTTAATGCTTGAACTTTGCATCATCATCATCAACGGCCCACTAAATGTTCCCACTGCTGTGCTTCTGTGCTGGGACTGGGGGCCTTCTCGCCGTCGCCGTTCTCCCAAGAAGACCAGCCGTAACTTCAAGAATATAATGATTGGTAGTAAAAAAAAAATAAGAGCACCTACAGTGGATATTAAAATCAAAACCGTATATTCCAAATATTGGGTAACATTTATGCTTAAATATAAATATTTATGTGTCATCAGGAAAAGCAATCCACAAAAAGGCACAATTTTCTTTCATCGATGTGATTGATACACGTGAGTAACCCGTTTTTAAAGCTTAGCCGAAGCAGCTTAGGTCAGTCCAGCTCTCAGACAGATTATTCTTTCTAAATGCTCAAAAAGAAGGTCCAGCCTGACATATCCTTCGCAGTTTTCGGAAAAAACGGTTGCTTTCATATTGAAAACATGACACATTACTTAGTCACCATCATAATTATTATTTAATTACCTCCACGATCCGTCCGATTAAGTTTGCACTTCTTTCCTCTTTACTATGTAATGTCTTCTAAATGAGTTCAATTTGCAAAAGGTTGCTTATGTTATTAGAGAAATAGACCCTATTTAAATATTTGACCCACCAATGAACGCGCTAGTTTTCTTTTAATAACTGTTACTAGCATACGCCAAACATCTCTTGAAGGGCAACAGTCGAATCGTCAAGGGTTTCCCTAATTTTGCAGGGACCGGACGACATTTTCGGCGCCAAATGGCCCCCGACCAACATTTCCTGCCTTTAATGTAGCCACATTGGCCAATTTAATTTTTTACCCGGTCGTAAAGCGAACCGTTTCTTTCCGCTCTGTGGCCGACATGAGATCTCTCTCAAAAACGAAATTAATTAAATAATTGTGCCGGATTAGCCATATTTAGTGTATTAAGGCCAAAGGGAATTGGTATACATCACTTTTTTTCTTTTATTATAAAGTATAAAGAACGGGCAGGACATGGGCCTGACGGTAAGCAACACGTCTGCCCATAATGCTTAAACTCTGTACACACGGGCCCTGAAATCAGAGGAAATGACGTAATAGTAGAGGGGGAGGAGCCTTCATCGCACCATACGATTGGTGATTTATGATGAGATGTAGGCTCCTCCCCACAAGTTTTACGTAATTACCTCTGATTTTAGGGCTCGTGTGCAGAGGGGTTTATACCTGATCTGTACTTCGAATTTCAACCCGATCCGTTCAGACGTTCTGACGTGATTGAGCAACAAATATCCAAACATATTAGTTGGATTTCACGCACCAAAAATGTAAGTGATTTTAAAAACATTTTACATCATTAATATTTTTTATAAATCTTATTGTTACTTTCAATTTGTTCGAAAAGTTTTTCTCTTTAGGGAGAGTTATTATTCCGCAATTATAGATTTAACCTGTAGGAAAATACGCATTAGCAAATAACAACCCTATCAGTATTATAGCGTTTCTTCTAAACCTTATCTTACAGTCCGTGGCGTATTAAATTAATTCTGTGTAGAAAATATATTAAAATTGGCTTTACCAAAACTAAGTTTGTTCAAACGAAATGGAAACGGGCGTCTAAATTAACAATGTGTAGATTCTGAGTAATTCCATTGTGTGGTTTCCATTGTCAATAAAAAGTTTTCAATATTTTAGGCCTTCGTAAGTTAATTACCTAGGCTAGGGCTGGATTGATTGCTTCATAGGGTTATATAATCAAGCTATATATAGGCTGGAACTTTCATAGTTATCTGCGTTATGAAGAAAGTTTTCCCCACGGATCTTATACCTAATAGTTGGTCTGTTACGCGTATACATGTCACTTCTGCCAGTTTTATTTGATATCCCAAAATAAAACAAGAAATAAATCCCGCAAGTCTTTTATTTGTACGTGTTTGTAGTGGTAGGACTCTTTGCAGCGTCCGTCTGGGGAAGTTCCATATCATCTTCATCTTATATCTCTAGGTGACGGGTGCAGTGCTAGGTATTGATTTGAACTCCTCATGTTCCACTAACTGCGTGTCACTATGCTGTTATGTGGCAGGCATATTGCTTACTATCAGCCATGTTGTTAGTGGTAGGATTCTTGGCAGAGTCCGCCTGGGGGAAGTACCACACCTTTGCCAGTTATTCTACCGCCAAGCAGTAATGTGCAAACATTATTGTGTTCCGGTTTCAAGGGAAATGTTTCCAGATAAATTACAGGGCTTAGAGATATAAGGTCTTAGATCTCTGGGTGACGAGCGCAGTGCAGTGCTAGGTAATGATTTGGACTTTTCATGTTCTAATAGCTGCGTGTCACTGCGCTGTTATGTGTCAGGTGTACTGACCATCTCGTCACTCTTTATTTAAAAAAAAAAGTCTTGCTTGTCTCGTCACTCTATACTCGTACTATAAAAAAAAACGAACAGTGCTACGTGGTTTTACTTGTATAAAACCACATACTCGAAGTACTATTAGGTACCTTTTTTAGGGTTCCGTAGCAAAATACGGGACCCTTATAGTTTCGTCATGTCTGTCTGTCTGTCCGTCCGTATGTCACAGCCACTTTTCTCCGAAACTATAAGAGCTATACTATTGAAACTTGGTATGTAGATGTAATCTGTAAACCGCATTAAGATTTTGATACAAAAAATAGAAAAAACAAAAAATTTTAGGGGCGTCCCATACTTAGAACTGTAACTCAATTTTTTTTTATCAAAACCATACGTGTGTGTTATCTATGGATAGATCATCAAAAATGATATTGAGGTTCCAAACATATTTTTTTTCTAAACTGAATAGTTTGCGCGAGGGGCTCTTCCAAAGTGGTAAAAAGTGTCCCTCCCCCCTCTAACTTCTAAAATAAGAGAATGACAAACATAAAAAAAAAGTGTGATGTACATTACCATGTAAACTATCAACGAAAATTAGTTTTAGTAAGATCTAGTAAGTAGTTTTCTTTTAATACGTCATAAATTGATTATTGTTAAAACACTGATTAAAGTAACAACGAACTACAAGAACTTTTATATTATGTTACTTGCTGCTTTCATGGGCGAGTCCGACTCGCACTTGACCACTTTTATTTACTAAATAACCAGCGTGACACATATTTAAATACATACATATCTTCACATGTGTTATGTTATGGGTATGCAATCAACAATTCAATCTTCTATGAGAAGGGTTGTGAATGGTATTGGCATGGAGTATTTTCGCGTCCTCAATCACAGTCCAAAATACGAGTACATACTTCTTTTGGCTGTAATAAACATCGTATTTGAGCACCTCGACTCAGGGCAATTTGACAAATATAAACCATTATTGTGACTTCAGAAACATACGAATAAGCAGCCCATTTTAAATAGCTAAAGCTAGGATTCGAAATATTCACTCATAAGGAGAGGTTCAAGGCCAGAATTGTGGCCATAGAACATAGTACCTACCTAACCTAATTAACTAAAAATACACTACATTCTTAGAACACGATTCATGCTATTTCTTCGGATTACCAGATTAAATGAAATGTATCAAGGAGAGACTAGATGGAGTGACGATGTACGAAAGCAGCTGATGGACGGAAACGTAAAGCCCAAGATAGAGTGGCGTAATATGGGAGGCCTATGTCCAGGAACATTCAAATATGGGCTGATTATAATGATGGCAAAGATACTCGTAGCGATATATAAATCCCTATTAGAAAATGCCTACTTATTACTCAATTGGCGTGTTAATTGCTTACATAAAATTATATTAGTCACATCGCCTTTCCCTTTATTTTTATAAGTTATTTTATGTTATAGAACTTGTGTGGATCTTTGTTACTTTAGTAATATACCGACTATTTTGCTGAAAAATGTAATTGCCACCAGTTTTGGCGTAGTCAATTTCAGCATCACTGTTGCTCCGTAGTACTAAAGCTCTACAGACAATTTCGTCGTAGCAATTGCTACGTCATAAGCTATAACATTTGTGCCCTATTTTCAGAATCTCTCGAATCGAAATAAGATTTTGCTTACGAATAATTCTATCTTTTCAGTTGGAAAATGATATATATGTAACAAGATCTTTCTAGTAGGAGATCCCGCTATTCAATGACCTTCACCGAGCTGTTTATTGGATGAAAAGTGTTTTATATGTAATTTAATATTCCAACAAATATATTGCAAATGGGTTGCCTAAAAAAATTTCAGTCCAGAATATGATTAATTAACAATTAAAAATTATTTTTTTAAATATTGCACTTAAAATTATTGAATTTTAGAAAAAAACTATATAACATAACTTATTATTTTGGCTTTACTCAATCCTTACGATTTTGATACAAAAAATTGAAACAAACAAAAAATTTTAGGGGTGTCCCATACTTAGAACTGAAACTCAAATAAATGTTTTTGATCAAAACCATACGTGTGGGGTATCTATGGATAGGTCATCAAAAATGATATTGAGATTATTAGTATATATTAAACATATTTTTCTTTCTGAACTGAATAGCTTGCGCGAGGGACTCTTCCAAAGTGGTAAAAAGTTGTCTCCCCCCCCCCTCTAACTTCTAAAGTAAGAGAATGACAAAAATATAAAAAAAAGTGTATGACGTACATTACCATGTAAACTATCAACGAAAATTGGTTTGAATGAGATCTAGTAAGTAGTTTCAGTTTAATACGTCATAAATTGACTATTGTTAAAACACTGATTAGAGTAACAACGAACTACAAGAACTTTTATATTGTGTTACTTGCTGCTACGTAAGCCTTCATGGGCGAGTCCGACTCGCACTTGACCACTTTTTATTTCTATGTAAGCGTTCCATCGTAAACTGCATCGTCGTTTCACATCAGGCGAGACGATGACGGTAAAGTGTACCTATAAAAGTCCCAATCCTGTTCATCAGAAACAGATGTAATCTGTGGCCTTGCAATTGTTGTCCACTCATCGCGCTAACGAACGTTATAGCTCTGATTTCCTGTTCGTCAATTTATTTATTTGCACAGTGTACATACATTTATTAAATAGATCTTATAGCTAAAATCTATAACTATGTGTACAAAGACCCTGTTAGGGTGTTGCAAAATTTATCAACGTTTGAACCCGTAGTGGCTTAATGGTGGACCACATATCACAATGAGGTTGAATTGATGCGAAATCTACTAACACTGAGATTCTTTCGTGTTCAGAGTTACTAGCACTACTGGCGTTTACGGTGAAGGAAAACATCATGAGGTCAACCAGCATTTTTCATGTTCATGTAGATGAATGAACCATGAACCGTAAGATGTTTTACAAAGATATCTGCCAACCTAGGCTTCGAGTCCCAGTAGTGGGACACAAAGTGGGCTGCTTGTGCTGGTGTTATATAAAAATTTTGGTCCAGCGGGCTGACTTTCTATCAAAATCCCTGGCTTCATTCTTATTTCCCGAGAAATTACTGAGCTAAGAGATAAAACATCTTATATATCTCTGGGTGATGCGCGCAGTGCAGAGCTAGGCAGTCATTTGGGCTCTTCATGTTCAAATAACTACGTGGCACTTGACTGTTATGGGGAGGCTTGTTACTTACCATTATATGCTCATGTCGTGCTGGTCTCGTCACATTAAATTATAAAAAAATTTAGAAACAGTGTTCAAATGGTTCGTTCGCATTTTCTATGAATTTCAAAAATCGTGGTCCAACTTTAAGCTACATTCTTTGTGAGTTCCTACTCGTACTGAAACTACGATGTGCTCATAACCTAGAACAAATTTCGTGAGCATAAAACCGAGTTGCTGTCTCATATATGCTACACCAAAAGTTATAAAATGCGCTGAGTTTTAGAGCGGTAAACGTGCGTTTTGGGTACATTCAACAGAACTGTCTTTATAGGAGAATTGGAAGTAAAAGGAGATTGTGTTGCGTATACCTTTTTAAAGATAATTTTAATAATATAATAGTAAAAAGTGCACTGAATTAAAAAAAATAACAATTACCTTATGCCGCCTTTTTCTAACTTATGAGTCTGTTTACATACGTACACGTAATATGAGTACATTTTATTTAAAATCTTTCAAACGAGTCGACAGCTTTCAATTACAATAATGTATAAGTATAAAACTGCTCGTTTAGATGTTTGTTGCCTGATCACTATGTAGTACTCGTAGATGAAATTACGAATAGATACTCTACAATAAAATGAATTTGATACTTTTTACACACTGCCACTTCTGTTTGACCAGATTATATTATTCGCATTAGTGGTCAAGCGTAGACCTTTTCATTATAAAAACTGCTGGGTTCATTATAAAAAAATCTTATCTTAGATTTTTAGGTAGTACGAAACGAAAAACATATGGAATTTCTGGACTTGTCTCTAAGATCACATAAATAAGGATAGAAAAATATCGGCCGATTTCAGTACCTATTACTATTCACACACGGTTAAAACAATTGTTTGTTTGTCAACGAGAAAAATTAAAAGTGCATTTCCGAAGCAACTAACAGCAAAATAATAATGCAGAACGATATTCGCAATTTCAATCGCGAACTCAAGTAATTGAATGAAGAGAACCATTATGCACAAAATGGTTCGAAAACTTTCGAAAGTAAACCAACAATGCAGGGGAGAAGTTTTTAT
The DNA here is from genome assembly GCA_017562165.1 of Ectropis grisescens. Lineage (NCBI taxonomy): Eukaryota > Metazoa > Arthropoda > Insecta > Lepidoptera > Geometridae > Ectropis > Ectropis grisescens. Next base: position 25,495,943 of record CM029771.1, read on the forward strand.
TAAAAATAACAAACTGGAGCTGCAGGAACGTGTTAAACTTTCATTATTCGAGAGAAAACTTGCAAAATGTTCCTTTCTAAGGGACTGGCACGCAGAGTTGCTTGCGGCTTAAAGATGGCGGCCATTTACAGATTTCAACACTTTAAGTCTTGAGCACTCCTTAGAGTTAGAGTTACCTTATTCATCTGATGATGAAGATAATCTGTAGTGGTAGAATTCTTTGCAAAGTCCCCCCCTGGGGAAATCCTTCAGCTTTACCAGTTATTCTACCGTCAAGCAGTAGTATGGAAATATTACTGCGTTCCGGTTTCCAGGGCAATGTTTCCAAACTCTTGAAGTTCAAATAGCTGTATGTGTGGCACTGTGATGTTGGACAGGCGTGTTTGGTTTAACACTAGGTTTTGCTCGTTCCGTTCCATAAAAAAGACACTTGTTTTAGCTGAAAATATAATAGTAAATTAACCAATACATAATGTTTTGACATTTCTAAAACAAAGTCATAGCCATAAACTAAGCAAAGCTTGTATTATGTGAGCCAGATAGTGGATACATACTTATGATACATAGAAACACCCAGACACAAAACAAATATTTAATTGTTTGTTTGTTTGTTTTTATCACACAAATGTTGTTTTTGGCGGGAATCGAATCTAATAAAAAATTAGATGCAATACCTAACAATTTTCATTGTCGTTTTGTTTCCAAATCTGCATTAGCGAGGTTACATCAGAGACAACATTTGACATTTATTTATATATCTTTTGAATGAATGACGGAGAAGCAGGTGGCCCCAAACTGGTATATAGTAGTGGTAGGACTCTTGGCAGAGTCCGCCTGGGGGAAGTACCACACCTTTGCCAGTTATTCTACCGCCAAGCAGTAATGTGCAAACATTACTGTGTTCCGGTTTGAAGGGCAATGTTTCCAGAGAAATTACAGGGCTTAGAGATATAAGATCTTAGATCTCTGGGTGACGAGCGCAGTGCAGTGCTGGGTAATGATTTGGACTCTTCATGTTCCAATAGCTGCGTGTCACTGTGCTGTTATGTGTCAGGCATGTTGCTTACCATCAGGCACATGTCCTGATCGTCTCGTCACTCTTTATTTAAAAAAAAAAAAAAAAAACAAAACTGGTAACTGCTGCTTTCTAATCTGCAACATCAAAGACGCTGACGATGCTATGCCAAACCTGAGAGATGCTTAAAGTTGCCCTTTTTAAAATGTTTTTTTCTTGTGTTTAGATGGAGACACTTGCAGAGAGAATCGTTTGTGGGTTTGATAAAATTTATTCTTATTATTTAACTAACTTATGACTGAAGATTTCCTCACAAGATGCTCAGGGCTTCACGGTATCACGGCAGGTTTGTCATCACCACCATCTTTAACAATAAAGGATAACATCGCGAGGGAACCAGCGTGAACCAAGACAGACATCTTTCGAGAACGTGTGTCACCTTCAACCTGCACGTGGTAGAATATAACATCGACTCTCTTCTTATGAGAGAAAGCCCCGAATCCCGGCTTTTAATTTAGTGGGGTGCTTATGATTATGAACGGCTTTAAGACACGACAGTTTCACAAAAAAAATCTTTAGATATAACTTTAAATATTGTAGCAAATGTTCTCCAGCAGTTTCCGAGAGTGTGAAAACAGATTTATGTTTTGATGGATTGTGCTCAGAACGAACTACCTAGACGCTTTTTATTCGCGATAGTTTGATGAATGGACTATGTTACTCAAATTTAATAAACCAACATTGGATGCTGTGAAATAATTAATTACCTATTAGAAATGTTCAAATTAAGTATAAGTAATACAATGGTTTTCTGTGTATTTGAGGTTGTAATGTGATTTGTTCTTTTTTGACCGAATCTTCATCAGCAGAGATGGCGGTCAAGTGCAAAACTATTATCATCGCCAAAAAATGTATCGTGTTTTAAGTGCATGCTTTTTATATTTAAGTTTTTAATTTTGTAAATATTCTAATAAACGCCATTAGGACGACAACATTGCAATTCAAAAGATTTAAAACATAAGATTTAGTAATATTGGTAATTAAAATTATTTCATTTCGATAAAAACCAATATGGCTGTTAACGTTTATTTTAATTGTCGGGTCACGTTGCACTTAAGTGGGAATCGCATTCCGCAGCCTTTTTTGTTTTAGCTTAAAATTTTTAAGCTTTAGTGAAGTAGCAAAAAAAAACAATATGCAGCTTATTTTCGTTATTTTAATTAGATTAGTTCGGAAGACTCAAACATAAACTTTATAGTCAGTATCTAACAGAGATAAACAGTTAGGAAGTTTTTGGAATGTGGGCGTAAATTCGCGCGTGCGTCCTGTTTTGACCCCGTGCCATGATTTATGGTGTTCTTGGGTCGGGTTAAGCGTTTCACTTCCGACCTCGCAACACTAACTGCTAATTTCAACTCAAAATGAACCTCTGGTGGACTTGCATTATTTATTTAGCAATTCAACACTCACGGCCGTGTTTTAGAACTACGATTGCTTTACCTCCCTGAGGACGTAGTTTCGACTTAATTGGATAAAAAAAACACTCCAAGCTTTACATATTCGTAATTAAGTTCGTTACTTCGGTAATATCTTCAAAGGATTTTTTTCTGAACGTTGAATGTTGGGTTTGCAATAAATACGTGGGCAGCCCAAAGGATAAGTTATTTATGTTTGTATAGGTTGTTATAGAAATATAAGGACGGTTGAGGGATTAGAGAAAATCCATTGGGCTTCAAAGGCCTCACTCAGCCTTTTACTCTAACTTCTTTTGAATTGTTTTTTTTGGGTCTGTGAAAGTCAAAAATCCTTGTTTGCCTTTTAAAATTCCTCTTCGTAATGTAGGTACATGATATATTAAACAATTATACCAACGCAATCTGATGATTTTACAATTTGTTCTGTAATTTTAAATAGTAGATATGTTTTCAGGAATGTTTGAGTGACTACTTATCATATTTGTTTTGGTAGGTTTTAATTTGGTTGTACTGTTTCAAATATGTAAATTTACATATTGATTTCAAAATCAAGAATAAATTATTACATAAGATTAATATTAAGAACAAATACTTAATACCTATATCTTTTTTCTTTGTGTTGAGACACAGAAATCTACATAATACTTATTATTTAGATTTCTGTGTGTTGATATGATATTGTGTGATATTATCTTTGTGTATAAACAGTCAGTCTTATTAGTATTATCACATTTTGGTGCAGTGTTTCCGTAAGGTTTACGAAAAGGTACCATTAGTGTAAAGTAATATGAAGAACGCAATAATGTAAATTACACATATTAAATTGAACTAACTTTCCAAACTTAAATAAATACTGGAACGTAGAAACTAGCATGCCATTAAATCAAAACTTATAAAAAAACCAAGTCTCGGAAGTCAGTTCTTTTACGACAAAAAGTTGTGAGATTCATGTACCTAATACCAAGTCGGTTACTTTATTAGTTCCCTACTAAAGGGACCTTCTGTCTTAAGTTATTACGTAATTAACTAACCTAACTACGAGTACATCTTACCTGTAAGACTTACAGGGACCATATCCGTATAAACAATATTTTATGTTTTAAGTACAAGTACCTGGGTGACCACTACTTAGATACATACAGATTTTCTAAAAAAAAAAAAAGAAATTGAAAAAAGAAAGGCGGCGGAGGAAACCTCCTGTATACATAATTTCATGAAAATCGTTCGAGCCGTTTCCGAGATTCAGATTCTATGTATATATATATACCTACAAGAATTGGTCGTTTAAAGGTATAAGATAAGATAAGTAAGTACCTGGTTGACCGAGTTGCTCAGTTTAAACGCGTTTATAAAGGGCTCTAAGTAAAAGATTTTCTCAGAAAAAAAGAAAAAACCCGAGTGTATACATCAGGATTCGAACCGAAGCCTGTTGACTCCGAGGGCGAGCATATTCCGTCTGAGCCATTAAGACTTAAATAACAGTGGCGAAATAAGTTATAGTATTCTAATTTTTTTTTTTTAATAAATGGTGACGAGACGATCCGGACATGTGCCTGATGGTAAGCAACATGCCTGACACATAACAGCACAGTGACACGCAGCTATTGGAACATGAAGAGTCCAAATCATTACCTAGCACTGCACTGCGCTCGTCACCCAGAGATCTAAGATCTGATATCTCTAAGCCCTGTAATTTCTCTGGAAACAATGACATTGAAGGAGTTTTTCATTGTCTAAAAACGTGCATAAATTATGTTTAAAAAAAATAAAACCTAGCTAGATCGATTTATCGTCCCCGAAACCCCCTGTATACATAATTTCATGAAAATCGTTCGAGCCGTTTCCGAGATTCAGATTCTATAAATTTATATACACCAATATACCTATATACCTACAAGAATTGGTCGTTTAAAGGTATAAGATAAGATAAAATAAGAAAGATAAGATAGATTGACTTGACCATCGTATAAAAACACAATGTATCTCCAAATCATTACTTAGCACTGCACTGTACTCGTCAACCAGAGATACACAAAATACAAATTTTACAGAATGTTTGTTTAAGGTATACGTAAAATGATAATCCTACCAATATTAACAATGTGATGTGATGTGATGTGTGATGTGGCGCGACAAAAGATTGACAAGAAGAGAAGACGATTGACACAAAGGAACCGTGTAGAAAATCTAACTCTATACGTAGTACATGTAAACTCTTGATACACACATTACTGCTTAACGTTACAATAACTGGTAATAACTTGTGTGTGTGTTTTTCCAAAATATGCGTTTCTTTAAGTATGAGGATATTTATTTGGTAAAATTAATTAGTGAAACATAACAATACCCTTACGCAGCCGTTAATTGTTTAATTAAGGCGGGCAGGACCGGAACGGCGCTCATTATGGTTTCAATACTCATTTCTCTGTGAATGGAACTTGATTAACTCAACAAAGACTTGCTAATACGTGGCGAAGCGAAGAAAGAATAGTGAAGTGAAGTAAAGTGAATTTGTGTTAAGTGAACTACTTTCTGCAATGTTTTTATAACTACCCGCTCCTCGCGGTTTTCCCGGGTAGTTCCCGAGGGTCTACCGCCTAGCTGAAACTGTCTTAGCTTAATCATTGCTTTATCTTTTCTTTTTGCTTGAAATGATAGAGACAGCAATAGCCATAGCCATAGCCGATTTAGTTAGGCGGTTAGAGGGGCCGTTCTCGTTATGTTACTGTTATAAAATGAATGTACCGTACCGTAACGTATGTTGCTATTTTAGACTATAATCTAACTTACAAATTTCAAACGGCTCAATTCAGACGTTCCTATGTGATTGAGCAACAAACATCCAAACTTTCGCATTTTTAATGTTACTAGTAGCGCCCCGTGGTTTTACGTAGTTCTCGTTCCCGTTATTTTCCGGTATAAGAAGTAGCCAAGTGTTTTTCGACACTATAATTTAACTGTGTTCCAAATTACAACCCGACCCGTTCAGACGCTCCAACGTGGTTGAGCAACAAACACCCATACATTCAAACATTGACATTTATAATATTAGTAGGATTAGGATAAAAAAATCCGTGGTCATAAAACGCGGGTAAACTCAAGGATAGCTGACCCGTGAACATGATACATGAAACTGCATCGAAATAAAGGAACCTCGTTCAGGTATATGAGCATAATAAACATAAACTGCACTCTTTATGTTCCCACTGCGGGGAGTCGCGGCCTTCTGTCACAAAGAGAGAGTTAAAACCATAACTTCTTACGCTGGCCAAGTGCGGGTTGGTGGCTGGTAAATGTCCTCGTATTTGAAAAACCGTCACACCAATTTCGATAAAATGTATATGACACCACTGAAGCATTTTCTACCAATCAAAAAACGAATGAATAAAAAAAAAAAATTGGTTGCCTGTAAAGTCGGCGAAAGTTTTACGTGACAACGACTTTGAGTGGTAAAATAATTTTACGGAAGGGACGCGTGCTTTTCACTTTTTATGTCTGTCTCTCGCGCTCTTAGGCGGGCTAACCATGCCCGAGTGGAAGGGACGCGTGCCTCTCACTCGCTCTCGTTGTGAGCGCATAACGTGAGCGGAGCGTAACGCAGTTTCTTGAAGTGTCACCCGGCAAACCAATTTATAAGACGTTGTCACGTCAAAAATGCATCATCAAAATCGATTCCCAATTAGGTGTTTTCCAGACGCAAAACGGCTTGTCAAAAATAGTTCTAAATATTGCCAAGAGTGACACCACTGGCTTTGTGATATTTCTCTAACAAAATAAAAGAGTGGCGCCACCTACGGAGAAATTGGGAACTGTATTTGACAGGTCTTTTTATGTCTTGAAAACGCCCCATTAGCGGAGCTATCGCATAACATATAAATATAAAAAAACATTCGGCCAAGTTGAACACCTCCTCCTTTTTTTAAGTCGGTTGAAACCGTAAAGTGAGATAATATTTGCGTAGAATGTGAACAAAAGAGTTACAGATATAATTAATGCCTACAGTTAAAAAAGCTCCACTGTTTTTCGTCATAGAAAATTAAAATGGATTCGAATGGAGTGATTCACAAAAAAGTGTAACTAAATTACGTCCACCAAAAACCAATTACGTCAATCAACAAACAAAACAGTGAATATCATGTTATGAAGTAAATGCCAGAGTTAGACATAAAAAATAAACCTGGCTATTAGTGGTCTTGAATAAAGTAGTACAGAATGTCATTTACCAGCCTAAAAATATTAGTTCAGTTAACTTTTTCAATCAGCGGACTATACATAAAATACTAAATATAAAATAAAATATAATTATGATAAAAAAAAATATTCTACCCTTAAAAATTTTGTGGGTAGATTTGACAAAACAAATCATAAGTGAACATTTATCAACCACAAAATTCGCGTCAACAGAAAAAAACTGTAAACTAGTGTAACGAATGACTAGAATTGGTTCTACAAAATCGTTGACCAAGAGGTTAGAAATAATATAGAGAGACGAGATGACAAAGATATGAGTGTAATGGTAAGCGACACGACTGCCCCTAACAGCACGCAGTTATTTGAACACGAAGAATCCGAATCACTACGCTTGTCAACCAGATATAAAACGTTTTATCTCTTTGCCCATATTTTATCAGGAAACATTGCCATTCAAACACAGTAATTGTAAAGGTCCTTTCTAAGCCCGACACTGCAATGGGTTCTATCATTACAACTTACCAATTGAACACTTTGATTATTAGTAGACGTAGCTACCTTACTCACTAACCTGCTAATTAAGAGCAGTTTGATCTGTTAATGGCAACATTTTTTTTAATATTTAGTACTAGCATCGCCCCGCGGTTTAGCTCACACAGTTCCCACTCACAATTTTTCCGTGATAGAAAGTAACCTGTGTGCTAGTCCAGACTATCATCTGTGTTCCATATTTCAATCCGATCCGTTCAGACGCAACAAACATCCAAAAATGCAAATTTCAAGCACATCCATCGGTTAAGACTAGTTTATACACGAGTTTCAGTCTAAAAGACTTGGTTAACTATTTAAGAAAAACCTACAGGTTTTAGGGAATAACTTTGTTAGTAGTAGGTACCTACATATTAAATTTTCCCTGGAGTTTCGCTCTCGACGACTTGTAACTTATATTATACCTACTTTTTAACCCCCGACCAAAAAAGGGGTGTTATAAGTTTGACGTCGATGTCAGTCTCTGTGTGTCTGTCTGTGGCACCATAGAGCTCAAACGGATGGGTCGATTTCGATGCGTTTTTTAATGTTAATAATATCCGTGCGGATGTTCTTAGATATGTTTGGTTAATATCGATTCAAGATGGCCGCCTTCACAAAATGGCGGACAAAATATTTCTTCACAACTTACAATCAATATGGATATCAAATGAAAGGACTTGACTAGTAGAATACTATATACTATAACAAATTTCAAATCCAAGGTGGCCGCTACCACAAAATGACGAATTATATTATTTTTTCACTACTACCTCAATATGGGTATCAAAAAGGCTTGACTAGTAGAATACTTTGCACTATGACAAATTTCAAATCCAAGATGGCCGCTACCTCAAAATGGCGAAATACATTTCTTTTTTCATAACTCTCTTAAAATGGGTATCAAATAAAAGGGCTTGACTCGTAGAATGTTGTACAGATAACAAATCCGAAGTAGTCGGGGGTTAATCAAAATTGTTAATTTTGTTCTTTGTGATAATAATAATGCTTTCAAATTATGAAAGAATATATGTATTACAATCGTCAGGGAATAAATCGATTGGCTCAATTGGAATAAAAGTATCTATTATTCCTTTGTTCTCATATTTATGTTTTAGTCCTCATACCAACTATTCTTCTTCAGAGGACATGTATTATTTATTAGGTAAATAGTCTTATAATATTATAGTATTTATTAAAATGTAATTATAAAAACTTGTAATTGTCACTAATATAATATCAGACAAAATTATCATGTAAAAAAGTAAGAACTGGTTTCGTAATTTGCATTTTCTTTGCTCTATTCCCTACCTAAGCCGGGACCGTACTCTCTGAGGTGGCCTTGCATTGCACGTCGCAAGACATGTAGTACACGCGAGTTCGGTAATATACGGTTACTAAGTTTGTGCCTTTTGCGTTAGCCTAAAGCTCGATAGGCAGCAGAGGACACTTGAGGCCATTTGCCATAGGATTCTTTATGAAAAAAGTAAGAATTTGGATCAGACCAATTACTTAATTAACTAATACAGCCCACTCTGTATTGTATTTTTGTTCTCTGGCTTCCATAATACGACCCACTGAGGCTCCTACTACTAAGGGGGCGAAGGGTAAATCAAGGAACATAATGGCTTGTCCAGCTTACATAGAATTAAGTATATACAATCTGTTCCCAATTTAATTTGAGCAAAACAATCTGTTTATCTTTTTTTAGTAACAGCTATTAGACAAACAGGCTATTTCCCATAACAGAACAGTCACACGTAGCTGTAATATATAAGAACATAAAGAGTCTAAGCGAGAATTTAGCGCTTCACTGCAACACTGTTTTTATAGCAAAAATAGAAAGCGGTGGTAGCGTTCTTTGCTGAATGCTCCTGAGGAAGTACCGGTTATACCGGTTTATTCTAGTTATTCTACCGCCAAGAATTTACGTGCTAATGTAACCGTGTACCGGTTTGAACTTTATTTTCAGTGAAATTGATAAAGACATGGACTGACAAAGTGATAAACCATCCTATATACACACACAGGTGACGAGCTCTGTGTAGTGGAGAGAATTGGACTCTAACTTTATCTTCAAATGTTTGTGTGGCAATGTGCTGATACAGGCAAGAGCATTACTTACCTTCAGATGGATGTCTTCATCGTCCCGTTACTCTGTATAAAAAAAAACAATAAGAACCGATAATCTTGCGTTTGTATAACAAACTTTCAAACTTGTTCCTATATCTGCACTTAGAAGGCAAACTACTTAACTACTTACTTGCAGGCTGGATTTTTAACTTAGATCTTACAATTTATTGTAGAATGGACGTTATTGCTAAAGTTTTTTTTGTATTCTATTTACTCGTAGCAGTCCATTTTATATTCCCAAAGCGGGAACTTGGACCCTTCTCTTATTATTAAAAGTATGTATTCAATATTTTACATACTTTTGGAAAATGTCCATACCTTACCTTACGTTACCATATAAGTTGGGGTTCAGTATATAACTATATCTAAGTGATGTGTAGTCGTAGCATATAGTTCAAACCAGACCTATTTTAATAGATAATGGTATGTGGAAACTCTTGTCATACTATATCTATTTTGTCCCGGAATGTGACTTGGCGAATGGCGTTACAATCGCATATTTCGTGACATTCGAAGAGCCACATAAAAGCAACTTAGTTTAAGGTTTTTACCATGGCGTAGTACAGTGGTTCGTAGGAAAATTCTACTTATTCAAGATTAATACCAGCGTGGGGCGTCGCCGTAGGTATGCATAAAGGCTTGCGGCGCACTCGAGAGGCTTACGTGGTTTGCTTAGAAGCTTGTTTCATTTAACATACGACTTTCTAACTGAATAGTTTCGTGGCAAACGTGAACGAAATAATCTGGTTTATGCTCATTTGAAATCTGTTTTGTAGGTAACTTTTTGCAGCCTAATTAGCCTTCAACAGTGTTGATGTTTGTGGTCAGTTATAAGTCTAAATGGTACAGTTGTAAGCTTAGTTAAATGTTACCACGTATTTCCATTTTGCTTATATAAATGGGTGTTTTCAAACTTGCGTCTAAATAAAAGTGTTTTAATGTTTAATTTAGTTAGAGATACGAGTATTTGAGAAGCATACGAGTATATTATGTCAAGGATTATAAATTTACACATTTTTTCAGCGATATATCAGTCATAGCTGTCATCCTGAAAACGCCACATTATGTGATAAAATATAGAAATGCAGATTACTAAGCTAGCGACCCGTTCCAAGTTCGTTAGGGTTGAATATATCGCCTATAGCCTATTGAGACGCCATCTGTTCGATATTTATGAAATTTACGACCAATAACAACAATCGACATTAGTAATCAGTTTATTGTTAAAATTATAAATTAATTATTGAGACTAAAATACATAAAAAAAAATAGGTTGCCTGTAAAGTCGGTATACGGGCGAAAGTTTTACGTGACAACGACTTTGAGTGGTAAAATAATTTTACGGAAGGGGACGCGTGCCTTTCACTTTTTATGTCTGTCTCTCTCGCTCTTAGGCGGGCTAACCATGCCCGAGTGGAAGGGACGCGTGCCTCTCACTTGCTCTCGTTGTGAGCGCATAACGTGAGCGGAGCGTAACGCAGTTTCTTGAAGTGTCACCCGGCAAACCAATTTATAAGACGTTGTCACGTCAAAATAAGTATAACTCACAAGATGGATGAAACCACACATAAATGCCTTTCTTTTTTTGTCTAACTTTCGTGAATATCGGTTGACTTGGTAAAGAGTTCACTGGGAACTGGGAACATACATCATGATATTGGATTTTTGTATCATGCGTTCCGCAGTGTAACCGCGGCTTAACAGTTTTTCACAATTATTTATTTTAGCTAAATACGAATCAAGCGTAAATATGTACAGACTTTAAATTTATTTAGTCAAAAGCTTCAAAAATTACGAAAATTCTGCACAAATTTTTATCCCCCTATTCCAACCCACCCTAACTCTTTTTTCGTTTTAAAAAGTAGCGAAATATGTCCTTTCTCAAGCTCTCGATTATATCTGAAACAAATTTCATGGACATCGTTAGTCTGGCACGATGGCGTAACAGACAAACAAACAGTGTTACTTTCGCGTTTATAATATTATTAGGGGAGTACGTATCCCTACCATTTGCCGAGACATCTTACACAACATTTTCGCTGAATCAAAATTAATCTATTTAGTCCCTGTTTTGACCGCTTAGAGTTAATATAACAATTAGCTATAATGGTCTATGATATTGACCTCTTTTTAATAGCGGTTCTAAAGGCTCTTCGGTGGTCGTGCACAAAATAACAAACCTTATCCGAGAATTGAGCCATCGAATACAGAAGGACTAGCGTATTTAAATAATGAACAACTTCTCCAGCTTTATTGTATTAGTTTAGATTCCTAGAACAGTGGGCCAAGTGAAGTGTATAAATAGATCTCTTAGCAATAGAAATAGATGGGATTCTGACACGGATTTGCCATTTCTCGGCACAAGGGAGCGGAGGCAGAACAGATAGTGGCATAGGTGTATATTGCGTTATTGGCGTTTTCCCCCTTAGGTCGGGAGCTGTTGGTCTCAGTTAAAATACCTTTTTGTATTTTGAGATTTATTTTATAATTTTGATTACTGTATTAAATAGAATACAATACGTTCACTACTACTGCCTATGACATCACTGTACATGAAGATACAAAGAAAACTATTTAAATCTGAAATAAAATCCGTTTTAAACAGCCCTTGATCTTGACCATGCTTCATTTAATGGGAATATCGAAATATTGAAGAATCTTCTTTCACACAACAATTTTTAGCCCTAAAATAAGCATACCTTTTGTTCTGGGAACCAGATAGCTAATATAATACTTACATAATTTGTAAATCCACATTTTTTCATTTATATTACATAGAGACACTTAGACACAGAATAAATATGCGTATTCATCACTCAAATATTTGTCCCGAGTGGGAATTGAATCTACGAACAACGGCTCCGTAAACAGACTTACGGTAGTAACCCACAACGCCAACCATTCGAACCTAATAAGGACAACGAAATCTGTTCCAAATTAGTTTGAAAAAAGTACCCAATTCAAAGCTTTGGTTTTACTTTGTAAAGAAACGCTATCTTATACCTAAACGCTGTAGTAAATTTAACGGTAAATCACGTGCGATTCGTCGCACATTTGCGTAGTCTCTGTAAAGTAAACAGAAAATAATGAAACGGCCTTTTTACGGGCGATTTAAGGCGGCGCCAGGTGCAATGTTTGCCCCACCTTCCTCTCACCTCTGTGTGTGAAAACATAACAGTGGGGAAACTCAGGAACCTTTTATTTTGGGCTAAAATAAAAGTTACGCTGTAGGTATTCTAATTTTAAAATGGTTCTGGAGTTCACGGAATTCAATAATTATTTTTTAAATTTTTTAAGGAATAAAAAAACAAATTCAATTTAAAATTTCATTCAGATATTCGACCATATTTCATAAGGAGCTATCACTAAGTTATCGAGGTATATGAAGGTAAATTTTAGTATTTTGTTGATATTTCAAAAACATCACATCGATCTCAATAAAATGTATATGGGTCCACATCTGAGCTATGATTTATCAAACAAAAAAAGAACCATCAAAATTGATTCACAATTGGCGGAGCTACATGCAACCGAATTAAGAACCTCCTCCTTTTTTGAAGTCGGTTAAATAAAGGTCTACTTTATTGTGAAATAATTTTAAAAGCTTGAGATATAAAAAAAAACTGCGAACTGAGCTCCTTTTCCGAAGTCGGGTAATTGCTCAGAGGGATATAATTTGACCAGGATAGCCTTGCCCTTAATGCTAAGCAACAAATCTATCCATATCAAAACAGCGCCAGGTAGCTATTGGAATATGAAGAGTTGCAGTGCCAAACATTGCACTGCACTTGTCACCCTCGTAGCTAGATATATGATATGAAGTTTTTATCATTATGATAAAAAAAATTGCATGCAGATGCATTTTATATAAACAATATATTCATATTATGTTTTTATATAATGCACCAAATGTCAAAAAATAAAATTAATATATACAATATTTACATACGTATAAAAAACAAAATAATATTATTATATATACCATACAATGAAAATAAACAAATTAAACACGCCGTCGAGATCACTACTGCGCGGCACCCAGAATGCTGGCAGCGTTGCCTTTTTGAATAGCTAAACTCAGCTTTTGGGCAAAGTCGGCGCCAGCACTGGGAACCCCTGAAGTGAGGACCAAACGTTTTGAAACATCTTTTATAAAAAAAATATTATTATTGAAGTTGTTTATTATTATTATTTAGTAATAGCATTTCTTTGAATATTAATTTGAACTTTTTAGGGTCAGTCTCCTCTTCTACGGTTTCGGTCATGATGCAACTGCTTGTGCATACATATCAGGGTTGTTACGGATGCAAAAATTTAGACATCCGCGGATGCAGATGCGGATGCGGATTATTAGAAGTTCACATCCGCGGATGCGGATTCGAAGCGGATGCGGATGCGATGCAGATGCGGATTTTGGGATTTTAAAAGGATAATTATTTAAATTTTAAGTGTAAAATAAGTCCAGATATTGCTTTTTATTGGTGGCGACGTTTCACCTAATATTTATATCAAAATATTCATTAAACACACAAAAAACTATGAAGTACACAGTAAACACTCATTGTAACTATAATTTATTGACAATGAGAAAAAACACAACAAACAAACCTGTAGGATCTTGTTACCAATGTGCGCCTTTCTATTCGACAGTTATTGAATGAAGTTAGTAATTACCAAAACAAACGCGAAGCACGTGCCACTCTGGCTCCGCCCACTTTCTTTACATGTAGTTACTTGTTGATGTGAATCTGCATCCGTAAAAACTCCGCATTGATTGATGCGGATGTGAATATTCGCAACAACCCTGATACATATATGTCGGTATTCTTCTTAACATTTTCAGTATTATCCAAACTGTGTAATTTTCTCCACTGGGTCTCTATTTGTCAGCGTTTGTATTATGAAAACAGTGGGCAACTTTGTTATGCTTAGGCAAAATCTTCTGTTTGGTTAGGCAAAAACTTTCTAACAACGTCCAAAACATGTTTTGCTGTAAATTCACGGGGACTCGAAATATAATACAGATTTATGGGGAAATCGTGTTATATTTATTCTAGTTTACATACCTTATTAAAATAATTTTTCTATTTTGTTACAATTTTATGATTGTAAAAGCTTGGATGGTCATTGCTCAGACACGTCGAAAAGGCGAAATACATCGGATTGAAAATTGGAACGCAGTCAGAATCTGAAATAGCATATAGCCTATTTTCAATTACGGGAAAATCAAGCAAATGCTAGCTTATACGTAAATGTATAGCGAAAATAAAAGATAAAAATAAAGATTGGCTGGCTGGCTGGCTTAGTTGGTAGTAAGTCTGCCTGCGAAGCCGTGGGTCGTGGGTTCGATCCCCACCCAAAGCAAATATTTGTGTGATGAATACAAATATTTGTACTGTGCCTGGGTGTTTTCTATGTATAATAAGTATGTATTTAAAAATATATAAGTATTATATCAGCTATCTGGCTTCCATAGTACAAGCTTTGCTTAGTTTGGGGTCAGATGGTGTTGTGTGTGAAATGTCTACCAATATTTATTTTTATTTATGTAATCTATACAATAAAAATACTTTGATTTCTTACTTGCGTCTCATTTAACCTATTAATGCGATCCATATTAAGTTTACATAATATCTATTATTTTGTATTAAGATGTAAATTATTATTATTGCCGGTTTAAGTTTTCATTTCTAGCGTGTGTACTAAGCACAAGCATTATTTAAAGTTAATATACTATACCAATGTATGCGAGCCATTAAACGATATACTATAACTAGTATTATTAATTGCGGGTTTTAAGCTAAAGCGAGCTTCCGGTATTTCGATGCATCATATGGACTTTTTTTTTAAACAAAAAAAGAGTGACGAGACGAGCAGGACATGTGCCTGATGGTAAGCAACATGCCTGCCACACAACAGCACAGTGACACGCAGCTATTGGAACATGAAAAGTCCAAATCATTACCTAGCACTGCACTGCGCTCTTCACCCAGATACCTAAGATGTTGTATCTCTAAACCCTATAATTTATCTGGAAACATTGCCCTTCAAACCGGAACACAGTAATACAAACATTCCTGTACTCCTTGGCGGTAGAATAACTGGAAAAGGTGTAGTACTTCCCCAGGCGTACTCTGCCAAGAGTCCTACCACTACAAAACTACTTTAATTATTACGGTATATTTACCATACTTGCCCTAAAGCACCCGTAATAAAGAATACTAGTGCAGTGAACAACCGCGATATCATAATAAACTTTAAATGCAGAAGCTTTTTTAATCCGACTAGTAATTTCAGATGCTTTTTATTTCATTATGACTGATAGACAGTGCTTTCAGCGATAAGGCCGCAGTTATGCTGCTGTGTGTTGTAGATATTATCCAGTCTGATATTATTTGTATGTGTAAGAGATTCTCTGAATAAGAATATTCTGTCTATCTAATGACGAGTCCAGACATACCTTTTTGAGCTTTAGATAAATTCACGATAAATTATAAAATAAAAAAATAAATAAAATAGCCTTTATTTGCCTTGGAATATTACAGATCATCTTATATTTTTAAATCATTACGACATAGCTTGTTTCCTAGGCACCCAATTATGGATGAAGGCCTCCTCCCATTTTTTGCCATGTCGCTCTGTCCAATGCTAGGCGAGTCCAGGTCACACCCGCGACTTCCATGACGTCGTCACACCATCTTCTCCGCGGTCGTCCCCTGTCCCGCGTGGTGTCTCTGGGCCGCCAGTGTATGATGCGCTCGCTCCACCTGCCGTCTCTGGCACGTGCAACGTGGCCAGCCCACTTCCACTTGAGCCTACAGAGCATCGTCACTGCGTCCAACACATTGGTCCTCTGTCTAATAACATCATTTCTGATACGGTCATTTAGTGTTAAGCCCAGCATCGACCGCTCTACTGCTCTCTGAAATACAGCTATTTTTTTAACAATTTTATTTGTGAGCGCCCACGCTTGACAACCGTAGAGCAAGGACGGTACGATGGTATTGTCGAAGAGCCGTTTTTTAAGGTGTATTGAATTTTACCTTTAAACACATCTTTATTTGCCCAGTATTTCCTCCATGCTATAGCAATTCTGCGGTCAACTTCGTTGCTGGTAGAGTCCAGAAATGTTATCATATGACCAAGATATATATATTCGCTGACATACTCTATTTCCTTATTATTAAGTTTGATAGGCTTTGGTGTTCCGTTTGTCATTATTTTTGTTTTTGATTGATTCATTTCAAGACCGATATTTCTACTTGCAGAATCTAGAGTTTCAAGCATGTACTGTAGACTGTCAGCGTTTTCTGCCACAATGACAATGTCATCTGCAAAGCGAAGATGTGTCAACCGTTCACCGTTTATGTTCAGTCCGTGGTCTGACCAATCTAGTTTTCTAAACACCGACTCTAGAATTGCTGTAAATAGCTTAGGTGAGATTGGGTCGCCCTGTTTAACGCCACGTTTTATCGGAAACGGTGGTCTGATGCTCTCTGTTTTGATTTTTGCTTGACACTTAGTATAAATTGCTTTCAGAATAGAAACGTATTTTGCTCTACGCCTTGTTCTATTAGACTGTCCCAGAGGTGTTTATGGGAAATACAGTCAAATGCTTTTGAATAATCTATAAATGAAATATAAATGATTTTGTTGTATTCGTTGCACTTTTCGATACATTGCGTCAAAGTGTAAATGTGGTCTATAGTAGAGAAGCCTTTTCGAAATCCCGCTTGTTCTCGTGGTTGCTGCTCGTCCAGTGTTTTAGTGATTCTAAATAATATAACAGACGAGAACAGTTTATATAGAGTTGGAAGTAAACTGATCGGCCTATAGTTTTCAATGCTTTTTGGGTCTCCTTTTTTATACAATAAAGTAATCACGGAATATTGCCAGTCCTCAGGAATCTCCTCGCTTCTTATTATTTTATCAAATAATTGTGTTAGCTGAGGCGCCAGAGGTTCTAACATAGCAATGATGGTGTCTGTTGATACTTCGTCTTCTCCAGGTGCTTTGTTTTTCTTTAGACGGCTTATCCCATGCTCCACTTCCTGGACTAGCAACGATGGTACTTCCAAAGATTTTTTACATGATACTTGAAAATTATCCATATTAGAGTATAAAGATGAATAAAATTGTGTTGCTACTTTTAGTATATCATTTCTGTTTGTAATTTTTTGCCCATTTGTATTCTGTATCGTTTGTATCCATTGTTTCCTGTGGTCAAAGTTTTTTCTAGTGTATTTTGTAGAGCTCCGTTTTTCTAACTCATTTTCTAAACTTTTTAGTTTTATGGTCTTTTTGTTTGTTATGATAGCTTTTTTTATTTTCCTGTGTAAATATGTCAGTCTATCTTTTTGTGCTCTTGTTCTTGGAGATATATTTTTCAAACGTTCTCTCTCATCTATCATCATCTTGGTTTTATCACTCATCGTTATTAACTCTACTTGTTTCTTATTTTTAGGTAGTTTTGTTGTACACCTTTTAATTGCTGAAATTAAAGCGCGGTAGAATGTGTCGATCTCTTCTTTAATTATATTTTGTATTTGTAGAGCCATCAGATGCTTCAAAGATTCGATTTCTATTGGGGTATAGTTTTTATTTTTATTTCCGTAGTCTCGACGTTTTTTGGAAGTAATAATCACATTGTATGACATACGTAACATTCTATGATCCGTGGAAAATTTGGTTGGTAAGACATCAATGTTCGATACTCTATGTCTTTGCTTAACAAGTATGAAGTCAATTTCATTGAGTGTTTTCCCGTCAGGCGACTTCCATGTCCATTTTCTCTTCGATGGTTTTTTAAATAACGTGTTTGCTATTGTAAATCCATGTTCGAAGCAAAACGCCATCAAAATTTCACCTCTTTCATTTCTATGCCCGTAACCATATGGACCACAGATTTCTTTCTCTTCGTTTAACGGGATTCCTATTTTAGAATTAAAGTCACCCATTATTATCGTATTTTTGCCAGTAAATTCTAGAGCTGTAATTAAATGTTTATAGAATGTTGTGACGTCTTTATCTTGAGCTTTTTCTGTGGGCGCATATACCTGTATTATGTTTATAATATCATTTTTAGTTTTCACGTCCAACCTAGCGACTCTGTCTGAATAAGTTCTAAAATCGAGAATAATCGAGAATAGAATCTTTGAGGCTTGAAGAAACGATAAACCCCACTCCGTTTCTGCCTTTTTTGTCCCCTCTATACATCAATATGTAGTTATGTTTTTCTATTATGCATTCATTACTAATTTTCACTTCACTTAATCCAATAATATCGTATGTTATAAAACTTAAGGCATACTCCAACTCTACTATTCTATTGCATGCTTTAAGGGAGCGTATATTATATGTACATATTTTAATCTGTGCTCTTGATGATACGATAAATTACAACACGAAATAAATGTAAAATGGAAATACTAAAGCTACATTTTAACGAAACATTTCTTTAATCTGTGCGGTGAACGCTAACCTCATGTTTATTCGTTCTACTTTTAAAAATAACTTTTCTATTCATAATCTATACTTATAATAAAACTGTAACGGGTCGAATTCTGTACATTGAAGATATTTTGAAAAAAATTTTTTTGGGGCACTCCATAGTCGATACTGATGGCGAAACTGCATTTTTTTTCTTTCATGTCTGTCTGTCTGTCTGTCTGTCTGTCTGTCTGTCTGTCTTTCTGTATAGAGATCACGCATCACGCCGAAACTACTGATTCAATTCAGCTGAAACTTGGCATGATTTTAGTTTATACTAAGGACATTGCTGTAGGCTACTTTTGATCCCCAAATTCTGAGTGGTTTTCTTGCGGGAGGGGGTGAAAGTCAGAATGTGTATTTGGTTGTAACTCATGTTTGCGTTGTTTAATTTCATTAATTTTTTTATTAGAAAGAACATATTTTTATATTGTCCCGTCAAAATTTGAATAGTATCGGTCTGGTGGTTCGGAAATTACACAAACATTAAATAATAACGACACGCGCGGCGCGTTCGGTACATACTAACTTCTAAGTATTCTGTGTACCAGACTATCCACAGAATATCTAGATTCTAGAAAGTGCCCACGTGATCGCGTCGCGTCGTCTTGGATGACAAAATAATTGTCAAAGATATAGTTTTGTGTGGAAAACAAACATCATTCGGTTTTAATCGACTTCAAACAAGGAGGATGTTTTCAATCGGGTTGCATGTTTTTTATTTGGTTTTATTTTACATGATAACTCCGCTAATTGTTAGTTGATTTTGATAATTCCTTTTTGTTTGGTAGAAAATACTTCAGAGGTGATC
Source organism: Ectropis grisescens (assembly GCA_017562165.1). Lineage (NCBI taxonomy): Eukaryota > Metazoa > Arthropoda > Insecta > Lepidoptera > Geometridae > Ectropis > Ectropis grisescens. The sequence goes on from CM029771.1 coordinate 25,515,585, forward strand.
TTAGATATCGAAAACAGGGAGGTAGTTTTCAAATATCAACAAAAGCTAAAATCAGCTAAAATAAAATTAGATCTATCTGTTACGACATAGTCGTAGCTTCTTATAAAATTTAGTCGAATGACAGAATTAAATTACCTATCACTGAAGTAGATTTTTGTTATTTTGGAGAAAACATATCAGCATAATAAGTAGCAGCCAAAACAACCCATTAAATGTTCCCACTGCTGGGCGTCGGGGCCTTCTCTCGCAAGGAGAGATACAAGGTTATAATCCACCACGCTGGCCCAGTGTCGGTTGGTGGATGACATATGACTTAGAACTTAGATTATAGGTAGATTTCGGTTTCCTCACAGTGTTTTCTTCACCGTTTTAATTACCGGCATTACGAACATGACTCTGAAAAGATAGTGGTACGCGTGGGTTTGAACCCTGGGACTCCGGATCGACAGTCGCCGTTCTCCCGACTAGGTCAGCTGTAACTTACTAGACCAGCCGTAACTTATTAGAAAACGAATTATTTCAATCCAAACACTGTTTAAAATTTAAAGGTAGTGTTCAACAAGCTTCGGTGACCGAAGCAGACCGTTGTTAGGGTTCTGTACACAAAGGGTAAAAACGGGACCCTATTACTGAGACTTCGCTATCCGTCCGTCCGTCCGTCCGACTGTCACCAGGCTGTATCTCAAGAACGGTGATAGCTAGACAGTTGAAATTTTCGCAGATGATGTATTTCTATTGCCGCTTTAAACAATAAATACTAAAAATAAAATAAATATTTAAGAGGTGCACCCATACAACAAACATGCTTTTTTTACCGTTTCTTGCTCGATACTAATAATAACGTACCTGTCACAGGTAGACCCTTTAACTATTGACATAATATTTAGTTTTATGTTCTCTTTAAAAGTAATTGATTAAATTAAAATAAATTATTCAGGGGGGCTCCCATACAATAAAATCCGTTTATTTGCTAATGGTTCAGAACCCTTCGCGCGCGAGTACCATTTGCATTTGACCCGTTTTATTTTTTCTAAATTGTTGTTAAATCCTATGCTTTCCTAATATTATATAATTATGTCAATGTTTCAATTTTTGCTGCTCAATTACGTTGGAACGGCTGAATGTATCGAGTTAAAATTAAAGACACATTCTTGGTTTAGCTTAAGTAATACATAGGGTACTTATACATAGGCAATGTTTAGCCTATGTGTTCTGCCAGACTATAATGTAATTCTATTTCAAATTTCAACCCGATCACTTGATACGTTCCGCCATGATTAAGTAACAAACATCCAAACAGTGACATTCATAATAATTACAGGACAACGTTGGACCGGCTGAACATATTTCGAAGGAATTCGAAACAGACGTAGTTTGAACTCAGAAATAGCAAATCGGTTACTTATAAGGTTACTGTGACGTCGGAAAGACTAAGCAAATTTGGTAGAAAATTGAAACAGAGATAACGTATAGTCTGAAATACCACATTTATGTATTACCTATCAACCTGAAAAGAAGCATGGGCCCTAAGGAAACAAATATTAACTATCACGTCAAAACGGCACAACTATATGTGTTTCGTATGTTAACCCATATGGTTGACATACGAAACACATATAGTTTAGAGTCTAAAATTTCACATGGGCTTATTAGTCTATATTTTGATTTAACTCCATATTAATATAAGCATATATTTTCATAAGGAACTTGATGTGATGGTAAGGTAAAAGCCTAAAATGAAAAATTGATGCACCCGTTTTGGCGTAGATAATATAGGTGATTTGCGTTCACAATCAAATTAGCAAGCAACATAATATTCTCATTAGATGGCGCTAATGCCAGTTTAAATCTAAAAGCACTAAAGCCCCATTTAAATCGATGTTTTGCTATTGTGGTATGTATTTTTCTTTCATCACTAGGTGACGTTACTGGTATTCTACTAATATTTTTTTTGTAATTTTTTTTTTTAATTTGTACTAATAAGTTTTTGCTGCTAAAAGGATTATGATGCCGAATTTGGATTCTTTCGTTCTTGGATTTTTTTCTGTGTTACCTACAATTAAATTCATACATTAACATTTCACTAAGACTTGGTTTAGATTTACGGGTTCAACTTGCTTGAATATCATTAAAACTCGAAATCTTTTTATTCCACACAGGCTTCGTTCAAAATTTTACGCGGGCGAATTCGCGGGTAACAGCTAGAAAACAGCTTGCGGATAAAAAGAGATAAGTAGGTATCAGATCATGAACATTCGCTTCAGACTTTTCATAATGTATCCTATAAAAATCCTACAAACTTAACACTTGCGGCTATGTTCGATACTATGAAACATTACTAAGTATGTTTGATATTGTTTAAAAAAAGAAAAATGAAGATGATAAAATTAAATATATTTTTGTGTGGAAAAACAAATTCACTCAAACTCAAAGGGCAATGACTACTTATCCAAATATTTGACGTACGGTACTTCCAACTAATGTATAAGTTAGTAACATCTGCTTACGCGAACGAAGTAGCGGGTTCAGCTAGTTTTAATATAAAACTGAGACCTCATTATTCATACGAGGTCGTACAAGCAACTTTTCATACGTGTGAGTCGACAATGAAAATTTAAAAAGTTGTACATTGAATATAGCAATACGAGTACACGGAGTTGTGAAGAGTTAATTCGATTTTCGTTTTATTATGAGCTCGGTGTAACTCGGATGGAGTATGTGACGTGACAACCTTCAGTTGGAGATGGATTTTTCAAACTTAGATGGAAAATGTTGCACGTTCCTGGGCTGATTATGTACTTCTGTAGTGCGAAGAAAAAGTAGCTTTGTTACATTTATGCCACTGCAAAATTGCTATCAGTATACAATATAAAACGCGATATTATAAAGTATAAACTGACGGTAGGTTAGGTTAGTTTATATAATTTAACATGGTTAGATTATAATCTAACGGTTTTTATAATTGCAATTTGAACTCATGTTGTTAACATAACACAGGACTCAATTGTGACCTAAATAATTGTTTAATTACCTCGACGTTTCGGCACGAAACCACAACCACAACAAAAGTTGTGGTTGTAACCACAACCACAACCAAAGTTGTGGTTGTAACCATAACCACAACCAAAGTTGTGGTTGTAACCGCAACCGTCGTGGTCAGGAGAAGATTGCGGATCGTCTCACTGGGGAATGAGGAGATCTCCACCTTTCCTCACTAGACCTTCAAAAATTGCAGGGCTGTCATTACTACACAACACTAACCGTATTGTTAAATAAAAAAGGCAGTTATTGAGGCTAACAATAGAAGTTAAAACTAACAACTTCTCACAGCACGTTTATTCACAGTATACAGCTTATGGGAAGCGTGCCGTGACGATGATGCGGGTACCTACCACGCTTTTGACGTGACAACGTCTTATGAATTGGTTTGCCGGGTGACACTTCAAGAAACTGCGTTACGCTCCGCTCACGTTATGCGCTCACAACGAGAGCGAGTGAGAGGCACGCGTCCCTTCCACTCGGGCATGGTTAGCCCGCCTAAGAGCGAGAGAGACAGACCTAAACCTAAACGCGTCCCTTCCGTAAAATTATTTTACCACTCAAAGTCATTGTCACGTAAAACTTTCGCCCGTATACCGACTTTACAGGCAACCAATTTTTTTCTCTCTCAAAAAGTATATATATAACATATAAATACGGGTACACAGGATATATTTATATAGTTAGCTAGATGTATCTTTACTCGTAGCTTAAAGAAAACGTTTGGTTGACGTTGAAGCCTTTATTTTTATTTTTATTTACCCAAACGCGCCTTTAGCCATTTGAGCCTTTTTTTAGTTTTCACTAAAATTTAAAAGACAACACAAATATTCATGTTGTAGTTACGTTGTGTTACAGTTTGGTTACGTCCCTGAAAACTATGTATAATAGACCTTATACATGCTAGTTATAAATAAGTGAGTGAATAATAATAGTCTTTTACGTTTACAAATCGAAATGGTGCGTGTGACCAACCAGTAATGTTTTTGTGCAACGTACCTATTTATGTCGTAATAATTTTTATTTGAATTTTCCTTCTTTCACTAACACTATAAATAAGCCTTTTGGGGGAAAATTAGTACTTGCCATGAATTATGGATATTTTTATGAGCTTCACTAAAATCCGCCCCAATTTGAGGGAAGATTGTAAAATGACGACAGCCAAGAGTATAATAGATTTAATTTTATTTTTTGTATTTACATATTTTTAAAGATACTATGAACTTTAAATATGAAGTAAGTTAATTCTAAATAATAATAATAGTTTAAAAAATTAAAAAACATGCTTTCAGTACGCACAAAAAATTACAAAAGTCATGTGACTAAATTTTTTGTATTTCTGACAGCTAACCCTTTCATTTGATACCCATATCATGGGGGTAGATTTCAAACAGTCAGTCCGCCATCTTGGGGAGGCCGCCATATTGACGTTTCTTAACTAGTCATGTATTATTGTCATCAGAAATCAGAGCGTATGCAAAATTTCATCCTATCGAAGACCGGAAGGTGGGTCAAATTAAGGTTTCCAAGATTTTCTTATATACATAGTTACAAATGAAACTAATAAAAGAGTGTTAAAAAAAGCATAGTTTGGGGTTAATTTTTTGTGCAATCTTGTTTGACCGCAAATTGATCGATTTTAGTAGTAAAGCAGTCTAGGATATGTTATAACATGCTTAACTAAAAGATTTAACCTTCAAGTTCACTACTACACTACTACTAGACGGAATTGTCTGAAAGTTGTACACCAAACAATTTATGTACAATCAGCGCCCTGCGCTTACGAAAGTTGCGGGTTTTTAAAGAGTAGACTATGTACTATGTCAGACTATAATCTAATTATGTTCCGCATTTAACCTGATCCGTTCAGACTTTCAAACGTGATTCAACAACAAACATCCACATTTTTGCATTTAAAACATTATAGTAGGTCTAGCAGTATTTGTCTGTGAGCGCGCCACTCGTAGACTTCATCTCAGTCCGACCTAATATCCTTTTCAAAAGCTGTTGTGCAATATAACAACGTCAAATAATATTTGCATCAAGCCAAGGGCACCCCCCTAGCTCCGTCCCACCCCAACACACCTACTTACAAGGTAATCTTTTTGTTTCGGATTAAATGAGAAATGGGGCCGCGTTCTTTAACTTTTATGCCGCGATTTCGTAAAGATGCAGAGTTCTCAACTTTTCTATTTTTGTCTTTCAGCTTAGAGATAATTGAATGGCGAAAATTAAGTACCACGTGTAATAAAAGGTTAATACGGATACTGTAATAAATAAATGAGAAGTACAAAAGTAGCTTCAAATAGTTCGTGTAATATTGTGCGACTCGCCAGTTTACTTGAATGAACTTGGCTGGCCACACTGCCATGTGTCTAGATAATTATTGACATCATATTACAGAGAGATAATACTACTCTAAAACGAGACATTCATTTTGCTCGGAAAACATTTGAAATCAACAAGTCCTGTGTAAAAGCTACATCGTGTTATTTACAACTTATGTTAGGTACACACATTATAAACTAGATACAAACATTCTATAATATGCGTAAATAAATTTCCATACAAAGTTTCGAATAACAGAAGCAATATTACGCGGTAAACCCCATAAGCTCAAATTACAACTGTTTCATTGTAATGAAAGCTTATGCAACATTGTAGGTTTGTTGCCTGGTATTTCTAATTAATTTTCAAGCGTAATCTAAAGGTAGTAACTATGTAGGACATTTTATATTATGGTACATTTAGTACCATCAACTTGAGAGCTAAGTACACTGGACTAGCTACACGGTGCATAGGTCACAGGTACTTTAGTTGCTCTTTATGTAATTAATTTAAGTAAAAACTATAGAACGGTAGTTTACTTTAATTGAAAAATAAGAAAATATTTGTTTTGTGTCTGGGGTTTTATATTAATATGCAATGTATTTACAATACGGTATTTGACTTAATTTGTAAAACCGTTTAAATGATTTTTTGTATATTTCCGAAAGATCTGCTGCTTTAGCGTGAAAAATAATGTTCAGCGTGTGACGTCACGAGCGTCACATGACCAGAAACTGCGTTTTGGTGGGTTTTACCAAAACGCAGTTTCTGGTCATGTGACGCTCGTGACGTCACACGCTAGTAAACAAATCATTGTTCTTATCTTATCACGTTTACAAGTTATTCTACCGCCAGTCAGTAATCTGAGGACATCGCTGTATTCCGGTTTGAAGGGTAACGTTTCCAGTGAAATTACAGGGTATGAGATAAAACATTTTAATCTCTGGTTACGAGCGCAGTGCAGTGCTAGTTAATGATGACTTCAATAGCTGCGTGCCATTAAATAAATAAATAATAAATATTGGTGGATAATTCAAACACAACACCACCTGACCCCAAACTAAGCAAAGCTTGTGTGATGGCAGCCAGATAGCTGATATAATACTTATATAGTTTTAAATACATACTTATTATACATAGAAACACCCAGACACAGTGCAAACATTTGAATTCATCACACAAATATTTGCACTGGGTGGGGATCGAACCCACGACCCTCGGCTTCGCAGGCAGAGCTACTACCAACTAAGCCACTAGGCCAGTCATTGTACTGTTATGGGCAGGCATGTTGCTTACCATCAGGTACAAATCCTGCTCGTCACGTCATTCTATACTATAAAAAAAAAGAAGTGTGGCACTCGGAGACTGCCGTGGTAAAGCTATTGCATGTTGCATGCATTTTTATCAACATAAGCAATAGAGATGTTAACAATTTTTCGGAATTGTTTTTATTTTTAAGAGTGACATTTGTTTACCATAGTAAATATCATTGTTAACCATAAGAAATCTGTTAAGCTGGCAACACTGCTAAGAGCATTTAGTCTGTAAAGCTAATACAAATAAGATTCAAAGTCGAATGACCGAGTGGGGAGGACGGCGTTACGGTCTTCCATCCCTCTTTCTTGTGAGCATAAGAAAGAGATGCACGATCACTAAAATTCGGTCCCCAGGCCCGCGATAAAAGCTATGCAATAGCTTAAAAAATCTGACGACGATACGATTCACTCTAGTTTTCAGCAGATTAAATCCACGCACACACTTATTGTCAATACCAAATAAAATACTTGGAAACTTTGTAACTCTACACCCACACCCACTTAACAAAAATCTTCACAAAGAGATGAGTGAGAAAAGTATGGATAACGCTTGCTTCTACATATGTGCGTCAGAAGTATAGTTAGTAAGTCCAAGCTCGGGCTCTGAGATTCTGAGGCCAATTGCAATACTTCTCCTATAAGAAATAGTCTTATATTCTCAATTGGGAGCCTATAATAATAAAAAGGCATAAATAAATATGTTTAGCTGTGGATTATGATAGGCTGATAAAAAAATAATGCATTCTAAATTGAAACCTATGGCATGAAGTTAGACAGATAAGTTATAAATTTTTAAATGACTGACTATATCAAACGTGAGTTACGTTTGATGTAGTCAGTCCAGCCCGACTCAAGTTTCGATCGCGATCTTTTTCAAGGAGAGTGCGCGCGCGTGTTCGCATCTCGTTTAGCACTTACTACTTACACTCATTAACTTGAGTCGGACTGGACTGACTATATCAAACGTGAGTTACCCGTGTATTTATTTAAAATGTGTAATAACAATGTAAGTTTTCATACTAAAATAGATAAGTTAGTTTTTGGGAGTGGTAGGACTCCTTGCAGAGTCCGTCCGGGGAAGTAACAAATCTTTGATAGTTATTATACCGCCAAGCGGCAATGTGCAATTAAATATTTTTTGTTTTACTTGTTTTTTTAATACAGTTTTTGGTCTGTATGTAACGTCGTCGACTATTGGGTCAAAGTAGGAAGACATGTGGTATCTTTCACTTGTACTGCCAGTCTACTAGTGTCTTAAGTTAAAACAGGTCAAGTCCTAGTTCATAGTTTATTATTTAGTTAAAGAAGCTGAAGCTGGTTAGAAGTGAGCTTTTGTGGCACATCCAGCGGGCGCAGCTGATGCATGGAGTTTTTATAAGCTCCATGCTTATCGGGCTGCCAGTCCAGGGGGAAAGTGAGTCAAGGAGGAGCCGAATATCGGAACCATAATTTTCGGATATGTTTTGAAGAAGGCCCCAGCCCCAGAGGACGTGTGGTTTATCCCAGAATTGTTGTCGTTGAATCTTAGTAACATTCCCTAAGGTACAAATTATCAAAACGAGTTTAATGTCCAAACATATAATTTATTTAAAGTTTAGATACGCCACAGACTCCTGGGTCCTGGTCCAGAAATTAAATATTATATTTTATTTAATATTATATTTTATTAATATTATATTTAATTCCTGGGTTTATTAATTAATATTTTTGATTTTCGAGACAAAAATACTATATAATAGGTATATCATGCGAGAGCATGACTGTTGTAACATATTTAATGGTCATAGGATCCTTTGTCAAGCATTTCTGTAATTGCCTCATTATTTTTGTCAAAAAGAAAAATATCTAGGTTCTAAGCATTTCATAAATAGGTAAGAGTCTTTCGTAGTCCTTCGTTATTCTTGGTTTCCCAACCGTGAACGTTGGCTGGAATGAAAAGTACTCACAGTTGCCGGTTAAGTACTTGAAGTGCTCATTTTGTCCAGTTCGTACCAACTTAATCAAACAATAGGCTGTGTTCAGAAGATACATTCTAAGATAGGAATTTTACTATCGTTCTCTTTTTGCTGTAATAGATATGACAAGGACAAGGATATTCTTGTATCACTTGTATCGCTATAATCCTATTTTTTCACGAAAGGAATTCTTTCACGTACCTAAGTCTGTAATTTTTGCAATTTTAACAGCTATATTCCAAGCGTTTACTCAAGGCTGTGAGAATGAGAATTTTGAGTAAAATCAAATCATGATAGATGTTTTTGACGTTTGTGGCTTCTCAGAATACCAAGTGCTAAAGATTTGCTTAAGGAAACTTTCGGGATACGAAAATCAGATGAAAAAACCACCCGGTGTCTTGCAATTCTACTGTGTTAATATCATTAAGCTAGTGACTTTTTGTGGGTTTGAAGTCACTAATATCTGTATCTTTTTTAAAAACTTGTTTTAGTCTAGTCTTTTGCCGTCGTTGTAGTCGTTTTTCGTGTGACGTCACTTCGTTTGACGGATAGCCTTTGTTTTTAACCGACTTCCAGAAAAAGGAGGAGGTTATCAATTCGACCCCTATGTTTTTTTTTCTATACGTAGACAGTAGACATTGATAATAATAATTTCATCAAAAAGCAAGTAGATTTCTAAGTAATGTGGTGTTCTATTATTATAAAGTATACAATATTACTCTATGACTTTTGATCACAGAATCTAGTTATTTAGATTCCTGTCCTTTAACATTATATTGAATTTTTTTTTTTCGCTTTTTGATTCTTTATTTTCATTTGTTCACTTTATTTCACAACAATCGGTTTACAAACTTTTTACTAGATGTATTTGTATATATTCTGTCCTGAGGTTTGTTTCCCGATAGGTGAAATCTAGGTGTAATTAAATGTAGTAGAAATGTAGAAAGTATGCAGTAAATTAAATGTAAAAAAATTCAATTCATTTATTTATTTGCGTATATGGGTTTACAAAGATGTTTACAAAAAAACTTATATTAAGTAATGACCTCCATATTCCACCTTTCGGCATGCAAAAATAATTATATTGAGTAATATTAAGAAATGGAACATAAACACTAATAAAAAAGCATGAATGCAACAGACATCAACCAATACCACAGATTACATACAACCAATACCAACACATACCTAATCAAACAAAAACAAGCCAATCAGAAATCAAAAGTTGTCTGTTCTATAACAAATAAAATAAAATGTACATAGCTTTATGAAAGCGTGCGACACCTTAGGTCAAGTGACACGTGAGCTTCGGTCAATATGCCATAAAATGCAAATTACATTTTAGAAAAAAAATCTCAAAATGTAAACATTTAGTTATGACTATTTGGTTAGAGGTTATTTAAGCAAATTCAAATTGTTTCAGAAATTTTTGACGTTTGTGTCAGTAAACAAGCTGAAAGATACAATGTGCGCTTTTTTTTTTAATTTAAATTAGCCACTCCACAGACTCCGGGGTCCGTGATCTTTGTCATTACAATTATCGTTTTTTACACATATCTTGGATAAGGAGAAGAAGAGGAAAATAGGAGGGAGTTGGGTACATTTAAAATCTAATTCTAGTGCTCGTCTGTAGAGCCGATCACTACCGGTTGGGATTCCGCTAGTAATCGACTCGACATCGAGTGTTTGCCTAATTGCCTTTTGCCATTTGCCTAAGCTGCCTCCTCCCGGCCCAGAGCCTCCACAACGGCCGCATTTCTGTCCCTGATGGCCATCTGTAGGTTAAAATCGCGGATGGTCTTCGGTGATGCAGCCCACGCTCGCCGCACGAACCGACCGATGGCGTCGTCGGTGTCGTCAGCGTAGTATGTGAAGGTCCCCGTGTGCCGTGAGATTGCCACTACCGCATGGGGCACGCTCTCGTGCAGCTTCCTGTTTGCCTTGGTTTTGATTACGATTACCGACTCGTATGTTAGTCCCTGAGCTTCATGGATGGTAAGGATGCGTGACCCGGTGTGCCTGATCCATAACCCTGGTTTGTCAGGGTCTCCTTCTCCTCTTGAGTGTGAACTAAGAAGAGGGTGTTTGGTAGGGTGTTGGGTATTTGCGCTCCCTTATATCTTCTCTGTTCTAGGGACTTTATACGGGACGCTGAAGAGTACATACCGGAGTATATTTCCCTCAGTGCATATGCGACATCCATTGGGTTTCGATGTGTGCAGAGCAACTCCTGGCTGATCTTTGTTACCAGGTTCGGGCGATGATACCTCATTTCAAAGAGATTTTCCCTGTCGATATAAGGCAACTGATTGACGTCTCCAATGAGGACAATTTCACCAACACCAGACAGCCTTGAAGCCATCACAATGGCTCCAAAATGGTTCATGAGAGCTTCGTCCACCATGAGGCGACTGAAAATGTGCGCTTTGTAATTTGACAGTGGTTTCCATGAATACAAGTTTCATCATCATCATCATCATTATCATCAGCCGCAAGACGTCCACTGCTGAACATAGGCCTCCCCCCTAGATTTCCACAACGAACGGTCCTGCGCAACCTGCAACCAGCGGTTTCCAGCGACCTTTATGAGGTCATCTGTCCATCTAGTGGGAGGCCGTCCAACACTGCGTCTTCCGGTACGTGGTCGCCACTCGAGAACCTTTCTTCCCCATCGGTTGTCGGTTCTGCGAGCGATGTGGCCTGCCCATTGCCACTTCAGCTTGCTTACTCTTTGAGCTATGTCGGCCACTTTCGTTCTTTTGCGAATATCATCATTACGGATTCTGTCGCGCAAAGAGACTCCGAGCATAGCCCTCTCCATAGCTCGCTGTGTGACTTTGAGCTTCGTTATGAGGCCCACAGTTAAGGACCACGTCTCAGTTCCATAAGCCATCACTGGCAACACGCACTGGTTAAAGACTTTCGTCTTTAGGCATTGGCATTGGATTGGATTGAATACAAGTTTAGTTCCTGCTGATTATTATGTGCGCCCGTTACGAATGCCCAATCTACGTAAAACGTAGTTTTACCTTTAGAAATGAAATGAAATTGTTTTTTTCCAGATTTACACCCATTAATAAAATTACCTTCCATTTTCTAATGAAGTTGTCGTGTCGTATCAGATGTCCCGACATCTTCCCTCTTCTGTTTTCTATTGTTTCCATTAATGTTCTTTTCTCCTCTACCATCTTCAAAACTTCTTCATTGCTCTTCATTTCCTTCCAGCTGATTCTCTCCATTCTCCTCCAACACCACATTTGAATGCCTCTAATCTTTCCCTATCCTTTTGAGTCATGGTCCACGTTTCGCTGCCATACAATGCAACACTCCAGATGTAGATCTTAATCAGCCTCTTGCGAATATTCTTTGATATTCGGGCTTTAAACAGATGCTTTTTATTGTTATGAGCTCTTTTTGCCATTGCTATTCTAGCTATAATGTCTGGTGTACACCTGGAATCATTGGTTATCACACTGCCTAAATATTTGAATTGTGTTACGTTATCTATGGAAATTGAGTTAAGTTTACTTGGGTTTTTAACCGACTTCAAAAAAGGGGGTTTCTCAATTCGACCGTATGTATGTTCCTTTTTAGTTATTGCTTTCTTCTTTGAAGTAGTTAAAATTTTAGTTTATTTTACGTTTATTTTCATTCCGAATTCTGTGAATATGAAGTCTACATCTTGTAGTAGTTCTTCCAACTGTGTAGAGTTTTCAGCCAAAGCTGCGATATCATCCGCAAATTTTATAAATTGTATTTTTTCCCCGTGAATGTTAACCCCACCCCTTCCTGACTCTATTAGTTTTCTTATGGCACATTCTATAAAAATATTAAAAATAAGTGGTGAAAGTGAAAGAGGAAGAGAGGTAGACTTAGGAGAAGTTACATGAACCAAGTGAAGGAGAAGATAAATGTAGTGTCGTATCAGGAAGTCAAGGAGAAGGCGGAGTGTAGAAGTACATGGAAAGAACTCCACCGACAAGAGCGTCGCTCTTAAATTATGAATGAATGAATAAAATTACATATATTAGCAACACAATAATAGATAAATAAATAGTATGCCAATAATAATATGATAAATTAACAAATTATGATTATGATAGGGGTCTATGATATGCCCTCCACGTTTTATGGAGTGGACTATTCACCCAGTCCCTGACGGCTACCACCAGCGAGTTGTCGGAGCGGTGCAGCGCGGCGCGCGCGGCGGCCGCGCGGCTCCGCAGTAGCGCCGGCCAGCCGGGCGCGCGGCCCGCCGTGAACATGCCGCTGGCGCTACACCACCGCGGCAGCAGCGGTTAGAGATTAATTAAGTTTGGCCAGCGATTATTTTCTGTTTAAAAAGTTTAACTTTTATGTTTTGTCGACTAAATAATAATAGATACCAATTCTCTCTCTCATAATTATCAATTAACTCATAATTGTTACTTGTTTTCCTCTTGAAAACAAGACATTTTCAGAATGCGAATATTCCTGGAATCGTTTATTTTCTCCAATAAAGCAAAAACCGACTTCAATTTAAAACTCAATTCAGACCAAATTCAGTCATTCGACCAAATGTCATAAGAAGCAGATATTTGAAATTGATATTTTAAAAACCGCTAAACCGATTGTGATACAATCTACCAAACAAAAGAAGGACCATCAAGATCGAGTCATGATTGGTGATAGGAGCTATCGTAAAACATACAAAAAACATACAATCGACTTGAGAACCTCCTTTTTCTCAATTTTTTGAGCTCGGTCAAAGAAGATAATTATCGATATTGGTAAAGGTGGCTCTAATGTTTCGTTTTGTAAGAGAAATTTAGCAATATTGGGGTTACGGAATTGAGAACTTTTTTTTACGTTTATCGGTTTATACTTGACCGTCATGTGGCCTGGTATTAGCTACGATGCGGTCTACGATGGAGCATGCTTACCTAGAAGAAACCGATTCTCTGTCGATTTAAACTCTAGAACTTTACTATCCTTGTGTAATTATTTGGATTAATTTTATAAGGACGCCTCGTTGTAATAACTAGAGTCAATTAAATGAGGTACGCAAAGAAAAACTGATGTGGTACCTGCTACAGCGACCGTTATGCTGAATTTATAGTTTTCATTCAGTTCGATTGATTTTGTGCCTCAGTCAATAGTGATGCTACAACACGGTTACGGGTTCTATACCCACCCTGTACTGACATTTTTGTGCTGAATGCGTGTGTTTGTTCTATGTGTCGGTGTCTCTCTGTATAATAAGTATGCTTTTAGAATATAAGTTTCATTGTATTAAATAAAATATTTGAGGATGAGGGGTATTTATGGTACGAGTATAAAGTGACAAAACGAGCAGGACATGTGCATAATGGTTAATAAAATGCCTGCCCGTGTTGTTATCAGCACAGTAACACGCAGCTATTGGAACAAAAAGAATCCAAATAAATACCCAGTACTGCACTGCGCTCGCTACCCAGAGATATAAGATGTTTTATCTCTATGCCCCGTAATTTCACTGGAAACAAGAAACAAGGTCTAAAGTAAGTAGTTTGCCAGTAACCTGAACTGAGTCTAACTTTTTAGGTTTGTGTGGTTTTGCTTTAGTTCGAATTGTTATGTTAGATTATTATTTTACCAGCTTCGTTTTGTTATTTAATTTCTCATTTAGATAAAAGTTCGATTGTTAAATAATAATGTGTCGTTGTTTGAGCTAGTTCATGTCTAGACTCTAGGTTAAATAGACTTTCCTAAAATGAAGTTCTAGTTGCAATAACAATATATAAGTACAATCACCTGATTGAAGAGAATAAAAGAATGGGTGAAAACAGAGTGTCGAAGTAGAGCATCAAAAAGGCAACGACAAAGTGATTGCACCTCTACTTACACTCAGTTTCATGATTTTGTAGTTTTTATAGTATTATTGTTATAAAATACAGTAGATGGGCAAAGGCTTTCAAATTTAAGATTTGCTGACGCCTTAGTACTTGTATTCGACAGCATAGAGAATAAGATCACCATGATTGAAAAGTTAATGATGGAGTTTCTAAACAAGGCTTTAAGGTAACAAAATTAACACTTAGCTACGAAAACTGGGCCGCATTTGGAGAGCCACTGCGTAGCAAACTTCTACCCACCCTGCTTAGAAACCAAAGTCATTAACCAGCGTGGCATGTTATGCCCATATTAAATAAAGAGACGAAAACCATGATGCTTACTAAAAGATCTGCCGAGAAGTTCCTAGTCATGTAGATAAAGTAAATAGAGAGCTAAAGAGGAATACCTGATATTACACTCAGAGACCGGAAACAAAAAAAATAAATTACAAGGCATAAAGATCATAAATCGTTTATTGGCCATAAGTAATTATACATTACAGGCAAGTCGTCATAATTTAAGTCAACATAAATAAAAAATAATTCATTCGTTTTTTTAAATTTAACAATATTTTTCCGTTTGTCCTTTATACAAAAATTAAGATTTAGATAGATTCATTGACATAAATTCATTAAGTTTGTAAAAGGGATTGGTCATAAAGACGTGCTTTATCTCGTTTCTAAAATCGTTATTATCTAGTCTTGTTATGCTATACGGTAATTTCTTGAACATCTGGATTTTTATAAGACTACCTACCTTGTCTTTCAACTTTACTTAGTCTAGTTATACATTTTTTAGTTTAGTAGTTTATACCTCTGAGTGACAAGAGCAGTGGAGTACTAGGTAATAATTAAGACTCTCCATGTTCCAATAGCTGCATCTCAGTGTGCTGTTATGAATAGCTGTGTTGCTTACCTTTAGGTATATGATCTGCTCGTGTGGTCAGTTATAAAAGAAATCTTCTATTACTGGGGGGTAATACAGGCTACAGACTGACATACAAAAAACTTAATTATGTGCATATGAAATACAGCGAATAACGATAATTTAGTTAATTACTCTATGTTTATTCTTCTGGATATCTTTGAATCCCGAATACTCAAAGTTATTTGTTTTTAAGTGCGTCAATACCATATTGATGATAGTAGAGATTTAGTTTTATGATTTTTGTTTTATAGTTATGTTAAGTAAAACTTGAGTGCAGCTTCAGAAAAACCCATAGAAAATATCAAAAATCATTTAAAAAAATCATTGACTTTCTGAATTTATTGAGAATTAATTTAAGTTCTTGATTAAAAAAATATATAATAAGGGCAATAAAACCACTACATATAAACATGTGTTATAAATATATCTTTAATCGGAACCACATTCAGATCTAAAATTAGAATACAGGTTACGTATACACAGGTACCCAGGTTTATATCCAACAAGTGACCTATTCCAGTACAAGTAGCGGGACAATGGCGCTTCAAACGTAGTGGCTAATGTTCCGTGAAACGATGCCTCGTTGTAATAATGCGAGTTCTTTTTTTCTTTTTCCCGCGTTTGCACCGGAGAGGAGAGTAGGGTAGTGCGCTGCGCTCATCCGGCGCGTCTTCCGGCAATGCCCCACCAGTCCCGCTTCACCTCACTTCCCCCCTGCTTCATTATTCGGGACCCGGGTCGCAGGGGTCCGGGGCGGGAACCCAGTGTTGCTACTTCAATTGACTATTTTACACTATTGGTATCGAACTTTTATACAATCATGTTGCGCTGTCTCGAGCGTGAATTAGATTTTGGTTACAAGTTCGGAGCAATACACTAGAAGCGTTTAATGCAAAAGAAGTCAGTTTTTTGATACCAATAAAAAAACATGAAGAGGAATTATCGAATCAAATATCATCTAGAACTAATTGATTTACTGTTTTAAATAGCGGTATTTGCTTGTTATGGGTTTTATTTGAGAGTACCTACAATTGTTCTTGAAGGATTAAAACAGCAATGTTTTTGTGTTCTTTAGATCAATTTCAGGTAATTGTACTGTTGTCTCTAGGTTCAGCAATTTCTTTGTAATTTCTGTAAGTGTTACTAAAGACATAAAAGTTATCTTAAAATTTAATTGAGTTTATTATTCAAGTTTGAAGCAAGTGAGGTTTCATTTGTCATTTACCCGGTGGGGGTGGTAGGCTTTCCCTCGGGTCTGGCATCCCCGGGCGCAGCGCGGGACGGGCGCCGGGCGCCGGGCGCGTCAGTCCGCGAGTGGCGGCGCGGCAGGTCTGACCGGCGCACTCCGGACCTCGCGCTCCCGGCCCGCCCTCAGGTACGCTGTACGCTTCGCCGCCTCGTGCCGAACGCCGGACGCTCTTTCCCGCGCCACCCTGTTGCGCACTGCACTACGATGTTTATCTTCCTCCAAACTTCACTCTTCTAAATTCAAACTACAACTTTTTAATTAATTGGCGCGAATCTTTCAGCTTTGTTTTTGTTCCAAATTCAATTTTACAGGAATTGAATGTGGGACCTCTTTGCGTAGGTAAATACTACCTCTGTGTCTTTTTTGTATTTAATTTACGCACGTTTTTATTTTTAGGATCTTTCGATTTAGCACTTCGCTGGCTTTTATTTATTTTACCGAACGATGGAAGTGAAATTGAAAAAGTTAAATATAGTTCTCGGATAAGCCTAGTTCGGTGAAAGCAGAAAAATATCCAAAGAGAATAAAGTAAGTCAGAATTTCACTCATAATTCTTAAAAATTACACTTCAAAACTACCTACACTATACTCTAATTATTTTGATTATTATTTTGTTCTAAAGTTGAACTGGATAAATTTTGAAAAACTCTTACAAATGTTGGACCAGAAATATTGAAATACAGGTACAAACAGATAATTACTGATTGGACCGCCTGACAACATTTTCCCGCCTTCCAGTGACAGGGAAGACAAAGAAAATGTTTCATTGGGACATTCCTTGTTCCGTCGCCTGTTATTGAACCGTTAATGGGTCCCTATCAAAGATTGACAGCAAAATTAATGAAACTTACTTAACCTATTTATAACCAAATATAAATATTGTACGTACCGAAGTTCTCGGGTATATTAAGTATGGTATTATTATATCTATATTTTATTTAAACAAGGCTAGGGAAAATATGAAATGGATTCCCATTTCATTTTTTACTGGTCAGTAGAAAGTGGATGTCCACTTCCTACTAATATCATAAATGTTAAAGTTTGTATGCTTGATGCACAATCATGTCGTGTGGTCTAAACGGATCTGGATGAAATTTGTAATACATATAGATTATAGTGTGGATTAGTACCAACATGGGTTGCCGAAAAACCGAATTTTTACCGAAAAATAGAGTTTTTAGGAAAAAAATATAAAGTACCAAGACTAGACCATAACTATTATACATTACCTATTATTATTTTTTGAAATAAGTACTTTTTAATTAACAAAAGGCAGTTAAATAAATTATAGGTTTTTACGTAAATGATATTATTTATACTCCAAATATTATGGCCTACGTCCTTACGTGATTGAAAAACCGGACGAATTTAAAAGGAAATACGAATTGGAACTTTTTGGATTTTGTGTCATCAACCAAATATAACGAGACAAAATTTCGAGTTAGTTCTGTTATCATGTAAAATCATTAAAAATATTGCTTTTTAACCCTTCCCTCAATTGTTACTGAGTATGTTCGTAGACGTGACTTCGATCCCATCTGGACAAACATTTGTGTGAAGAATTTGGATGTTTGTTCTTTGTCTGGGTATTTGTATGTTCGCCCGTTGCCGTTGTACATAATATATCACACTCTACCAATATTTAACACTCAGGGCTAACGTACATAGGTATATATCGAACAGTGAAAGAATTAATGAAATCGGTCCAGTAGTTTCTAGGATTAGGGCGTTCAAACAAAATACCCCATCAGCTTTATAATTATTGGGAATATACGTAGTCTAATTAATTATTATTTATCCATTACTTATTATCTGCAATGCTACTGGATGTCGAAAATTACAGTTTGAGTGGTTTGAATGTGACTTGGCCTAAAACAATAGGGAGGTTAACAATTTTTCGGAACTGCTTTTATTTTGAAGATTGACCGTTGCTTACTGTAAAAATAACATTTTATTACAAAATATTAGTATTTTCGATGAGTAAATATACAATATTAGACTAATTTTGAATTTTGCCGCTAAAACACTAACGACTGACATGACGTCACTAGTCGCAAAACATTGGTCGCGATTCATGATTGTATGTCCAGTTTATGTGTTTTTTTTTATCATTACTTTAATACAAACAATGAAAATCGTCGTCGCTAATTCATATTGGAGTTTCCAGCCACGTGAAAACAGATAAAAAATATAGCACTTAAAATCATTTATAATAAATTTACCTACTATGTAATATTACATTATAATAATGTGATTTTTGATATTCAATTGATGCACACTATCATAAAATTAACATTAAACATTAATGTGTGATTAGTGTTAACATCCCTATTGGTAACTTTGTGCCTTGTATTAGTCTCGAGTTATGTATAGCAACACACTTTGTTTTCCCACTGCTGGGACTGGGACTCGGGGCTTTCTCCCAAGGAGAGAGCCAAGGCTTCATACCCCATGCCAAGTGCGAGTTGGAGGATGACTGAGCAATGTCCTCCCGAGATGTATTTCCCCCTGGAGCATGCCGGGTTCCTTACAATATTTTCCTTTGATGATAAACTCAGTGATGATGACATACTTGTAATTACACTCTTGGAAAAATATTAAGAAGTGTAAGTGGGATCGAATTAACGATTTCACGAGGAAATTGGCCGTTTTCGTCACTAGCCACCACAACTTTCGCGGCGCGGGGGTGATGCAACTAAAAACCCAGTGTTTGTTGAAAAATACATCTTTGTTGCTCTTTTTTTGAATATTATACGTTTATACTTGAACGCCTTCTCGTCTGATATCAAAACTCTACGCCAAGTCCATCAAGTCCACGAAAGTTGGCATATAAATGTAATATAAATATATGTTGGCATATAAATAAATGTGATTTGATGTAACTTGTTAATCTCTGTTGTTAATAAAACAATACATTTTCAGACGTGGACGTTGTAAATCTGACGCTTTATCAATAGTATACTGTCTATATCATAAATAGTTTAGAATGGAAAAGAAATTACAAAAATGTTAGACATTTAGAAATTACATCGGTTAGGTCCATTAAATTGAAAGAAAATCTCTACAAAACGTGATTTTGACAGGTAAAATTGTTTTATTTGATGAAAAATATATTTAGTATTTATTGGTTTTAAAAAGAAAACATGTTGTTTTAATGTGACCACAAGATAAATGTTAGTCATACTCATACGCTTGTATGGACATAGTAGTCCCAAATATGTATGTCCTACGGTTCACTGATATTTCACAAACATTTTTTATTGAAAAAATTTCATGTAAAATATTAATTGCAAAAATTAACAAGTTAAAAAAGTTTCATTTTACAAACAACGTTTTGCGTAATATTTAATAATTTCAAAAATATAAACAAATATTTTATTTTAGAGACCATCATTTAATGCCCAATTATCAAATGTATATCGAATGACATTTTGGTTTTTGTACATTTTTAATTTCATAAATTATTGATTTTACAAATTTAACATGCATGTGTAAAATGGATTTTGTAACAAATATTTTGAAAGTACCCAATAAATTGTTAAAGTAAACTATCATTTCTGCATTTGGTTCTGTCATTAACTATTGACAACCGGTCCGATTAGGGTTTATCACTGAGATTTGACTCCGGATGGGTTCCGGTATTTTATGTACACTCTAGGGGTAGTAGCGACTAGACTACGTGGAGTCGGGTTGCTCCGAGGCCTAAGTAACCTAACCGGTCCGATTTGGTTTTTTAGAAATTCAAAAATCACAATCAAGTTTTATTTTATTTAATAAATGTATGGTTTATAAATTGTGTTGCTTGCCAAATTACACGTAATAAAATAAAAAAAATGTCATGTTGGTTTTGTATATATTTTAAACGTTTGTTAACAAAAATATTATGAATAATATAGTATGAAAGTTTGTCAAATAATTACTTTGAGATATAACCATTTGTGTTTTTATCTACGTTTGACGGTACGTCAGCCAAAATCCTGTCAAAACAAACATTTGACAGATCTTGGGAAACGGTATTATTTATGTGAATACAATGTATGTTTATACTAGCTGTACCCTGCCTCGCTTCGCTGTGGCACATTGTGATGCAAAAATTAGATAAAAACAATCCTTGATGTGGATTATTTATCATTGTAAAATTTCAGCTCGATCGGTGCAGAACTTTTTGAGTTTTTGAAGCGTACACAAACCAACATAACATTTTTATATATAACTAGTGGCCCGCCCCGGCTTCGCACGGGTACATACACACACACATACACCCTTTTTTTGTATCGGGTTTAAAAAAAAAAGTAAAGTTATAAAGGAAGTTTGAATTTTTAATGAATTTTTTATTAATGTTTTTTTATTTTTATTTTAAAATTTTATACATATATAATATTATTTACAAAACAAAAGCCATTAGTTTTAGTGAGTCAGAGCTTCCCTGTCAACGATATTTGAAGTAGTTTTATTTTGTGGCAGCAAAATAAATTGATTTTTAGGAGCTCCGACACGTGATAGGCCAACATACAGTTGGCCATGAGTGAAACATTCTTTTCGTAGGTCGATCCCTAATAATTCGAAGGTTTGGCCCTGGGACTTGTTAATAGTTAAAGCGAAAGATGATTTCACCGGAAACTGAAGTCGTTTAAAAGGGATTGGCAGATCAGTTGGAATCATCGGTATCCTCGGTATATGAGCTAGTTGACCAGCTGCTGGGCCAGTGATAAAATTTTGTTCAGCAAGCCGCTGCGAACGCTCGATACTTGACTCTCTAGCACGCGATTGCGACGCGTATTCTCTCCGACTTGCAAGGCGATTTTCAGTTTCTGATGAAGATTCCTCATTACGCCGTATTTTTATTGCCCTCGCCTGGGAACTATGTTTAGAAAGTTGAGATCTTGATCTTTTTGGCATTTTGGGCATTATAAAATGAAAATAGAAGGAAATAAATAATTAAACTTGAGTCGGACTGGACTAGGGTCCAATACCGGGATCCCGGTATCAGCCAATACCGGGATCCCGGAGTTTTTTCGAGTTTTTAATACCGGTATTGAAATGTTCATAACCGGGATCCCGGTATTAGTGATGTTATTTTAATTTTGGTACAAAACATGAAACATTGAGCAGTGGAATTGCACAATGCACGCCTGCACCTGCACATATAGCTACAACAACTTCTGAAGACAATTCAAACGGGGCTTTCGTTGTTAAAAGTGCTAATAGTTTCCATAGACAGTGACAGTAGAGACGACATTCTTTCATTGAATTTGAGCATGCCCACTTATTTTGAATTTATTATTATTATTCTCTCTTCCCTCCTTCCAGATAGCCCGATTTACGGCTTTGGTGGCCCAGTTTCTATCATGGGATTCTAGTTCGTCACGCCACCTTCGTCTGGGTCGACCTGGAGGTCGTTTAGATGTTGGACCCCAAGCAGTGATCATTTTTGCCCATTTATGTTCCGGCATTCGGCAAACATGCCCTGCCCAATCCCA
Organism: Ectropis grisescens; assembly: GCA_017562165.1. NCBI lineage: Eukaryota > Metazoa > Arthropoda > Insecta > Lepidoptera > Geometridae > Ectropis > Ectropis grisescens. The sequence goes on from CM029771.1 coordinate 25,537,732, forward strand.
TTTTAATTGGCCACTTTTAAAGCAAACATCTGTGATTTTGGTTTTTGAGCGAAGCGTTGTATTCCTAATCCGATCTGAAAGCCTAACTCCAAGAACACTGCGTTCCATTGCGCGTTGGCAAACCCCGAGTGTATTTTTTTGATCCCTATTCAAAGACCACGTCTGTGCGCCGTAAGTGAGGATTGGAAGAATGCATACGTCCATGATTTTACGTTTCAGGCATAGAGGGAAATTACCTTTCAAGAAATCTTTCATCGCCCAATAGCTCTTCCAGGCGTTGTCGGTGCGTCTAGCAACTTCTTTATCTTGTCTCGCCTGGAATGAGACTATTTGGCCAAGGTATATGTATTCATGGACGTATTCAATCTCATCACCTTGTATTACTATGCGGTGTGTAGCGCGGTTGGTCATAAGTTTGGTCTTCGACATGTTCATCTTTAAACCCACTTCGAGGCTTGCCTTGCTCAGATCTTCGAGCATTGTTGCCAGTTCGGTAGCTGTAGAAGAGAATAGTACAATATCGTCGGCAAAACGAAGGTTTGTGAGGTTCTTTTCGCCAACTTTAATACCCTTCTCTTTCCAGCTTTCCGAAAATTTCCTAAAAAACTTCTTCCAGTGTAGCAGTGAAGAGTTTTGGCGACAGAGGGTCGCCCTGTTTTACACCTTTAGTAATGCTAAATGATGGGCCACTGCTATCTACTTTGACTGCTGCTGTGCTACTGTAGTAAATTTTTCGTAGGAGGTTAATGTATGTTATGTCGATACCTTGATTGATTAGTGCGTTGAAAAGCGAGATATGGCTAATACTGTCAAAAGCTTTTGAGTAATCGACATATGCTATGTAAAGGGGAAGTTTATATTCTTGGTGTTTTTCAATGAGTTGATTTAAGGAGTGAAGATGGTCAGTTGTAGAAAAATTGCGTCGAAAACCGGCTTGTTCGGGAGGTTGATGAAAATCTAACTGGGCTGATATTCGGCTTTCGATGACTTTTATAAAAGTTTTGTAAACATGCGAAATTAGGCTAATTGGGCGGTAATTGTTTATGTCTGCTTTGTCACCTTTTTTGTGGAGTAACGCAATAGTTGAGTGACAGAAATTAGAAGGCAGATTACCGGTTACCAAAATTGAGTTGAATAGAAATGTAGCTTGATATGGCTTATAATTATTTGTTAAGCATTCCGCTAACAAGTGTAGAAGCGGAAAGAGGGTTTTCCTCGGTCACATATTTATGCAATCAATTAAGAAGTTCGCTCTCTGATAAAAGTCTACATGCTTTATCTTTACTTAGAACCCAATTTCAGGAAGAAAGAGCCACAGCCCAATGATATCGTGCTTGGTAAGAAAAGTAAAATTGTGAATTAAGCTTTTTTTAACCATTATATTTTTTCATGTTTATTTTTTGTATATGTTAACCAAATTACATAGGTATACAAATTATATTATTGAGATAAATTAATATAAATTAGATTTTATTAAAAAAAAAAACTTTTATTAGCTAGACATTATGTGTTGAAAACAGAGTATGTTAAAGTTTTCATTTTCACTGTTATTGTCTATCTTAAATGTTAAACCCCAAATATCGTTGAGATTTTTATTACTTGTCATATTTATAACACTATTTTATTAGGATTATCGTAAAAAAAAGACTGATCTAACTGAACTTAATATTATTGTTATACAAAAAAAAAATTGTTTGTACCACACGTTAATAATGTATGATTTGACATTGAAACTTTGTTTATTGATTTTACGTTCTAAATACGTACTTCTGAAAAAATAAGGTTTCTTTGTTTCAATACCGGTATCCCGGAATCCCGGTATTTAGAAAAAAACATCCGGTAGTAATACCGGTATTGAAAAAATCCGGTATTCGAAAGCCCTAGACTGGACTGACTACATTATACGTGAGTTACCCGTGTATTTATGTAAAATAATTAAACAGGCTTTTACTAAATTTTTGCTTATTGAACTATATGAAGTACTAAGCTGTTTGAATAATTAAAATATAATATTTATTATCAGGTAAGTAGTAGGTACTTACTTATTGAAAAAAAAATTAAATATGGGCTTAGAAAACTACCTTTTACTAAATTTTTGCTGAAAGTTTGAACAGGAATACCCATAAAATACTACTATAAGCAGTTTGAATGGTTACATTAAAATATAATATTTATTATCATATACTTATTTACCTACGAAACGAATTCAACATTTTTTCAAGCTAAAATCATACGATCACGCACACGACCGCTGCGTAGGGAGCCGATCGCGCGAGTGAGCCGCGCGGCACTTTATTTTATTACATTGACTCCCCCGTACCCCAGTGACAGTTACATGGAGCCTACATCGCATGCTGGCTAGCTGAGCGCGGTGAGCGACAACCACGTGACTTTTTTCTAATACTTGCATTTTTAAACTCGTGATATCTTCCGAATGAAATGATGAAATGTAAAAAATTATAAAAAGGTATTAACTATAATATTTAGACATATGCTGTCGCGACACTTTTTGTAGATAATGATGAGTTCTGCAAAGTCGTAGTAAATGATTTTGTTCTATCATCAATAGTTTTCGCAGCGCACGCGACGTAAGGAATTTTTCAGGTCTTTTTTTTACACCTTATGTTACATTATTGGAGTTTTAGTAAGGATCCCTAATTTTTTTTAAATAGAATATAGCCTATGTTACTCGGGGATAATGTAGCTTTCCAAAGGTGAAAGAATTTTTGAAATCGGTCCAGTAGTTTCGGAGCCTATTCATTACAAATAAACAAACAAACAAATCTTTCCTCTTTATAATATTAGTATAGATATAGAAAAAGATTATACACTTACGTATGTACGAAGTAATAATTATTGCAATATAACATTTGTTAAAATAGTCGGTTGATGATTATTAAAATGTAAAGTGACGGGCTTACCTGACAATACATCTAATGATTAGCAACACGTCATAACAGCATAGTTATACAGCAATTTCAACATAATAAGTCCATTTCACTACACTGTGGTCTTCACCCGGAAATTTAAGATTATTATTGATCTCTTTCTGATTCTCTTTCTATCTCTAGAAATACCTCAGACCGGAACACACTAATGTTTGCACATTGCATATTACAAGCTATGCTTAGTTTGGGGTCAGATGGTGTTGTGTGTGAATTGTCCACCAATATTAAAAATTACTGGTTGGCATTAGAATAACTGGCAAAGGTGTAGTATTTCCCCAGGGGGTACCCTGCAGAGAATCCTACCAATATAAACTGTTGCAGTAGAAATAAATTTTGTTTAATACATTGTGAACTGTTGACAGTTATAGTACCTACCTACTGTTTGAGGTTCAGTTACACTATTATTATATAGGTTCCTTTCCCCTTATAGTGACAATTATAGATTCCTTTACATTTTAGACTTCAACGCGGACTCTATCAGAAAGTAATCAATAGGTAATCATTATGGGGGGAAACATGATTGATTATAGTTTAATTGTTTCTCCATTTGTATTCTAGTTGTTATGACTGGCTGAATAATAGATTAATTTCTTGGCGTGGGTTTGTCATTCGGCTCTGAATGCTCGAGTTGACTTTTGAACAATTAGGTGATTCGTCAAGCAGTGTGTAACAGGCAAAACGCGGTCAAATGAAAACCTATTATGTATGTTATATGTACTTACAATAAGTCTATTTATTAATAAGTGCAGCAAAAACGTCGTATCTCTCTCTTTTAACGAACATTGCGCGAACGGAAGAGTATGAACTTTTTCACACTTAAGGCTTGTTCGCACTATGCTAGCAAATTAGTCTAGTAGAGAGTAATTTAGTAGCTAAAATACTCGCTACTATTAAAAAATCGTTCGCACCGTGCTTTAGTACAGTTCACAAGTGAGTAGCGTTTCGCGACATGAAGATCCTACAACGCAATAAAATAAATGAACGAATAAGCTAATCTTATCGAATCGTAATGGCTATTTTAGAAGAGGTGAATGAGGAAATTTGTGTGATCAATAAAATAAGTTATTCCACAGACAATTTCGTACTTGGAAAATTGTTTGAAGTTATTTTTCTCTCCAGACTAATTCGACAAGTTCGAACCTGTTTAGTCGGCGAGCCAATGAGCGCACCGCTTCCAACGAACGCGTGGTGGGGGCTGCTACTCGCCCGTTGAAAATAGATCAAAATGGATTGACCCGACTTAATCACTTCCTAAACTACTCGACTAAATTTTCACTGTTCATACACGTTTAGTTACTAAATTACTTGCCACTAGGCTAAATTACTAGCTTAATGCGAACAAGCCTTTTTATAGTTAGTTTAAAAAATAAGTACAGAATGTTAATTTATTTAAATTGACCACAAATTATTTATGTTTTTTCAAAAAAAAAAACAACTTCAATTTACAGTTAAATTTAGACACTGGACCAAATTTCATAAAGTACAAGTTTTTGCGGTATATAGTACTAAATTTTAGTTTTTTGTTCATAGGTATTTCAAAATCCATGAAACCGATTTCAATAAAATGAATATGGGACCACCTCTGAATCTATGGTCTCTCACACAAAAAAGAACCATCAAAATAAAATTGATTGACTATTTGCGGAGCTATCGCGTAACATACACACAAACAAACATACAGCCGAATTGAGAACCTCCTCCTTCTATGAAGTCGGTTAAGAATGTTGGAAACACTAATAAATATTGGAGACTTTTTCTTTAAATTTTGACTAACATTAATATGGACGGAAAATAATTCAGATTACATTTTGTAACGCTGATAGCCTCAAACAAAATGGGAATGGCTCGGTTGTAGTGAGTATTTTTATTGAGCCGGAAGTCGTGGGTTCGAATAAACATTTGTATAAGGATAAACATTTGTGTGATGAATACCGATATTTGTCCCGTCTGTGTTTTGCTCTGTTTCAGTATTAGTAGCTGAGTGACCGACCTTTGCTAGGTTTTAACGAAAATGGGCATAAAATACGTTTTCTAATAATGAAATCTAGCTAGATCAATTCATTGACCCCGAAACCCCCTGCATTCATAATTTCGTGAAAATCGTTCCGTTCGTTTCCGAGATTTAGATTCTATATATAGGTATATACAAAAATTGCTCGTTTAAAGATATAAAATAAGATGTATTATTAAGATAAGATTATATAAAGATAAGTGGTTTCTAAAGTACCGCTCCAGACTAACTAAAGCGTTGCTTAGCTTGGGACTAGATGTCGTAGTATGGAACAATTATTAATTTGAAAAAAATGCTTAGAAAATCCTTTCAATATTATTGGGTTTGAGATTTTAATAACTGACATGAAGTTGTATTCATTCCTGTTGAAGTTGGTCAAATTTGCTGAAACATGATGCGATATTGGACCTGTTATCGTTATCAGTGTTTCACAATTAATCCTACATAATTGATTAGCTAAGCTGGGGTATTTAGAGTTAACGCAAGTACTAAATCCACATCAGCTTATATCACTACATTGCTGCACGTAGGTTTCATAGAGATGCGCTATAATGAGCAATGTTTACTATGAGGAACTTGTACAAAAAAGTGTATGCGTAAAAAACTACTAGAAAGTGACGAAACGGCGTTGCTAGTATATAATTGGATATTTTACTTCTTCGTTAATAAAATACTACTTTACGAATGCTATAGTATATACAGGTAATTTATGAATCAAAAGTTTGTCGCGAGATATCACAAAACTCATTTCTTTTACTTTTATAAAACACGTTTTTTAAAAGCCCACCGGCCCAAAATCATGAAAAGGTTTCCAGCCCGTGTCCACACATGGTTGAAATATGAAAATCGTTTAAAACAATACAGGCTGAATAAACACGCCGAGCGGAACCGTAGCCAAACAAAAACATATCCAACAGGCTTTTCAAATATATGGCCGATTGGGCTCAAGGATCAACAGAAGGGAAAATAGTGTAAGTTCACGCTGGGAAACCAATTTTCCTTTTCAATGATTTATTATATTTACGCGTAAAATTCTACTCCTTGAGATATTCTTTTGTAGACGTGAAAGCTTGTAGTCTTGGTAGCTTTGGTAGCGTGCATTAATTTTGCCACTAATTTAGTCATTCTGCGCTGTAAATCTACTATATTATAAACAACGTTATTAAATTAATTCATTTCTGAGGATCTTTGTCAAATAAACGTCAATCTTATCGATAAGAGTGATCTCTTCCTGGTAACTCTCCGAACGGAGAATGACGTTAATAAGAAAGAGACTGGTAACATCAACTGTATCTCTCTACTTAGTATGTGATATCAACTTTTTATTGTAAAAGGAGTAGGTATATTCTTGAATACAATCTAAATAAGTTTACGTGATTCCCTAGAGCCAATTGTTAATACACACATAAACTTTCAGCTATTCAATCTACTGCGATTGAATTAATATGCTTTTTTAACAACATTTGTTGATTTTCATTATATTATGAGGTTCTGTGGTTATTATAGACAAACATACGTACAAATGTCATGCGCTTGGTCCCGACATTTTAAAACATTTATGTCATTGTCTCTGTATTTGGTTTTGTAAGTGCTACTATTGAACGGCTGAATTTGTTTTCAGCCTGTACAAATAGGTACCGTGACTGTGTCCGCAGATGGCAATATGAAAATCGCTAAAAAAATAATGTAAGGATTGCTAATAGAAGTAAAAATTTATTACTTCGAGTTTGATAGTAATAGTATTAAACAGTAATAATGTTGCACAATACGTGACCTGATAAAAAATCATCTAAGACGCACGTCGTACTCCGCGCTCCCCCGCCGCTCCAACGCTACGACGCTACATTACCATGTAGGGGAACATTGTTGGCGAACCCAAATTTTCCCCTACCGAAAACTACTTAAGAAGTTTTCCCTTCAATACGAACATTTCTAAACTATCACGAATCTTTACAAAAAAAATAAATCTAAATTATTATATGACACAGAGTGAGAATGAGTTATGCCCCTGATAGTAAGGAACACGCCTGCCCATGACAGGCTACGCTGTTATTTTAACACTAGCGGTCTGCCCCGTCTTTGCCCGTGATACATATAGAATATAACCTATAGCACTGAGGAATCACGAACATATCCAACGCTGAAATAATTTTTGAAATCGGTCTATTTGCTGCCGAGACTAGCGCGTTCAAAATAAATATAAAAACTCTTCAACTTTATAATATTAGTATATATGCACTTCATATATAGCTTAGCAGCTACCATGCTCGTGCTCTTTGCCCTGAAATTTCTCTATAAACATTGCCTTTCAAATTTGAATACAGTTATACAGCAAGGGTGACAATGCAGGCTGAATGACATGTTTTGAATCGTTACAGTTATTCTCAGTACACTACTTATCATGACTGTAATAATAATAAAGTAGGTGGAATAAATAAGTAATTTAATTACTGTTAAATTGCGAGAGTGGAATGTGCTTTTATCGCCGCTTCGTGGTTGACTTATCGCCCTCTTGTGATCTACTTAGGTAGCTAGCTTCGTTCGCGTTGCCAGCAGCGCAGCGTAAAGCAATAATTAATGTACTAGATTGTTAATTTTAATGTTATATTGTACCCTGACGTTAATTTGAGGTCGAAACATTATTGCGTGATTTACCGGTTTCCTTTTGTGGCTTAATTAATGTTATTATTTATTCATTATTTTACTATTACGACATTGTGATTTCAACCAAATTGCGGTTACACGTGATTTTGGTTGCGACTAAAACAACACTGGCCAACATACGTTTTGTTGCCGCTGTGTTAATATTTTCATAATACCTATTTACATTATGATTTATGAGTCTATCTATATAAGTAATATATCAGCTATCTGGCTTCCATAGTGCGATCTTTGCTTAGTTTGGGGTCAGATGGTCTGGAGTGTGAAATGTTCACCAATTTACCAATAATTTTTGTCCGGATAAATACCCACCCAACCTGTATAATATACATACGTGTTCAAACCTGAGTTATGATTGTGTTCAAACAAATCCCTGTAAACATGATAAATGCCTCAGATAACATTAAGAAATAAGAATGAAATCAATAAAACTAGAGCACATTCATTACTGTAGTGAATATTTTTGTATACTGTGCAGTTAAAAAACAAATAAAATTGTAGATATATCCCGGTAAAAAAAGATTAATAATTGTAAATCACGTAATCTATGTAATTCATAAAAAAAACTGAGGAAGAATGCATTTCGATATTTCAGGCCGTGATTAGAAACTTTTGTATCAACTTGCGCCGTCCCTTTTTTTTTTTAATTAAATGGTGACGAGACGATCCGGACATGTGCCTGATGGTAAGCAACATGCCTGACACATAACGATTATTCGCGAACATGGTGCACCAAATATAGTACATAGATAGTATAATATATATACTTGTTCCACCTTTTAACCACGGTATCCTACCAATATCCGGTAATTGATAATACTAGCGGATATAATTCGTTTTCCGAGGGTTAAGTAGAACTCAACAGGGACTCGTAAAGGACTCGAGGTAAGTAATGTTTGGTACAGCTCTGTAGTTTTCCTAAAATGGTTCTAGTGGACCTCAAGGTAAAAGTTGTTTACAAAAATAGTACAACAAGACGCGTTCTGCGAAACCTTACCTACGTAATATAATTTTGCTTCTGCTCACTAATTCATATTATGCGTTTATAATAAGCAAGCTTGAAATTAAGTATAATTGGATTAATGTCTGCAGTTCCAACTCTTTCTTTGATATACTCAATGGTCATCGGAACATAAATATAATAACGTGAACAAAATATCATGAGGCCTTCCGAATTCCGATTTACCGTATTGACAGGATATAAATCTACTATATTATAAACAACACACAGTACAGTACACAGAGTACAGTAATAGCTCCTTATTCGCGGTTCCTTCAATCGCGTTGTGATTATTCGCGGAAAAACAAAACGTCACGATTCCTATATTCGCGGCAAAAAAAAATCCTATATACGCGATTTCATTAGTAGTAGAAAGAAGTACATTAATAAAACATGCATGAGTTAAGATTTGGAGTAAAATGTTCCATTAATACGACTACGAGACACATGTATAGTCTTAGACATTAAACCTAAAATGTGTTGCACTGTCTTTTTAACCCCCGACTAAAAAAGGGGTGTTATAAGTTTGATGTCGATGTCTGTCTGTCTGTCTGTCTGTCTGTCTGTGTGTGTGTCTGTCTGTGGCACCGTAGAGCTCAAACGGATGGGCCGATTTCAATGCGTTTTTTATTAGAAAATTAATATCCGTGCGGATGTTCTTAGCTATGTTTGGTTAATATAATTCAAGACACAAAATGGCGGACAAAATATTTCTTCACGACCTACCTCAATATGGGTATCAAATGAAAGGGCTTGACTAGTAGAATACTATACACTATAAATAAAATCAAATCCAAGATGACCGCCACCTCAAAATGGCGAATTATATTATTTTTTTTCACTACTATCTCACTATGGGTATCAAACGAAAGGGCTTGACTAGTAGAATACATTACACTATGACAAATTTCAAATCCAAGATGGCCGCTTCCACAAAGTGGCGAAATACCTTTCTTTTTTCACAACTCCCTTAATATGGGTATCAAATGAAAGGGCTTGACTAGTAGAATGTTGTACGAATAACAAATCTGAAGTAGTCGGGGGTTAGTCAAAATTTTTAAATTTTGTTCTTGTAAACAATCAAAAGTATTTCAAACAAAATAAGTGGTCTAGTCGTTGTGCCCGGTTTCCAGTTTACTTATTTTTCTAAGGAACTTTGCATGTTTTCGTGTAAAACTTATGTCTATTGTCCACTCTATAATCCATCTAACTTCCAAATTTTAGGCTGATCCCTTAAAATCTCACGACATGATTGAGCACCATACACACTAAGCTTTTACATTTATGATATTAGTAGGATTTCGTCCGATTTTTGGGCGGCGTAGTCTTGAATTAATGCTTAGAATATAGCGTTAAGATTTTTTTCATCCCACCAGCTCGGAAAGAGTACTTTTGCTCCTCGATATCAGGGCGCAAAAGTCGTTTTTACCCTCTAGTCTAGAGGTTAAAGTAAATTTGAATTTAGAACATCGTGTGTACTGAGGTTTTGAATTCAAAACATAATTCAACCTATTTATTTCTACCTCCTTGGTGCCCAATGCATCATGCATTTTTTTTAATATGTTAAAAACTCAGTCTCGGAACCTCCTTGGTGTACTTGCTTTTTTTTAATTTGCTTAGCGCGAAAACGTTTAAAAATTTGAATTTAGTCATTTCCTCACTGAGGTTGAATGAAAAGTTACCTGTTGCACTCGAGTGCAAAGATTTTTCACCTTGTGCTGTTTTGATTCCCTTGCTACGCTCAGGATTCTAATTTTGATCCTAATTTTTCAATTTTAGAATCCTTCGCTTGCTCGGTCATCAAAATTGAGCACGCGGTTATAAATCAACTTTGCACTCTTGTATAACAAATAACTATTATTATACTCCAAATTACGTTACTGGGCACGTAAAATATACGTTTTCGTAGAAATATTATTAGAATATCGTTAGTGAGGATTCTGAAATGATTAAAAGCAGAGGTTTTGTAATCATTTGATCTCGGGGCAACAGCGCGTGGATTAGGGGCCGAGCCTCCGCCTACCCTCGTTGAGTGGGGGCTTAAGTTATTGAGAACCAATAATCTAAAATACAAACTCACTTCAAGTCTTGTCTTTTTGTGTACTTTGTTTTCGTTATTTTGAGTATTCCTGGCGCTGGAAGGTCGTGGATTGTTTATGTATTTACTGGGAACGCAAATGTATTCGTATTAAACTTACCAGTAGGTATGAGAGGTGTTATCGCAGTATTTCAGATTATTTTGCAATATTCTTGTGTGATTTTTAGATTGCACACCTGATGAAATAGGTAAGCTGTTAATATAGTACATAATAATAATAATAATAATAATAATAATAAACTCTTTATTAACAGACCACACAAAAATTTAAAAAGAAAAACAAACAATAAACTTAGAAACTAACGGGTGACACTATTAATAGGCGGCCTTATTGCTCAAAGCAATCTCTTCCAGGCAACCTTGCACGGAAAAGGAGAATATATACATAAAGTGGCCCTTAATTAACAAATAAATTGTGATAGAAAATTATGTACTTAACAACATATTACCTAAACTAACTTACTAAAAATACAAATATTACTAAAACAAGAAACAAAATATGTGATTTACACATAATAATACAAAAGAATACCTACCTATATTATATAATACACATAAATAAGTAATAAACATACATAAACATAAATATATAAATATAATACCTACATACAAAATAATATTGATCATAGATAGTACCGCAGCTACATTTCAAGAAAGTATGTTTTAACATGACTCTTGAATACATCAAGAGTGGGTGAACGCTTAATTTCGAGGGGCAAAGCATTCCATAATTTCACAGCTTTCACTGTGAAGGAACAGGAGTAAAAAGAGGTATTGTGTTGAGGAATATCTAACGTGAGAGTATCTGATGCTCTTAGGGGTCTAGTGAGGAGAGAATGTCGATAATTGAACCGTTCTTGTAAATAACGAGGGGAAGAGGGATTAAACAAGACGTTATAAAGAAGAGAAAGTATATGTGCATCCCGGCGACGGCGGATGGGCAGCCACTTGAGCTTAGCGCGAAATTCAGAGACATGGTCATATTTGCGCAAGCCAAATATGAACCTTATACAGAAGTTTTGAAGGCGCTCAAGTTTATCCAGCAACTCCTCTGTGAGGTCCAAATAGCATATGTCGGCGTAATCAAGAATGGGAAGTTTCTGCATTAAAATATTGTTACTCAAATTCTGAAGTGTATCTGCCCAATTTTGTCTTTCTGAGTCAGTTTGACGACACAAACGTCGAAAATGAAATATAACAAATTAAATGGCTATCAAATATTAGCTCGTGTAAACGTCGTGCAAATATTTGGAATACTGTGTCAGGGCAACCTTTCAAGATATGATTTGGTAACAAGCAAGACTGATGCTGGAATTTACCGAAACACTTTAACAAAGAAAAGCTCTAAAATCGCTACAATTTATCGTAAAAAAATCTCTATTAGCTGACTGGGCTCGTGAATTGGTAGTAAATCTGCCCAAGGATCCGTAGGTTGTGAAGTATTCCCAGCAGAGCAAATATTTGTGTGATGAAACCGAATATTTGTTCCGTGTCTAGATGTTTTTGTGTTATAAGGTTGTACAGGTATATTTGCAATAATATTTATAGGTGTTAAATCAGCTTGCTTTCATCGTACAAGTTTTTTTGGTGTTTGGTAAGGAACGTCCACCCATATTTGTTTATTCACTAGTAACGCCAAGCGGTTTTCCGCCGTAGTTCTCGTTCTTGTAATTTCGGGTGGAAATTCGGAACATAGTAGTTCCGAATTTCCACCCGATCTGTCATTATGACATGATTGCACCACAAACAACCACATTTTCGCATTTATAATATTAGTAGAAAAGGTTAATCGGAAATACTTCAACAACGATTCAAACAAGTTCAATAATATGCCTCTGCTAGACAAAATTAAAGTCTTTAATTCTCTAATCTTTCTTTGTAACTGTTCTTCAAAAACAATCAAGTTTCCGTTTCAGAAAACGTGGGAGATTCTCGGAAAATGTGGTCCTATTTTTAATTGAATTCTCATGCAAATATTCTCAAGATCCACATGGCAATCTACAGGTAGAAGCGCTCGCAACCGCGATCAAAGTGATGAAGCGGAAAACTCCAGACGTTTTCCAGCGAGAGCTCAATAATTTCCGAATATCCCGGTAGATTTATTACACGTATCGTGCACCTCGACAGTTGACCTGAATCCCTAATTTGGAGTAATTGGACTCTGAGCGGAGTTCAATGATCGATTAGATGCTAGGTATCAATGTTGCGAGATATATTGACGTCGGCAGGCGCTCTAAATCACAACTTCGGTAGAATTTATACTGGTAGGCACTTACACCAAAGATATTGTGGGAATGTTGTGTGATTGAGTTTTACAACTAACAACAATAACAATTTGGTCATAATCATTGCCCAAGTAATCCACTTATGTTTCCATAGCTGGAGCTCAGAACCTTTTCTTATGAAGAGAGAGTGGAGGCCTAAATTTACCAAGCTGGCCAAGTTCGGGTTGAAAAATAGTAAAAATTAATACCCAGGTAGCTAGGCAGAAAAATAAAGCAGCGGTAAATTTCGCAGCTACAAAATCACAAAACCATTGCACCAGACAGGGCCTGATTAACCCTTAGGCTAGTTAGGCTGCAGCCTAGAGCGTGAAGATCGGTGGGCCATTAATTTAAGCATCACCCAACATTTAACATTTATATTTTAGTCTACATATTTCAAATAGACCGAAACAAAACACTAACACTAAATGCGCTGTGAACTGAAAAATCTTGGGAGTCCCTGATTTCAGCACATCTCGCGGGGGCGCGTCCTCACAACTAGCCTAGGGCGGTCAGAACTTTTGATCAGTCACTGGCACCAGATTAGCTCAAGATAGCAAAGTACAAGTATCTATGATGATGTGAAAACGTGAAACGAGTATAATTAATGTTATTAGTTGTAAAAGTATGTCATACTCTTTTATTAGTATTATTGTAAAATCTCTAATTATTTTTAATTATTATGTGGAGTCATGTGCCAGAAATAAAATATTCACATTTATCTACATGAGTCGAAGAATATAAATAATAGGTATAACGGGCTTCGTTGAACTACTAATGTATAAACGTGCCGATAGATTATCCAGGCAGTATGTTCCGAGCAGCTGTTATAAGTAGGTACTTATGAACCAGATTAGTCTAAGTCCTGAAGGAAGTCGATATGATCATGATCGTAATCCCTCACACTCTGTGAAATGTTTTGGCTGTGATATCATCAAATTTACATTTACGATCTAGGTGCTTGTTATTATTGAAACGATGTTAAGGCGTTGTATTTCGAGTGCTCGATTTTATAACGTAAAGGTAAAATGAAACTTAAGTTTAAAATATGTTGTCGTTATTCAAAAGCCTTCGATCAGTAAGCCTGCGCTTCGAAGTATTATCGCAAGGCTTAACGCTAAACAGAAACCTGATTTTTTTAAATAAAGTCAGTTTGGTACATAAAGAAATTTTCGACGTAAAGATACAAAATTGAGCTTAATTCATTGTTATTACTACTTCATGTTGATGATGATCATTAGCCGGAAGACGTCCACAGCTAAAGCCTTCCCCCTAAATTTCCACAACGAACGGTCCTGCGCAATCTGCAACCAGCGGTTTCCAGTGACCTTTGTGAGGTCATCTGCCCATCTAGTGGGAGGCCGTCCAACACTGCGTCTTCCGGTTCTTATTATACTTATATAAATTATATATTACTATATGCGTATTACTACTTAGACAGCATTAAATTGTTACTCCGGTATCATAGTTAGAAATTGTACGTAAAGGCCTTCATAACACGATGAATAAAATTATTCCAAGACATATCGATAAAGAAATATTATCAAACATTTGAAGGTCTTCGACCCAACAATCTACATAAATGTAGATATACTTACCTACATCATTTAGAAAGTAACCATTGTAGGCAACTTTAACGAAAACATATGTCTAGAGAGTACGAGTATTTTAATGTACATTAATTTCCTTATATGTAATTTCCTTAACTATGATTCATGAGTTCATTTTATAAATTGGATACCTAATCTCTTTTAAAATGATGACACAAATTTTTGACGTTTCTACCAATGATAAAGCGTTTGTAAGCTTATGTAAATAAATAAAACGGCGGTAAAACACACTTTTTTTGTAAGAAATATTTTATTCAATTACGCTTAAGTAGGCACGTTTGTGGAAATAACCCCTCCCGGCAATAATATCAGAAAAGAGATGTCATACGTGGTTTAAATTGCTTTCGTAAGACATTTTAGCTTTAACTAGCTAGAAATTATTTTCTTTTTAAAACAAATAGAAAATGTTTTCTCCTTTTAACGCAAAGATTTCTCATTCGCGCGTGCTCAAGGTACAATATGTCACACCAGCTTAGAGTCGTGTTTCCCTGGGGGTTCTCGTCATGTTATATTACAAACGTTGAATATTAGACTTGTAGTCGGAATGTCTACATCTCATGACAATTCCAAATCTATACCTTTTTGTGTAAGGGCTTAGTAACGAATGTTGAATAATTTGTTTGACAAACTCTTTCACGAAGGCTTAGGTTGCCGCGAGGGTAAAAAAGGATGGAAATTTTAAACTTCCACCGGGTACTTAGCATTCATTGAAAAGTTAATTATGATTCGCGAGTTTCTGTTTCAGTCCTGACGGTACTTATGTTCGAAATGGTCTCTGGTGCTTCAGTTCGTACAATTTTGTTGAAAAAGGAGTCATTGTTGTATTAGTAGGTTTTATTTAAGAGTCTATCTGGGAAACTACCACACTTTTGCCAGGTACCTAATTTACGGCCAAGTAGTTACGTGTAAACATACTGTGTTCCGGTTTGGTCAACGATGTTTCTAATAAAATGTCAGGGCAAAGAGATCTTTATCGTCAAGATCATCTTATAGTTCGGGTGACGAGAGCAGTGATTTGAACTTTGATTAGTGATCATATCCAAATAGCGGAGTGGAACTGTGCTGTTATGAGTAATCGGGTATTATTTACCATTAGGCGTACGTATTGCACAAGCAAAACGTACGTCTGATGGTTTACGGCCTGATTGGTACTTACCAGAAATGAGACAACCCATCACTCTCTAAAATTAAATATACCACAAGATAGCTAAATGTTAAACTCATTGCTTGTGGAGATAAGTCGAACACAACATCTGGTTATATTTAAGAGTTAAACCCTCTACACACGACCCCTAAAATCAGAGGAAATTACGCATAAGTAGTGGGTAGGAGCCTACATCGCACCATAAAACACCAATCATATGGTGCGATGTAGGCTCCTCCCCACTACTTTTACGTCATTTCCTCTGATTTAAGGGCTCGTGTGAAGAAGGTTTTAGATCACAGTCCATCTGATCAAGTTAGATCAGCCTAGATTTGTCAATTAGTCAGGCCACAAAACTAATACATCGTTTTACTATCTAGTTATAAAGTATGCTTGGGAATAAAAACAGCTGACTCGTTCTATTTATTTCTTTTTTTCTTTTAGAATAGGAACTACTCTCTAATTAATATACTCGTAATTACACGCTATAATTTTTTCTATTGTGAATAGAATAGAACTACATAAATATGAATATATTAGTACCTATAAAGTTGCTGATGTCATAGCTACTTTAAGTAAACTCAATGTAAAAAAAACCTACATCGTCACTCCGATTAAGCTTTCATGTGGGTCTTTATCAAATAATGATGATATATCGTTCTCCTTGAGGTGTCCGTCAAATACAGAACTAGCTAGTTGATATTGTAAATGTCTCGGAAATAATCATCAACGAATAAACAAAATTTCGGAACTTTGCAATATTTCGTCAATGAATGTTCTGTATTGACAATACCCGTACGATTTTAGCCCTCTACTCAGCAGTCAGGTCTGAACCTCCATGTTGGGGTATGAGACCTAGGTGACATGTTTTCAGTTTTCCTCAAAAAACAGTAATTTGCTATCAGCTCTCAGAATATCGTACATATACAAACTAATTGATAACCATTGCAAATTGCAATAGACAAAACGAACAAACAAAAAAACCTCCAAATTTAAACCAAATAGCACAAAAATATTTTCGTACTCTTTCCGTCGTTCCATTCCAGATGACAGCCTATCGACTGAATAGTTATTTTCATGCTTCATGTAGGTGTTTCGTAGGTAGACGTAATCTTTTTTTATTTGTACGACGCCATCGGATGTTTGTTCTGAAGTTGTGATTAATGGTCCTAGCATGAAGTGGAAAAGTCAGATAACATTGATAATAAATGAACTGGGGAGAGGAAGAGTTATTAATGTTTCGGCACAGGGCAACAGGGAGTGACGCACAGACGTACACAAAGCCACCGTCCGCGTCAGTTATAATTGTTTTATTAGTTTAGTGAAAGTATTACTAACCTACTTAAAATTTCCGATAGGGGGTTTTCGAAATCAAAGATATTAGTTATAAATAGGTTATGTGTGAACCTAATCAATTTAGACATTAATCCATCTCAAAAAATATGATGTGATTTTGGAAGACCTACGATTCCTATATTTAACTAGCGGCCTATCTGGGCCTCACATGGATATTATGAGATCTTCTCTTGAGTCCATTAGACCACACACAAACAATTTAATCAAAATTGGTTCCTACAGCCGTTTAGGAGAAGTTTAATTACAAACATACGCACAGAAGATTTATATATACGAAAATGACACATTTTCAGAATAATATTTCGGTGAAAAATTTGTCAAATATGTGTCAAATTGTTGACATCCACGTATTGTCATCAAAGTTGACGATATCAAACTTTTTTCTTGGATATCAAATGAAATATTAACCACAGCACTAACATACTAAACGCCATCAGTGGCGTACGTGGCGTAATTGAAAACCTTTGAAAACTATTTTAGATTTTTGTTTTCAATCATTTGTCATTAAACAAAAGTGTAATTGGATATTTACAAAGAGTTTACATATATTACGTATAGAGTTAGAACAAACGCTTTACGCCGAAAGAACGGGTCTGATCGCTCTTGTCTTGTCGCTCGTGTGGGAGTGTCATACTTTTGTCGCGGCATATCACTGTGTCGCCATAGCTAATACACCTCCTCTCCTTTCGTTTGGTACAAAGGAACCGAGCGGAAAAACCTGACCTATAATAATATACCTATAAATAATAAAGTGCACTTTTTTATTAGAATAACGATAACGACTCTACCCTGCTATAATGAATGTCGACGACGCCAATCCATAAGATTTCCCCTTCCCAAAAAGACTCAGTTAAATAAATTTTTACTGCAATAACTATTTTTGAAGATCACCAAACTCTTGGTATCTCTAAATTCAGTAATTAAGATAATTGTAAGTCTCGAATCTCATTTTAGTAAGTAGGTACATCAGAATATGTATCACTTGTTACTTTGTGAGAAGGTAAATAAAACTCAGAATACCATACATGGATATCTCCACAAAGCGGCGGAATAGAATCAGTAGAATTTCTAAAGCTATTTGCAATATAAGTGGAAACCAGAACTACGGTTTTCACTTACGTCACACACACATACAACATACATAGGAAACGTTCAGCTCGTTCACACTAAGGCTGACTTAGTTATATGAAAAACTAGAAGCTCGCCGCGCTTTTAACTGCGTAGTTTCCATTCCGGATATTTTCCCGTCATTAAAAATAGTCTGTTTGCTTTTTCATGCTTTAATTTAATTATGTTCCAAATCAACTCGATCTATTCAGCTGTTCCGACGTGAATGAGCAACAAATATCCAAACTTTGACATTTGTAGGGGATATTAGCGGCATAAATGAATGGAATTATGACTATTGCATTATTGTATAATTATCTAGTCACTCTACTCTACAACAAAAAAATGGAAAAGTCCTTTTATTTTAATATGAACAAGAACAAAACTAAATGACTTTGTAATCTACACTAGACTACATAATTATCTAACTACTTTAGTGTAAGTCACATCTAAAATACTATCCACTAGCAGTGCCTTGCGGATTTGCTTGCGTAGTTTCTATTTGCTATTCCAGACTATAATCTGTATTCCAAATTATATTCAGTCAGGCTTTCCAAAGCGATTAAGCAAGGTTTGTTGCCTAATTTTGTGGATGTGTATCCACACTTCTTTTTCACAGTCTTTGATTGACGCGTGAAGGTCTAGAGATATGCAAAATGATCAAGTTTGCTATCAGCCGCAAACGCGCCCAACATGCTATCTATGTATCTATATTACTACAATAATAATAATACTCGTATGTTCTGTCGAATAAATGCCAGTATTTTGGTCACGCTTCGCATCGACGTAGCAGCACTCGAAAAAGTTTTTGAAATTGAATACTTAATCTGGCGAGGCCTCCAAAATTACAGTTGTAACTATTATCTTATATGTGGCCATAGTCCTGATCCCCAATGTTGCAAGCAATTACCAACATTCGTTAACAATTAACTATGAAAAATTACAAAATCCATGTTTAATTAAGTCCATACTTAAAGTACACTAATAAAAAAAACATTTTTTTTATCGATAGTCCTCGATCGCGCAAACTGAATAGAGCTTTATTTAGTTCGAGTCTTTGCATAAGATCGTTCTAGTTTCTTGACAACGACAACGCTTTTCTCTTTATTTCCACATATTTCTCATACAAAAGGATTCCGAAACGTCGTTTTGCGCGTAAAAGAAACGGCGTTTTCTTTCTTACGCAAATTAATGCAAAGGATTACGGACTCGTAAAGAGATTTCGTAATATCCCAGAGAACATAAAGATATCTTCAAAGTTGTGGGAACACCCCTATAATGTGATTCCACCCCATAGACCTACCCGTATGTAATCAAGCGTGTCGATTATACCTTACCGTACGTTACGACCGGCGTATATCGTATTAACATTTATATGAAAGTACTGGTACCTGCCCGCGACTTTATCCGCATTAGATTTTTTTTAACTTTTAAAAGTTAAAAAAATCACTTGACTACCTCGTCTGATGTTAAGCGACGATGCGGTCTATTGTGGAGCGTGTTTACCTAGAAGAACCAATTCACTCTCGATTTGAAGACACCAAGACTGTCAACATCGGAAACCAACCCAGGCAATGCATTCCACATTCTTATCACAAAAGTAGAGTCAAATCTCTTCGTCTGTGTCTTTGAACACCAACCATGAAACGATGTCGCTTTTTTGAGCTACGAGCAGACCTTTAGAAAAAAAACAAGGTGGTATAAGATCATATCAAATAAAAAGTTTAAGTGGTAAGACTGTTTCAGTATATGCAGAAGAATTTTCCTGGTGAAGTATCGCATCTTTGCCAGTTATTCTACCGTCAAGCAGTTAAATGCAAACATCACTATGTTCCAGCTTGAACGAAAATGTTTCCAGAGAAAATACAAAGATATAAATCATCTTCTATGTCTGGGTCACGATCGCAATACAATAGTGTTTAATGATGTAGAGTGTTTATGTTCCAATAGATGCGTGACACTGAGCTGGCAGGCATGTTGCTTACCATCAGGCACATGTCCTGTTCGTCCCGTAACTCTACATTATGTTTTGTGTAGGAATTGAACCCAGAACTCACAGTTCTATTACCAGGCTCACTATAACTAAGCCATGACGCCATAGATAAAAGCAAGCCGGTAGCTACTACGTTTGAATTGGTTGAACCCTCGCTTCAATCTTTTGTAATCTTTTTCAGCCAATATCTAAACGGCACTCAGTCCCGTTCGTCGAACACAGTCACGTACCCTTGGATTATGAGGATTTTAAGCGAAATGAAAGTAATAACTTACTTTGAAACTTGTAAACCATGTCTTATTCAATCAATATTTATACTCGTAACTGACTTGTAGATATACAGTCATGGTTTAACTGGCTTAGTTCCCGTTCAAGTTATTTTTACGTAAAAGTAGTACCTACGTATATGTGTTATTTATACATATTACAGACTAGGTATTATTATATCTAGGTCACAAATTTAATCTATATCTTTTCGGGTTTTTTTAAACAAAGAGAGACGAGACGAGCAGGATATGTGCCTAATGGTAAGCAAGATGCCTGCCACATAACAACACTGTGACATGCAGCTATTGGAACATGAAAAGGACAAATCATTACCTAGCACTCCACTGCGCTCGTCACCCAGAGATCTAAGACGTTGTCTCTAAGCTCTGTAATTTCCCTGGAAACATTCCCTTTAAACCGAAACACAGTTTTTGTTTGAATGAGTGACAAACATACTTACAAACAAACGCATTTATAATATTAGTGGGACTAGAAGCACCCCGCGGTTTTACCAACGTGGTTCCCGTGATTTATTATAAAAATAGACTTTGTATTATTCATTAGGTTTGCGAGAAAAGGCGATGAGTCTCAACAGTGGGTATACATTGCTAGCGGTCCGCCCCGGCTCCGCCTATAACACTCAAGGATCAAGTACATATCCAAGAGTGAAAGAATTTTTGAAATCGGACCAGTAGTTCCTGTGATTAACGCGTTCAAACAAAAAACATCTTCAGCTTTATAATATTTGTATAGTTAAATAGTGGGCTGCTAGTGCTGTTATGTTTTATTAACTGTTATTCTTGTTTAAAATTTATCTTTGTATCAAATTTCAGTCAGGTCCATAAATACTCGTACATATATTACTTACCTACATATCTATATATATACTACTGGTCCGATTTCAAAAATTCTTTCACTCTTGGATATGTACTTGATTCTTGAGTATATATATATATATATATATACATATACATAAAATAAAGTTGTGTTAGTTACACAATTTATAACTCAAGAACGGCTGAACCGATTTGGTTGAAATGTATAATATTCCAGATATAGTTTGAATTCCAAACAGCTTGTTCCCTTCACTTCCTACATGATTGAGCAATAAACATCCAAATATCCAAACTTTCACATTTATAATAAATAGGTTAATAGGTCACATTCATAATTAGTAGGAGGCCGAAAAAAGAACATCCATTAAATATTTAGACCGAATAGAGACAGTACGATCTAAATAAGTGTAGGTACTTAGTAAGCCCACCATCGAAGCGTCGTAAGACTTAATATAGGTAATTATAGGCGTAGAATAACTGGGTACATGTCGTAAAACTTGTACCAGGCAGATAGGACGTGAGGACGAAAAACGACACGCAGTTCCTCCTTTAATATTTAATAAAGCCACTTACACCAGGACCGCACATTACATGACAGCTGAAAGAGTTAAAAGTTACCTGCCCATTATTTTTGGGACCGACTTTCATGTGGCAGTAAAGGGAATTAGAAGGGTCCCTTTAATTTAGGCTAGGTCTATACGTCGTATACCATTTTTCACGTCCCTGGAAGTGAATACTCCGCGTCGGTTAGGTATTTCACTCACTAATTAAGAAGGTTGTTAAACCGCTTCTGGAAATCTGTTTACGTGATGTTTTACAGCCACGTTTGAAGAGCGAGCGTTAAATTTGAAAAATTACTTCGTACTTACTTAGTGAGCGTGTCAAAGGGCTTAGCTCTTTTATGGGGTTGTAGATAAGATTAGAAACATGCTGGGTTGCTTATATTTAATGAGAAAGGCAAGCCACACTCTTTCTCGTTACTTTTCTACAGTTTCTTTCATAAAATTTTAGGATACAAATCTAGAAAACTAATTAAAATCTAAAAAAAAAAAAGTTATTTTAAATAAATGGTAACGAGACGATCCGGACATGTGCCTGATGGTAAGCAACATGCCTGACACATAACAGCACAGTGACACGCAGCTATTCGAACATGAAGAGTCCAAATCATTACCTAGCACTGCACTGCGCTCGTCACCCAGAGATCTAAGATCTTTTATCTCTAAGCCCTGTAATTTCTCTGGAAACATTGCCCTTCAAACCGGAACACAGTAATGTTTGCACATTACTGCTTGGCGGTAGAATAACTGGCAAAGATGTGGTACTTCCCCAGGCGGACTCTGCCAAGAGTCCTACCACTACAAAATAAAAACTAAAGAAGACCCAGTTCAGTTATGCCAACTTCATACTATTAAATCCGTAGAAATTACATTCCTCACATAAAAATTATGATACTTACTCAAATCGAGAACAAATATATGAACTTTTCAACAAATATTTTCGTCCTGGATGTTGATCGAACGTACGATCTACGGCTCAACGGGAAGACTTACAACCAACGAAGACACAAGGCTAGTTAATAAATAGCTCCGTTAGATTAAGAGCTGCTATGTTAAATGCTGAAACAACACACAGTAACATACCCTTCTGTTTACGTCACTGGTTAGAATACAAAACGGAAATAGGTATACAAAGTTTTAATTAAAAAAAAATATGCATTCTGTCGAATTTAATGGAAGTGCTATGATATCCAGAAAAGTATTGTTGAAATTTTTGACGCAGTTGTACTGATAATTCAGAAATATTTATTTTTCCATTCAAATTACAATCCGCCGTTTTCAGAGTAACACATGAGGGCATAAATCTTTCAAAACAGACATCAACTATACCACAGACGCTTCAATGTTTCATTTTGTAAGAGGAATTTTGTTAAGTACCTATACGTAATTGTTTAACTTGGATTTTTTAAAACCATATGTCACTCAAACATCTGTCATTGTGAAAAAGACTATTTACAAGAATCGCAGGGTTATCGCAGGTCACATCATATGTCTTGAGAGTGAGTGAGTAATCTTTCCGTAGAAAACCTTTTACCCCTAGATCGATGTTTGTGAAACGTGTTTCCAATACTAATTGTTACACTGCATTGAGCAGATAGGGTACACTGACAGAAGTTACTAATTGTGGTACATTAGCGGTACACTCCGACTTCGCCCGTGGTACGCATTCAAGGATCACGATCCATCAGTAAATAGTGCAAGAATTTTTGCAATCGGATCAGTAGTTTCTGTGATTACAAAGGACATGACCAAAATCGTGTACGATAAATTGAAAAAAAAAAATGCCAGTCATAGGAACTGCCGATAGAAGTGAAAATATATAAACTCAGAATTTGATAGCTTATTTTGGAAACTACAGAAACTGGAACGTGAAACCGGAGGGCGTGGCTATGAGCATGGCCATCTAGAAATGCGTCAGCGTTCCTAGATGACCAATGGGAAATGCTGACGCATTTCTAGAAGGCCAATGGCCATGGTCCAGAGTTTACCCGAAGATTTCTTATTATTGCCGAGCGTGACGCTAGAATTCAATTCACAGCCCACGAAAAATGTGTATGTGCCGCGCCAAAAGAAGTAGGTATTCACTTCAAAAATTACAAAACATCGAAAACATACACATGCTATTTTTTACCGCGGGAAAACAACAGGAACGGCAACTACGCGGGTAAACTTGTGGGGCGTTACTAGGGAATATTTTTTTACTCGATATATTGTATTATTATTGGTGACCCCCCACAAAATATGAGGTTGCGTTGTATAATTATTGGTGACCCCCAAAATTTGAGGTTGCGTTGTATTATTATTGGTGACTCCCCCAAAATTTGAGAATGTGACCGCGTTTGACTGTGATTTTCATCATCATCATCATCAGCCTATCTTAGTCCACTGCTGGACATAGGCCTTTCCCATGGCTTGCCACTCAGCCCTATCCTCAGTTATACGTCTCCATCCACTGCCTGCTGTCTGCTGTAATGCGTTGAGCTATGTCTGTTACCTTGGTTCTCTGACGGATCACTTCGTTCCGAATACGATCCCTCAGAGAAACTCCAAGCATAGCCCTCTCCATAGCTCGCTGCGCGACTTTAAATTTGTGGACCGCTTTGACTGTCAGTGTCCAAGTTTCGGCACCGTAGGTCATGACAGGTAGGACCCACTGATTAAAGACTTTTGTCTTTAGGCATTGTGTAATAGACGACGAGAAGACACGACGTAGTTTGCCAAATGCTTGTGTTTGTGGCAGTGATTTTAACTCTTCATATTTAAGTACCTGCGTGGTATGTATGCTCTGTGGCGTGCTGTTTGCCATCTCATAGGCCTGTTGATATTTTTTTTAATATCGTAATTTCGAAATATCGATATTTTAAGTATATCAATATCAGAGTTTGATATATCGATATTTTTTTCGTATCAATTATTTCGCTTGTTTATAAAGAGCTAGAATAGTAAGTCGTCTGAATATTAATAATTTAGACAAGTTATAAATCATTTTATGACTTGATATAAAGTTTTAAGTAATTATTTTCAATTTTAATAAAACATCAAAACAGACCAATATTTTTTATGAAAAGTTTCTAAAAATACTCGTTGTTTTAAAATGTGTTCTTATTTTCTAGTTATCTGATTAAAATATATATTTTTATACGGAAATATACTTCGTGTTTGGATAATGAGCTGATAACTAAACTAAAAAATATTGAATGTCAATACATACCTTCATTTTAATATCGAACTATCGATATATCGACAAAAAAGTATTATACAGTATTGATATTTCTAAATAATAATTTCGATATTTTATCAACAGCATCAGACGCATCACGTCTGTCCATTTTATAAATTATTTAATTAATAGTTTAAAAATCACTAAAAACAGACGCTTGCCATCTTCCGGCTTCATCAACAGACCTTGAAACCTAATCGTGGTCAAAGTTCATTCTGTTCATTAAAAGACTTTTCTAACAAATCGAAACACAAATTCAATAAAAGCATATTTAATATTTATTCTTTTTATCCTATCGAAATGTATCGATCAAAAGTGTTTAGTAAAATAAAAACATTGTGGAAGAAGTCATAGTTTTTGTGGATATTGTTAAACTACTATTATGAAGAATAAAATCTTTCTTTCTTAAGAAGAAGTTTTTGTTTCTGTGCAACCCGATATTTTCAGAGGCCTTCATAAAGCTGTATTTAGCGCTTACGTGATTTAATTTCGTGTTAGTAAATAATTGGTTTCGAACTATTAGATTCTAATCGGCCTGAAATGTGGAAACTTTCCGTGGTACTTTTCACACAAATAGGTCGACTCTGGTTTGTGTGGAAATATTATGATTTACTTACCTACCTACGGTTTCGTTCCAAAGTAGAGGAATTTAACTACGGACTATTTTAATGTTCTAATCGTAAGGCGGCCCCTAGACCTACAATAACTTTGTGCAATGCATTTTATTGTACAAAAAGATTGAAAGGAACTTAGTATCCAAACGATCAATGATATTGCAGAAACATACGCACTACTCAATGTTTTCGTGTTTAGTCGGAGAACGATGTTGATTCCGTAAGGACCGCGCGAACAAAATGTCTCTAAAAAAGATTTAGCTCCAGCTATATAAA
This sequence comes from Ectropis grisescens, assembly GCA_017562165.1. Classification (NCBI taxonomy): domain Eukaryota; kingdom Metazoa; phylum Arthropoda; class Insecta; order Lepidoptera; family Geometridae; genus Ectropis; species Ectropis grisescens. The sequence goes on from CM029771.1 coordinate 25,563,697, forward strand.
TAAATATGTACATATATATAGTGTTGTTGTTCATGGAAAACTTTGCTTGCCTTTGTTTGTAATGTGTTACTGTGTTCGGGTTAGAAGGGTTTTTTTTAACTACCTGGCATGGATATAAACATTTTATATCTGTGGGTTCGTCACCAATACTTTGTTAGGAAATGACTTAGAGTATTCATGTTTCAATAGCTACGTGTCATTGGGCTGTTATGGGTAGGCATGTTGCTTACCATCAGGCACATGCCCTGCTCGTCTCATCACTTTATAGGTACTATAAAAAAAAAGGAAGCCTCTCTATGCATTTACACAACAACGTCTAAAACTAATCTTAAAATTTCATTTCGTATTCTTTGCTCTTGATATTCCACAGAGACGGCAATTCTCTGTACAATTGGATACTCATATTCGTAGATAACCTCTGTTTCCTTAACTTCTGCATTCTCGCCATACGTGTACTCCTCGTCAAGACGACCAACAGACTGATATATATTGTACAATGCGGACTCTACACGACGCAATGAGAAAATATGGAGCAATAAAAATTACACTGGCTCAAACTTTCATTTAATCATTGTGTAATTTTCAATTTTAATGATTTTAATGATTTTTTATCATCTAGGGGCCGCCTTAAGTGAGTAACAAATCTTTTTTTGTTGGATTGCTGATCTATTTTAAACTGTTTTAACCACATCAGAATACGGATCAAAACACCACAATACTGCAAGGGAATGGCTGCACCACCATTCAATGAACACTAGTAGACTAGTACCTAGAGTAGAGAACTCAACAAAGATTATTAAACATCACTTTCCAATATTAGACTGTTCAGTTCACTCAGCGATTATAATACAATGAATATATCTATCAATGATCTATCATTCATAGTAGATTAAGTATGGTATAAGTGTGTAAAGTTACCGTCTTCGGCTTTCAAGGCCTTCGGCTCAGGCCTTAATGGCGCCTCAGCGGTCAATACACATGTGTACCATACGTCGTTTTTAACGCACTTGCGAATAAAGTAACAACAAAAAATAATTTCAACAGTGAAAAAGAGCTATGAAAAACGAAAAATTTTCCGCTAATCTGCTTTGGCGGGAAAAATCAGTTGTCTTATTATTAGCGCGCAACTAAGCCACAGACTAAAAAAAGAAGTTTAATTTTTTTTGCTTTCTGTGGATAGCGTTTTTAGAGCCACTTTTGCAAAAAGTGGATTTTTTATTATTACAAAAAAACAATAGTTTATTTGAATTAATGTTATGTTTTATGACATGTCCCTACAAGTTCAAATTATTTATTGAAATATGAAGTTAAGTACAGGAAGTGAGCAAGCAATGCTCAAGCAAGCAAGCAAGCAAAGCTACATTAGTTCATTTGTTCTATTACACTTTTTAAGAACAAAGAAACGCAAAAAAGCTCTATAACTTATTCGTGAGTTATAGTAACGAAAAAGTCACAGTTTGATTGTAAGTGTCATTACATGCTTGGTTGCGGTAAAATTAGACCACTTTATGAGCAAGTATATTGAAAAATATTTTTGAAACTGGAAGAATAGGTAAAACCCACGGATATATAAAACGTAAGCTGCGGGTAAAGAAAAGCTCCGGAAACAGTGGAGAAATGTTCTGAGATTCTGTATAATGGTTGTTGTTGCAGGCGTGAGCGCAGGCGGAGCCGGGCGTGGGGCACGGCGGGAGCAGCGGGCAGCGGAGCGGGCAGCGGGGCGGGTTGCGGGCGGGCGGCGGCAGCGAGCGCGCATGGCTCTGCTGTACCGCGCCACGCGGCTCAAGGACCGCGCCGACACCCACGTCTTCACCTTCGTGGTGACGCGTTCCGCCACGCGCGAGCCCGACCGCGACGTCACCTCCAAGGACTTCTGCTGCGCGCATCAACGATGGGCCGTCGCCTTCAGTCGCACGGACGCGTCGCTCGGTACGCGCACCCTTTACTCAAGGGCGGATCCAGACCCGAGACCACTAATTAAAACGCACGCCTGCACTTAACACACGGTCTTGTGAATTGACCAGGACTATTTCACCCCCCTGGAGCCAAAGCCGGATCCGCCCTTGGCTATACAGTGTACGCCATACGGCCACTCGCCCGTCCGTCGCTTGCTAACCGACACGTTTTTCCACAGGAGTATACCTAGTATGGCGTGGATCGTGCGAGGGCATGCGCGTTTACGTAGACTTCACGTTCACACTTCTGAGCCGGGACCACTTCACGGCCAATGAGGGCTTCTCGGGCAAGCAGGTCCGGTTCAACGCGGGTTGCGCGGCGCAGGGCCGCGGGCGCTGCGTGTCGCTCGCGGAGCTCAACACCAAGTTCGCGGACGCGCGTGGCGAATTCCAGCTGGAGCTGAGCATGTCACGCGTGCGCACGCTGTACTCGTGCGAGCTGCGCGCGCCGCGGCTCGACACGCCGCCGATCGCGTTCGCCGGCTTCGACTGGCAGGTGAGGGTGTTAGAAAGATATCGAATAAAAAATATCGATGTAGTACATTAAATCGATTAAAAACATCGATGTTTAGAAACGTCGATGTTTTCGCTACCAAAAAACTGTTCATAATGCTGTTATTCAAATAGAAAGAAATATCTATTCGTACCTACTGCTTTATCTGGTTTCATTGATATCAGTCATTTAGTGAAAAATAATTTGAAATACTTAGATAATAAATATTTAGCTGATAGTTAAACCTAGTACATCAATTGCACACGAGATGCCGCTCTGAAGGATAATTGATGTTTCGATGTTATATGTCTGCGTCCACCATAGTACAAACTTTGCTTAATTTTGGGTCAGAAGGTGACAGTGTGTGAATTGTCTACCAATATATTATGTATATATTTATAGTTCTTAAACATCGATGTTTTGACATCGAAGTCAACACGTGGATGTTTATTCACCATCGATGAATATCGATCATCGGTATCGGCAGGTGTGCGCGAGCGGCGGCGGCGGCGGGAAGGAGCCGCTGGCGTTGCGGCTGGTGCGGCTGTCGGGCGAGGGCCAGCAGTGCCGCGTGCGGTACGCGTTGGCGCTGGGCGAGGGCGAGCGGCGGCTGCACTCGGGCCCGCTGGAGTGCGTATCGGACGCCGAGGGCCGCACGCCGCCCTGGACGCCGCGCCCGGCCGCGCGGCTGCCGCACAAGGGCGCGCGCGTCACGCTCGAACTAGTGTGGGCGCGGCTGGTGGCCGAACTAGGCGTGTGCGCGGGCGGGCGCGCCGCCACGTGCTACGACCGCGACAAGCAAGCGTGGGCAGTCCGCTGCGATACGCATTCAGAAACGGTGCGGCTGCACATGCTGTACCGAGACGTGCACCACGTACCGCGGAACCACCTCCGCTACGTCACGTGGTCGGCGTGGCTGGTGCGAGCCGCGCCCGCTCCCGCCGAACCCGACGCGCTTGAACTCCCGGGGGCTCCCTTCGAGCACTACTACGCGCAGGACTCGGCCGACGAGGGGCTGATGATGGAGACGGCGCTGCGAGTGGAGGACGTCACGCGCCCCGCCTGCGCCTTCATGCACCCGGGCGGGGAGCTGCGCGTGCGCCTCGAGTGGGGCGACACCTACCTGCTCTTCCAGGCCACCTACCACGTCTACGACGACCTGTGTCGTCTACACGCGCACCAAATGAGGTGGGTATAAACTTGATTGACTTGTGACTTTTGGTCGTCATGTCCCCTATGACCCTCTCACAAGCGCTGTCCGAAAGCAGGGGTGTTTTCTGACCGCGCTTGTACGAGGCACATAGAGCCGCCGGCTGATTCGCGCGTGTGTTGCAGGCGAGAGATCGCGGTGCTGCAGTCGGAGAACTACTCGCTGGAGCGGCAGTTGTTCAGCTACCAGAAGAGCCTGGCGTACGCGCAGGCGCAGGCGGGGGAGACGGCGGGCGCGGGTGCGGCGGAGGGCCGGCGCTCGCCCGCCGAGCGCAGTCTCTCCACGGACACGGAGTATGCGTGAGCCCCGCCGCGGCCGCGCCCGCACCTAGCGCGCCTGGGTCACGCCGTCGCCGCCGCGGCCACCAACACCTTCTTCTCTCTTTTCGACTGATTCTGACGTTTTTGAGCGATTTATCTATTTTTCTAGACATTTTATGGCGAGGTGCGCCTCGTCCGCACCGCTTCCCGCCGGTCGCCTGCACTCTCGCCGCTCTAATCTATCGATAGCCGATTTACTAGGTATACTCGACTACTTTTCTATTTGTCTGTACATAAGATATATTTAGATAAATTATATATTATGTATATTTCTTAACTTAAAAACTCGATTTCATATACTGCAACAGTCGATTTATGAATAAAAGTCCGTAATATTTAAACGAAAGTATGTCTTTTATTCTGTATTGTATCATTATAGTTATAGTACCTACCTACTAATCACTGAGTTCAAAGTAGATTAAAATAGTCCCTGCTTATTTTTTATAGCGGTCTGCGTTTGACCTCCACATCGCCTGATAGTACCCGACCCGATGCATCGCCGCGCTGTCGTGTGGTCGAAAATGACGCATGGTGACTTAAAAACACCTATTTACTTTGATCTAAAAGTTCTAGGTTGTAACTCTCAGGGAATAATGAAATCGGCTACTTATTTCACTCTAAAGCTGTATGTATGAGAGAAGTGGACCCAAAGCGCTTGGTACAAATTTTATGATGATCCACAATGTAGGTATGTGTGGTAGTGCACCGACTTACAGCTTCTGTTGTAAAGGAAACGGCAAGACAAGGTTAAGTAACTTTTCGAAATATAAACTGTAGAAAACTATCATACTGGCCACTTTCCACCGGTATTCCAGGGTACCTAAGGTTTTTTTTGCCGCTAATTTTGTGTCACCTATTATCCGAGCAACACGCTGATCCACCGTCTAGTCTAGTCAAGAGTTTCGAACTGGTCAAGACGTCTTAAAGGTAGCAGTAGATAAAACTTTTGGCATCTTTAGTGGTAACAAAGAAACCGCGTCTAATCTCGTTATTGATGTATAGCAGGAGTAAAGTTGCAGAAAGTACGAAGCACACCGTCCAGCTTCGATAGACTCTATTTAATCAGCCGAGTATTCGTCGTTAGATATTCGAATCGATGTAGGTATATCAAAAAAAGTCCACACTACAGGTACATAAACTGTATGGTAAATGTATGTAGGCACCTACTTATTAGTTCTGTTATGGTAGCCCATTTGCTAGAAGATCGGAATGAGACTCGTGCCAAATCTTATCGAAATCCTGAATTCTAAATTTGAGGCTGAACGCCTGTACGGCAGGTAGGGAATGATTTTGAACGCATTTCTATAGGCTCAAATTCGGATTGGCAATCCTTGTTATCCTTGGCTTTGTCATTCTAAACGGATTACAGAAAAAAAACATTAAATCACCGATTTTGAATGTTTTGCTAAAATTACAAACCCTCTTTATGTTTTTTTTTTAACTCAGAAGTTAAATAGCAAACTCCAGTTAATGTGATACTGCTACGAGTGAACACTAATAACAAACATGTTTGACTTTTAGTCAAACATAATATATAATACATTTAATTTGGCTTATTACACTTGTTTGAATTTAGCCGACTGAATTCAGTCAGTCAGAAATCATCATTGCTTCGGAATATAAATATTGTATGCTCTTACTAAATAATATTACACTTTACTGAATTCAGTGGTGACTAAATTCAGTCGGCTAAAGTTACCAAAGCGTAACAAGCCACTTATATAAAATCTATGGACGGTAGAGCTAAGGAGCGTCATCTCTGAAGTGAAGGTAGAATTTTTTTAAACTGGCTAGCTAGTAAAGCAGCGATCAGACGACACGATTCATCGGGCCGATGAGCAGGGCTCGATAGATTGGGCGTTCTGATTACACTACACAATATCGCCACCCTAACTCACTTGGCAGCCAAATATCGAGCTGTGAAGTTGTGTGCCTACGCTTTCAAAGTATCAGAAACTTGGAATCGCTCTCGAAAAAAACATTGCAATAATAATATCAATCTGTATGTAATTTGTCCGAAATGAAAATGTGTAAATGAATTTATTATAATTTATTTATTATAGCATATAGCAGCTTTTTGCGAAATCTAACACATACTTACCAACACGTATAAGTATACATTTGTACGTAATAGTTTTGTTTTGTACGGAATTTTTACGTATAAGTTTTGTAGTGGTAGGACTCTTGGCAGAGTCCGCCTGCAACGATTAGCTGTCACACTAAGATTTTTGGGGACGGGGAAAGCCTATCATGACTTAAAATATAGCTCGTTAATATCGGAACCCCTTTTGTCAGAAATGGTACCGGATACGTGCAAAGCTACATAGATGTCTAGCCATTCTCACTTCACACGTCCTTTCACGTCGAACGCCGCACGGCCACTGAGCCCCCTAACCGCGATCAGACGACACGATTCATCGGGACTTAGGGAGTTAGGGCGGTCGGGCACTCTCGATCGCCCGATTTAGTCACACTAACTGCCTAACAGCGATCACACCACCCAATTTATCGGTTAGGGACTTAGTGCACGATGAATCGTGTCGTCTAATCGCTACTTATAATTTAAATAACAGTTCAAAAATCTTCCACAATGGCACTAATGTAGACAAAGGGTATGGTATGAATGTGGGTAAGTATGCAGAGTTAAAAAAGTGTAAGTGTAATTGGCGACTTTAAAATAGTTACCTACTCAAAGAAAATTTCAACTACCTACTTGCGTAGTACAATATAGGTAATGAGGTGAACTTATTTTCAAATAATTACCTATTATGAGAAAAGGTGTAGCTAAAGTAATTTTATTTCGGGTACTGTGAATAGTATGTTTGTTGATTTCCTTTCAAATATACTCTGATGCTGATGTGGCGTGACCCTTATATAATGCATTTGAACCAAAGAGATTTAGTATATTTTTGTAAACTATTTGATTTGAACGCCCATTTTTTGTCCATTCTCTTAGCTCTCTTGGCCTCAACTGTACTACTTAGTCTGTGCTCAACTCCTCCATATTACAATCATTCAAAGTCAAACGTCAAATCGTAATATCAACAATCCGTCAAGACGACATGAAGTGAAGAATGTCAATGTCAACCGTCAAAGCCACATTGTGTGTTTGTGTGTTCATCACGGGTCCCGCGGCGTGCATAAATATTATTCTAATTTTTAATAAATAATCCAGAAATGGCTCAAGGAAAGTTAAAAGTGAAAAGCAAATTACCGGCGGGTGCAAAATCCAAAAAAGGGCAAAGGAAAAGCCGTGACACAGCGTCCAAACGCGCCCGCTAAAAGTAAAAAGAACACAGTTATTGAGAAGAATAAGATGAAGGCGACTGTAACGAAGATGGTGAATGCTGCAGCAGAGCAACAACTGCGGGCTCTTGCCACTAACACGCCGCAGCTGTCGGCGGCGCAGCAACGGGTGGCCGCGGCGCCTACCGCGCCTGCTCCCTCTAAATAACAACCTGTATAACATAACCTCTATGCTGTGTCGATACCCGAACATTATAGGTGTGAGTCTGGTGCGTGCGTCATTATAGGTGATATCCTAGTGTCCTACAGCACAGAGACTGATAACGGAAGAGGTTTTAGTGGAAATAATAATTCTACATAACTCAGTTGCACCTCAATACAATTGAGTATCTTACGAAAATACCCCCTCGTGAACAACATAAAGGCTACCTATCTGCCTGTCCTATCTCTGTATTGTTACCATTATGCAGTGCTGCCAGTGAGGTCTTGTCAGAAATAACCTGAAATGTAACCTTTTTTAAATAATAAGTAACCTTTCATACTTTTTTTATATGCAGTTGTCGTACACCTAAAAGTAACCTTTTAATTGATTTGAGTAAACTTTAGTAACTAAAGCAGTCCAAAAATCACCTGCAAAAAAATCTAACCATTGACATAATGGCAACGCTGCCATTATGTCAATAATTAGAAGTTTTCAAAATTGGACATTGTGTTGAAGAGTTTGTTACTGGAAATGAAATTTCCAGTTAAGAATGCTCCGAAGAATTTGTATTGTTACTTTTTTAATGAGCGAGGTGTTTATTGTAAATATGGCTTAATCTTAATTGTGTAATTAAAGTGTAAATATTATATTTTGTTTTATTACTTTCATAATGTTTCTATTATTCATTGCATCATGATATTTACTCATTGTTTGATTAGCTACAGGCTAGACTTATCAACTCATCTGTAATATTACCAGTAGTTATTTCATAGTTAACTCGAGTAAAGCACAAAGTAATTAAAGGTTGATTGATTATACTGATGTTACTCTGCCCTAATGCTAATAATAATCCTTAATGATATTTTTTTACATCATAGCCTTCTTACAATAATGTTGATAATATTATGCAATAGGCAAACACATAAATTGTCAATTTGGATCAAGTGGGAAGGAAACAGAATGACATGAGCTATGACTGAGTTGAGTCGCATAAATTGGGAGTCATCCATGTCCAATTGTGGACATTGAAGGGTTGATGATATTTGATGAATTGAGTAAAACACCTTTTAAATACATTTTCCTATGATCAGACTTAATTCGAGGACATTAGCTAATACTCAAGCTATTTGCTGGGAACTGTGTAACCTCTATTTGTGCAAAATAGGTTTGTTTTATGCTGAATTACCTAAAATTTTGTGAATGTAGCATGACTCTGTACCTAAATGGAATATGATAAATTATGGAATAGGATTTAAAGTGTTAACAAAAATCTATGTAAATTATTTGTTTCTTAGTGCAGGCGGACATCTCCAAAACTAGATAGAAATTAAAATTCAATGTAGATACATGAAATAATAGTTTTTACATCTCTCTCCTTGTGAGAAAAGACCCTGACCCAGCAGTAGTACTTTTAGTATAGTAGGCTGCTTATGATATGCCATACATAAAATATTTTTGGAAGGAGCTGTAAAGGACACATAAGGACACATTTGGGTGATGAGTGGAGAAATATCAAGATATATAAAATCAAACAAGGATAAGCCTGCAATCATGTAGGGACTGAATCCTAAATCTAAATTTGGTCAAGAAGACGGACATGAAAGTTTGTACACAAGTGATTGTGGCATAAACAACAAAATGGCAATGATCTCAATCCAAAGATGTGCCCTCGAAAGGAAGCGTTGAACACCAGACGTTTTTTACCTATCACTATTTGTTGTCAACAACCAAAATAAGTAGAACCACTGCATACCTCACCGCTATGGACCAGCATACACACAGACGTAGGTTATTACCAATTATTGGTAATAACCTACGTCTGTGTGTTGTGTGTTTTACACATCACCAATCTATACTTGACCCCTAGAATTGCTAGCGGCGAGATAAGTTGCATTTCTACTACTTATTATGGTTGTTGAGAACGAATAGGATAGCCGCTAGCTACATCATCATCATCAGCCACAAGACGTCCACTGCTGAACATAGGCCTCCCCCCCCTAGATTTCCACAACGAACGGTCCTGCGCAACCTGCAACCAGCGGTTTCCAGCGACCTTTGTGAGGTCATCTGTCCATCTAGTGGGAGGCCGTCCAACACTGCGTCTCCCGGTTCGTGGTTGCCACTCGAGAACCTTTCTTCCCCATCGGTTGTCAGTTCTGCGAGCGATGTGGCCTGCCCATTGCCACTTCAGCTTGCGTACTCTTTCAGCTATGTCGGCCACTTTCGTTATTTTGCGAATATCCTCATTACGGATTCTGTCGCGCAAAGAGACTCCGAGCATAGCTCTCTCCATATCTCGCTGTGTGACTTTGAGCTTCGTTATGAGGCCCACAGTTAAGGACCACGTCTCAGTTCCATAAGCCATCACTGGCAACACGCACTGGTTAAAGACTTTTGTCTTTAGGCATTGGGGTATTCTGGACTCAAAGATGTGCCGAAGTTTCCCGAACGCTGCCCATCCGAGTTGGATCCTTCGCTGGACCTCTTTGTCGAAGTTGGATCTACCTAATTGGATCTTTTGACCCAGGTAGACGTATTCGTCAACAACTTCGAGTGTGGTATTCCCAACAATAACCGGTTCAGGTGAGACATGAACATTTGACATGGCTTTCGTCTTGTCCATATTCATCCTCAAACCTACCTGTTGGGATACTCTACTGAGGTCCCTGAGCATAGCACCGAGGTCCTCCATCGACTCCGCCACAATGACTATGGCTAGCTACATACATATACCTATTTATATAAACGTCCGGCTTTCACCGCTTCCTACAATTGACTATAACGGAAAAGGTGAGCTCACTCTTCCCAACGATACATATCCTGATGAAACACAAGATGTTGGCGAATTTGTGCTCACCAAACATTTATCTCACACAAATATATATCACAACCAAATAGAAGCCAGAAATTAATCTAAGATGAAGAATCAGATGACATAAATAAAAACCAGAAATTAATAGAAGATGAGGAAGAAGAAGACTTTAATCAGCTGACTATTATTTAATTAATTTTTTATTTATAAATTACTAACAAATTGTCTTGCCAGACATATTGCATGCCTCTCGCAGAGGCCAGTTTGTATGGGGCAACTTTTAAAATGTTTTGTATCATCTTATCTCACCTACAAACAGCAATAAAGATTTTTGTATTGTATTTGTATTTGATAACATAATTTCGTGCGCCTGAAGTTTGGGAGGGCACATCTTTGATTTATGTCGATGCCTATACTACAAATGAGTCCAATCCTCGACTTACTAACGCCTGTCAAAAAACTTATTGCAAGCGTCTAACAAAGTTTGTTGTGAGGCAATGGCAATTGAAAACACTTCGTAGACAGAACAAACTTTGAAAACGTTGACCTGTTTACTTGTTTACCTACTCTAATGTTGTATTCATAAACATTAATAAGATTTATTCATAAGTCATAATTTACAACAAAAACAACTTTGGAGTCATAAATTCAGTCACTGCGCTCGTTTTAATCGCCGACCACAACTGCCCATCAGATTGACGGCATTTCCACGCTGTATGGCTAGATGAATGTTTTGGGTCAGATAGAGACCTGAGCGGGGATCACGCCCCATTTCCCTAAATCAAATCAAATTATTTATTTGCCAGAACATAAGAAGACGACCCAAGCCCAAGACGGCAACAAAAACCCCATGGTCCAGCTGTTTCCACGTCAAACGTTATGATCTCGTAAGAACGGTAAGAAGTTTCCAGAGCGGAGTATTTGAGGTGTTTAAACTTTAATTACGCAGGTATCTATCCATTTTTTATTATTTTATAATATAGAGAGATGGTAAGCGACACGCCTGCTCATTACATCTCAGTGCCAGCCTGCTATTTAAACACGAAGACTTCAAAACACTACCTAGCACTGTACCGCGCTCGTTGCCCAGAGATATAAGGTGATTTATCTTATAGCCTTGTGATTTCTCAAGAAAGCTTGCCCTTTAAACCGAATCGGAGTCTACTCTGATGAGTCAACTCTATTTTACATAAATACACGGGTAATAATAATAATAATAATAAGCTGACATAAGCTGCCAAACTAATTGCACGTCACAATTTTTTCTTAGCAAATTTTATTTCATTTTAATATTTTACAATAGTTTAAAGTCGACAAATATGTACTAAAAACCTGGAATACCCTTTTATCTCTGTTTTCAACAATATAAAATAGTGTTTTATCAATTTTTACAAGAAACATGAATTTACAAATACAAGAGGATACTTTGACATCCGTACGTCAAAATATATATTGGACTATTACGACGCAAATACAAGAAAAAATGGAAAAAATATGCTGACGCGTGCCAAAAAAAGAGCAGCTACTGGACAAAGCACACGCCCAACACCACCGCCGCCTTCTTCTTCGTCGTCCATAAGCTCATCCGGGGATGAGTTCATCACTCCGCCTGAGACAGCCTCCAGCGATGAGAGAGTGCGCCTTCGCTGCCGCTACCATCTGCGCAACGAGGACGCCAACCACTGCCGGCACGCTTGGGGTCTGCGGGGCGCTCTGCCTCGCGCCTGGCTCCCGCTACCGGTGGTTCAGTGTGCCGCATGAGATGGACTGAGCATATTAATCAGAACTGCATGCGAGCATACTACGAGGCTACAGATGGAGAAATTAACCTAACGGCGTACCGTTCCAGAATGCTGTCTTTGTTTCAGACCCTCGAACCGACCGTCACCGTGTCAGCTCAGCGACTATCGGATCAAGTGAGAGCAATCCAGCGGTTAAAACTGCTGGATGACTCGACGCTTGATCGGCTACGCCAGGAGATACTACGTGCTCGCCCGTCTCTCGCAACCTCGCAGGTAACGCTCGCTGCATCGTCTGCTCCGATATCGGCGCAAAACCCGACGACTGTGGCGACGTTATCTGTTGACCCTGATGATGGCGGAGATCGGACGAGCAATGTATCTAACCAGGTAAAAGATCAATTGAGGAGCGCTTTGGAGGATGCGATTTCTAGATATCGATATAGTACGGACTCTAGGCCGCGACTGCCACGTTTGCCTATTCATAGACGCAACTTGGCTTTAATGGGAGCCCTGAATGCTTTACTATACTCCTATTTGAGGACTAGTGAAGATCTAGTTGATACCCACTCTATTCTGTATTGTGGTGCCATTGCGGTATGTAATGTTGCACGTGTTAAACTTCTGGATAATAACCGTGCAACACGACCTGTCGGGAAGGCACCTGAATGGCAGATGCGAATAGAGCGGCGTATCAACACATTCAGGACACTCATCGCAAAGCTAATCTGCTTCAGCAGGGGAAACAACCGCCCCCGAGTCATGCGTTTCGTAACACAAGCTTTTGCTGGGACGAGTATCAGCCCCCAACAGTACTTATCAAACGTTACGGAACGCATTGACTATCTGAAGCAGAAGGTTTATGCGTGGGCAAAACGTATTCGCCGTTACAGAGAACGTGTTAATCGATACTGGCAAAATCGCATCTTCCAAACTGACCAAAGGAAGGTATACCGAGACTGGGAAAGAACTAATCAACGTGTGAGCGATGGGCAGCTGCCGGATGCCGACGCTATGAAAAACTTCTGGCGTGACATCTGGTCGTTGCCTGTCGAACACACGGAGGGTGAATGGATGCGCGTTGTCGAACGGGCATGCGAGCATATTGGACCTATGGAGTCTATAACTGTAGACCCTGTAGACGTTAGTTGTGCTATCCGGACGGCTCAGAACTGGAAAAGTCCTGGGCCGGACGGATTGCACAACTTTGGATAAAATGGTTTCGGTGCTCGCATGAACGATTGGCAACGCAATTTCAAGAAGCCATTGAGACAGGATCTCTTCCTAGGCTCCTGACCACCGGTGTTACCTTCCTGCTCTACAAGTCCGGTAGTACCACAGATCCTAAAAACTATAGACCCATTACGTGCTTGCCTACCATCTACAAGCTGCTTACATCCATTCTGAGAGCAAAAATTTACGCGCACATCATTGCAAATAACATTTTGGCCTCCTCTCAGAATGGATGTAAGATGGGATCCCGTGGTACTAAGGAGCTGCTCCTCATTGACATGACCATTTGCCAACAAGTCAAACGAAACAAAGGAGCCCTCTCCGCTGCTTGGATTGACTATAAGAAGGCCTATGATGCGGTGCCCCATTCATGGCTGGAAAGGGTTTTAGAGTTGTACAAAATAAATCCAACTCTAAAATCTTTTCTAAGCAAATGCATGGGACAGTGGGTCACAGTCCTTCGTCAACCAGGTAGCGTAGACAGCTCGTTTGATTCGGAGGACTTAATAAAAATTGAAAGAGGCATTTTTCAGGGTGACAGTCTAAGTCCCCTATGGTTCTGCCTAAGTCTGAATCCTCTCAGCACTCTGCTGAAGGATTCAGAGTTAGGTTATCGTCTTCGTAGAGGAGGTGAGGTTATATCTCATTTGTTGTACATGGACGACCTCAAACTTTTTGCACCGAAACGCCAAGACTTGTTGGAGCTATTAAAAACCACGGAGGTTTTTAGTAACGCCATCAAGATGGAGTTCGGTGTAGACAAGTGTGCGGTCATGCATGTACAGCGAGGGAAAGTAGTAAATTCAGAGAATTTACAACTTTCCGAGACTATGACTCTCAGATCTCTCTCCGGAGACGAGACCTACAAATATCTCGGTATGTCACAGTCATTGGGTATATCAGCAGATGACATTAAGAAATCGGTGAAGGAGCGCTTCTTTTGCCGGCTGACAAAAGTACTTAAAAGTCTTCTGTCAGGCGGTAACAAAGCGCGAGCCTTCAACGGTTGGGTAATGCCTCTGCTGATATACTCCTTTGGCATACTGAGATGGACTCAGACTGAGCTCGACGCCCTGGACAGGAAGGTCCGTCAACTGCTCACAACTCATCGCATGCTACACCCGCGCTCGTCTGTTATGAGACTGTATATTCCGCGGAAGTGGGGGGGTCGAGGCTTTTTAAATGCCAAGAACCTACACAACCGCGAAGTATGCAGTCTCAGAGATTATTTTCGCAACAGCGAGTTCGGGATGCATCGCGATGTTGTGGCAGTTGACAGAAGCTTCACGCCTCTTTCACTGGCAAATGAGAACTGGCGTAAACCATCGGTGCTCAGCACTGATGATCGCAAGGAAGTGTGGAAGAGCAAGGAGCTGCACGGGCGATTCTATCGGGCCCTAACGGGACCCGATGTGAATCTGCTCGCGTCGGTGAACTGGCTACGCTTCGGGGACCTCTTCGGAGAAACCGAGGGTTTTGCCTGTGCAATTGCAGACGAGGTTATCAAGACGAATAATTACCGGAAATACATAATGAAGGACGGTACGGTCGACGTTTGTCGGGCATGCCGCCGTCCAGGCGAATCTCTTCGTCATGTTATTTCCGGTTGTTCGCATCTTGCTAACGGCGAGTACTTGCACAGACATAACCTAGTAGCCAGAATCATCCACCAGCAACTTGCTCTTCAACACGGGCTTGTCGAGTCCGAGGTGCCGTACTACAAGTACGCACCTGTGCCAGTTCTTGAAAATGGTCGTGCGCTACTCTACTGGGACCGCTCTATCATCACGGACAGGACTATTGTCGCCAATAAGCCTGATATCGTCCTGGTAGACCGGTCTCAGCGCCGAGCTGTGATCGTCGATATCACCATACCACATGACGATAACCTCGTGAAAGCCGAGAAGGACAAGCTTAGCAAGTACCTTGACTTGGCTCACGAGGTTACTGCCATGTGGAATGTTGATTCGACGAGCATAGTCCCGATAGTCGTGTCAGTAAACGGTCTTATAGCGAAAAGCCTCGACCAACATCTTAAGAGGCTTTCGTTAGACGATTGGGTCAAAGCTCAGATACAAAAGGCAGTCGTTTTGGATACGGCACGCATAGTCAGGAGGTTTCTGTCTCTGCAGCCTTAACCACCAGTAGCTTGGGCTCTGCCCGCTGCAGGCGGCATTCTAGTTTTTAAGTTTTTTATGATCTTTGTTTATTTTTAATATCTATTATAAAAAACTTAAAAAATAAGAAAATAAATGAATATGTGATAATAATAATAATAGCCTTTATTTAACAATCTTATAAAACATGTGAAAAATAAATAATTTAAGATTTGTTTCATTATGTGTCACCGGTAGTAAGATTGTCTTGCGTCTTCGCAAAGGCCTCCCCAAGAGCTTGCCATTCTTTCCGATTCTCAGTCCTCCTTCTCCATGTAACTCCTGCCTCTTTCCTGATATCGTCTTCCCATCTAATACGTTGTCTTCCCTTTCTTCTCTTATTTTGTCTTGGACACCAGTTCGTTACGTCTTTAGACCATTTTTCTTTCTTATCTCTGATCATATGGCCTGCCCACCTCCACTTTGATTTCTTTACACAATATGCTACATCATTGATTTTAGTTTGACATCTTAGTGTTTTTAGCTTGACTTTATCTTTTAATTTAACGTTTAGCATACTTCGTTCCATACTGTGTTGGCATATTTCAAGCTTTCTTATATTCTGTTTTGTTAGGCTCCATGTTTGACACCCATAAGTCAAGACGGGTAGAATACACGAGTCGAATATTTTTTTCTTTGCTTTGAGTGGTACTTGGGGGTTTTTAAAGACTTCTTTTAAGGACCAGTATCGTTTCCAAGCTAACTGTATTCTATTGTTTATTTCTTTTGTGGCTAAGTCATGTGAAGAAATAATTTGGCCGAGGTATGTATATTCTTCAACATATTCAACGATGTTTTCATTCACCATTATAGTTACTTTGTCATTATTTGTCATTAGTTTCGTTTTCGTAACGTTCATTGAGAGTCCAACTTTATCACTTTCGTAAACTAGCTGTTGTAACATCTCTTGCAGGCTTCCTGGATTTTTCGACATCAGAATTAGATCATCTGCAAATCTTAGATGGTTTAAATTCCTTCCATTGATGTTAAGTCCATATTCATCCCACTTGAGTCTTCTGAATATGTATTCCAACACTGCTGAGAAAAGTTTAGGTGAAAGCGGATCCCCCTGTCTAACGCCTCTTTTTATAGGAAAATACTGTCCTTCTCTTTCTGTTCGTATTTTTCCATTCATATCCTTGTATATATTGTAAATTAGTCTTATATATTTGCTTTCGACTCCTTGAGTTGCCAGCGCTTCCCATATTTTTGAATGTTTCAAAGAGTCGAATGCTTTTTTGTAGTCTACGAATGCTAAATAGTATGTAATACCATACTCGGGTAACTGACGTTTAATATAGTCAGTCCAGTCCGACTCAAGTTTCGATCGCGTCCGGCGATCTTTTTCAAGGAGTGTATGTGGACTATGAGAAAGCCTTCGATTCCATCAAGACCTGGGCAGTGCTTCAGTCTCTCCAGCGATGCCGCATTGACTATCGCTATATCGAAGTGTATTGAAGTGTATCTACAGTAAAGCCACAATGTCTGTCCGATTACAGGACCAGTGCACAAAACATATCCAGCTACAGAAAGGCGTGAGACAGGGAGATGTTATATCTCCGAAACTGTTTACTGCCGCGCTGGAAGATGTTTTTAAGCCACTGGACTGGAACGGGTATGGCATCAATATCAACGGCGAATACATCACACACCTTCGGTTTGCCGACGACATAGTCATTGTGGCGGAGTCGCTGGAGGACCTCGGTGCTATGCTCAGGGACCTCAGTAGAGTATCCCAACAGGTAGGTTTGAGGATGAATATGGACAAGACGAAAGCCATGTCAAATGTTCATGTCTCACCTGAACCGGTTATTGTTGGGAATACCACACTCGAAGTTGTTGACGAATACGTCTACCTGGGTCAAAAGATCCAATTAGGTAGATCCAACTTCGACAAAGAGGTCCAGCGAAGGATCCAACTCGGATGGGCAGCGTTCGGGAAACTTCGGCACATCTTTGAGTCCAGAATACCCCAATGCCTAAAGACAAAAGTCTTTAACCAGTGCGTGTTGCCAGTGATGGCTTATGGAACTGAGACGTGGTCCTTAACTGTGGGCCTCATAACGAAGCTCAAAGTCACACAGCGAGATATGGAGAGAGCTATGCTCGGAGTCTCTTTGCGCGACAGAATCCGTAATGAGGATATTCGCAAAATAACGAAAGTGGCCGACATAGCTCAAAGAGTAAGCAAGCTGAAGTGGCAATGGGCAGGCCACATCGCTCGCAGAACTGACAACCGATGGGGAAGAAAGGTTCTCGAGTGGCGACCACGAACCGGAAGACGCCGTGTTGGACGGCCTCCCACTAGATGGACAGATTACCTCACAAAGGTCGCTGGAAACCGCTGGTTGCAGGTTGCGCAGGACCGTTCGTTGTGGAAATCTAGGGGGGAGGCCTATGTTCAGCAGTGGACGTCTTGCGGCTGATGATGATGATGATGATGTATGTATGTAAAATGTGTAATAACCATGTTAGTTTTCATACTAAAAGAGTCAACTCTAGTTGAAGGACTTTCTGGACAGCACGCCGCCGCCGGCGCCGATCAAGCTCTTGGCTCAACCTCCTTACACTGATCTCTACTATATTATACTGCTATTGTTTATACTCTACTATAGGTAGGTACTCATGATCAAGCACTGCGTGACTTCATTTTATTCCCAAAAATGATGGAGGATCGAGGTTTCAACTGTCCGTACTGGAAAAAATGTTTCGAAAACTGGTTCAGACGCATGATGAAACTTTGTATAGAGGCTGGTAGAGAGTATTTTGTATTACAAGTATTTTACCGTAATGCCGTCAATACTATTTACTGCCAAACTAAGCAAAGTTTGTATTATGGGAGCCAGATAGCTGAAAACTTTTTAACATAATTGATAAATAATTCATTTCACAATATATTTCATATTTCACAGTAAATTTTTGTTGTTTTTTATTCATATTTCCAAAATCGCTGCACTGATTTCGATAAAATTTATATGGGACCACCTCTGAACTACGATCTACCAAACAAAAAAAAACATCAATATCTATTCACAATTGGCGGCGCTATCGAGTAACATACATAAAAAAAGGAAATCCTCCTCTTTTTTGGAAGTCGATTAAAATACATGTTAAGTAGATATATGAAATTTACCTCGACGATAGAATAAATATCCAAAGTCATCACATATTTTTTTGTTCTAGGTGGGAATCGAACCCTGACTTAGGGTTCTGTGAGCAAACTTACTACCAACTGATCCACTACGCCATCATCGATAAAGGCTAGTGGTAGCTATTATTGAATTACATTGCAATTTTTGCAGTGGTAGGACCTTTCGCAAAGTCCGCCAGGGGAAGTAGGTACCTACGACGTTTTTTGCAGGTAGTCAACCGCTAAGAAATAGTGTGCAAACATCACTGTACTTGTGTTTGAAAGACAACGTTTCCAGAGAAATTACAGGACATAGAAATAAATCATCTAGCATCACCCAGAGTACATCTGGATGACGAGCCCAGTACAGCGGTAGGGAATGATTTGGGTCCTTCTTGTACGTACCAATGGCTGCGTGATATGTAATGTGCTGTTATGGGCAGATGTGTTGCTTACCGTCAGGTATATCTCCTGGTCGTCTCGTCACTCTTATAGCAACCATTCCCAAAGTGGGCGATAACGCCCAGTGGGCGTTGCAGGCTAAAAGGGCGGTAAGAGACCCAAAAAAAAGGGGGATGTTGTGTCGAGCCTTGGAGTCCGTTGTGTACCTACTACCTACTGGGAACAAGTCTCAAGTTCTTGCGGGTTATAGTAAAAGTCGCGTTTAGAATGAATATTTAATCTCCGCTAATATAGCTCACAGTAATTAATTAATTAAATTTTAAGTTATAGTGGTTTTTAAGTACGCGAAAAAATGAGGGCACTAAAAATAATTTATTCTCAAAGTGGCAGACAAAATAAGTTTGGGAACCCCTGCTCTATAGGTACCTAGGTTTTATAAGAATGCGTGTGCCTTCGTTTCAATCTTTTCATTCACTCCAGTTCACACATATCGATGTAAGTTGTACGCTGCTGTATGTAATAAATCTGTAAACATAGTATACTACATGCGTGGTAAACAACCTAGGTTCTCTAGGCTACGTTAAGATGAAGACATTCATTTATTTCGGAGGGTAAGAAAGTGGCTCGGGTAACTTCATAAATACGTAATGTATTGAA
Organism: Ectropis grisescens; assembly: GCA_017562165.1. NCBI lineage: Eukaryota > Metazoa > Arthropoda > Insecta > Lepidoptera > Geometridae > Ectropis > Ectropis grisescens. The sequence continues at coordinate 25,583,252 of CM029771.1, forward strand.
TTGATTCAAGGATGTCGCACAGCGAGCGAACAGGCGTACTGGACACGCGGTATCCATGGCTTTAGAAGAAAACAGGACACAATTATATTCGTACAGTATTCAATATACTAGCGCCTCGCCGCTTACATTCCGTAGTTCACGTTCCCGTTATTTTCCTGCAATGAAATAGAAGCCTACATAAATGCTATTCCAGGCCATAAACTTCGAGTATCTACGAGTATGTTCAAAATTTCAACTCGTTCCTTTGAGTAAAAAACACCCAAACATTCACATTTAAACTAAAGAACGAACTTGTAAAACTGCATTTCAGTACATTAGTTTTTATTGTTAGATGTAAAAAATGATCAACGATAATAAATGATAACCACTATGGTTGTTTAAGTGAATTGCCGGATTTTTGTGCTCGTATTGCCGCGTGTAAAGCTGTAAAGAAAATCAATAATAGCGGACTAATACTAAATTTTAATAGGTCCACTTTGTAGGTTAGATACGACCATTTCAAATTAGTACAAAGCGCGCTATATTGACCGATAAACATATCGCAGTAAGTTCACAGCATCTGTTTAGATAGTGAAAGAGTAGATAGACTGAGATGCGTTACCACATTTAAGTCATTTATGCAAATGTACCATGTAAAACTCCGTACAAAACATTAAGTTGTAAATCTTCGCTAAGTCCTGTTAATATAGACGAAAAAATAGTTATCGAATAACATAAATCTTGACAGCGCCACATATCCGCAAAGACCTTGGGTTTACCATTACACTAAAAAATAAAGTTCCAAAAGTTCCCTTCGATCGCAAGTATGCTTCTTGACTTATTCGGAGTCTAAAGTAAAAGAGGGTTTTGGATTTTTCTCGAACACAGTAATCTTCCGCCAAGTCAAGTGCGAAGTAAACACTGCCGTACCATCCTTTACTGGTATATTTATCAAAAAAGTAAGTACCTTTGACGCGTTCAACCGTGAGCGCGTAAACTAAACATTTGTATGAAAAACTGCGTCGCTAGACGCGCTATTAATTTCTTCATACATATGTTATGTTTACGCGTTCACAGTAGAACGCGTTTTGTCGTCGACAAAACTCGCAATCAGCATGCAGTAGTCCATGAAAACATCGAATCATGGTGAACAGAGCTGCTCGGTCGCGGCCGCGGCCGGTCGGCTGATGCGTCGATTTCTCCGAATAAGATTAATAAATGCACGCGGGAGGGGACGCGCGGCTAATGACACGCGCTGCTGCAGATATTTTTTTATCGCGAATTTAAAACATAAACTGGTTGCGACAGGTTCGTCCCAGATAAAGAAGTAGTTAGTACGGCCGTCGGTGGCATCGCTTTACACTGTGTTGCCAAATTTTTATCTGGTTAAGTACCCAAAAACTACAATGATTTTTATGAGTTCTATACTACTGAAATATCGCAAACGTCTATGCAATATCTCATAGAGTTTTTAACACGAAGTCATACAACATATTAGTTGATTTAATATTAGCAAAAAGGCTCTTCATCCGTTTTTCCCGTATTACCCGCTATGGTCTGGTATTGCCTGATTCCTAGCATTTTAATTGGTTGTCATTGACATACAGCTACTGAACATGAAGAGCTCAAATCAATGCGCTGCACTCGTAGCCTGAAGAGACTTATCTTTTAGCACTGAAAATTCTCCGAAAACATTGTCCGTTCAACCGGAAAACATTATGTATGACGATAGAATTACTCATGCAACCGTGGCACTTCCCCGGGCAGGCTCTACGAAGAGTACCTACCATTATAATTTTAATATTTATGCTGAATGAGGGTCAACCGCCTAACTGAAACTGTTTTAGTTTTAACACAGCTCTCTCTTTGTTTTTCACTTGGAATTATAGAGACGGCAATAGCAAAGCCAATGCCGATACAGTTAGTAGAAGGGAAGAACCTGACAACACTGTCCGCATCCGACGCCCTCTGCGACTGCAGGTCTGCATAGTTCACCGCTCCCGGCTACGCCACGACTCAATTATATTAAATAGGCCTTTCTAAAACAACTTTTTTGGATACGTAATAAAAATGTCACTCGCCTAACCTTGCATGTAGGCGAATTTCCTTTAAGCTGGTTGCCTGGAAGAGATTACTCTTAGCAATAAGGCCGCTATTTGTGGTGGTTAATAAGTGTTTTACTGTAATGTTTTTGTTTTTTGTGTCACAATAAAGAGTTATCTATCTAACCCTACTAATATTATAAATGCGTAAGACTGAATGTTTACTGGTCAATCACGTTGTGACGACTGTAAGGATCCAGTTTAAATTTAGAACACAGAATATAGTCTACAAGAACAAAATTAAAAATTTTGATCAACCCCCGACTATCTCAGATTTGTTATCTGTACAACATTCTACTAGTCAAGTCCTTTCATTTGATACCCATATTAAGGGAGTTGTGAAAAAATAAATGTATTTCGCCATTTTGTGGAAGCGGCCATCTTGGATTTGAAATTTGTCACAGTGCAAAGTATTCTACTAGTCAAACCCTTTCATTTGATACCCATATTGTGGTAGTAGTGAAAAAAAAATATAATTCACCATTTTGTGGTGGCGGCCATCTTGGATTTGAAATTTGTTATTATGTATTGTATTCTACTAGTCAAGCCCTTTCATTTGATACCCATATTGAGGTAGGTTGTGAAGAAATATTTTGTCCGCCATTTTGTGGAGGCGGCCATCTTGAATCGATATTAACCAAACATAGCTAAAAACACCCGCACGGATATTAACTTTCAAATAAAAAAACCGCATTGAAATCGGCCCATCCGTTTGAGCTCTACGGTGCCACAGACAGACACACACACAGACAGACAGACAGACAGACAGACAGACAGACAGACAGACAGACAGACAGACAGACAGACAGACAGACAGACAGACAGACAGACAGACAGACAGATAGACAGACAGACAGACAGACAGACATCGACGTCAAACTTATAACACCCCTTTTTTTGTCGGGGGTTAAAAATAATGAATCGCATCGGGGCTCTGTTATTAGTTTACATAATATATGTTTATATCGCAGACTAGCAGGGGCCGCAGTTTTACCCACGTTCCGATCCCGCAATGTTACAGAGATTTAAAGTGGCCTATATGCTATTCCAAAAAATGAACTGTACGAAAAATGAAATTTGTATTCCATATTTCAACTCAATCCGTTTTACCGTTGCGACGTGTTTGAGCAATAAACAATCAAAAAACAACAATAAGCACGCGCTTATAATATGTATTAATGGGATTAAAATAAAGGGTATCTGTAATCCAAAGAGCTTACACATACTACGTATAGAATTAGATTTTCCGCACGGTTCCTTTGTGTCAATCGTAAGCAGATGACGTGCTTACTTTCTATGGCAACAGAATGTGCTGCGACAAAAGTATGACACTTCCACAAGAGTGACAAGGCAAGAAAGATACTTACCCGTGCTTTTGGTGTAAAGCGTTTGTGCCAACTCTTTCCGTAGTATATGTAAACTCTTTTAGAGAACCTCTCTAGTACTACAAATATCAGAATTAGCCACGTCTGGTGCGTGCTTCACTTAATAGTTTTTCAGTGTAATTATTTATTTATATTTGTCAAATTCAATTCAAGCAAATAAATAATTGCATTGTATTTCATAATCCACGGGAAACCTTAACCAACTAAAAAGTTGTCCGTGTCTTGTAAGTAGGTACGTAATGTAGGTAGGACTCTTGGCAGAGTCCGCCTGTGGAAGAACGACGCACACCTTTGCCAGTTATCCTAGAGTCAAGCAGTAATGTTACATTACTGTGTTCCGGTTTGAAGGGCGATGTTTCCAGAGAAATTACAGGGTTTAGAGATATAATATCTTAGATCTCTGAGGTGAGGTGACGAGCGCAGTTCAGTGCTAGGTAATGATTTGGACTTTCCAATAGCTGCGTGTCACTGTCCTGTTATGTGGCAGACATGTTGCTTACCGTCAGGCGTATGTCCTGCTCGCCTCGTCACTCTATGCTATATAAAAAAAATGAAGACGTTATTTACTTACAACATATTGTATTTTTTTCTAATCCGTTTATTGATTAAATAGATCAGCGTCAACAGCCCACTAAATATTTCCACTGCTGGGACTCGGGCCTTCTCTCGCAAGGAGAAAGTTAAGGCCATAATCCACCACGCTGGCCCAGTGCAGGTTGGTGGATGACACATGACTTCGAAAAGTTATTAAATAGATACTTGAAAACAAATATACACATTTACACAAAAAAACTCTCAAATTGTACTATTTACTAACAGTACCCTGTAGTTTTACCCAAGTAGTTTCCATACCCGTTATTTGCCCAGTATAAAATACAGCCTATATGTTATTTCAGGCCACGTTCAAACTGTGGTCAACATTTCAACCTGATCCGTTTAGAAGTTCCGACGTAACTGAGCAACAAGCACCCAAACATACAAACTTTCCAATTAATTATATTAGAAATGTAGATAAATATTAAAGATAGATAAAGTAATATTTTGCACACCAAAACAAAACAACACGGTAAATAAATAAATAACGGTAAAAGAAAACATTAAAAATTAGTGTTTAAATCGGAGATTATTATTAGCGAGATGATATTGTTGATGATGATATTGTATTGATAGATACTTTTTATTGTCCACAATATTAAAAAAAACGATATGCTAAATGCCATATCCTTAAAGCAAGTGAAACAAATTGCAATCTTATCGCAAAAAGCGATGATTGCAGGATGACTCCAGGCAATCGCAGATATAGGTAAGTGTAATAATAATAAATAAAAAATATATTACAATATTAACATGACTAAGAGTCTCTGTTACCTTGAAATTATTTTATGGATAATTTGTATGAAACGAAAGCAGGGCGTGTCATTAGAGATCACATGCTCTACTTTTCCAGCAGTCAGATAATCCGATTATTAACATTCGCCTAACTGTCATCAGCCATCATACGTGTAACAGGAGAATGTAACTGTATTCTAAACCTGTCCGCCTAATTACCTGCGATCTAGCTAACAACTAGCAGCCAAGACCTAACTGTCTAATCTTAATAAATTATTGGTGTCTGTAAAGGCGTTCTAGTCTATAATGAGCCTGTTTGATTCGGAAATAAAACTTAAATCAATAAATTACTGTTTACGTATAAAACTATTAAAATTTTGTATACAATTTTTCTTTAACAGTTGTCCTGAATACAAAATGTAAGTGTAAATAACAGTATACCAAGGGATATATCAAAGTTTTACACTAACTCTTGGTATTAAGGACGAAAATCAATCGAAAAGCAACAGTAAAGTTAGGAGGAAAATGTGCGCGTGCGTTGATGTCTTGTATTCGCGCTTGTAGTTCGCTAATGCTCCCCCTGCGCCGGCGTCGCTTGCGTGTCGCGCCTGCGCTTCGCAGTCTGTCATTGCGCGTGAATGCGTTACAGATCCAGACAGGGTCCAGGTCCACGCCTAGGGCTGTCAATAACGAGATCGCTCGGGCACTTAGCGCCGGCGAGGGCTAGAACTCGGCCGCTGACCGGTTGTGCGTAACGTTCTCGCGCGATTTCTCACCAGTTCCCACTGATATCGAGTGGCGGCAGACAATAAATCCGGTTCGCTGCAGCGACTGCAATTAAACTAGTGTCGCGTCCGCGCCGGGCCCGGGTTCGCTCACCGTGCGAAAGTGAAGCACACCGCGGCGATAAGCGATTACCGCCCGAAACCCGACCACATAAAGCTGCAATTTCAGTACCATTAGATCAAATTAGACGTTGTATTTGTATTTGTTGTTGTCTTCGCTTTATAGGAAACCTTTTAGTAATTTAAACAAAACTGTACGACAAAACTGAAAGTAAACTCTGCAATTTTATATAAAAGCTGGCGAAACGGCCGCGAGCAACCGCAGGAGTGCACGGTCGCGCAGGTAAGTTATTGGTTTCAGATTTATGAGTGTGGCAGAGGCAATGTCCTTACACGGGGCGGTTAGTAAAAACTGGCAGGCTGTTTATTTTGGCGGGTGCCGTGTGCGGTGGTGGGTCGAGGCTCGAGGCCAGGGAGCCGGCGCTGCGCGTCAGTCCGCGCGCAGCCTCCGGCGCAGTCGCCCGCGCCTCCTGTGCCGATGCCGCGCTAGCGGCGCGCCGCTCGCGCCCCATGGTGTACCCCGAGGCCGCGGCCCGCTGGGGCGCGCCAGACGCCGCCCTCGCCCCGCTCTATGATGACGTCTACAGAGGTCTGCCACCTTGCCACCAACATTGCGAATCTCCGCTTCTTTGTCTCGGTGTTGCCCGCCCGTCGCTCCCTTATTTATACTCCGGCCGCTGCATCCGACCCCCTTCTGTGACCTCGCTCGCTTCACTTTGCATATCCCACACGTGTTTAATTGTCTAATTGTTGATCTTCTTTCACGTCCCGCTCCATTGATACCGATACACTCGTCTGCTAGTGTTAATTGTACGACCATTAATTCTTTGTATGTATACTACACATTTACATACATGTCTATAAGTGTTATTAGTTATTAACGACCCGGTCGGACCTCTCAGAGCTTCGAGATGTTCAAGAATGCCGTTCTATAAGTTAAAGTGCCGACATAAATTTATTTAGCAAAGCATGACAAACCCACCAGTGAAAGGTAGGTCCATTATTAATCTAGACTTCTAGAGAATTCCGTTTTGCGTTATTTTAATGTAGACCTAAAACTTTCTTTTATTAGAATTGAGCGGAAATTAGTGGCAACTACTACGATTTGCAATTCAAATAAGATTTCAATAAGAAAATGCCGGCCTAGTCGGGCCTGAATCTCAGGACTGTGAAACTTGATCTTATTAGAAAAGTTTGTTTTCCTTTCTTTGTTAAGTTTTGTTCATCTGGTTCTGTGTTATGGCGCAGAAATCAGCTGATCCGATCCCATTCTCTATTCACGGTGTCGAGTTTTTTACCCTCGCTTCATGACTTGCATGATTTAACATTAAATCTCTACCTGCTTTTTTTTATAAGCTTTATAATACTCACACGTGTCATTAAATTAGAATGTTATCATTATCGTACCGTGAGTTACGTTCAATATATTTTATAATTTTGCCATTATCGTGTCGTGTTTCGTTTTATATTATTTGTATAAAGTTACGAGAATACCTGCCTCTCGATCCCCGCTGTGTCTGGTAGCTTTATCCCAGTGTCTTTAACGTCGATTACACTTAAATTAATTATAAAATTAAGGTGTGATGACTTATTTTGTTTATTAATTACTTAATTTACGAATACGGCTATTAATCTCCAAATTAAAAAGCGGCGATAGAGTTAATAGTCACTAATTTAGAATATAAAAAAAGTTCTCGTATTCATAATTCTGGTCTATGAAATTTTAATGTTGTTATGAGCAGATTATTTGTGGGAATTGGCACGATTCGCGGTACTAAAGCAGGCACTGTATCTAATCTTCTGACGTATAAAGTTTTTATAATGACGTTACTGTTATCTCCATACAATGGGCGAAGCTCCGGAATTGTCTACATAATGTTACACTCGTCGAATATCTCGAAACGTTATTTCATTGATAATTGGTAACGGCTTAGTCAGTACTTTAAAGGTCGATTAAACTTCGAAAATTGAACTGTCTTTAGGAAATTCAAATCGTGCTTTTATAGTAGGTAAGTACAGGTTTACGAGCACCTATAAAGTTGCCATATGAAGTGTAGGCAATGTTCAGCACTGAGGGAGGTACTCGAGTCGGTTCAGCTTCGACACTCGCTCCCGTACCTAACACAATTCCCTTTGTCATTGCTTTATCTCTCTCTTTCATTTCAATTTCAATGGAAAGAAACAACCATAGCAATAGCATAAGCAATTTAGATAGACGATAAAAGCTCTGAGGTGCACTTTCCAATCGACCCAGCTTTCATTACGTCCTGTGCCATAAAATAGAAATTGCTAGGATTTAACTTGCTCATTTTATATTTGAATTTATGAAGAATATCAGAAGCCTGTGTTTATGCTTTTTAATTATAAGTTGTATTTTTACAACTATCACATTATTTTAATATACTATATTTTACTACCGATACTAAAATTTATACTGACGGTTCGATTAGCACTGAGGTATGAAAGCTTTCTTACGATAGTAAGTGGAATTTAATGAGAGTTTAATGTTGTATGTTTTAATTAACCAAGATTTTGGTCGCGTGTATTGCTGAAGGTACTGAAATTATGAAAATTTCTGAATCTAAATTAAAACCTCTTTAATACAAAACCTGAAGCCCACTATATGTTCCCATTGCTGGAATTCAGGGCGTTTTTTCACACGGAGCGTCAAAGTCATAATACTCTATCAAAGTAACCAAGTGTGGGTTGGCAAATTACTCATGACTTTGACAAACATCTTGTTAGGAACTTGCTGGTTTGCAAACGGTAATTAATAGGTGTAGGTAGGGGTTTCTGTAAAATCAACAAAAATCTAAAATTTGCTTATTTTGATGACGTATTCGTTCTAGCTCACTGTTTTATTGGCGTAATTTATTTCTGTTTAGTTAATATCACAAATATTATGAAATTTAGTCAGTTTTTTTTTTGGAGAAAATTAAATTGTTTCTTTTATTAAATTAAAAATGTAAAAAGGCATAGGGGCTCTCAATAGAAGTAAAAACTTGTAACTTTAAATTTTAGTTGGTACAAAATAGCCTAATATTGCAATACGTCACCTGTACCTATACACCGCCGATATACTACTATTACGCATGTCGCTAATGCGAACTCACAAGGTCTCACCCGTACAAAACGCGTTCATAGCCTGCTGCTCTGCTACCACTCCGACGCTACGCCACTACGTTATCATGTCGGTGACGCGAGCCTGAAAACATTTTCCTCTATCAAAAGTCCTCAACGCGGCTAATGACGTTATCATTAAAAAAGTATACTTTTATGTTTTTATTAGGCATGATGACTCATTATTGATAAAAGGCAACTCAATAACTGACACATGGTTGAAAGAATTACTTTGTTATCTTAAAAACTTCCCGTGACACGATTTTAAAATCATAACTTTGGACTTTCCTAGAAACGCTTCATACAAAAACACTACTAAAGCGTGACGACACTATCTGGTATTTTCTAAGTGTCGCGCGTATAGTTGGAATATTAGCTATATAAAAAAATGCGTTTAGGAAACTGATTACATAACAAAAGTCACTTTAAATTGAATAGGTTTTCCAATGGTAAATGTATTTTCTAATAATTTCGTACTCTTAAAATGGACTTACCCATCCAGCTTTGAATGATTAAAGTATTTAAATACTGCCATTATATCAATTAATTTAATATAATTCCCGGATCAGCCATCATGCCCATTCTATGTACCTATAACTTAGCAGCTACACCTTTTCTGGGTTACCTTATCGAAGCCAGGTGAAGAGCTAACATGGCCACGCTGTAAGTAATAATTAAGTGGTATAACCGTATCCTTGAGTCGGAGTGCCGAAAGGTATGCACATGTGATGATGCACCGTTAGCACGCCGCGACTGTTTGCTGGCATTCAGTGATGCATTGTATGAAACTCCACATTGTTTCCTGTTCTGTGCAGAAATGTGGCCACAAAGCTTACATTGTTACAAGCTTACAAGCTCCGTAAAACATTGGTTTTATACGAGTTTCGACTTGAACATCCTATGTGATATGTAATACAAGCTAAAATAACATAGAGAGACTCGAAAACAAATCATTTTAGTTGCAGCTGAAGATAATTTTCTTCTCTTTCGGATGAAAGAGAAGAAAAGTTAAAGTTGGTGAAATTAGTTAGTGAAGTTAGTGAAAAAAAATTGTGAGACCCTGGGTTACATCTTGAAATGCAGCTTGTCATATACATAAACGTCCCACTATATGTGTCCACTGCAGGAATTCACGTAGATACATATATTAACTATTTACTGTCCGGACTGCACTCATCATTTTTAATGGTGATTTTTGTAGCTGGTCTAGTCGGGAGAACGGTCACTGCCGATCCAAAGCCCCTTGCTACAATTCCATGTGCACCACTGTATTTTCGAAGTCATATGCGTTATGCCACTAACACGACGACAAAAGAAAACAATATAAGGAAACCGACATGTTTATAAAATCTTTCGAGATCATGTGTCATCCATCAAATTCCCACTGGGTTAGCGCGGAGGATTATGGGCTTGGCTATGGGTCTCGTAAGGAAGGCCTTAAGAGAAAAGACCCCGAGTGTTCCCACAACAGTGGGAACATTCAGTGAGCTACTTATGCATGAACAATATCCAAATAACCGTTGCTCATCGACATCTAGTCATTTACATGAAGTGTCGCGTTGATTTGTCATTTAGCTACCAATAATTTATATGGATAATTTTAACAAAAAAGAACCGACTTTCAACGGAAAACTTATAAAGTAAAAAAGTTTTCCTCGATTTCTCTAGGATGTCATCATCAGGTCCTGGTTTCCTTATCATGGTACCACCCTTGGAATATCTTCTTTACAACAAAAAAATAATCATCAAAATCGGTTCATAAACGACGAAGTTATCCGCGAACACACATAAAAAAAAAAACATACATACGGTCGAATTGAGAAACCTCCTTTTTTTGAAGTCGGTTAAAAAATAACGTCTACAGGGTTAGTAAATACGAGTAAATATACGACATATACTTTTACTACCGATCGAAACTTCTGGACAAATTGAGTTAAAATTTAGAATACAGTTAAATTTTAGTCTGTTGATTATTAAAAATGTGTTTCCACATTTTTATCATGGAAAATTAAGGGGAACGGGAAATACGTTGGTAAAATCACAGTGGCAATCTATAAAAGCTGCTGGTAATCTATAAAAGTGCTTCGGTTCTTTTTAACAGACAGCTTACGACCGCAACGTGTGCATGCGGTGGATGGCCAGCTTTTAACTGACATACGTTATGTATTTTTTCATGAAGTTTCATTGTTCTACGAAATATTGATGTCTGTGATGTAAAACGACCTGAGAGAACCAAAAATTTACCATAACCGTAGAAATGAAATGATATGAAAATTTACAAGCGCCGTTTTTGATACAATTTAGGTTCATAGTACTTAAATAAGTATACATGATAATTAGCTAATAATTAATTGTCCACAAAAGTAGATGGTAAGTGTAATAAAATGTTTGAACCTTCATTTACAAAAATTGCTGTGTTCCAGTTTATAAGGGCAATGTTTCTAGTGAAATTACATCGCAAAGAGATAAATTCTATTAATATTATAAATGTAAAGTTTGTGTGTTTGTTGTTCTATGACATCGGAACGGCTGAACGGATCGAGTTGATTAACAAATAGGCTACTTTTTAACCCGGGAAAATAACGGGATAAATATAAAACTCAGATAAATCTTTGCGCTACTAATGATCTTATACTCGTATCTATGGGTGCCGAGATACAGTGTAGCAGGTACTAGACAGTGATGTGACTCTTCGTGTTCAGTTAAATGCGTGGCACTAAGCTGTCATTGGCAGATGTGTTGCTTACTATCAAATGCATGTCTTGCTCGTATCGTCACTCAGTCCAAAAAAAGGCTTTTGAAATACGACGTAATAAAAGGAATCCGTGGCAAATTAGTTAAGTACATTTATTTATATTTGCAAATAGTATGACAGAATAACCAATTTGAAAGCTTTATATCGTTTAATTTAAACACAAAGGCCTGGTAATAAGTAAGATCGCTGTAATTATTGTGAAATATCGCCTCCCTGATTGCGTCGTTGGCGGTGGCTCCGAGCGGTTTCATAAATCGTCCTCACTGTACGGGCCTTGTTCTAAAATTATACATTAATATCACATTCTCGTAAAGTATATCGATATCGCAACTTTCCTTTAAGCGAGTGGGTAGTAATTTCAGGCGGCTTTCGGCTTTCATTCAAGACGTGGCGTTTAGAAACATAAGACCGAAGATCGGGTTGAGAGAAGCGTATAAATTATGACAAGTACAAAATAAAAATTTGTTAAGCCCCCGACTACCTCGGATCTCGAAAATCTAGGGGGGATGCCTATGTTCAGCAGTGGACGTTTTGCGGCTGATGATGATGATGTTGACCTCGGATCTCGGATTATCTGTACAACGACGAGTCAACCCCTTTCATTTGATACCCATATTAAGGAAGTTGTGAAAAAATAAATATATTTCGCCATTTTGTGGAAGCGGCCATCTTGGATTTAAATTTGTCATAGTGCAAAATATTCTACTAGTTAAGCCCTTTCATTTGAGACCCACATTGAAGTAGTAGTGAAAAAAATAATACCATTCGGCATTTTGAGGTGGCGGCCATCTTGTATTTGAAATTTGTTATAGTGCATAGTATTCTACTAGTAAAGTTTTTTCATTTGATACCCATATTGAGGTAGGTTGTATCTGAAATCGATATTAACCAAACATAGCTCTAAGAACATCTGCACAGATACGAGTATTAGCCTTCAAATAAAAAAATACGCATTGAAATCGGCCCATCCGTTTGAGCTTTACGGTGCCACAGACAGACACACACACACAGACAAACAGACAGACAGACAGACATCGATGTCAAACTTATAACACCCCTTTTTTTGGTCGGGGGTTAAAAATGGGAGAGACATAAAACGTGTCCAGTAGTGGACGAATACAGGCTGATGATGATCAGTCATTTCACAAGCATTGATACTTAACCTGAGGAGTTGTTGTGCTAAAATTTAAAGAACAAGATTTTCAAATACAAGATTAGTACCACCCCACGGTTATATCAGTTTTGTTCCCTTGGTATCCCACGATGAAAGTGAATAGCCTGTACGTTTAGCCTAGGTGCTAGGTACTATATCAGATTTCAATTGAAAAGACTCAATGTTCAAAATTTAAATTCAATCCGTTCGGACGTTCTACGAGATAGAGCAACAAACATCCAAACTTTAATTCGTTTATAATATTAGTAGGATTATATTTTTATTTATAAAACAAAGAGTCGGCCAAGATCGCTGCAGCGCGGTAGGGTTCCCAGAACACTGACCGCTTTGCCTGTGTAGAGCTAACTTTAAGCTTAAGTCTAGCAACTCAAGTTTTATTGAAAACATAGGTTTCGGACCCTAGAGGCGTTTCGTATTGTCTTTGCAATGAAATTATGTTGTTGTGATTGGAATATGGTATGCAAGTTCTATTAAAAATAAAAAAAAATTTTCTATAAAAATAGATAACAGAAAAAGTTATCGATTCGAAATTATATGAAAAGTAGGTTACACCGGATATTTGATGTCTCGTCAAATTCACTAGCTTATTTGAAATTTTAACCCTACATATGCTTGATGTGGTCAAACAAACCTTTCTCGAAATTATTGAATAGATGATAAACTAAACTAACGATGATGTAAAAAATTACAATTATTAGCTGATGCCGCAAACATTGTTTTACTATACACATATAAATTACCCAACAAATGAAATGTCAAAGTGACAAGACTAGATTGATTTACAATAATGAACAATGGTAAAATAAATTGAATATAGTTCATAAACGATAATCACGATAAAAATAACTTCTATTACTTGATATGTTTATTTGTTATATTCCTATACATATATAACTTTATAGAGGTATAGGCGTCGAATTAGTTGTAGTGGTTTTTATTGTCAGCATATACTTAATTATTATTTGGTAGGTAAGAGTTGTCGGTAGGTTTAATAGGTAAGAAGGTCGTAACCTTCTTTCTTTTTAACAACTAATTCGACGCATATACCTCTATAAAGTCATGTATGTTTAGGAATATAACAAATAAACATATTTTTATTATTATTTTACTTTAAAGCAAACTTTATTTTATCACTTAATAGCAGTGGCTTGCGGTTGTACCCGCGTATTTCACGTTTCTGTACTTTATCCGCCTATGTGTTATTAATATTCTAAAGTATAATCTAACTGTGTTCTAACTATCAACTCTATTCAATCAGCCGTTCCAACGTGACAAGAGCAACAAACATTGATGCATTCAACTTTTACATTTTAATATTTGTAAAATGATAATATGGATTTAAAACTAAGTATCTCCCTACGAGGGTCAAACTGAAAGTTCTTAGAAAATCAAAAACTGATTACATTAGCCAGTTATTAGTTTTATTATATCTTTTCAAAATATTGTCCATTCACGTCAATACACCGCTGCATGCGATGGAACCACTGGGAAAAGCACTTTGCCCACTCGTCCTTAGGGGTCTCTTCAATGGCATCGCGATACGCAGCCACCGCTTCTTCAGCATTCATAAACCGCTTTCCTTTAAGTTTTTCTTTAATTTTTGAAAATAAATAAAAATCACAAGGCGCGAGGTCGGGGCTATACGGCGGGTGACCCAGTAATTCAACGTTTGATGTCGCCAAATAGTCGATCGTTCGCTTGGCGGTGTGCGATGAGGCGTTGTCGTGGTGAAGGAGGATCCTACTGCGAGGTCGTTTCTCTCGAACTTTTTCCAAGACAAGTGGCAAACAATTGGTAGTGTACCATTCTGCAGAAACTGTTTTTGATCCTCTAACACAATTGTTGCGAAATGACCTGTCCTTCCAAAGAACGAGGCCACCATTTTTTTCCCCGCACTTCGATCACTCTTCACTTTAGTTGGCAACTCCTCGAAAGGAAACACCCACTGAGCAGATTGTGTTTTGGTTTCAGGATCATAACAGTAAATCCAGCTTTCGTCACCTGTTAGTATGTCGAACACAGCATTTGAGTCACCTACGTTAAATCTTTCAATCATTTTACGGCACCAATCCACACGATGGAGTTTTTGAGCCTCAGTCAAATTATGAGGTATCCACCGGGCGCAAAGCTTCCTGACCGCTAAATGTTCGTGTAGGATTTTGTGCACTTGACTCATACCGATGCCTAAGCTTGTCCGAATCTGCTGATAGGTCACTCTTTTGTCAGTCTCTATCATACGCCGCACAACACAGATGTTATCTTCAGTCGTCGCCGTAGAAGGCCGTCCTTCACGTAAATCATCAGTGAGATTAGTGCGACCACGTTTAAACTCATTAAACCAGTTGTAAACAGTCGCACGAGATGGGGCTTCATCGTGAAAGGCCAATCGTAGTCTATCATAACTTTCTTGTTGACTTAAATGACATCGAAAGTCATAAAAAAATCATTGCACGAAAATTTTCTTGTGTTAAATTCATGTTGACGTGACACAGACAATTTTCAATTTGCCGCCAAATCGTAAAACAAATGACAAATGAATGAAGTATACTCGTATACTCAGTAATATTGGCAAAGAGTTCTATTTTCAAATTATAGAATTATTTTTTTATTATATTGTTTATAAGTGGCCAGTTCTAAGAACTTTCAGTTTGACCCTCGTATTACAAATCTAAAATTGGATAACAGCTGATACTTAGGTATATCGTGCTGAATATATAATCAAAATAACGATTTAAGCATACTCATATTGAAGTAGACATCGAGCTAAATTGAATCCACATATAAAATATGCCTAAAAATGGCTATATTTTATTCAATGCGGTCATTAATTTTAATGCGTACGCAATTTAAAATAATCGTCTACATATTTTGCTAATTTTTATTTCATTCAAAACGTTCATAGTGTACGCCCACACATTCAATTAGTAGTCACAAAGCCCACACCTGTGTGTTCGCGATATGAAAAACCCAAGTGACCGTCGACGGGTTAGCCGGCCGTGAATCATTCACTTTAATGATCAATCTACGAATGTGGGGGGAGATTAGAGATTAATGAGCAATCAAAATTTGTGAAAGTGTCATAATTAAACAGTTTTGCTTGAGATTCTGCGTAGGTAGCTGATTGGTGAAACTTGACAGTGCATTTATTTATAATATATGTAGAGTGACGAAACGAGAAATGCAAGTGTCTGGTGGTTTGCAACACACTTGACGGTGTCTACACAGTGTAACGCAATTATTTGATTACTTGAGGTCCATAAAGTTACATTTATAGCCCATATCTCAGGGATCCCGTCCATGTCCAAGACTCAAAAATATTTTACGGTCAAGTAGTTTCTGAGATAAGCGCGTTCAAACAAATAAGTTCTTCAGCTTTGTAATATTAGTATATTTAGACGAAGAGTCCAAATTACTGTATAACACTGCTTTGCACTAGTCACCTTTCTTCTCTTATCGACCGCAATTACTCGAGTCGTTCAAATAAAATTAATTTTTAAAATCTGCAACTGTTGAACGGATATGATACGGATCATCCGTTTTGTATCCGTAGTAGAGTAGTGATAAGCAGGAATATATTATCCTAATAATTTAATTTAGTGACAACCCTAGCTAGAGCTAGGGTTGTCACTAACCTAACCTAACTTTATTAAAATGTTACTTCTCTAGATTTGCTTAATTAATGTTAAGTCGAAGCTTACAAATTTGCTGAGAGAACTGAAAATATTTTTTTTTATTAAAAGTAATTTTACTATGGAGCAGCTAACAAAAAATTAAGACTGGTTTCTTACATACTGTATTCAGCGAATCTATTGAAAAGAAACATACGTTTGTGTTTTTTTAATAGAAAAACGATTGTTTGTTTAGCTTGTAACGTAAACACTAGAACAACAATGGAAAATAAGAGCAAGCAATCTGCGGTCGAATTAATATTGCTTTATGATCGAATTTCCACTACTAGGCGACTACGACTTTATTGAAAAACACCACAGTGTTATGTTTTTCAATAATCTATTTTGTACAAAAAAAGAAAAACCGACTTTAAAATCAAATTCCGACACTTGGCTGAATTTCACAAGAAGCAATCGCTAGTCTAAATATAAATCCAGATAAACGATAGTAAAATTTTAGTTTTTTGTTCATAATTCATAAACCACCACACTGATTTCGGTAAAACTTATATGGGACCATCTCTAAACTATGATTTACTAACAAAAAAATAACCTTTAAAATCGAGTCACAATTATCTATCGTGTAACATACATACAAAAAAACACATCGAATTAAGAACCTCCTTGTTTGAAGTCGGTTATTAAGGTTAAACAAGTACGAGTATGTCATACTCATTATGTATTATAAGTATGACATATAGCTCTTATAGAGATCCATAAATCGATGAGTCAAACGGTAATTCTACATACCTAAATGCTCTTACACAACGTGTTGTGAGCTGTTTTAGCGCTTAATACCTAATTGTTTTTGTACTTTGGTCCCACGTATACAGTAGACGATATATTGTTAAGACCGTATCAGAGACAAACTAGTTATAGACAGGCTAGTTTCTATTGCATGGTTTCTGGTGCTATTATGTAGTCGTATTGCTTATCATGAACCTGACCTGTTAGTCTAGTCATGTATTGGGAAAAAAGTAAGTTGATATTTTAATAAATACTAGAAACCACACTCAGTTACATAACAGGCCGAATACATTAATGTAGACTTTGAAGTTCTAACTCCTTCTGTTATTCAAGGAGCCTATTGCAGATGAGACAAAAGTTTATTCAAAAAAGTTAGGATAAATGTTTCTAATATTTAACATGATCTTGGTGAAATGTTAGTTTCAAGTTCAACTTTTATCTTTGGCTTATGTGAGCATCTTTACCGCAACTCTGCCGAAAACCTTAAGTTTTATCCTTGTCATTCGGTTAGAGGACGTACCTTTTTGACAAATTATGTTTTTCGAACTGTTATTAATATTTAACTGTGTTTCACTGTCATTAATGTAGGCTGTGTTGTTTTTTATTTTCCGTTTACTTTTACGGATGGTCGAACTTAAGCACGCCTTATATGTAACAATATTTTCTTCGGATGAAATCTATGTATTTTTACATAAAATGAAAAAAAACCTTTTTTTTTGATAATGATCATTTTTGAGTATTTAATCGAGATAAAGCTTAAAATAAACACTAAACGCATATAATGATTTCTAAGACATTATTATACCTTTTTTGTTCAATTTGACTAGAACGTAGTAGAAGAAATAACATACCACATGTAGTAGAAGAAACCCGCGATAAAACCACTCGAGAGGCTGCAAATACAGAGATTTAGTAGTTGTCAATATTGAGATGCATTTGTAGGTTCACTCCAAGGTGGGAGCTATTTTTAGCCGCCCCACCGCAGGCGCAGACCTGAGTCATGCGCCCGCGCAGTGCTTTATTGTTGCCATTGTACACAACACGCATACGGAATAAACTTAATCGAGTTGTAATTTTTCTTTTTGACATCTGTATTTTAGAATATCCTAGTTTATCTAGCTGGATACACTACATAGAGCTGAATTTTGTGCATGTTTTGATAACCTTATTGTTTTGTATTGATTAGCTGTATCTGGGTTCTCAGGGTGTGATTTTAATATACAAAAGTTAATTATATTATTTTGAAGTGATAATAATTATTGTATTTTAAATTAACTTACCGACGTATTTTAAGATTTACTCAAGGCTTCCAAGAGTCAAATACCTGTCAAATTATTTAACAAAGTCAAATCTGTATATACCTAATGGAATATTTTGTTTTTGATGTCAAGAGAACTAAAAGATATAACATTAAGCTTCTTTAAACGGTTAAACGGTTTTAATTAAGAGGTTAACGCCTCTAAATTGGAATGAAATGAAATTTATTGAATTCACTATTTTTTATTTTTTATAAAGAGAATAATGAGAGTTGGCCTCAGATGTCTCTAGTGCCTACCAAACATTGGGCCAAATCAGATGGCGCAAGGCTCTACTAACCAAAACTTACTAACTTTACTTAACAAACGTTACTTTAATCAAAGTTTGTGAGTATTACACGCCGATTTCCTCACGATGTTTTCCTTCATTGTTAAAGTCAGCGGTGATAACAACCAATTTGATGAATACTCAGAGGTGCAGGTGGGGTTCGAACCTTCGATCCCACACTTGAAAATCGCATATTCTCGTCATTAGGCCATCACGCGCTGTAACAATATATTTCTAAGTCGAAGCAATTTGCTTAAAGCTTTGTGAACGAAAATTAATATTAATTTCGATTTTATTCAACGTAGAGTCACACGATTTCCTTTCCTCAAACGCCGTACCAAACAACAAAACTCCTCTGTATCAGTATGCAGATCTCCCACAAAAAAGTTATTTATACACCAATGAAATGTACACCAAATACGTTCCAACCAAATCAATTGGCTCGCCGACATGTTAACTGATACGAAAGCTCAATGATAGCCCATAACCTAATGTTAGTAAGACATATTTACGATTTGATACGTCTCTATCACAGATTACCCGCGTTTGCTAGACAATAAACAGCTCTAGTGTGTAGACATAGAGTCGTGATGCAGGTAATGTGAATATGGGCGGTTAGTCCGGTCCCGAAAGGCGATGAGATGAGGTCGATGGCAAATTAACATTTATGAAACATCAATATCGTTAGGATTTAGTATGACATCAGGGTTCTATTGCCAGTTGAGTAGTGTTTTTTTTTTAATTTGCCTCTTTGCAAAATGTATTTTATTGTAGAGGTAGTGCATATCTTAAGAATAGCAAAATAGATTAGAGAGACCCAAGTTTCGGCAGCTTCAAAAACAGATTAAAGTGCTGGCTTATCGATCAAACTTTTTATAGTTACAGCGAATTTTTAGAGAGTGATGGCAAAGTTCCCATAAAAATGTAAATAAATAAATTTGACATAGGTTAGTACAATTGCTATAAAGACATTATACTCGTATAATGCTTGACAGTTTTCTGTACAATAATTATTGTAATACAGTAAAGTAGTAGTTTCAAACTTTGAAAATGGATACAATTTGTATGCTCTTTCTTTTGTTTTTATTTTTATTAATTGACGTGTAAATTGTACATTTATGAATAAAGTACTTTGACTTTGACTTTAGATTTTATTATCTGTGAGCAAAAAAAATATATTATAATATTTAGAAATTATGTTGAGATTATATTTAGAAATTATCTTGATTACGTTTCGATACACTATTACAGGTGCTATTTATTTTTTGAATTCAATATTTTTTCAGAACAGTTACTTTCTGTCTACATTATATCCTCCCAATGTCATTATTAACTCACTTTACACCGTAACTCACGAAGTTCTCTCCCGTACAGATTAATAGTCTAACTTTGTTATCTTAACGTAATTTAGAGACACATAGAGATAAATAAATTAAGGTCGACGGGTTCATAGCTCCGCCGTCTCTTTCGCACGTTCCAACTTTTTTGGAGACTCAAAAGTTATTATATAAAAGTAAGAGATTTGACAACATTTTGAGAATGAAGGGGAATTTCATTGAAACTAAAAGATTGTTGATTTTGAAGATTATTTTAAATTAAGCAATAGTGGGGAATCTCTTGTTGGCTAGCCCTGGGATTGCCTACAATACGTTCACGTGGAAGTCTATCCACATAATAATTCATCACACATACATATCGATGCTCTAATATGTACATTTTGCAATGTCGTAATAAGTTTTTGCTAGTTTCATAATTCTAATTACTCTGTACCCGCCCTGCACCTAGCTGCTTCGCTGTGGACCTGTTTCGCTCAGCGATAGCAGGCTTGCTTTATGAGTGGCCACACAGATTGTATGTATCAGGGATACCATTCCAGTCTACATTGTGGTAAAAGGAAAGTGGAAAAATTGTAACAAGATCGATTGGTTTTGGACTATGATAGGCAGCATGGACTAGATAAATCTCCATAGGTCGATATCAAAGTAAAAAGGATAACACCTCTAACTTATAAAATTTTATTCTTTTTGGCTTATTTTTGTCGAAATTCACTTTTCAAATGTTTGCCTTCTTCACATTTATTTAATTCTTGCCAATTAGATGACAATAAATTATAAATTAACATTATAAATTGAAATCTAAAAAACATCCGTGAAATTACAAATTACGCTTTAGCAGAGTGTTAGCACAGATTACTAAAACAAAACCTTTTGTTTCAGTAAGATTACTGTAAGTGCGTGTTAGTTTGTAAAAATAAAATGTTATACCGGTAATTTTTTAAGTTCCAAAAAATACATTGAGAAATGTCAAATTGTAAGTACTCGTATGTGTACATTATATTAATTTAAAAAGAAAAAAGTTGTATTTAAAACTACGAGTATGTACATACATTATGTACTTATTCAGAGTTAGTCTCAAATCGAATAGATAAAAAAAAGAAAACAAAAAATTATTTGTTTCATAACTAAGGTGCTGTTATATTATTACAAATCTCTGCCTTTTCATATAACTCTTTAGTTGAAAAAAAGGTGTTAAACTTGATAGGTTCTTTGATAACTTCTATAACATTCTGTTTTGAAAAAAAAAATGCACAAAAACCAATTTACTAAAACAGGTAGGTACATAAAGTTATTCGAATCACAAATTGATATTAAATATCCCTATCAATTTTCATAACATAAAATTGTATCATAAATAGTTTTTATCACATCTATTTTGTATCACAGAAATCAAAGTCAAAGCACTCTGAAATGGTCGAGACATTTTCTAGACTGAGTTTATTTGCATAAACGATAAGATTAGTATTATGATACTAAGATAAAATTCTCAATAAAAATAGTCGTGCTTAAGATCTTATCGACGAATTATACAAACGTGATTCTCGAAGATTAGGTGTGATTTAATTTTCATTTCTTTATTAATCAAATAAAATATCAGAAATTTATTGCAGTCTATTATGGGATTATAATAAAATTATTAAGCGAGACTAAATTATGAATTTGGAATTCCTGATTGAATCATCATACTGCAATATAAGAATGCCAACTCCCTTTAATTTAGCTTTATCTTCTATAGTTTTGGTTTCTAACCTCTTTTTATATATAAATGTAATATGGTAGTTTGCCTCAGAAAGGCCTCTGTCCCTGCTGATAAGAGCTAGCGCAGAAGACGCAGGGTCCTACTAATCTAAGCTTGCTAAATATTAACATGCATAGAGTGATTACTGAAACCATTCTATTGTACTTCCCAAACTGTTGAGTTTGGTAAGTACAATATGAGGAGAAGAATAATTATAAGCAACTCATCGGTTTAATATGGCTTATATCGATGAATAAACTAACTTCCTGGTTATTTCGTTTTTTGTTTTGAACAATAAAGTGTTTTTACCCATCCATCTATCTACCTTTTTTTTTCCCTTAGAGCAAACGGCGCTTGCAGCATAGTCTTGTTTATCTAAGTCAATATTTTTCTCCTCAAAAACTTTTATAATTACTCAATTACTACTACAATTCCTTTTCCTTCCTCGCCAGTCTATCACAGTGAAAAGTGAAACTAGGTAAAATACAAATACCGCGCACTGGCCTGACCTCGTTTTTCTAGCGTCCTTCGTAAAGGTTCCTGTTAAAGAAAACAACTCCTCGAAACTCGTTTAAAATATGTTTTCAACAATTTTGCGTGAAATCTTAATGATATTCCTAAATTTTTCTTTGCTCGGAGTTTTATGAAATTTGAAGATCTATTCAATTTGTCATTGGAGGTTATTTTATTTTTAAACATAATAAGTCTATTTTTGTAAAAGAAAAGTTTTAGGTCAGGGTATTTTTATTTGAAGTGAGGTTTTTATCGCTGTACATAAATGTTATAAAGTGTAGCATAAGAAGCCCATTTAATGTTCTTACAGTTGAGAATCGAATGATTCTCTCATAAGTCAAGAGAGTCAAGCCCATTTTCAAACATGGTGGTAGAGTCCCGCTTGGTCACTCGCTCGCTTGGTCGCTCGCTAAAATGGTCGCTCGCTCGCTTGGTTGCTCGCTGGCTTGGTCGCTCGCTGGAATGGTCGCTCGCTCGCTTGGTGTTACGATGAGCAGATGAATACGACTCGTTCAGCTCAGTATCAGTACGTTATTATAATAATGAGGCTTTTTCAGAATGCAAACATACAAAGATATTATGAGTTATAATATGCGATGATAGTTCTTAATTTCACCATAGATGGCGCATATTATTTATTGTGTTCTTAGATAAAGAATACGTAGTATATATAAAACTCTTTGATTGTGTTAGATAATTTCAATAAAACGAAACATTGCACTACTACCACACCACTTTAAGCGAAATTCAGCTAGTGGCCTAGTTTGACTAGCCTAGTCGCTTACTTGGTAGTAAGTCTGCCTGCAAAACCGTAGGCGTGGGTTCGATTTCCGTTCGTGCAAACATTTGTGTGATGAATACAAATATTTGTTGTGACTGGGGGGTTTTAGTATGTATGTACCTAACCAACTAAGTATATAAGTACTAGCAGCGCCCCGCGGTTTTACCCGCGGAGTTCTCGTTTCCGTTACATTCCAGAGATAAAAAGTAGCCCATGTGTTCGTCCAGACTATAATCTAATAATGTTTCAAATTTCAGTCCGATCCGTTACGTTACGACGTGATTGAGCAACAAACATCGAAACAGCCAAATATCCATACATCGACATGTATAATATTAGAAGGCTCCCCTAATACAAACCTTCCTTAGTCTGGGGCTAGATGGTGTTCGGTGAGCGAAGCCTACCAATAGGTATTTATATTTATTTATATTTGAAAAATATGTTTGCTTTCCACCAACATCTCATTCTTGTCTACAATTGTGATGGCATCGATTGCGACCGTTCTCAGCTCACGGTTGAATGCCATTGTAAAATAAAAGTAGAATTATCGCTGGAGCGTACAACACAATCATAAAACGCATAATTATGGGAATTTTAGCGTTATTCGAATGTTAATCGTAAACAGCTAACTTTCCAGATCCTATTACAATAGCGAAACTACCGTGTGAAACTTTTCTCTGCACCGACTAACAAGTTGACTTGGCAAAAACACAGAACTAAAATTATAATTCAAAATTTCCGACTCAGTTCCTATGTTTTGAAAGTGGCGTCATGTCCTAAAAGTGTAGATAAGTTAGTCGGTATAACGATGTTTGTTCCTGGGTACTTTTTATCCGCAGTTCGGAAGTGCGGTTCGTCGATTGACCAAACAAGCTCTTAATTGCTACCATCTGTATCGCTGGTTTTTGTTCCTGCAAGTTATGGGTCGTAGTTTATTCGGATTGGCAAAGACGTTTTTGTGAATTGGAAAACCATTTTATTTTGTTTATCTGTAAATTATTAAATGAGTAATTAATATAATTTGGTAGACTTTTGGTTTGGTAATTTGGTAGACTTAATAAGAACGCCTTTGAGTCAACAGATGAAACCAGGTACGAGTATAGGTATATTTTATAGAAACTTAGTAAATTAATATTGCTAACTTATCGAAACCCCGCTTAAAACGAAGAAAAATGTAAATTGTTCAATTAGACAAAAATATATGAACATAAATATGTAACCAAAACATCATAACAATACGAAAAGGTCTCGTTTAAAACCTATCGATAAGTAATAGAATTTTCTGTTTTGTCTCTTTCAGTACATAAACGCTAATTTCTGTATAATTTACCTTTATTCACTTTTTTTGTGTCGCGTAATCTTTGAACAAATTTGGTACAAGGTTAAGCTCAAAAGGTACTAAAAATGATCCTCTCAACGACCCCAAGAAACATATTACCCATTTCCATTTTCATTAAATGAAGTTCGCGTGAACTGAATATTACTAATTCAGGGCCTCGGAAGGAACCTACGAACATTATGTCGTGCAAATTGTACCGCGCCAAACTTCTTACAATATTAACCACTCGTGGCGCAGTCTACGAGTAACTCGGAGGTATCGATTACTGCCCGCTTTGTTTCATAAACTTTAGGGCTAATAATTAAATTTCTTGTAAACTTTTTCAATTAATTTTACTTTGTATCATAAAGTTGAATGCCATCCTTTTGTTTTTTAGGTAAACAGGCCTTAGAAATTTAGGACTCTTTTCTAAATTTCTTCTTCTTCCCGTTAAAATTTTAGGGTTTTTGTTTACGTGAATTGATGCAGATATAGTTTCGCTTCAAAAATATTTTAAATAAATAGGTTTACGATCGCGGCCTGGAGTAGTTACGTGAATGATCGTGTTTACTCTAGATTTTAAGACGCCTAGGTGTGTTGTATGTTTAGCGTTTACGTGTGTTTAAGGTTGTGTGGCAAAGCGAGAGGTAGTTTCCGCTTTCCGCTTATTAGTATTGTGAAATAAAACTCTTGCTCTTTTTATAAAATACATACACAAAGGACCGCAGGAATTCTCTAATGAAACAGCATGTGTTTCATGTTAGTTTAAGTATTAATACGTCCGTCAAGAAAGGTTTATATAAAAAAAAATACCAAATCACTACGTATTATATTCACCATATTCCAAACAGCTGCTTAAAGCTTACGCTATCCAAAAGGGTGTCAAATTTATGAAGAAGCTTAAAGCATAAATTTGCTTTTCGGCAATTTTCTACGTTTGTGTGGTGGTGTATAGCGATTTCAAAGGACAAAGCCAGTCAGGTTTCATAATACTTACGGCGGTAAATCTTATATAAAATAAAGTTTACTTAGTCCCTAATTATTGAATTTAACAGTTTAGACTGA
This sequence comes from Ectropis grisescens, assembly GCA_017562165.1. Lineage (NCBI taxonomy): Eukaryota > Metazoa > Arthropoda > Insecta > Lepidoptera > Geometridae > Ectropis > Ectropis grisescens. The sequence continues at coordinate 25,608,692 of CM029771.1, forward strand.
TTACTATTTCATACTACCACTAAATCTATACTAATACTAGTATTATAAAGCTGAAGAAGTTTTCTTGTTTGAACGCGCTAATCTCAGGAACTACTGGACTGATTTCATAAATTATTTCACTATTGGATATGTACGTGATCCTTAACGCTATAGGCTATATATATTGTGTACCACGGTCAAAGCCGGGGCAGTTCGCTAGTTAACAATAATTATAGTACTTATTTATAAATATCGTGTTTGTGTTCTTTCCTTATCGAAACCGATATATCGTTTTATTTTGGGTATCAAGTAGGTATGAAAAGAAGTCATGTATTTTCTCATTTTCCTACTTGCACTCAATGAAGGGTGTGAGGTTATACATTTTTTGTAAAGGGGGCAGAGCCTTTATTAACAAAATTAAAATACAATGAGAACTACACTACGCTACATACCTAACTACTTAGGTCTATATTCAAGCCCACTACCAATCGGAAGCGTACTCAGCATGCTGGCTACCACGCTGAATGGCAATGCTTATGCGTTATGCCAAATAAACGCCAGCATTTTGGTCACGCGTCGCTTATACACTATTTCATAATTTTGCACAAACATTTCGAAATAGTTTAATCGTCGATTAATAAGTAGCTTTTAAATGAAATGTTTCGTCACTGTTACATTTTATTTGTAACAGCATTTGCAGAATCAGCTAGTTCCTTTCTACCTTACTCGAAAAACAACGTTACAATCTACCAGTAACAACAGGGATCGACAATCAAACACTTTTGTCTCCAACGGTAAACAAGATACCAGAAAAAAACGGAAAGAAAATTTCTCCCCGTTTTCATTAAGCCATTTTCCTCTTTCATTTATCCGTCTCCATTTCACACCCATTATGATGTTATGACAAGAATGGCCGGCGGGCGCAGTCCGCTCTGCGATGTCTACACGAACAATGTTCGTGGGACAAGGGCTTCTGTAAAAAGTGTCCAAGATGTTCTGAGAGTCATTGTGTGGTAATAACATTTCAAGCCCTTTACGTACTGCGGACGATGTGTTACGTTTTTTAAGGTTTCAACAGATATCAAGGTAATACATTGTAATGCCGCTTCTGGTTTCTTGTTTTCTTTTTTCGTGGAAGTGAACAATTTTTGTTACAAAAATAATATTGGCAATCAAAAAGACTACTGATAGACTGACATTTTTTTAAATATTATTTTTTTACGCCGAAATACATACAAATTTTAAAATTTTAAACCAATTGTGTTACATTTTATTAAATTTTGCATTATTTTAGTATTCAAAATAATGTTGAAAAAAAAATACAGCTCAAATAAGGTCAAAGAGACCACTGACCCCTGCCCGAACGTGCCCAGAACACTCGCTGCGTTCCCCCTCTGTATGGCCAGGGAGATCTGCTGTTATTTTTTTTCTGTGGAGAGTTGTATACTTATTCAAATAATTAATATACATACATACATACAATTATCTAGCTCAAGGGAAGCATGCAGTGGCGATGACGTGAATAAAAACAAAATACCTCACTAGTATTAAATTGAAATGACCACCAATAACTATATTTAGATTTTAACTTATTTCAAAAGCTTTCTGCTATAGATTTTTATATTTTATCTGTTACTGCCGTATTTCAAAAATTTATTTAAGGTTTATGTGAGTTAAAAACTGTAAATTATTTTAAAGTCAAATTGTTAAAGTTGTTCTATGTTTGTAACTTTAAACAAAACGAAGCGTAAATTGTGTTCTAATTGGAATACAGAAAGGTTCTCGAATAAGACTGAATTCGTCATATCAAAGGAAATTGTTCTGGACTATACCTGTTCAGGCGAAGATATAGTCAAATGTACTTCACTAAATCATCGCAATAAAATTGTAAAACAATATTTATGTTACCAAATTATATGAATGGACTAAACATCAATGGGCTTGCTAAACCAACAAAATTGGAATCTTGCGGATAACTTTGAAACTCTCAGATCAAGAGAGGGGAAAATTATAGAGCGCAAATTCTAAAAAACGATTTTCACCCTCACTAGTCCGACAAGATCACATCGGTCCAAGTGGGTGAAGGCCCCTGAACCGGACGCCACACAATGGCAATATCTTATTAACCAGATATGAATGGAAAATTATATTAATTCTCTAATGGAATAATGGAGCGGTTTCGCAGCCTGCGCTTTGTAGGTACAAGCCGTGTTTGAACTTTGTATGGATTTGGGTGGCTGATTGTGTGTTGCGGGCTTTGTAAGATTTCATTTGACACTTGTTTGAATGGAATACGAGTATAATACATTTATTGTGATGTTAGTAACTCTCACGAACATTTGAATAGCAAGTACATATATTAATTTTATTGATGTTGTTATATTAATTAAAGTTGTTAACGAGTTTAGACGTTCAAAAATATTTTAACATTTGCGATGCGAGTTGTTGTATTTGAGTGTAATTGGACTACAAAACTCTAAACGCTACAAAGTTCCGTATTGATTTGTACTCTTCATGTTCCATTAGCTGCGTAACACTGCGTTGTTAATGTTGTGTGTTGTTATGGGCAGTAGTGTTGCTTACCACTGGGCACATGTTCTGCTGGTCTCGTCACTTTTAACTACCTCTATAAAAGTATTGCCAATATTTATTTATTTATTTTTATTATTTATTATTTATTTACTCAACGCTTACGCGAGAACGCGTATCGTTATCGAATAGTCGTAGTACAAGATGTGCTCATTGATTACGGCAAGAATTTAGAATTCTTTTAGGTATATTATACGTAGACACATATGTGCGTAAGTATATTTAGTAATCATAATAAAATATCATTTTACAAGTCAAAAATATTACAAAATTTGTACATCATTAAATAAAAAACTAATACATGTGCCGTAGCACTCAATCATAAATTCAATAAAGATTATGTAACACTTATATTTTGAAATCATAAAATTGATTAAAGTCATAAAAAGACTGCTCGACAAGCCATTTTTAAGCTTGATTTTAAATAGGTTTAGGTTCTCTATTGCCGTGACGTCATGGGGCAACTGATTGTAGACAAACGGAGCCATGACGTATACGTCAACTTGGAGGACTTTAACTGAGGTTCAATGTTTAGCTATAGATTTTTTTATTAAATTAAAACACGATTATTGCAACAATAAATAAAAAAATAAAGTGTATCTATTAATTATAATACTAGCGACCCGCCCCGGCTTCGCACGGGTGCAATGCTGATACTAAATATAAAAAATCTCGTAGGGTTCAGCCTGCGTTTGCAACGTGAGCGGAAAAAATGTAATTATTTACGACTTCACATTAGAAACCTCAAAAATAACAGTATTTCTCCACTATTTAATGGATGTTATTATACATTTAAAACTTCCTCTTTAATCACTCTATCTGTTAAACCGAATTAAATTCCGTTGCGACAGAGGACAAATAGGGACAGAGAAAGTGACTTTGTTTAATACATTTTTTTTAAATAAGTAGTGACGAGACGATCAGGATATGTGCTTTATGGTAAGCAACATGCCTGCCACACAAAACAGCACAGTGACACGCAGCTATTGGAACATGAAGAGTCTAAATCATTACCTAGCACTGCACTGCGCTCATCACCCAGAGATCTAAGATGTTGTATCTCTAAGCCCTGTACTTTCTCTGGAAACATTGCCCTTCAAACTGGAACACAGCAATGTTTGGCGGTAGAATAACTGGCAAAGTTGTGGTACTTCCCCAGGTGGACTCTGCTAGGAGTCCTACCACTAAAATGTAGTGATATTCTTATCTACTCGTTACTCCTACTCGTATTATTATTAATCTCATTGGCTAACAACTGACAGTAGTCATTATCCCTATATGTCCACTAGCAGTGCCCCGTAGGTTTACTCCCGGATTTCCAGTTCCTGTTATTTCCCCGGGGTAAAAAGTAGCTTCTGTTTTCCTCCAGAGTATAATATATCTGTGTTGTAAATTTCAGCCCGACCTGTTCATACGTAATGACGTGATTGAGCGACTACCATCCAAATATCCATATATTGCCCTTTATAATATTAGTATGATTATCCCAATTGATCTTAGATGAGATTGATCGAATCTTAGGCGCCATCTCTCTTAACTATTTTGATTCCAGTTTGTGTGTTGTCTGAAGTCGTCTCATTATAAGTCTATTGAAACTTGAAACCACGGTTATCGTTCTCTAATAATATTCAAAATGTCTCTCATTGTTTGAGTTGACAACTGCGTCGAAAAAAATCTTTATCGTATAAACATCTGTTCCAATTCTTTCGACTTTTTCACACAATCTAATATATAAAATTCTCGTGTCACAGTTTTCGTTGCCATACTCCTCCGAAACGGCTTGACCGATTTTGATGAAATTTTTTGTGCTTATCCGGTATCTATGAGAATCGGCCAACATCTATTTTTCATCCCCTTAAATGTTAGGGGTAGTCCACCCCTAAATTTTTATTTTTATTTTTTAGTCAAAATTTTTAATTTCTATTTTTTTATGATACAACATCCAAAAATACATACAATCCTCAATTTTCACCCTTCTACGATCAACCCTTATTTTTTAATAGCCATTTTAGTAATTTAATCGAAAACTGATCAATCGTCATTTAATTAATTATCCCCCCTCGCCAGATCTCTACAGGTGTCAATTCTGACCCAGTAAACAGCACGATAATTTGGGGATCAAAAGTAGCCTATAGCATATATTATATAGTTTGAACACGCTAATCTCGGGAACTACTGGACCGATTTAAAAAAATCGTTCATCGTTCTTTCATATGTTCGTAATCCTTGAACGCTGTAGGTTATATATATACCACGGGCGAAGCCGGGGCGGGCCGCTAGTTTAATATACATTTTACGCGCTTTTTGTCAGAAAACCTGACAAGATCAGCTGCCTCCCCGTCTATCATTATCGAATTTGTACGATTATTCTTGTCTCTTTAAAACATTTCTTTCCCCAAAATTTACGTAAATCATTTTCCTCTGTATTTTCTAACAGGACAGAAGCAATTCATAAAAAATCGATTTGATTTCGGTGTGAGGAAATGAACTCGCGTTTGAGGGTTGGTTAGAGTGTGTAGTTATGTTGTGGGGAGTACAGATGGGGAAGGGAAGTCTATGATATTCCGACGGATATAGAGTTATGACGAACATTTGTGGGACTCGTCAAGAAACCTCGAAAAAAGATTTAGAAGATGTTTTGTGAAAATAAGTTACGAAGTATGTTTTTAGCTTACTCGCAAAATACTGTATATTTCCAAAACATTTCAGGGTTCTGCCGTTTCTAAATGTAGTTGTTGGAAATATAGTAAGACAACGTTAGCATTATACTCGCTCTCGCACACGTATTCACACTTATATAAAGTAATGAATCTGGATGCAGATAATTAGAAAAATAACTTATTTTACTAAGACACCGACACTTCAATTATACTTTTATTTGTTTTTAAACTAGGTAATTACAAAAGTGTGTTGTTGTGTCAAATACCAGAGTTTGGTATTCAGTCATTTTATGTTTTTGCTTCTTTACTTCAGCGGTACATTATACGAGTATGAGCCCAATAAACAGTCAAATCAGTGTCATCTTTTCAAATCATCTCACGACTACTTTGTACTTTCGTTCACTGGCTTTTTCAGCAAATGCTATTGATTCTAAAGTGGGGCCAAAGATTGAGCCTAGGATTGGATTTCCGTTGTCCGTTTTTGACAATAAACTATTATATTTGAATTTCAAAGACAATTTTTAGCTACAATCTGTACTAGCAGCGCCCCGCGATAATAATGCAGTTTCCCGTTACTTTCCTGTGATATGTATGTGCTAATCCAGATTATTAACTTACTGTGTCCCAAATTTTCACCCAATCCTAGGTTGCTAGTTTATAATATTTGTAAAGTAAGGTACACTCCGCGAGGTATAAGCTGAGCTTTGCATTAGTGTGAGTGATCACCAATCAGGAAGGAGCTTGAAATTTTGTCCGCGAGGTATAGGCTGAGCTTTGCATTAGTGTGAGTGATCACCAATCAGACAGGAGCTTGAAATGTTGTCCGCGAGGTATAGGCTGAGCTTTGCATTAGTGTGAGTGATCACCAATCAGGCAGGAGCGCGGCGAGACAGAATGGCCGGTTGTCACACCTACACTATCCATGTACACTCACACAAATGCAAAGCTCAGCTTATGCCTCGCGGAGTGTAAGGATTATTAAAGTAGGGTTTTATGGAACATGTTTAAAGTAATATTTACTTTATTGCAGCGGATGGCGTGCTATCGACGGTGAACGTGGTGGAGGCTCTGCAGGAGTTCTGGCAGGTGAAGGCGGCGCGCGGGGGCGGCGCGGCGGGGGGCGCGCTCGTCATCTACGAGTCCGTGCCCGCCGCGCACGCGCCCTACGTCTGCTACGTCACGCTGCCCGGCGGCGCTTGCTTCGGCAGCTTTCAGGTAAAAATACTAGTCTTACAAAATGTAGAAATTCATATTTTACGTACCTATGCAAATTTTGACAAAGCTAATTAATAAAGCTATTTAAGCTAAGTAAGCTTTTAGGTAAATGGTTTTAAGCAGCTTTGAGGTAGGGTTTTTGCAGCTACTAGGTAAACTACATAATACCATATTTTTTCTTATCTAGCCTACCTACTTACCTTTTCTTGATATAAAGCTATAAGGTAGGCTAGTCACAAAAAAGTTCATCTCTAGCAGGAACGTATTACGCTATAGATTAATAATAGCTTTTAGGTAAACTAGTTTTTGGAAACTTTGACTTTGGGAATTTTCAAGTAAACTACTTGTACGCATTATCAGCTTTTTTTCTAAGCTAGTGATCACCAGTTATAAGGTGAACTCGCCTTAAAAAAATCATGAAAATCTATCTTTGGTAAGAGCACATTACCTTATTCTTTGATAACTTTTAGGTAAACTAGTCTTTGGCAGATATTGTGGTAATTAGTATGTACCAGCTTTCAGGTAATGATTAGCAACGTTTAGGTAAACTTATCTTTGGCAACTTCTAAGTTTTTTAAGTTTATTAACAGAATTTTGACAGCCAATCAACAGCTTTAAAATTTATTTACTAGTTTTTACACTTCTAATATTGAAAGCATTAAATATAATAACGTATAATGATCTTAAATACTTTAATAAAATTTGTTGCTATTACGATACAACATCCGCACGCGGAAAACAGACTTAAATAGGTAAAAATCTATAAAAAATTACTTCAGTCTCATCTTAAAAACAGACGTTATTCACAATCACAGATCCCATTGTACACATTCAAATTTAATGTTCAGGTAAACAGATTTTAGGAAATATTTTCTTAACCGCTTTAGGGTAAGCCTGTTTTAAACAGTATTTAAGTCAAAAACTAATTTACATTTAAGCTAGCTGGCAGCTTACCTTAGAATTTCACAATTCCCTTTTGGTTAAGTACCAGAGTTTTTTTTTAATAAAGTGTGGCGAGACGAGCAGGACATGTGCCTGATAGTAAGCAACATGCCTGCCACATAACAGCACAGTGACACACAGCTATTGGAACATGAAGAGTTCAAATCATTACCTAGCACTGCGTTGCGCTCATCACCCAGAGATCTAAGATGTTATATCCCTAAGCCCTGTAATTTCTCTGCGTAAACTGAATCTAATTAAAATTCCAGAATCAATAGGTCAAAATTGATTCCGCATTACTCTCCAACCGCTTAATCCGTCACGCAACAGAGCAGCTACGAGCTACGTCACGCTACGCAGGGCAGCTACGAGCTACGTCACGAAGGGCGGCTGTTACGGAATGAATTTATATCACACTGCGTCCCTTCGCTCATAAAATTCGGGCACTTGACCGGCTTCCTAGTCACGCTTTGATTAAAAATTCTATTAGCCCCTAACAATTTGTAATACGGGATAAAGTATTTGTTCGATGTTCTTTTTTTTGTGAGAGACCTTGCTCTTTTTTAAAACTTACCATCCTACTCCAATAATTTACTTCAAGTTTATGCGAGCTAAAATCCTGTGAAATAGAGTAAAGTCAAATATTGAAATAGTTTATAACATCGAACGAACTCAAAGAAACAAAATGAACTTAACGGCGAATAGGGTTTCAGATTTTTTTTGGGATATGTTTTCCATTGTATACAATATCAACAAGCACAAAATTAAAAATTTTGATTTCCCCCCTTTGTTTGATTTCCTTGATTCAAGTGAAGCCCTTTCATTTAATACCCATATTGAAGTAGTAGTGATTTTTTTTTATAATTATAATTCGCCATTTTATGGTGGCGGCCATCTTGGATTTGAAATTTGTTACAGTACAGAGTGTTCTACTAGTCAAGTTCTTTCATTCGATACCCATATTGAGGTAGGTTGTGAAGAAATATTTTGTCCGTCATTTTGTGGAGCTCATCTTGAATCTATATTAACCAAACATAGCTAAGAAAATTCGCACGGAAATTAACCTTCAAATAAAAAAACTGCATCAAAATCGGCCCATCTATCACAGACATCCATCACGGACAGATATCGACGTCTAACTTATAACACCCCTTTTCTTGGTCGGGGGTTAAAAATTGTAGTCAATTGCTTTACTGGTGACGATGTTCGATTTTGTTAGAGTATTTGGACCTACGGTCAACGTCAATAAGTTGACATATTGTTTCACACATATTTGGCTCATATCTGTCACTCAAAAACGTTTGATTTTAGAACATGCCTTCTAAATAGAGTAACCTCGATTGAGTAGCAAATTGACACGTAATTCAAGGTAGATAAAACATCGAATTGCATAACATAAATCTTGCTTACCGCTGTGCATTCGCTCTGTAAGCTATAGTCTTCAAGGTCGCGTCACCCGTCTTTTATCGTAAAAATTCCAGTCCCCCAATTTCCAGACACGGGAAGAATCCCATATTACGAAGAATGGACATAAAATTTCCTGCCACCTTAGAATTTTTTTATTGCCTTGAAGGGAATAGTTACCGCCCCTACGGACGCTTTATTTGGCGAAAGTTCTTCAGTTACGTATTATTGGTCTTGGACAATATTCGTAAGTACTACTACGTACTAAAACCGTAACTATAAGACTTTATTTTATATTTATTTACTTTTGACTACTAAACCTACGTAACCCTAACATTTACGTAAGTACCATGTCCTCTCATGATTATTTTATGAGTATTCTAATTTTCCAATAAGTATATTGTGCTCATCACTGACTTTGTTAAATTTTATCATTTCAATAGGTATGATGCAGTAATTAATTAATTACATTATTAGTTCTGTCTGAGAATTCGATTTTAAAACGTTTAAATTACTATTAGGTGAGAATCAATCTGAGGCGTTGATCACAAGCTTTTTAAATGAATATATAGGTAGCTCCCGCGATGTACAGTCAGTCTAGTCCGATTTAAGTTTCGGCCGCGGCGGCCTTTTTCAAGGAAAGTGAACGCGCGCGACCGCTGCTCGTTTGGCACTCGATTTTCTAGACTGACTGTACATCTCGTGAGTTACCCGTATATTCATTTAAAATGTGTAATAACCACATTAGTTTTCATACTAAAATCACAAGCTACATTGTGGTCACATCGAGCGAAACTACTTAGCGTAGCCATATATGTATATTGAGGGATAGCATGAGAACGATTGTAAAAGTTCATCATCATCATCAACAGCCCACTAAATGTTCCCACTGATGGTACTCGGGGCCTTCTCTCGCAAGGAGAGAGTTACGGCCATAATCCACCACGCTGGCCTAGTGCGGGTTGGTGGATGACACATGATTTCAAAAGATTTTAGGTACATGCCGGTTTCCTCACGATGTTTTCCTTCACCGTTGTAAGTTAGCGGCATTACGCACATGACTTCGAAAAGATAGTGGTGCGTGTGGGGTTTGAATCCGGGTTTGTAAAAGTTACGAAACTAATATTGAAAAATGAAATGAAGCCATTTATTTTTTATTGAAACTAAACCTCATATTATTTATAGACTGTTGTTTGAATTACTTGTATTAAGCCCAAAAAAGCATTATTCACCATTATGAACAAATTTTTATTTCCTGAAAGTTATGTTAAAATAGGTAGTTCTATGGAAAAGGATAAGATATGTGGTCATGTTTTTTATCTTTTTCAGGGCAAAAGCTGTTTATTTCGATAGGTAGAACACGACCCAGCTTAGTCCTGTTGTTCTTGTCATCTTTGCATAATCAATTGATTGAAATCAATCTAATGACAAAGAAGATGTCTAAACGTAATCATCATCATCATCAGCAGCAAGACGTCTACTGCTGCACATAGGCTTCCTCCCCCTAGATTTCCACAACAAACGGCCCTGCGCAACCTGCAACCAGCGGTTTCCAACACTGCGTCTTCCGGTTCGTGGTCGTCACTCGAGAACCTTTCTTCCCCATCGGTTGTCAGTTCTGCGAGCGATGTGGCTTGCCCATTGCCACTTCAGCTTGATTACTCTTTGAGCTATGTCAGCAACTTTCGTTCTTTTGCGAGTATCCTCATTACGGATTCTGTCGCGCAAAGAGACTCCGAGCATAGCTTTCTCCGTAGCTCGCTGTGCGACTTTGAGCTTCGTTATGAGGCCCAACACACAATGATAAACACAATGATAGCCAGATATACATACTCGTATGTGTGTAAATCTTTTCTTTATAAAAAAATCTATTCTCCTCGGACTTTTCAGCCGGAGCAGTTTTAATAGTATCCATAAGTATAAATGGCCTCAGCCATTCCTAACGACGGGATAAAAGATACGAAAAACAACCGCTTCTTGTCGTAAAAAGTCGCATTACCCGCTTCAGGTACCGGATTTCCATATACCGGTCATAAACTCTTTTTTTCTTTGTCGTTAACTCTTAAATGTCGTTTATTGGAATGGAAATCGTGGATTCCGATTGTTTTAATCGTAAGGCTTACTAGCAGCGTCCTTGTTTTTTTTAACTTTTATAGTTTTTCATTTGACTACCATCTCGCCTGATGTTAAACAATGATGCGGTCTACGATGGATGCGGTTTTAACTGCGTAGTTCCCGTTTCCGTTATTTTAAAGGGATAAAAGTAGCCTATATGTTCTTCCAGACTATAACCTGCCACACTCTTAATGGTATGTGTAGGTAGTAACTAAAAACTATTGGGATGACGACAGGGTCAAAAATAAACCATTCTACTAATTAACTAACTAATTAAGTTCATAAGGTAGATTATTGAAACATGGGACACGTATTTTTTGTTATGCCAGATTATCAAAAACAAAGATACAGATCATCAAACTTCCGGAGTGGGGGGTTGTGACGTCACTCTATCGTAAAAATTATACCATAACGTGACGTCACTCGAAACTTCTAAGCGCTGTATCTTCGTCATATTTTGTTTGTGAAACAAAAGAAAAAATACGTCTATAACATTTTTTGAAAAGCAATATGACGGCCTAATATGTTTTTTTGTCGTCTCGCCTATTTATTTAAATTCCATCATATCATTCGCTTATTTTCGAGATAAAATTATTTGCCTAAATTTTCCAAACTAGGTATATTTGTGATAGTTTGACATTTGAAGCTTAAGAGTTTAATATGCACGCAGCTGAGACTTGGACATCTTTGGAAATTGAAAAATGATTGAGAATTTCCGTTTCCTCACGATGTTTTGTTTCGCTGCTAAAAGTTGTAATAATGTCTCTATTTGGCAATTTACCTACTCAGAGTCAGAGGTCCAGACGGAATATGAATCCACCTACCCATAACCCCATGATTGTGGTTGGTCCACAACGAACCACGACATTTTCTATTATGTACAGTATATACTCGTATCATGACACAAAGTAACGTATACTTAGAGAGATAAAGTAGGTTGTAACTTATTATAATAATTGCCAGCAAAACAAAATAGCCATTTAAAATTAAAACCATTCGGGCAAAGCACTGAGATTATTTGCAAGACTTTCGTTGAAAGGAAAATAAAGCTTTCGTTCTCACAAAAGCGTTCATAATAAAAAATAACAGGAAATTAGAAGCGAGAATTTTTACTTTATGAACGTGTCTCGGATACAGTACCTACGTGACGAAAATAAGAAATAACTGAGGAACGTTATTTTCCAATTTTATGCGTATTATCCGTCCAATCGCCATCATAAATATGTTGTACCTGTGTTCGCCTGGGGAAGTAACCTTTTTACCCTCACCTTTGTGAGTCATTCATTTGGTACCGTTTACTGTGTTTTGGTTTGAAGGGCAATGTTTTCAGAGAAATTACAGGGAATAAAGATAAATCATCAGGACCCACATATAACCACGACCACTTGCCAAGAGTGCCCGACTGAACTTCCACTGGCTTTTACTAAAGTGGACAATAGAAAAAAAATGACGTTAAATGTTTCATTGCCAGGGACAAGTATTTCAATGTATTCTGTTGCTTGAATGGGGAAATAAAATTATTTTTTTCTGATATTTTTCTTGTCATTTTTTCACTCCATAAGAACTTTCCTTCATTTTTATAACAAAACTATTTCTCAAGTTGGATCCATGCAACCGCAGATTAAATAGCTTGTTGATTGGCGATGAAACGAATCTTGCTTAAATTCACAAGTCGCCAGCGGGGGCACAGGACGAGGTAAAAAAGCGCGATGTGATAAGTCGAATATTCGTGTGACGTGGCACTACTTTGCACTAATGATCGGACCAAACGAGATAGAGTTATGCAAACTTCTAAGGACAGAGCAGGATGTAAAAAAAAGACATCAACGGGTTCCCATTTCGTTTTGTTTTGTTTAATGATTGTTTTAAATTTTTAATTGTTGGTTTTATGTTTTTCTAATTATTGCATTAAATTATTTACTTGTGAAATGATATACCGTCATTTGTAAAGCTGGATCTCCTGCTATTCTTTCCGCACCATTTCACTGACCAGAACCCCACATTTTATATTGTTTACGGTTTTTTGCCAGCACTCTTTTGGTCGAAATCAACAGCCTAATCAACAGCCAACAGTAAAATGTAATTATGCTTATAAATTGCTACGGAAGGGCAGTCGTACAATCAGTCTTTTTATTCCTCATAAAATATCATCAAATCATTTATTTATCATCAACAAACATTGGTAAAATCAAAGAATACATATAAATCGTTCGTACATATCTATAAACTTAGACGAACTTGGCACCCAAACTAGGATTATCCTGTGCGATGGGATACCAAGGCCTTCCTCCGACTATATAAACTTAGACAACCACATGTTAATTTTATTGAATTAGAATAAACTATTTTTTACAAAAAATTAAACCGACTTCAACACCACAAATAGGCACTCAAAAGCGAAAAACAATTTAATATAGGTAATTATTATAACCGCTTCATAAACGACGGTCATAAACGACGAAGTTATCCGCGAACACACATAAAAAAAAAAAACATACATACGGTCGAATTGAGAAACCTCCTTTTTTGAAGTCGGTTAAAAATAAATTGAATTTGGCAAATGAATGAATAAATAATATAATGATTATTATCAATTTTACATGCAAGCCAAACTCGAAATAGGAAAAGTTTTAATATTTACAATACTACTATAATACTGAGAAAACTGTAGAGTTGTAACTAACAAGAACAAAATCAAAAAATTTTTACTAACCCCCGACTACCTAAGATTTGTTATCTGTACAACATTCTACTAGTCAAGCCCTTTCATTTGATACCCATATTAAAGGAGGTGTGAAAAAAGAAATGTAATTCGCCATTTTGTGGTATCGGCCATCTTGGATTTGACATTTGTCATAGTGCAAAGTATTCTACTAATCAAGCCCTTTCGTTTGATACCCATATTGAGGTAGTAGTGAAGAAATATTTTATCCGCCATTTTGTGGAGGCGGCCATTTTGAATCGATATTAACCAAACATAGCTAAGAACACCCGCACGGTAATTAACTTTCAAATAAAAAAAACCGCATCGAAATCGGCCCATCCTTTTGAGCTCTACGGTGCCACAGACAGATACACACACAGACAGACAGATAGACAGACAGACAGACAGACAGATAGATAGACAGACAGACAGACAGACAGACAAACAGACATCGACGTCAAACTTATAACACCCCTTTTTTTGGTCGGGGGTTAAAAACTCGGAAAAATATAAAAATTATATTATTATTATGGATAGAGGTGGTTGGGAAGAGGTTCTTTTGTGTGTGTTTTTTAACCGACTTCAAAAAAGGAGGTTTCTCAATTCGACCGTATGTATGTTCCTTTTTTTTTTTTTTTTATGTGTGTTCGCGGATAACTTCGTCGTTTATGAACCGGTTTTGATGATTATTTTTTTGTTGTAAAGGAGATATTCCAAGGATGGTACCATGATAAGGAAACCAGGATCTGATGATGGTATCCTAGAGAAATCGATGATAACTTTCAAAAATTGTAAAGATGACTAGTGCGTTAGTTAAGTTTTTGCTTGAGCATTTTAAAGCAGTATAGTTTAAAGATGGTCTGGAGTCGATCTGATGAGGGAACGGGAAGACGGTCGAGGGAACTCCTCGACGGTACATAGTAGTTACCTTGTGTTTGGGCTCGATGAATTTGTATTGATGAGAACTTTTTTACATACATGGGTTGTGACTGTCATTAGTGGTCTGATGATGAAGATAAAGGACAGTCAAGGGAATTTCTTAACGGCTTACAGGAACTACCCAGTGTTTGGGTTTAATTCATGTATTGAGATCTCAACACGAAATCGTGTAAATGCATTAGTGAAAACTTGTTTAGCACTAAAAGGGTAAAATAAACTATTTTTACAAAAATTAACCGACTTCAACACCACAAATAGGCACTCAAAAGCGAAAATAATTAATATAGGTAATTATTATAACCGCTACTCACTCATCTATATGAAGTCGGTGCCAGCCAAATCTAACAGGTAGTAGATAGATACTACTTACCTATGTCTACTTACTTACTACCTCGTACATAGTATATCTACTAACTTTTTAACTAGACTGGCACCGACTTCATATGGATGAGTGAGTAGCGGTTATAATAATTACCTATATTAAATTATTTTTCGCTTTTGAGTGCCTATTTGTGGTGTTGAAGTCGGTTTAATTTTTTGTAAAAAATAGTTTATTGGTTGGTATTTTTGAGCCAAGCTGAAAATTTGTAACATCCCTCTTTTTATATACCCCAACACGGAGGTGCAACCTAACTAACAAGTAGGAAAACCTACCCAAAATTTGTTGCCAGGTCTCGGAATTCTATTTTATTATTGCTCCTGTTATTAAATTAGGTATCCTGTTCTTAGTCAGTTTAACGAAGGCTGTTTAATACAGTTATTAGAAGTCAAATGGAATGTAGAAAGTAAATCTCAACAAAAAAGTCACGATTTCAAATTGTCGGTGTGAAATCACAAGGCATAGAGACGGATAATCTTATATGTCTGGGTGATGATCGCAGTGCAGTGCAAGAGTCCATATCATTACGATTTGGACTCTTCGTGTTCCAACAGCAGCGTGTCACTGTGTTGTTATGGGCAGGCGTGTTACTTACAGACGTTGCATCAGACACATGTTCTGCTCGTCTTGTTAATTTATACTATAAAAAACCACCCAAGAATGATAAAATAGATTGTTGCATTCGATGTAGAACGGTCTCATAATTGATAAACTATGTAATCATGTAAATGACTAGTACCTGGGTGACCGAGCTTTGCTCGGTTACTTAGATACATACTGATTTTCTAAAAAAAATTAACTTGAATAAACTATTTTTTACAAAAAATTAAACCGATTTCAACACCACAAATAGACACTCAAAAGCGAAAAATAATTTAATATAGGTAATTATTATAACCTCTACTCACTCATCTATATGAAGTCGGTGCCAGGCTAGTTAAAAAGTTAGCAGATATACTATGTACGAGGTAGTAAGTAAGTAGGGCAGGTAAGTAGTATCTATCTACTACCTGTTAGATTTGGCTGGCACCGACTTCATATAGATGAGTGAGTAGAGGTTATAATAATTACCTATATTAAATTATTTTTCGCTTTTGAGTGTCTATTTGTGGTGTTGAAGTCGGTTTAATTTTTTGTAAAAAATTGTTTATTTTAAATAAAATCAAATTTTTGTGTGGAAGTAAGAGGAATAATTTACCGAAGAAACTTAATAGTCGTGGGTAGTATTCGATGCTTAGCTATTACTGGTATGTGTGTATCCACGTCACTTCGTGTCACGTTTTCGGGACAAACGCCAGTAAATTTCCAGGACGACGTCACGTACGAACACTGCGTACTACCGCTTGAGTGACGTAACATCCCGCACCTTCGACAGATTCTAACTGAAAATATCGGACGAGGAAAACATTTCAAGAGTTCTTACTGGAAGAGAGCAAAATATAACGCCGTATATACATATAATTCTAAGATTAATTTTGTTCCTTAAAAACATATAAACATATATAATAACAAAACTATTCCAATGCAAACTAAACTACACACACACTTAACTAAGAGATAATTGTGAGACGTGCACAAAAGGCACATAAGCAGCGACATCCTTGTTCGAAAAATACTTTTTAATCTTGAACATTGCCGCAAAGTTGTTTGGAATACCTACAGTCGTTAATTACTTCAGAGTTACAAGTTAATAAACAACTTATAAACACTAACTCTGAAATATACTGAACGAAATGAGTCTGAATTCATATAGTAATTACTCGCATTACAGCTCTGTTATAAATAAAAATTATTACAGATAGATAAAAATCATTTAAATTATTTTGGTCACGATTAAATACTAAGTAATATTTTAATATGAACTCAACATTAAAAAAATATATATGGGTGTAATTTGCTATTAAATCAATAAATACTGCTGGAAATCTATTAGGTGCGATAATATTGTTTAACATACAGCGATTCTTTTAATGCTTGTGATTTATTATTCTCACTTTTAAAGCACCAAGACGAAGTTTCATTCAGAACTATTTCTCTGGGGATTGCGTATTGTGTTCTGAAGGGCCGATGTTATCAAAACAGGAGGGTGCGAGGTGCGAGGGCGGGGAGTAGAAACGCGATGTGACATTGTCAGAGGATCGACTCATAATCAAAGGTCTCTCCTCTCCTCTATTCACTTTTGATCATATATTTTTCCCACACAAAAACATATTTTAGTTCTGATGGATTTTTCCTTTTATTCAAACTTTTCTTATAAATCTTGGGCTGCTTGTTTATGGCACTGGCTTTGTTTACTCTGTTCCAACTCATAAAAAGTTTGGTGTTTATTGTGGAAACGACAAAAAAGATAATGGATATTATCGGCCCAGTGATGGTAAATATGAAAATTTTGTAAATCTCATAACTATGCCTTGTCTTGTTTATGATTATGTTAAATTTGCCCTACTACCTAGTTAAATTTGAAAAAAAAAACATTTAAATTGACTTCGAAAAAGAGCAGAGTTTCAATTTCAACGAATATTCTTTATTTATTTTCATCACATACTTAAAGACAACTGAGCCGATTTAAATAATTATTATTTCAAAGAAAATAATTCTTCCCAACCATTAAAATTTTGTTGACATTGGTCAAGCAAATGCTGAAATACCGGCAAAACCTAAAAATTAAATACCTACATCATTTTTTTCGTTAAATACGGAATCTCGCTTCTCATTAGATCAGTGTGTTTTGGTCTTTAGTTAGCCTACCTCGATTGCTTTGTTTTCACAAATTGTATTAAGATGAGTTAAAAATGTGAGTTTAATTTAAAAACTGAAGTCAGTTGTATGGTTGAGGTTAAAGGTCAGAGAAGAAATATTTTGCATCTAATACTTAGTACGTTCACGTGGTTTACATCCTACTAATATGTACAAAAGTTTGACTGTTTTGATGATTGTTGCTCAATCACGTTCTTTGAACTATCGAATCGAATCAGGAATAAATTTGGAACTTAGATAAATTTTAGTCTGGCTCACATCCTTAGACCTCTATCAATGTATGGATAACTCAGAACTGCTTAAAGTAAGTAAGGTTTGTATTGTGATGTAGTCTTCATTGTTATTTAGTTTTGTTAATTAAGGCCACCCATTAAAACAGAGGAGTGTGTACTATGTAACCAAATAAGTGACATAATAGTAATTAGATTTGTTCATACAAATTTCGAACAATAGGTACATAAATTCAGAACCACCAATTACACGAAATGTAATTACCACGAAATATGAGTATGATGAAATATTTGAGAATGTTAATAATAAACATTCTGATACAAGACAAATATAACACAAACATTTATCCCGGGTGGAAAGATTCCCACTCACAGAATGATAATTCATGCGCTATTTAATTTAAATAAATTACTCACATAAATTTCCCCGTTCTGTTACAGCAGACGAAGCAGTAATTGTCCCTCCCCCGTAACCGTGGGTATTTCCATCATAATAGGAAGGTGCTCATGTTTCGGCCTATTTCGGTATTTCACGCACGTGCCCCCCTGATACGTATTAGTTTCACTCTATTCAACATGGCTAATATACTTTGTGATGGGATCGGAGGTGTAACAAGATGTGTATAGATATAGACCGAGATATGGGCATTGGGGTACGGTTACCAAGCGTGAAAATTTAACGGGCAGCTGTAAATCTAAATTTGATTAGATTTCGCTTGTTATACTTGTCTTGAAGAATGTTGGCTGTTGGAAACGTGAGATCGAGGATAGAGATGAGTGGCGTATTATGGGAGAGCAGTAGGCGAATACAGGCTGATGATGATACTTGGCTTGTCTTAAAACGTAGTAATATGACTCTCTGCAGGTTCCGCCTAGGGAAGTACCAGACTTTTGCCAATTGCTGTACCGCCAAGCAGTCATTTGCTCACTCTGAGTGACAAGTGTCGTAGTGCAGTGTTAGTAGTAGTTTTGACTCTTCTTGTTCCAATGTCTGCTCGACACTGTGCTGTTTTGAGCTGCTGCTTTGCTTATTTCATTAGGTAGGTACTGTAATTAGAAAAAATACGTCATGTCGCAGGTTGTAGTTACTAGGCTTTAAAAAATTGGTTGTCTGTAAAGTGTGTTGACTTACGGACGATAGTTTAACGTGACAACGTCATAACAAAGCATTGATAGATGCGACGCGAGCGTACAATGGGCGTAACGGGACATAACGGGACACTTTTTCGTGCATGTAGTCGGCGTTCATCGATTTATTAGACGTTGTAACGTCAAAAAAGTGTGTAATAGTTACGTTAATTTTCAAGCAGACCACGGCCTAAAAAGTAATATACTGTCACGGTTATCTTCAGATGGAACAGATGTATTTTACCATATCACGGTGGGCACCAAAACAAAATTCATACTCCGCACTATGAGTACAACACACTAGTACCTATAATACACTTCGTTCTTCCTATAGTTCTACGTAACCCTGTAGTATAACGTAACCCTGTATAGGTACCTAATCAGTCTTCGTTAGAGTACGCCTATGTCCCAACTTTCCCAATAAACTTTTCTTTTTGTTCGAAAGAAAAACAGGCTCCCATCTCGCTTCATGAATTGAAATGAGTGAATGGATAAAATAATTCAGGCCACGAGTTAATGCTATGAAAATGTAAATTAACTAAATCACATTTGTTTTTCATTTCCTTGTACGAATTAGGATTGCGGGTGAGAATGGGTCATGCATATAAATTACCTGAGGAGAAATTAATATTACGAATTGCTCAAAATGTTTCATCATCTTTAATTAATATACGGGCTACACGTGTTATCGGTTCAGCATGACTTTGATTAAAAGTTTCACCAACATAGCTACGGTCCATCGTTGACTACATTGCATCAGGCAGCATTAATTGTGTAATTGATTGTAAAAAGTGCTCATTCGACAGAATTTTCCAGGGCCGGATCCTTCCGCGAACTTTTCTCGTTTCGCTCTCCTGAATGTGGTTAAAGGTTAAGTCAGGCTAAATCGACCATATCACACTAGACTGTGATCTGTGATGTCAAACGTGAGAAGGTAGAACTAGCAGTTTATTTGGATTTTTCATATTCAAATAAGTTGCGAGAATTTGCGTTGTAATGAACCACTGCGCTAGGTTTCCACTGGTTTTAATCGAACGATGTTGAATTGTAACCATTTTTTGCTGTTGTAGAACTGTCCAACGAAGGCGGAGGCCCGTCGCAGCGCCGCGAAGATAGCGCTGATGAACAGCGTGTTCAATGAGCACGAGTCGCGCCGCATCTCCGACCACTTCATTGAGAAGGCGGTGGCGGAGGCGCGCGCCTCCTTCGCCGGCGACGGGGCACAGCAGGACCCCAGCGCCGGGATTGCTGCCTTCAGGTACGGACGTTTGGAAAAGTTACGGCTGGTCCAGTAAGCTACGGCTGGTCCAGTAAGTTACGGCTGGTCCAGTAAGCTACGGCTGGTCTAGTAAGGTACAGCTGGTCTAGTAAGGTACGGCTGGTGTAGTAAGTTACGGCTGGTCTAGTAAGTTATGGCTGGTCTAGTAAGTTACGGCTGATCTAGTAAGTTACGGCTGGTCTAGTAAGTTACGGCTGGTACAGTCAGGAGAACGGTGACTGCCGATCCGGAGTCCCGGGATCAAATCGCTAACCACTATCTTTTCGAAGTTATGTGCGTAATGCCGCTGACTTAAAAACGGTGAAGGAAAACATCGTGAGATAACTGACATGTACCTAGATCCTTTCGAGGTCATGTGTCATCCATCAATCCGCACTTGGCCAGCGTGATGGATTATGGTCTTGAGTAGCTCCTTGCGAAAGGAGGTAGGAAGGAAGAAGAAGGTCCCGTGTCCCAGCCCTGGGCTGCTTATACTTACTCGTACTGGGAGGTACATTAAAAACCCTACTACTAACATTAACATTTCGCTCGATGTTGGCTACGATGTTGCGTGCTCACCTAGAAGAAACCAATTCACTCTCGATTTGAAAACACCAAGATTGTGACCATCGCATCGACAGGCAATACATTCCACAGCCTAAAACATTTAGTCCAAGATCCCAGAGCCGCCAGAAGTCACGTATTTTCTGATGAACGAAATGTGAACGATTGAGTAGAGTTAGTACGTACTAAGAACACATGCTTACCTGCTAACTTGCTTAGACGGCCAATTTTGAGATATGGGGTCCAGAATTCTTATCATAAACGTCGAGTCAAACCTCTTCGTTCAAGTCTTTGGAACGTCAACCATAAAACTATGTCGCTTTTTCGAGCTACAAACGATCAATCCAAAAGAAAAAAGGGGGAAGGTGGTTAGATTATGCAAACTCTCCGAAGTGGAAAGGAAAGTGCGGGAATGTTATAAACGTACAGAAAATGGCAGCGCTTCGCCTTTCGCACAACAAACGGCTGTGTCCATGATACAGACACAGTTTGTCTGACATACCCACTTTTTAGCACTGTAATTTCATTTTATTTCACAGGTTTATGCTGGAAGCGAATAAGGGGCGCACCATGCTGGAGTTCCAGGAACTGATGACGGTGTTCCAGCTACTGCACTGGAACGGCTCGTTGCGAGCCATGCGCGAGCGCCAGTGCTCGCGCCAGGAGGTCGTCGCGCACTACTCGGCGCGCGCACTCGACGACGCCATGCGCGAGCAGATGGCGCGTGAGTGGGCCGCCAGGGAACGCGACGCGCCCGCTGGACCTAGTAAGAAAAAATTATTATTGTCTACTCCAACAAATATACTCTAAACGTTCATATTAAAATACATCACTGTCTCAGAGCTTGAAGAAAAAAAATCGTATGTAATGCAACACAAATTAAGTCGTTCACTCTTTTAAATGATATGAGTCCATAGAAGCTTATTGCAATAAAATGAGTTGAAAGTTATCAGGAATACTAAGTACCTTTTCTTTGAATAAAGGCTAAGACTCATTGTTTTTTGTTTCACGCAGGTCTGATCCAAGCGGAGCTAGCACGAGCAGAGCGCGAGTTGCGCGCCGCCCGGCTCGCCGCGCGTGAGCTACGCTTTCCCAAGGAGAAGCGGGATATACTTCAACTAGCCGCTCGACTCGCGCCGCCACAACAACAGTGACTTTAAAGATATATGGCTATTTAAACCTTCAGCATCTGACCAGGCTTCTTTCGACCCACAATCCAGTTAATCAAATCAACGGCTGTGTAAAAATATTTGATAGGATAGCGCGGAAATAATTGTTATTATCGTGATAGTCAATTTTTCGATATTACAACATGGTTGTTGTTTCTTAAAGTTAGGTTAAAATTACTTAGTTGTTGATAATATGATCGAGTGTGAAGTGAGTAGGTGCTGTTCGGATGCTGAGGCGATAAATGGACGACGACCTAAGCTCCGTAATTCTGAGCCAGTAGATATTATTGCTATCCTTGTTCTGCTTGTGGAGATAGATGTAGTAGTGATAAAGATGGGAATAATGTTGGTCGGTTTAGAGGGAGTCCGCTGGCGCGAGGGAAGAATCCGCGCGACAAATTGCCGGTCGCGCATGTCGCCGCAGCAACAGTGATCTCACCGCCATGCGCACGCGTTTTGTTATTTAAATATAGTTATATAGTCTAAGGATTTTGTGTTTTATTTCTTCAACCCTGACGCAATCAGTTCCTCTATGTTTTTATTTCAACAGTGTCTTTATAATATAGAGTGATAGTGCGAGCAAATCATGCACCTTTTCATAGATAACACGCCTGCCCATAAAAATCCTTTTTATCATTATCACTGCTCTGCGTTCGTCACCCGGAAAAAATAAGATCATTTATTTTTTTACTGTATATTTTTTCTGGAAATTTTGCCCTTCAAACCAGAACAGTTTTAACATTACGGCTCGTCCTAAAATTCAAGTTTAACCACACTAACTACACACTTACTAAGCAATACTTAGTAATGATGCAGCGTAATCGGCAAACGTTAGTCAAATTTATCAAAACAAACAATATTACAAGCAAATTAATCTTGAAATACAAAAAAAATTGTTACTCTCACAATACTTTCTAGCCCCATAATAAGCAAAGCTTGTACTAAATGCTTATTAATTATTTAGACCACAAAGCACCTCTCCAAAGCGAAAAGGGTCGCGATCTAAGTATAATTATGTACAAATTTAAATCCGTGGTCAACCCTGAAATCTCGTACAAAATAAGCTCATTCAATATATTAGAAATTTTCGTTTGGTCGAAACCCGGTAGTCGAAACCATCTATGAAACAATTGTTCTTCATGACGATCAATGAGTACTGAATCGCGTAAGTAAAATAGTACTGGGATCAATACGACCTCCGTATTGATCCACCAATAGTTCATTAAAAAAAACATTCTTCATCTAGTAAAATTTTTCGCAGGTAATGAGGCGTTTTCCAGACGTAAAAATACTTGTCAAAGATAGTTCTAAATATTGCCAACTGTGGCACCACTATTGGTTTTTGTGAAATTTCTCTTACAAAATAAAACAGATGTGCCACCTACGGTGAAATTGGGAACTGTATTTGACAGGTCTTTTTACGTCTTGAAAACGCCTCATTCTTTTCACAGTCTACCTGAGAAAGTAAACTTTGCCACCAAAGAGTTTACACACTACTGTAACAGTACACAGTAATACACTACTGTCAGCAACATTAGTAATTTATTTAAGTTGGTATTGAAAGAATAGTAAGAATACTGAAATGCACTCTATGGCAACCCTAAAATTCCGGGTATATTTGATTTGTTTGTAGTCTGTGGGCTGTGATCTGTGATAGTTTTGGCGGAAAACTAGTAAGCTCTCGTTTTGCTCATCAGAACATGTTTATAAAAAATCATATACAGCAGCAAGTCTAAGCGAAAGGTTTAAATTAAAAGCACTCGTAACCGGTAATAAGTAAATATCTAAGCAAAAAGTGATAAATGTACATCTGTTACTGAATTTAAGGTATTGTAAAGCGTTTTTGTTAATTAATGCAATATGTATACAAAATGTACTACTTGATCTTCACGAAGCAGCTGTGAATAAGTTAAGCTATGAAGGACAGATTCCGAAATATAATGCTGTAGACTGATCATAGCTGTTTTATTTATGGACTAATGGTGTTCTTGATTTAGAATAAATTATGCTCCTAATACTACGTATAGAGTTAGCACAAACTTTACACCAAAAGCACGGGTAGCATCTCTCTTGCTTTGTCGCTCTTGTGAAAGTGTCATACTTTTGTCGCGGCACATCACTCTGTTGCCATAGAAAGTATGCACGTCATCTGCTTACGATTGACACAAAGGAACCGTTCGGAAAATCTAACTCTATATGTAGTATATGTAAACTCTTTGGTTGCTAGTTATTTTACCGTCAAATAGTAATGTGCAAAAATTACTTTGTTGCAGTTTGAACGACATTACAAGTCAAAGAGATAAATCTTGAGCAGTAATTTAGACTCTGTGTGTTCAAATAGATACCTGCCACTGCGGTGTTATGGGCACCATCAGTATCATGTATTGCTCGTTCCTTCACTCTATCTAAGAAACAAAATACAGAGGTAACAAAAGTTAAGACATAACCTATACAACTGAAAGTAAAAAATTATAGAACTGAAAACATTATAGGAATGAAAACATTATAGAACATTATAGGAACCTTCTTATTAGGAATAGAGTAAAAACCGAATCGGTTCTCGAATGCTTTCAGATTATTTTCTTAAGAAAATTGTTTTCTAAATGATTAAATTAGACATTTTTGACTTTATTCAAAATAAAAACATTCTAAATTTAGTTGTATAATATAATGTTAGCTGTAACTTCATTTTCAATGGTGAGTGCAAACGTATCTTCTATGTTGGCATGCATTACCATCGACCACACCGCCGCGCCGCTTACCATACGAGTTGGTGGTTGAAGACCCTATTTATGGGAGTTAAAAAAAAGTGTTTTCTGTAAAGTCGGTTGGTTTACGGACGATAACTTAACGTGACAACGTCATAACAAAATATTGATAGATGTGGCGCAAGCGTACAATGAGCGTAACGGGACATAATGGGAAACTTTTACGTGCATGCAGCCGACGTTCATCGATTTATTAGACGTTGTCACGTCAAAAAAAAACTATAACAATAATTAATTATAATTTTCTGCTCATTCTTACTCTGCAGACAATGTTAATGTAGGTACATCATCATCATCATCAACCGCAAGACGTCCACTGCTGAACATAGGCCTCCCCCCCCTAGATTTCCACAACGAACGGTCTTGCGCAACCTGCAACCAGCGGTTTCCAGCGACCTTTGTGAGGTCATCTGTCAATCTAGTGGGAGGCCGTCCAACACTGCGTCTTCCGGTTCGTGGTCGCCACTCGAGAACCTTTCTTCCCCATCGGTAGGTACATAGTAAAGACAAATTATCATTGGCCACAAGTGTACGTCTGTGTGTCAGACTGAAAAATAACAGGTGCGTCGTTAAATTATCAATGAATTCAAAATTATCATTAATTTTCGTAATGAAATAGTTAATAACAATAATGGCTGTGCAATCATCATAGGGCTTATCTGAGCTAAAAATACCCTACATATTAATATGTATTCTTAATTAGTGGATATACGGCATTATGGTGGAACGAGTCTGCGATATTTCGGTACAGTTTCATTCGCCACATTAACACTTCTGTTAGTGAGTTTGCCCGTGAATATGGTGCATGAAGCAGCACCGAAATATTGAGGACTCTCTCCACTATGGTAATTAAGGAATCTTACTTAATAATACGATTGAACAACCGTAATGACTAATAACAATACTAGTTTTCTAATATTAATAAACGGTGTTTTTTTCTAAGGTATCTTTGGTATTTGGCCTCATATGGCCTCCATTGCCTATCTAGCTATCTCCCCTAAACTTTATTGGCGCAGAATCGAACTGTTAGCTTATTGCCGCTTTTCCTATAAAAAATCGCGAAAAAAATAGCAAAAGCAGTGTAAAAAAATAATGAAATCATCAAAATAATTAGATCCTGAACGGGATTTGACCCTATGACTTCACGGAAGTGAATAGATTGCTCTATTTAACCACTAACACAACATGGCTCCCCAAGATTCAAAAGCTCAATGATGTCCAACCGTAAATTCCCTTTACAATTAACCTAAACTAGCTGGACAATTGCTACTTATCCTACAATAATAATGGACAGAATATATTGTAATTGAATACAGTACCCAAGGCGTGTATCAAAGTGGCAGCCGACAGGTGTCACCGGCGTGGAGTGGCTTCTAATAAGCCAGTAATCCAAGCACAAGACTGCAAAATATTCAGACGTGGACTTAACATTTAAACAAGCAGGATTCTGAATTAAACTAAAAGTAGAATCATTTACTGCTGGGTACATGCAGTTCTCACTTTGCCGTTGACCTCGGTCTCATAGCAATCGAGTCCGGGATTGACTTAGTAACAATATCCTCGATCTACACGTCTTTATGGTGGATGACCACTGAGACACACTAGCCACCGTCATAAAATAATAGTAGATTATTCACCAAGGGAGTAAAGCACTGTCTTGTGTCATGGGCGTCATATTGGATCCTGAGCGTAGCGAGGGACTCGAGTCAACTCCCGAGCCAAGCGAGGGAGGTGTAGTGTCCCGAGTGAAGCGAGGGATCCAAGCCGCCTAAGACACAAGACAGTTTTTTACTTCAGAGGTGAATACTCTACTTTTCATATCTTCTGTGAGGCAATTAAAAGAAAGGGCTATGTAAAATAAGCTTTTAGGTATTTATCTTTCTAATTTTGAAAATTCGAAATTTTGAGATATGAAAATAATATTAGATAGATACAACAATTGAAGAGTGTCCCCGCTAATTGAGACTTCTCCACCCCTCATGCTGTGGTAATATAAGAACTTCAGAAGTACTAAATATAGGGTAGAATAAAGAGTTGTAGTGCCATTCACGACTGTCCTTGTAAAATGAAACCCAAGTCTATCTTCACGACAATGTTCTTTCTTTGCAATTAATTGAAGATTGCGACATTGTGCGTAAAATGAAATGTAAGATATAGCAATCATAATAAAAGGAAGAACAAAGTTTCTTAGCTAAGTGCAACTATATGATAAGATATTCAAATACACTTTTAAAGAGCTTATTTGGATTTGGATATCGATATTTTTGGGGAGGTTAGATTATATTCCGAGAGATGGCAGCAAATTTTGTAAAATGTAAAGAATTCTGCCACTACAAAAACCTCTACAAAGAGTAATAATGGTTATGTTATATTATAAATGAGCACAGTAGACGCGCCGTGTGTCAGAGTGGAGCCCGGCAGGTGTCACCACAGCGATCCGCCGCGCTAATGAGTCAGTAACGTTTGAACCCGATATGTACCAGAGCAAGCATACAGGATGTCGTACTGTTGGCGAAATAACTAGCTAAATACCTATTTATACAAATACCAAAATTTTCATTTCTAGTCCATTGGGGACAGACATAAAACTAGCATGAAGAAGAAAAAATCTGGGGAGCTATTTTTTTTTTCTTAAACTTGGGGGTATGGTAGGAAGTATAAATCTCGATTTTCTAACTAATCCCGGTAAAGGATTCGCCATCATCTTGTTTTAAAGTTAAACTTTTTCGTGTTTCTGAAATAACTCGTTAATTTTCAACTTTAGAGCAAAAATGGAAAATCTTTTCCATTTTTGAAAAAAAAATCCAAAATTGTTGGAAATTCAATTTCTCACAAGTTTGGTCAGCATCATTTTTACGCTAGGATCAATATTTGCAGAGTTATGGGTACTATCAAGTTTATCAAAAAAATCGTAATGGGTGGAATTTTACCAACCGTTCTCCCCGACGTTTAAAAAAGAATAATCGCTCCCCGGATTTTTTTCTATTTAAATGTCTACCCCGACTGGACTATGGTGTTTGTAGGTAAGATAAGATGATATAAAACATTTTAACAGTTGATTCACACAAACTGTCCTCAACGAGAGGCGTGCAATATGTCTGGGAATAGGTACTATTTTTGTTTAAACTTAATAAAAAAAAAAAGACAAATTAATACAGAAGTATATATTATAAATACTAACCGTAGAGTAGTTTCTGAACGTAGTTATAGAAACAAGTCATTAGCACTGGTTTGGACGGTGAAGGAGAACTTCTTAAGAAACCCGCAAGATCGCAGCCAAAGATTTTTGATGACACGTTTCATCCGCCAATCCGCACTTGACCAGCATAGTCAATAATGGTCTTAGATCTCTTTTTGTGAGAGAAAGCCCTGAGTCCCTGAGTGGTTACATAAAGTGTCCTGCTTATGTTAAACAGGGTACCTATATTAAGATTGCACAGCAGGAAAGGCAGGAAAGCCATGCTAATCAAAACATAATATCTATTGGTCCTCTCAATTTTCCTTTATATAAAACTTTGTGAATGGTATACTGGATTTCATAACTCGGGACCTCTCCTAGTATGGATTTCAGTGCTCATGATGCCACCCAAACAAATGCATTTTCTATAACAACTACTACAACAAACTACTTGCATCTTTTATTTTTTACCGAAATAAAGTTTTGCGGTTCACATTTTCAGCAATCAATTGATTCTGATTTACATTTTAATACTAGGATAATAGTTCATAACAAGGCATCCTGTATAAATATCGGTTGCATGCGGGTGCATTTACCTTCCAGTGTTGACGGTCGGTGTAGAAAACCTCTGTACGGCATCCACAGGGTGTGGTGCAGAGTAATTATAATATTTTCAACGCAGCTGGTGTCGGGTGGAAAGTTCACTTGAGAATCGGTCTCACTAGCGTATTATGTGAAAGGACTAGGTCCAACAATACACCAGTATAGGATTATAATGAAAACTACTATGATGCAATAGTTTAAAAACTAACATGAAATAAAAGTAATAATTTGTAATTTTTTAAGCATGAAACTGTACGGATATATAGGAAACTCACTCGATCATACTCCAAACTACCATAAATATCCCCCAATTAAGCATTTTCACAAAAGTGTATACTCTTACTTTGATTACCTCGGAACATTCCATTTTATAACCAGATTTTATACCAAATTTGTTTTAGTTTTAGTGAGTAGCATTAGCTTAGAAACAAACATACTTATAGGCAGATTGTAGAAACATTTGTTTGGAGACAAATATGTTCCTACACACACACTGAAATTATGGGAACGGGAACTACGTCGGTAAAATTATAAACAAAACCATCCAAAAGTAGTAAAAGATCAATTTTCAATCATTTAACGTTATCTGCAGATCTATATTTTAAAATTCAACTAAACTTTCAGGCGTAAAAAATGGCATATAAGTATATTTTTTTTGTAATCATCGTTATGATTTAACTAGAATAAGCGATGTATCCCACTCTATCTGAGCAAGCGGCGGCATATTTTATGTGATCAGCTGCGTTTCCGGAAAGCTGCGCGCGCGCATCGCCGGCAAATATTGACACGACCGCCCTGCGCCTGCGCCGAGGTCCGCACGGGGCCGAAGCACTTGTTAAAACTGTGTTTTGATCCCGATTATTGTTTGTAAGTATGTATTGTAAAGTACCTATTGAAAGCAAGGTTGTGTTTCTGGAGAAAGAATGATGAATGGTAGGACAATTCTTGGAAATTATTTGGATTCTTCGTGTTGCTCTCAACAACTATATCTCTTCATTACGTGATGTTGTGCTTTTTTAAGTTCTATTGATTACTATCTGATACTGATCATCAATCGCTGGTCTTATTTCTCTAACTTACAAACATTATGCATAAACATTCCACTAAATGTTTCCACTGCTGAGACTCCAAGCTTTCTCTCGCAAGGAGATAATCAAGGCCATAATCCACCACGCTGGTCCAGCTGCTGGCTGGATGGCTGGTGCGGGTTAGCGGATGACATAAACATGACCTCGAAAGATTCTAGGTACATGTCGGTTTCCTCGCAATGTTTTCCTTCACCGTTTTAAGTTAGCGGTATTACGCACATCGAAACGACTGTGGTGTGCGTGAGATTTAAGCCCAGGGCTTCGAATCCGCAGGTCCCATTCTCCCGAATACCAGCCGTAATTTTATCTTATACACTAGTGGCCCGCCCCGGCTTCGCCCGTGGTACATATATAACCTATGGCATATGATTAGGTACGTATGAAAGAACGGTGAAAGATTTTTTAAATCGGTCCAGTAGTTCTCAAGATTAGCGTGTTCAAAACTTCTTTAGCTTTATAATATTAGTATAGATGCACATCAAAGATACGTTTATATTTCAAGTGACATTTTACCATCATATAAATATCGCCATCAATATTACGTCAGAACGTCACTCAATTGTTTTGCCTTCCTGGAACCTCTCCACTAACGCCACTGACACTTGAACTTTATGGTATAGTAATAAAGTACAAATTGACTTATTATTACGAATCGTTTGTATGGGAAAAGGAAAAGGGCTGTTTTAAGGTTTTCCCAGCAATTATTCGATTTTTTCTCACCGTAAAAACCATCCTTGGACTTCAACGAACATTTAAAAAAAGAATTGGCCGAATCGGCCCAGGCGTTGTTGAGTTATGCGCTTACCAACACATTTTGCGATTCATTTTTATATTATAGATTATCACTAAGTACCCTCCCACTGAATTACAACATTAAGCGACCGACATTACACCTTGAAACCGTTGCTTGGACTTGCAGTGCTGAAAAACGGTAATCCTAAAACGGCAAGAAAAGATTTTTAGAAAACCATTTTAGAAAAGTTTTAATATTGTTGACTCTCTTCAATTTCTAACTTATTTACAGACAACCAATCTCGTCTTTCATTGACTTCTATAAATCAAACAAGTAGACACAAAATATGCTCTCTGAACCACCTACTAGTTGTACCGGGAACGCAGAGCTAATTTTATTGGCAACTTGTTGGTCACAGCTGGCACGCCGCCTCGAGTGTACCTCGCAACTAAGTTTAAATATACTTGAAAATTCTGCGAACGATTTTGTCTCTATATAGTCCCTGCTAAATAGTCTATTTAGCTGTGGCTTCAACTTTTCGATTTATCTTATTTTACCTGGAGATACACGTGAACATTGGAAATATAAAATCCGAATATTTAAATAGAGTGGTAAATCTTTTAAGATCATTTTACGACAAAATAACAGTCACATTCAAAGTAAGTTATTCAGAACTACAATACGCTACATCCCTAACTGTATATAGTTAGCTAAGCCAATCTTATCCATAGACAAATAAAGATCTAAAGATAATCAAGATGATCAAGCCCACCATTCAGAAGCGTGCCAAGCATGCTGGTGGTATTATCACGTTGAATGACAATTTTTATATATTCCGCCAAATAAACGCCAGCATTTTGCCAGCAATCGCTCGTTTCAAAGCCAAAAATGAGACGAGTTTCCGACCCCTACGAGCCCAATATACAATTTATTTATCAATGTACAATTTACACGTCGAAGCTGTGGCGACTTAATGGGGAGAAAATTTCTAGTGGTAGGACTATTTCCTAAGACCACGTAGGAAGTAAGTACCTACCTCTTGTTTCCCAGTTAAGTAGTCTTCCGCCTAGAAGTAACGTCTATGTATCATGTGTTAAGAGCACTAGTCAAAAATATAAAAAAATATACAAGTTTAATAAGACTGTACACAATTATTCAAAATTACAACCTCGCGATTAAAAATCGCAGGTTTTACCCAATAGGTCACCACAGCTTCTTATTTCCTAGCCTAGAGTTCCTAGCCTATTGAAGTATTTTGTTTTTTTTTTTTTTTTTTAATATAGAGTGACGAGACGATCAGGTCATGTGCCTGATGGTAAGCAACATGCCTGACACATAACAGCACAGTGACACACAGCTATTGGAACATGAAGAGTCCAAATCATTACCTAGCACTGCACTGCGCTCGTCACCCAGAGATCTAAGATCTTATATCTCTAAGCCCTGTAATTTCTCTGGAAACATTGCCCTTCAAACCGGAACACAGTAATGTTTGCACATTACTGCTTGGCGGTAGAATAACTGGCAAAGGTGTGGTACTTCCCCAGGCGGACTCTGCCAAGAGTCCTACCATATTAACGATACTAACAAATTTTACGTTTCCAACGTACAAATACACAAAAATCTTTTCGTATATTTATTACAGACTTTTTGCAATGTAATTATTGACTAGGCTCTTCGTAACAAGTAGGTATACTTACATGCCCGTAAAAGGTAACCTTTTATTTGAATTTCAAAGCCCAAAAAAGGCCTAAATCATTAAATCCTGTTACTCTGGATTTGTGAATACGATCACGTATCAAGGGAAAATTATAATGAGAGTGTTTTTCTGGAGCTTGGTTTTTAGGAGCGAGTTGATGAGGTAATACAGGTTTACAGGTCTTACAGTACACTTCGTGCCCAAATATTACAAGCTTTTGATCCATTGTTCATTTTTAGGCTTTTTCCAGAGAAGTCTTTCATTGGCAGACCTTGGATGATATTAGGTTTTAATTACAAATATAATTTATGGGTATTCTGCGAATGAAATCTGATCGTAGCCTTTATTTTAGCTTTCCTTTGTGTAGTAGACCGTTTTAGTATTCATACGTGTACTAGCTTGTGGCTACAAATTCCTTGCTATTAGTTTTATTTCAGTGAGGTTTATTTACAAATGTTTCTGAATTGAATTAAATTAAGTTGCACAAACTTACATACGTATATTGTTTAGTGCATAGTGTTAGGTAATGACTTACACTGTTTACCTTCCAATAGCTGCATGTTACTGTGCTGTTATGCGCAGGCGTGTTGCTTACCATCAGGCACATGCCCTGCTCGTCTTGTTACCCTATATTATACAAAAATATTTATGAATTCGGTCCCAAAGTTTTCCGGGGAATGTAGTCCCGATGTCCACTCGCGTCTCCTTCGTTGACTCCAGGTGCAATTACTGCGACATTTGGCCACTACCGCCATCATTTTGGAGCGACGCAAAAAATCGCATCAACTCCACCGAAAATTGCAACTGCGATATTCGGCCGATTACCACTTTTTACTCTTTATACTGTTACTGCATTTTTGAAGCCCAAAAAAGGTTTGATATTTCAACGCAATCATTCTGGCGGATGGGAGTTAGTGCTCGTATAATACAGAAATGTTTGTATATACATGTATATACCTACAAATGCTAAATATAGTTTTTAAACTGTCGCTATTTAAACTTGTACTAGTAGCGTCACGGTTTTACCCGCATACGTCCCATACCCGTTATTTTCCCTGGTTAAAACTACCTGGTATGTGTTCTTGTAGGCTATAATCTAACTGTGTTTCAAATTTCAGCCTGATCCGTTCCTACGTTACGATGTGATTGAGATAGATCCAAATACCCAAACATTGACATTTATAACATCAATAGGATTTAAAACACACAGGATTTAGCAACAATCTAAATTATTATTTAGTTGTCTCGACGTTTCGACAGCGTTACAACCGCCTCGGTCACGAGTTCTTCGACGGTCTTCTCGTGATCTTGGTGGTTATGGTACTAAAATGTATTTTCCTTTGTTTTTACGTTTGACCGCCATCTCGCCTTAAATCAGGTATAGAATAGAATAAATGTTAATTAGGACGCAACAACAAGCAACATCAACAATCCACTCTACGATGGAGAAACCGATTTACTCTCGATTTAGTCACACTCAGACTATATCTATTAGAGAACACCCACTCAGGCAACAAGTTCCACATTTTAGACTTTTTTATTACGTAAGTGAAGTCAAACCTTTTTCTAGACTTTGGAACGTAAGCCGATGTCACTATCAAACGTGAAATGATGTCGCTTTTTTGAGTTACGCACAGACCGATACAAAAACGGGCAAGGTGACATTTCATCATGTAGACCAGTCTCACCCTTTACGAAATTCATCTAATACACAGACAGATAACCTTGCAACTTTGTAACGATGTCCAAGATCTTGGAGTGTTTTTCGAACAAAGGAGTCGTTGGCAAGAAACTCATTTTTATAATTTAAAAGATTGAACCACGATATCAGTCAACGTCAGTTTAGTATTTTTTTATATTACCACTCCTTTGCGTCGCGCAGTCGGGTAAAAATAACTAACCACTTTATGTTCCCTCCCATTGCTAGAAGCTGAGAGGAGTCGTGGCTAAAATCCACGGGCCAAGTGCGAGTTGGCAGATAACGCATGTCTTTCTTGGAATATGTAAGTTTCTTCGCGATGTTTTCTTTCGCCTTTAAAGGGTGTGGTTATAAAACCCCTAGATCTGATCTTGAAAAATGATACAGAATTGCAAGCGGGATTCGACCCTATGAACACATGTTTGTAAATCCGAGGATCTTGGCACAAGGCAACCACGGCCACGGTATAGTTCTAATAGTTAAATATTTATATTTTAAACTATCTGTGCCCGCAGTTTTATCGGCGTTTTTTTTCGCGGAATCTTAACCCATTTTCTTCAAGTGAGTGGCCTATTTTATGTCTTAGAAGTTACATATCTGGTAGTGAATGCCCCGTCATAATTGCTCCAGCCATTTCAGAGATTAGCCGGTACAAACAGACAGATAGACAGTCAGACAGACAAAAATATTATTAGAAATAGGTACCGTAATACTTTCGTTTGTTTCGTTTGAACTTATTAAACAGCTGTTAGTGTGATAATACACAAGGACACTTCAATTTTATTTATTTGTATAGATGTACAGATTCCGCTGCATCCGACTGAATTCTGATAAAACGGGAATCGTGCTACGGTAATGTGATCATCAAATCCATTTGCAAATCCCGCCCGTGTCCATCGTCGCAATGCAATTAGCTTAATGATCCGGCCTGAATACGTTTCAGAATTACACCACCAGAGACAATAAAACCGGATATAATGATAAAACTAGTTTTGTAGTTATAAAGTAGTAGCCATAGTAATTGTGGCTACCCACAATTACTATGGCATTTTTTAAAGAACAAGCTTGGTTTTTTAGCTTGCATTTTTTAAACAACAATTTTTCCGAAAAAAAACGAACTTCAATTAACAAAATTTCATACGAAGCAATCAATAAGTAATCCAGATAAACGAAGGCTAATTTAAATTTTTCGTTCCTATTTCAAAAAAAAAAACTGCATTTCGATAAAATTTATAAAACATCCATTTCGATAAAATTTATATGGCCACCTCTACCACCTCTGAACTAATCTACCACACAAAAAAAAAGCATAAATATTGAATCACTGTTGGTGGAGAAATCGCATAACATATAAACAAAACATTTATACAACCGAATTGAGAATCTGTCCCTTTTTTCATCTCGAATCAGTGCCACCTATAAGATAAGATAAGATAAGATAAGATAGCATTTATTGACATATTAAAAACATACATTAGAATTAGTAACAAATTTCATTAGAAACTAATTGCTGAACATAGTATTAATATATCTCGTCATTTGCAAAAAATATAATGTAATTGAAAATATAAAATAATGTACATCACAAAATTAATAAAATGCTGTATAGGGGCATTATTCTTACTATCTATTATATTTAATACTGTTACTATCTAAATTTAATTATTCTATTAAAATAATATCTATATATTATTGTGGTAATATAAGTACCTAGGCACGTACAGTCTTACATAGCCAATTGCTCGTAAGCGTCATAGAAACATCAATACTACTCGTAGTTAAAATTTAAATATTCACCTATGCTGTACAAAGTCCTCTGAATTAAAAGCTGTTTGATCTTTCCTTCAAATATTAATTTGCTCGAGATGGTTTTAATACTTTCCGGCAAATGATTGTATAAAACTCTACCAAAGTGAATGGGCAGCCTCTTTGCAAATGCAAGTCTGTATGGTATCGGCTGCAACATTATCCGCGTACGTCCTGATCGCCGATCTTTTGCTTCAGTCAATGAATATTTTCTATATTGTCCCTGGTGTACTTGAGAGCTTCAAATATATAGAGTGCAACCGATGTCATAATTTTTGCTCTCTATAATGTTCTCGGCAACTCTCCTTAAACTTTGCATTGACTAGGACGCGTATGGCACGCTTCTGCATTTTCAAAATACGTTGGGAGTCACCGGAACAACCCCAGAAAACTATACCATAAGCCATAATCGAATGAACATAAGCATAATATGTCTCTTTCAAACTTTCCGGAGACGTGATTTTCTTCAGCTGTTTTAATGCGTATGTGGCCTTGGCCATTTTCTTACAAGTTTCCTCTATATGATTCTTCCAGCTTAATGCAGGGTCTAGTACAAAACCTAACAATTTTACTGCGTTCGTGCTCATGATCTCAGTTTCATTTAATAACTTCACAGGTAAGATCCTTTGGTTATGGGCTTTAAGATTAAAGAACATAATGTTTGTTTTATCCGCATTTAAATGTAACCCATTAATTCCAAACCAATAATTGAGTTTTGAGAGAGTTGCTCTGATTTTTGTAATTAACTCTTCAATAGAGCTAGCCTTTAAAATTATCGTGGTGTCGTCTGCATATTGAATAATTCTTCCGTCTATTTCCAGCATGGATATATCATTGACGAAAAATAAGAAAAGGATATTTCCGAGCGCCGATCCTTGAGGAACGCCTGTGTTGATACAATGAGGGTTGGATTTTTGTCGTTTATTATCTATTTTTATCTCTACCGTTTGTTCCCTGTTCAATAAGAAAGATTTTATTAAGGCCAAGCTCTCGTCCTTAAATCCGTAGATTGTGAGCTTTCCTAACAAAAGCTCGTGATTTATAGAGTCAAACGCTTTAGATAAATCTAAGCAAATTGTGGCTACTTTTAATTTACTCTCCAGACCCCTACAACATTTTCGACGAGAGCATGAACTGCAGAAATTGTAGAGCGGCCAATCCTATATGCATGTTGTGTGTCGGCGATCACCGTATGCCGACTAAAATAGGCCATTATATTCTGTGCCATTAGGGATTCAATGAGTTTCGAGATAGTCGGTACAATTGTAATAGGTCTGTAGTTATTGACGGATGACTTTTCACCTTTGCCTTTATATAGCGGTGTCAATCTTGATTTTTTCAGAAAGTCGGGATACTTGCTAGACTGGAGAATATTATTTATTAAGTATGTGAAATGATCTTTGAGATTAAATAAAACGCTGAATAAGAAATTGCCAGACACATCGTAGATATCTTTTGTATCAGACTTTTTTATTTTTATTATAACTAGGATGATGGAGCGGATAGGCTTATAGGCGGATAGGCTGGGTCAAAGATATGCGAGTACCATTCTAATTAGTCAATGAGATAGATTTATAGAAAAATATGGGACACGGATTTTTTGTTTCATCAAATCATTAATAATCGAAAATAGATTATTTATTTATCAAACTTCAGGAGAAAACGTTCCCAGCCTTGACGTCAAATCTGCATAAAAAAACGGATTTAGACGTGAAGTCACTCAAAACTTATAAGTCTATGAAATGTCTTCGTTATTTTTTGTTAAAAGCGTTAAAAGAAACAACATGTGTCAATAATTTAACTGACAAACAATATTTTTTTCTTACCAATACTATTCCTGTTTTGTAATAAAAATAATATTATTCCTACTACCTAGGTTTTGTATAAAGATCTAAATCAGTTGGTTTTTTACCGCATACCACATACCGCTTACCGAAGCATCCACTCGGCTTTAATCGATAAACTAAGTTGGCATATGATCCCCGATGCATGATGGAGAGCATTTACCTAGAAGAAACCAATTCTCTCTAGACTTGGAGACACTCTGACTATACCCATCAGGGAAAACCCACTGAGAAAAAAACGCCCTGAGAGCCCTCACTGGCACGGCTGTTCCAAGAAAGATGTCTTTTGAGAACATATAATTATATTAATCCGCAACCTGAAATCGGTGGCAGTATTTACTCTCTTTTAGTGAGAGAAAGTCCTGATTTATAGCCCTGGGGGTATAGCTAGAAGATCCTAATATTTTTTAAAAGTACTTAAAATTTGTATTTCCCCTACCGTAGTAAGAAGTGTTGACGCAAATCGACGAGGCAAGGGGCGAGTCTAATCTGGCGAGACTTCGGCCATTACGAGTTCGATGCTTACGCGTGGTGTTCTCGTTTTCACCTTTCAACAATTTTAAAAAATTCACAGAATGACGCAATCAAAAATAAAACACCTATCTCAATAAATTCCAGTTTAAAATAGCATCCAGTTTGGTTATTAAAATGTACACTTTTCCCAATTCGTTTTGAGTAAAATTTTTGAACGCAATATTACTTTCATTTAAATGTCATTAAAAAAAAACATAAAAAACAAAGTTGATATTAGTTTGAATAGAGTACCTATATCACTTTTTCGCTATAATTTATTACAAAGAGACTTCGCTTTCGAAAAAAAAAACGCTATTTACCAAAATAATCAATTTTCACCATTCTAGGCTAACAATTGATTCGTACAAGATGGACTCAATGTCCAAATGAGCTGGAGAAAATACCACGCGCAAGTCTCGGGTCATTAATGGCGAATATTCATCAAATTAGCATCGATGCAAGGCTCGGGTCGGCGACCGCGTTCGGGCGCGGCGTGGGAGCGGCGGCGCGTCTTTTTGCGCACACGCAGCTCGCGGTGGCAGGTTGCAGGCTGATTACGACGATCCATTTATGTACTAACTCACATGTAGCTTCGGTGAACAGGGGAGCCAGCTACGTATCGAATACTTTCAATCAGGTTGCAAGTTTTTTCGCGTCCGTTTATTCTTATTAATATGTAGTAGTTTTAATCTTATGTGGAATTTTAGACGTTTTGATGATTGTTTTTTTATCACGCTGGAAGATAAACGGGAGTGGCTTTCGAACTAAGACAGATTTTAGTCTAGAGTTTAGTCCAGAATTCAGTCTAGAGTTTAGTCTAGCCTAAACTACACTAAACTAGACTACACTCTAGACTGCACTCTAGATCAATTAGACTAAACTCTAGACCAGAGGTCGGCAAATAGTTTTATGTGGGATCCATATATCGCGGCATTTTTTAACGAGATCACATAACAGCTAATCATAACTAAGTGCTTTTTAATCAACTTCCAAAAGGAGGAGGATATCAATTCGACTACCAAGTTTTTTTATGTATGTTAGCTGATTTCTTGAGAACTCCGGTACCGATTTCAAAATTTTAAACTAAAATTTGCGTACAAATTTCTGTATGACCTAGTTGTAGATTTCACAAGAGTTATGAAACTCGATCCTGTCAATCCGAAATAGCGTAAATGCATGAATAAATACTTGTTTTGCACTAAAAGGGGTAAAATAAACTATTTTCGTACAACTAGTCAAAAATAGATACTCTCTCTCTCTCTCTCAATCTCTATTTACAAATAAACTATTTATAATCTCGGGAAATACTGGATCGATTTAAAAAATCGTTGACCGTTCTTTCATATGTACGTAATCCTGTATTTTTTTTATTTATTGAATGCTGTAGGTGATATATATGTACCACGGGCGAAGCCGGGGCGGGCCGCTAGTTATTCTATAACAATTAAACCAACCTTGCAATCTGACTAAATTTCTCAAAGTTAGTTAGAAGACCACTCTATGCCCACCCTAGCTAACACTTAATAAATTACTCTTTTTTATTGCAATCTATGTGAAAAGGACAACAATATTTAATCAGCAACGGTGTAACGCAGGTTTCGATTTAAAAAAAAAGAGGGCGCTTTAACTCGATACTGTTTATCTTCAAACTAAGCAAACCTTGTTCCATAGGAGCCAAGTAGCTGTTGTAATACTCATATTATAGTTAAAATCTTAAAATATAGTACGTAGTATAGTATAGTACTTGCACTCAGACACAGAACAAACATCAGTATTCAACACACAAATAACATTGCTGCAAATATTGGATTACAAGGTCAATGACGTAGTTTAAAAGTTTTAGATACGATATTTCATCGTCATACGTTGATCGCTTCGTATACTATATGTATGAGAACCAAACAGATATCATTTTGAAAGTCTGTTTTCAAATTTAAACGGAGTAAAATAACTCATATATTTATGACATTTGATATTACTTTCGTAATACTAATAGCTTGACAGTGCTTCATGGTTCGAGATCCCAGTCACACCAGGCATAGTACGTCATTTTAGGAATGATGAAATTTTTAAGATCGGTAGCATAATATAAAATTAAAAAAGGAATAAATACTCACTAAGCTAAAAGCGGGGCCGTTTACAGATAGCTGGTATTCTGGTATCCAATGTCATAAAACATGCCATTCCGGCTACCTGTAAAACGGTAGCTTTCAGCTTATTGAGTAGGTATTCATTCTTTCTAATTTTATGTTGTACTAGCAGGCTATCCCGGCTTTACTCGTGGTACATAATATAATTATGCCATATAGCACTCAGATACCACATACATATCCAACGTTCAACTAAATTTTGAAATCAGTTTATTGATTTCTGAGATTAGCGCGTTAAAACAAAAAACCTCTTCAGCTGTATGATATTAGTATAGATGACCGATCTTAATAAAATCATCATTCCTAAAGTGACGTAAGTTTCTGGTGACTGGGATTTCACTCTATTATCTGA
The DNA here is from genome assembly GCA_017562165.1 of Ectropis grisescens. Taxonomy (NCBI): domain Eukaryota; kingdom Metazoa; phylum Arthropoda; class Insecta; order Lepidoptera; family Geometridae; genus Ectropis; species Ectropis grisescens. Next base: position 25,649,157 of record CM029771.1, read on the forward strand.
GTGGGTGTTTTCAGATGAGTACAATCTTGACCAATTCACTCTTGACTAAATATTTAAGTTGAGGGCGAATCCTTTTCTTCATCAAAGATTTCATCGTAGATCGCATGGTTGCTTAACATCCTGCAAGATTTTGGTGAAGCGTAAGGTTATCAATCATTAAAAATTACTCCGAAAAATGTCTCAAATTTACGCGAACGAATAATATTAATCTGTCATTTTTTTTAGTCTAATTAGCCAACTATGTATGTTATCGATGTCCTTTGTTTTTCGAATCTAAAATCTCGTCACTTTTTATTAAAAAAATATTAAAAAATCTATGTTTTTAAAAGAGCAGAAATTTCACTTTCTATGTAAATGATGACCTTTTATGAACTAAAGGAATAATTATTATTGTCTGGCATAGGGGCTTAGTTAGTGACCTAATGGTAAGCCTACCTGTGGTCTACTGTAAGTCATGGGTGCTATTGCCATCTAGGACATATATTTGTGTGATGGGTGTGTGTTTCTACATCCGGGTATTTCTGTGTACACGAAGTGTGTATTTTAAACTATACATCAGCTATCTGGCTTCCATAGTACGAGATTTGCTTAGTTTGGGGCTATGTGTTTTGAGAAATATTTACCAATTTTTTTTATCAATAGTAACATTATAAAACTGAAGAGGTTTTTGTTTAAACGCTCTAATCTCAGGTACTAATGGAACGATTAAATTTTACATATAAGTAATTACTTTCAAATACGCCTAGCTGCAACTAAAGCTTGCATAATCTTTTTATATCTTATCATGACTAGTTCCATCATTAGGTATAAACAATTTAATTTTTAATTTTAAATGTTAAATTGTGTAAGTTTTTACACAATTTATCTAATACTTGAAAATGTTTTGTAAACCACTTCATTGTACTACTAGGATTAATTTAAATATACACTGGTAATTGTGCAATTATGTAACTTCATTTTAAATAAAGACTTTTTCAAATCAATCAATCAATGGACCGATTTCAAAAATTCTTTCATAGTTCGATATGTACGTAATCCTTGAACGCTGTAGACTATATGTACCATGGGTGAAGCCGGGACGGACCGCTAGTTTTAAATACAGAAAATACGTTTTCTAGATACGAGTAGCTTGTAACGTTCTAATTATAAGTTAAAAGGCGTTGCGTCGCTTTGAACGGCTCGTATCAGCCTTTTGATCACCGGACGTAGTACTCGTACCTACAAAATGTTCTAGACAGGTATTTTAGTGCTTTTGTTTGCTCAACTGTATAAATAAGGTGGCGCCTGTTTTTGATTACTCGTTATGGAGTTATCGGGAACGAGTCGGGTACTTTGTCGTAGCCTGATGTTTATATGTGTTTACTTAATGAGCAGATGAAGCAGCCTATATATTTTGCTAAACATAATCTTGGCTCACATCTCTATCTAACTCAAAACAGTTCCCTAGCCATACAGCGTGAAAATACCGCTAGTTTCGATGCCGTTAGTCTGATGGACACTTTCGGTCGAGGATTTGGCGAACGCGGAAACTAAAGTAAGGACTCCAAATATCTCTTTATTGGTATACCGTATATCTATCATTTCACCTTTTTTAACGATATTAAATAAATATTTATTTATGACTTTGTATATCTATAGTTTGAGCTTTATTAACAAAATTAAATATACATATATGATTTTGTTATAATGATTACTGCATACTAAAACCCTCTACACGCGAGCCTTAAAATCAGAGGAAATTACGTAAAACTAGTGGGAAGGAGCCTACATCGCACAATAAATCACCAATCATATGGTGCGATGTAGGCTCCTCCCCACTACTTTTAAGACATTTCTTCTGATTTTAGGACTCGTGTGTGGAGCGTTTTACACTATAATTAATTCTTACTACAGGACATTACGTACCGGACTACCTATTAACATTGTTCCCTCAGCGGGCTTTCTTTCACCGGGAGAGAGTCAAGGCTATAAATCCACTACGCTCGCGCTGGCACATTGCAGGTAGGGAGATGACGTATGACCTCGCAAGATTCTTGGAACTTGGTGGTCCTCACAATGGTTTCCACCGTTATACCCTGTGGCTATAATAAACTTGTAGTACTTGGAAAAATACTCAGAGCTACAGGCGTGATTCGAACCTACAACGTTACGATTATGCGTCGTATCTTCTCGACACTAATATTTTAATTGTCAAGATAGAAACATAGAAAGTCCTGCGTTATTCTATATTGGTAAAACCTTTACATGGCAACAAATGCTAATTCGAACATGATTCATGGATGGGTACAGTAACCACGTTAAAGTTTATAGGCTAGCCATGCAGTGAGTCATAGACTAGTCTTCAATTCAAGGATACTCATTCCGGTTAGAGACCTACAACACTTTGTGCTACCTCTTCGTGAAATTGCAAGCTTTTTACCATATTTATCATAGAGTTTACGGGTTACGGATCTGGTCGTTCTTGCCTTGTCGCTCTTGTGGAAGTGTCATACTTTTTTTATCGCGTCACTTTGTTGCCATAGCAAGTATGCACGTCATCTGCTTACGATTGGTGCAAAGGAACCGTGCGAAAAAACCTGATCTATTTATTTATTTTCTATCTCAAATATTTATACATCCTACTAATATTATACTTCTGCATTTATAATAAATAAAGAGAAATGTTTGGACGTTTCGATGTATTTGCTCAACTACGTCTGGGTGTCCGAGTAGGCGCTGCTGGTACATGATATTTGTCGTAGTTTACATGGTTCTATTTCTGTTTCACTCTAGTTGACCCATGAACAAGTTGCAGGAAGCTCCAACGAAATATCGGAGAGTTGCTTCATCATATAATTATGACAAATGTACCGTAGGTAATTTTATTACGAGAATAACCTTGAAATGATTATAATATTGAAACAGTTTGCGTTTCCTTGATAGAGATAATGACGTCAATGTCATTGGATGTCAATGACATTTGGATGAACAAATTTACACTGTAGGTAGCTATTAAATTATATTATTCAGTAATTTATTAACGAGTAAGTCTTGAATATCTGCGCTAAGTTGCAAGGCTATCGAGTTTTTAGTTTTTTATAGGATACATTATGGAGAGTGTGTTTCTGATCTGCATGAACTAATATCATCTATATAATAGCAAATTTTTCTATTTTCAATCGAACTGCATGTAGCTTCAAAACCATATCGTTTCAGGGTTGATGTTTCAAAGACTCAAAGGCAGAGATTTGACTCCACTTTTGCAGTAAAATCCAATAAACTTTGGTATACGTGATTTGAGTGGGTATTTCCTGATGGATATATTCTGAGAGTCTTCAAGACTAGAGGGAATCGGTTTCTTCTAGATAAGCAAAGGTATGCTCTATCTTAGACCCCATCGTCGGTTAATCAGGCGAGATGACGGTCAAGGGTCCTATAATTACGGGGAAAAATTGTTGACTTGTACATTAAGCCAAAATTTGTATTTTTATGATCACACCTATAAACAGTGAATGTGCAGTGCCGAGAGCACGCCTGGCGTGCTCTCCTTTTGTATTAGGCGGCATCGCTGGAAAATATTAGAAAATAATGGTGGCAGTGAATGAGTTTAGAAATAATTTACACAAAAACCATATTAAAACTGTAATAAACAATTTTCGTACAAAAAATTAAACCGACTTCAAAACCACAAATAGGCACTCAAAAGCGAAAAATAAACTAAAATCATTATTATAAGCGCTACTCACTCATGTATTTGAAGTCGGTGCCAGCTAAATCTAACAGGTATAGGATAGATACTACTTACCTGTGCCTACATAGCATCAATCTACTAACTTTTTGACCTGACTGGCACCGACTTCAAATAGATGAGTGAGTAGCGCTTATAATAATGATTTTAGTTTATTTTTCGCTTTTGAGTGCCTATTTGTGGTTTTGAAGTCGGTTTAATTTTTTGTACGAAAATTGTTTATTATAATAATAATAATAATAATAAATTTTTTATTGAGACCAGTTATGTGGATTACAACTGAACTTAATGTAAAGTAGAATAATACATAGGTAGAAACAAAGATAGTAAGAGCTTGTTAACATTAAGATGATGAGCTTCAAATCTCCGAACTAAGCTTGAAGCTTGTACTTCAGAGATCCGTGCTCTCCCTAATTAATCTGTTAGGTGCTTCTTTATTAGTATGCTCAACTTTATATTTGTTGGAAATTTACATTTACATTAGGTACACAGATTTACTTTTAAAAACATGTAAAATTAAATTAAGAAAAAAAAAAAAAGGAAATTATATAAAATTAAAAAATGTAAGTGCAAAGGTGTGTTTGTGTGTGTGTGTGTGAGAGAGAGAGTGTGTTTCGAAGGTGTGTGTGTGTATTTGTGTGTAAGTACTCATTTATCGTATGTCGTATGCTCTAATTTAGCCTTTCGACCGAGAAAAGATTTTCAGTTTCACGGTATGTTAGCTTTAGAAGTATGTTAGTTACAGTTTTTTTAAGACTATGGATATTAAGTCTGCGCAATTCCTCTGTTTCTGATAGTTTGTTGTATAATAACCTACTAACGAAAGGAAAAAATCTTTGCCTGAAGTACGTTCTGCATCGAGCCACTTCAAACACAATGTCCTTACGACGTTTTGTAACGTTAGGACCGAGGTTCTGGTCATCAGTTATTGAGGAGAGCTTATGTTGTCTTAAAACAGAACGAAGAATAAACAGCTGTCTCACGGTCAGTACACCCGTATCCCTGTAGAGATCTGTTGTTGGATATCTGAAAGGCAGGAAGTTGCTGACCTTTAAGATAGCCCGTTGGGCTTTCTCCAAAGCAGCTAAATGAGTTTTGCGGCTCCTCCCAAGCTTCGATGCTGTAAATCAGGAGAGACTGTCAAAGAGACAGATAAACCGTTTTTAAGAGCGCTTTGTCTGCTACGTACCGGATATTTTAAAACTGCGATTAGTTTCCGAATTCTACTGGATAGTGCACTTATATGTCCTGGAAACTAAGATGGTTGTCGACAATTACACCCAGATATCGGATATTGCTCACGCGCTCCAATTTGTGGCACCCACAGATGTTTTCTGAACACAGAGATGATTCGAAGGAGTGGGCTGACAAAACCAGATGTGCCGGAGGTTGAGTATTGTTTCTTATGGAAAATGTCATTACTTTGGTTTTTCTGAGTTGAGGCTTAGTATGTGGTTGTGTAGCAGCGAATTTATCCTATTGAACCCCATTTGAGCAAAGCAAAAGCCTCATCCCAAGTTTTACCACGAAATATGATAGCTGTATCGTCAGCAAACGTTAATACTTTTCCATTGTCAAGCGATAGCCTACAGAGATCATTAATGTATCCCAGAAACAGAGTAGGACCGACGATGCTGCCTTGTGGCACACCACAAGCTATGATTTCCGGTGTACTAAGTGTGTCCCCAAGTTTGACACGCTGTTTTCGGTTGGAAAGGTAGTCGCTGAATAGTTGGAGCTGTAAGCCACGAATGCCTAAGGCTTCTAACTTTTAATAAGAATTTCTGAAGAATTGTATCAAATGCCTTAGCTATATCTAAGAATATAGCAAGGCATTTATCTCCAGAATCAATACTTCGGATACATGGCTAGTCAACTCAGTAACTGCATCGCAGGTCGACCTATTCCTGCGGAACCCAAATTGCTGCTCTGATAGAAGTTTATAATCTTCTAAGTATTTTGACAGCCTGGTATTCATAATACGCTCAAGTATTTTGAGAACACTGGCAGTATAGAAATTGGCCGGTAATTGCTAATGACATCTTTAGCACCACTTTTATGAACTGGTATAATGCGCGCTGTTTTAAAAGCTTCCGGAAAACGACCTGAGTTCAGAGACAAGTTGCATATATGAGTCAGCAATCCAGCAAAATGGATTTATTTTCTTTTAATATCTTAGTAGAAATGTGGTCTAAACCGGCTGTGTTTGTGGATTTGAACGAATCGATTATGGTGATGACTTCGGCAAGATCTGTGTCCAATAAAGTAAATGAATGCAAAGGAGGAGTTGAGGTATTGTTGCAAGCCATCCTGCTAGACTCTGCATTGAATAGGTTAGGTTTGGACTGCAACCTAAGAGCCAATGTTTTCCCCACATTTACAAAGTAATCATTGACCCTGTTGGATGCATCTAGAGGACTGAACGAGATTGAAGACAGTTCGTTTGCGTAATTTTTTTGTACATTTACGATTTCCTATTTTGTTTATCGCTTCCCATATCTCTTTAGCATTCTTGGCTGATTCTATTTCAGAACGTTGAAACTGACTTTTTAGTTTTCGTAGAAGTTGTGTGAGGAAGTTTCGATACCTAGTGTAGGTAATTTTAGCTATTAAATTGCCAGGATTATTTCTGAATTTAGTGTGAAGCCTGTCTCTGTTCCTCATGCAACGTATTAGACCAGGTGTAATCCATGGTTTGATTGGAATTTTACGTCTTGATTTTTTTATAATTGAGGTGTTTGCAATGATCGCGTCCGAAACTAGCTTAATGAGTATGTTTGTTGCAATATCACTATCGTTCGATTCAAAAATAGGACGAAAATCAGTTTTTTGCAATTGAGCATTAAGTTCAGCATAGTTAATTTTCTTTATACTGTCACTTTTTTAATTTGGAAATAATGTCCTTGACGTTCATTGAAAAAAGTACTGTGTCATGATCAGTGATAGAGTTGCGTACCACGAGGGTTTTGGAAGAAAACCGTGTTTTTACTAAAACTTGGTCAAGACAACTATTTCCACATGTTGGAAAGGAGTGTGCTGGCAGTAACCCATGCGTGGCCAACATATTTAGGTATTTGCCAACATGTCTATCAGTTGACTCTTTCAAGATATTTATGTTTATGTCTCCCATAACTATTATCGAGCTAAAGTGATCCAGCGAAATTAAAACATTATCCAGAGAATCAATAAATTTACTGATGTTTTTGAATTCGGGTGGACGATAGATGGCCACAACCGCAATATTACGTTCTAGTGTAACAACAATGCAGTTTGCCTCTCCGAAATGCGGTTCAAATATACGCACGTTGTAGCTATTTCTAGTGTAAACGACTAAACCGTCGTTTTGATTGAACAATTGGGCGGAGGCAGTAGAAGTATAGCCCTCTAGATGTGGAAGGTACTTATTGCGTGACAGCCAGCACTCGCTGAAAATCAGTATATCAGGAGCAACAGCAAGTCTTTGTAAATGAACAGCGAAGTGATCGAAGTTGCAAGAAATGCTTCTGATATTCTGACTTATAATATTCAAGCTGCGAGGGCTGCCTGTCACGCAAGATGCACACTCCTCCGGTTCACAGATCACAGAAACCGATGGAGTCATTTCGTCCAAGTTCCTAGATAATTCAGAAATTGTGCTATCCATAATCAGACCCAGAGTTTATAAAACAATCCGAGAGAAAAGAACAGAATTCCATCAGTGAAATTCCGACCAAATTTTGTCGAATATCCAATATGAAGCATGAATGGATTTTATAGTAAATAGCAATTAATTTATAGTTTATTGAGTTTTTTTAAGAGTAAGCAAATGAGCATTATAGTAGTCTGGGTAGAATTGTGTATGTGTGACTGCGTTTTGAATGGGTAATATTTTATAGTTTTTTTGATACCGTGTGCTTTGTTTGTTGTGTTATGTTTGTGTGATGAAGAGTAAAAGTTTTGATGCAAGTAATTGAAAAAAATACCGCTTATGAACTAGAGTTAGGTTATAATTATGTGGTACAATTAATTGAGCCATATTAATTATGCATGAAGTTTCAAAGGCTAGTCATTTACCCCGGAGTTTATCAAGGTCATCCTTATTGCAGATATGAATATGTGATGTCCCTTCCATTTTCCGCAAATAGACACGTCCTGATGATGTCCAACAAAATTTATACCCGTGGTTCTTCGAGAAATCTCGAGCCAGGTAGAGTAGTTTGCGTTCTTGTTGATTGAGGAACTCCGAGATGTATACTGGTGATCTGGTTCCCTCGATATTTAAGTCTTTGCTATTGAGCCGATTACCCTCGTGTGCCTTATTATATTGTTTGTATGATTTTAAAAACATTTCACACTTCGGGGTGGTAGTGAAATCTGCTACTATCGGCTTAACTGCAGCTTTAGAGTTCACTCTGAATATGTTCTTGATTTCCGTGTCCTGAATAGGCGTCTTGAGAAAGTGGGCAGTGTTTTTTAGGATGTTAATGAGGTCTTGTTTAGTTTCCTTACTTTTATGTGGAACGTTTCTGATCTCGATGCTGGTGCTGCGAGCGTTACGATCTAATTTTTCCAGCTTGGTCTCCAGTTCAGATATATATTGCTTATCCCTGTTTCTATGTTGTTCCAAAGCCTCTATTCTCTTTGTTGCTTCGTCATATTTGCTTGAGATGAAGTCCATCGAAAGTTTTAATTCTTGTAGTGAACTAAGAATCATCTCAAATTTCACGTTTTGTTCCTGTTGGAGTGACTCAAACATGTTCAAAAATTCAAGCTTACTGAACTCTACTGTTTCGGAGCTCCGCTCGGTGGTTTCAGAACGTTTTCGTTTAGCTGTAGGGTTTTTCTTCATCGTCATTTTAGTGGCCGTAGAAAATTCACCTATGTTGCTCGCAGATGAGGCCGCGCTCAGCCCTGCCTCCAGGCCTATTTCCGAGACATTCGTTTCTGAGCTACTGTGTTGCATAGGCGTTCCGAAGGTTGAAGGCGAGGGAGACGCAATTACTGACGGTGGTGGTGTGCGTTTCAACGGCATCTTACTTAATGTCAGTGTTATGTGAGCTGGTTTTCTACACCTCTGAGTAATTCAATAAGTAATCCAAATTTAGGTGCGCTAAAGTTGCACTTCAATTCCGCTTGATGGAAAAACAGCCCGATCTATGGCAGCAAACGAGAAAAAAAAAAAAAAAAAAAAAAAAACGGTTTCAATCGGCGCGTATGTCACAGTCACCGTCAAAATTCGACATATGACATTGACAATGCCCGATGCTCTTTATGTTCACAGCCAGTAAAGTTCGCTTATAAAATTCAAGGAAGGTAGAAATATTGATATAAAATCAAAACTTGTGTTTTAGTTTGTGATTTTTTGGTGTTTACCGAAATCTTGGGCGTAGATTTATCTTCTATGTGATGCAGGATGCTCCACACTTCAGAACTTATCACTTTTTTTGCAGCTGTGCTTCAAAAGTTACACCACAAACAAGAAAACAACAAGAGCAGATTGTACCGTGTCAAACGATCAAGAGAGAGAGTTTATTACAGTTTTAATATGGTTTTTGTGTAAATTATTTCTAAACTCATTCACTGCCACCATTATTTTCTAATATTTTCCAGCGATGCCGCCTAATACAAAAGGAGAGCACGCCAGGCGTGCTCTCGGCACTGCACATTCACTGTTTATAGGTGTGATCATAAAAATACAAATTTTGGCTTAATGTACAAGTCAACAATTTTTCCCCGTAATTATAGGACCCTTGACCGTCATCTCGCCTGATTAACCGACGATGGGGTCTAAGATAGAGCATTTTTTTTTTGATTATTTTGAAATTGAAATTTTTTGATTATTTTGAAAACGACTAAAGACAATAATATACACATTTTTTTTAACTGACCATAAAAAATGGACAGTAGCCTCTTTACAGTGTTTATTCTTTTCCAACACACTTGCTCATAAAGTGGCTCTAATTTCGTTAATTTGCTACGTACTAACAAATTATTTTAATATTAATTCAAATATTTGTAACTTTTTTTTCATGTACAAGTTGGAAGATGCCACTGGTTTCCGAAACACAGTTCTAACTAGCTCGGGGCTAGTGGACACCTGTTTTATATAGACTTATTATTTTTAAGTTCCAAATAAATAAATTTGATTTGATTTGATTTGACTGATATTGGCAGGCAATTTTATTAACAAAAGTATGGGTCTTATAAATTGAGGGGTAGGGTAGATTATAATATTTGCTTAAAAAGATACAATTTAGACCAACACAAGTGAGTGCACACAATTTAAAAAATATAAGTTATTCAACGTCAGCAGTCCAATAATTTCAAAAATTATAATTTTGGATAGTAATCGTCTGACAAAGATTCAATACTTTTAATACGCTACTAACATTACTATTTTGGTTATTTTATAATTCGAAAGGTTACGAGTATAGACGAACTAACTTTGTGATCCAAAAACTAACTAGGTTACTTCATGATTCGAAAGACTATATGCTACTTTGTGGCTCATGGTATGACTATTTTAGTATTTGATAACTAAGTATTTAAACAAAGCAATCATTATTAAGACTTATTATCTATTATATAGGTATATGATTGAAAAGTAAACAAATAATAACTTTGCCAATATTATAAAACTGATTTGTTATGTAGTTATGTCGTTTTTTTAATCGATAATAAGTCTGCACTTGGTCGTCATCTCGCCTGATGGTAAGTGACAATGCGGTCTATAATGGAGCGCGCTAAAATAGAAAAAACCTATTGACTCTATATTTGAAGACATTCAGACCATGCCATCAGCGACATCGTTTCATGGTTGATGTTCCAAAGACACGAACGAAGAGATTTGACTCTAATTTTGTGATAAGAACGTCTAGGCTGTGGAATACGTTGCCTGAGTGGGTTTTCCCGATGATTACAATCTTTGTGTCTTCAAATCGAGAGTGAATCGGTTATTTCTAGGTAAACACGCTCCATCGTAGACCGCATTGTCGTTTAATATCAGGCGAGATGGCGGTCAAGTGTAAACCTATAATAGTTAAAAAAAAAAAAAATGTCAAGATCTCTCTTGCACTCAGGCAATGCATTACAAAGTTTAGATGTTCTTATTACGAATGTGGAGTCAAACCTCTTTGGAGAATCAACTATGAAATGATGTCGCTTTAAATTTATTGTTATCAATAATGGCACTAGTTGTACGCGCTACCATCTAGTAGTCAAAATAATTTATGATTCGAAAGGATAAATTACTTTGTGATTCAAAAGACGTTGTTAACTAACCTAATAGACAATTAAACTCTTTTATGCCTCCGACAGGCTAAAATATCCTAGAGACTAGCATCTGATTCAAGATAAATATTTGATAATTACTACTTAATTATGATACCCAGTGAAACCGTAGGAAAGATCTAGCCAACAATTTATTAACCAATGCAACTCTAACCAAGACACTGTAAATCTAAAAAAAAAAACATACATACGGTCGAATTGAGAAACCTCCTTTTTTTGAAGTCGGTTAATAAATCCTGGTTACGTGATATAAACAACTAAAGAAAAACAAAAAAGCATCACCCGTTGAAAGTAGAAAATTTGCGTCATCCAGAGGACATTGAACGACCTGTCCGCCCTTAAATATAAAATTAAAAAGATAGAGTCGAGTTTGTTGGTAAAGGGAGAGAAAAAGGATGCAGTCGATGCGCGCAAGCTGCGCCGGCGCAGTGCGACACACTTCGCCCGTCCACACTTTCATGCCAAACCTGTTATTTGCTACAACTGGGACCACTTCTTGCTGGTTTCCTTGGACACTTGTTTAGTTAGTCAGCGTTGACCTTTATAACGTAAATCTTTGTCTTGTAATTGACTGACGATGAAAACTGAGCCGTATTATACGTTAGTTGCGTCTTATTTTTCGTCCAAATTTACTTGCACATATTTTACATAAAACTTTATTTTCTTTTGTTACCACGGGTAGCAGTGCATGTCTGTAAATCTTTACGCCCCCCCCTAAAAGATAAGATTGAGTTGGTCCATAAATGTGTATTTTTATTAATACCTGTGATAAGTGTGTACTTGTACCTGTGTGTCTGAATATTTGCATCCTGCTCCTAGCGAATGCATCGATCAATGCACGCATGAAGCAATATTTTTGTTCGATACCTAATATAATTTGAATAATATTCTACTTAATTTTAAATTATAGTTTTATCTTGACTCCTGTTTACTTGGATGTAGTCTGAAAATTTGAAATATGACGTGTGTATAAAATATAGATATTATGTATGTTATTCCGTTGCTTTTGAAGATTAGGACTCCAGTTTGAAAGCGAAGAAGACAAAGAACAATTATTATGAAAATTCAGCTGTGCATTACAAAAAATGTTTTTAGACTCGACAAAATAACAACTGCAAATATTCGTGGACACTTTTTCATACGACACCATCTAGCCCCAAAAAGCAACCACTCTATGTTCCCACTGCTGGGACCTGAGCGCCAGTCGCAAGGAGCGAGTTAAGGTTAACTCACCTCGCTGGGTAAGTTAGATTTGACGGATGACACATATCCATGAAAAGAAAGAGATTCCTTGGAGCATGTCAGTTTCCTCACGATGTTTTCCTTCATGGCTAACCATTAAGCCCCCATTCACACTTATGTATCATAAAAACACCCAGAATTCATATTATGTAGCTTTGTAATTTATGTATTAATATGTACCTACTATAAAAATGAGTCCTGCTGTACAACTTTTAAATTTAAAACCTGTTTATGTTTTAACGAAATAGTATTACACAAATTAATGCCAATTTTTTAAACTAAATTAAGTCCCTCACAGCAAAAATCTAGACACAATGTACAGGTTAAGTAATAATAAATACTTTAGATAGAAATTGTTTCAATAAATAGTTACCTTATACTATTAGACTCAATAATGACTGGTATTCTCAGTGTTATTTATTTACTACAAATACTGAGTAAAGCGAAAGATAACAATGTTTTTTTTTTCTTTTTATTGGATTTAAACAGGGTTTAATTAAATGAATGAAATTATTGCAAACTTTTTAATTGGCAACTCTAATACAATGCTAAAGTCGATTTACTTATTAGGTCATTATGACCAAACTACTCGTAGCCTTTCCAAGATCATGGTGTAGTATAATCTTTTTAATTTACTATCTTGAGTTAATGAACATTATTTTCTTTTTGTAAACATTATACACAACTTAATCACGATCATAATCATATAATAATCAATAATTCAGTTCGTGATTATTATGTTTAATTTTTACAAACACGTGAGCGTTTTAAAATACGTAAAAGCTTAAAGAATATTTTTTTGTTATAAAGACCTAAAATTTTATTCAAATACAAATACAAAAATCTTTATTGCTGTTTGCAGGTGATACAAAACATTTTTATAGTTGACCCATACAAACTGGCCTCTTCTTCTAGAGACATGTAATATGTCTGGCAACACAGTATCCATTGGTCTGAATTTATACAATGATAATAATAGTCAGCTGATAAAGTCTTCTTCTTCTTTTTTAGCTTTTAATCGGTTGTATCATATTATATGTCATCTGATTCCTTGTCTATTAATTACACATTCATTCTGTTTTATATTATAATAACATGTTCATTGTTAATGAGTCTCTGTCATCACACACATTCTAAATGTTTTGTATTTTCATTACCTAATTAACGTTCGTAATAGTCTACGCAAATTAAAAATAGTAATTAATATCTGTATTCAAAATTACACCAGAAATCCATTGCATGTGGTCCGGAAAGAGTAATTAACATAAATTTCAGAAACAATAATTTGCAGTGATTACATTAATTAGCCCGTAAACAAATAATCAGAAATAATTAATTACCAACTATCAAACTTTGTACGTTAATCCTAATAATTTCATAAATTTAGTAGTGGTCGGATTCTTTGCAGTCCGGCTGGGGAAGTATCACACTTTTGTCAGTTATTCTACCGGCAAGCAGTTATGCGCAAACATTACTATGTTCGGGTTTGAAGGGCAATGTTTCTAGAAAAAATACAGGATATAGAAAATAAATCATCTTACTTATGTCTCTGAGGATGAGCGCAGTGCAGTTCAAGGTAATGATTTGGGCTCTTCCGTGTTCCAATAGCTGCGTGATGCGTGACACTGCTGGGTCGTTCGGTAGGCATGATACTAACCATTAGGCACGTGCATAGCTCGTCTCGTCACTACGTTATTAAAAAAAAGTAAAAATTATACAAGAAGGCATAATATACGAAGTATAGGCTGAACACTTAAGATATGAGCTTAAGTCTACCAAGTTTTGTAAAGTTTCCATTTTTTATACGAAAGAGACAAAATACGTTAGAAGTGCACCTGGTGGCAAGCATCGTGCCCACCCAGAACAACATAGTGGTACGTAGCCATTCGAAGATGAAGAGTCCAATTCACAACCTAGCACTGTTTGTTACCTGGTAAAATAAGGTGGTTGTCCTTATAATCAGTAATGTTTGTACTCGTACATCACGGCTTGATAGTAGAATAACTGGCAAAAGTTTGGTACTTTTTTAATAGTATAGAGTTGCAAGACGAGCGGGACATGTGCCAGATGGTAAGCAACATGCCTGCCCATAACATCAAGAGCCTAAATCATTACATAGCACCCCACTGCTCTCGTCACCCGGATAAGTAACGTGTTTTATCTCTTAAGCCAGTAATTTATCCAGAAACATTACCCTTGAAACCGGAACACAGTAGTGTTTGCACATTACTGTTTGACAGCAGAAAAATCGGCAAAGGTGTCGTACAACTCAACATAATTAAAATACTTAAGTAAAATGATGGTCCCTCTACTTTAGTAGGAAACCAGTGTGTAAGTAACCCTGTCGTTTCTAAATCAAATCTATTGCGATTCGATACATTACTGTTTAGGTGTACCACTTGTGTTGTGAATGTAATATCCCTCACTCGATTTCTCCGCGTAGAGTAGCATGGGGATCAGCAGCCCACTTAAGTTCTCACAGCTGGCAGTGGGGGCCTTCCCTCTCAAAGAGAGTGAGTGTCTTGGGCTTAATCCAACATACTGGCTAAGTATGTTGGATTAATCCCAAGACAATATACGTAGGTATAGCTGACAAATATCCTTGAAAGATATTTTTATTTATATATTTTCATTCGTTATTAATGCTAGTTGTGAAAACAAATTTACACATTCAAACATAGAAAAATAGTCAGAGGTAATGTAGCGTTCAAACCACAAAAATCTTAATAATTTATATTCACGAACAAAACAAAACTAAGATGGAGTGCTTAGTAAGGTTCATGTGACGTCACGACTATATATGATGTTTATACGTGACGTCACAACTCCCCACTATTGATGTTTAATGATATAGGTATATAGCGTAGTATATTACATTCTCTTTGATGTATATAAGTCGATTTTTAATAATTATTTATAACAAAATGTACGTGTCTAATACTCGTATTTTTCCACAATTTACTTTACTTATAACAGTCACCAGTATATTTCCTAACGTACAGTCACCATCCCAATTGTCCTGCACACGAATCACAGCGAATTCATCAACACATTAAAAGTAAGTGCAAAAAACAGCTGTAAAGTAAATCAATAAACTGGCTAGGAGCGAGCTTCTTCAAACTTTCGTGATGTAAAATTAACTACACTTTCTCGAACTAATCCTGACTTTTAAGTAAATTAAGCGTACTTAATTGAAATACTACCACATTATTTCAGCCTTGCACTAAATAAATGGAGTTAATCAACAGTTTTAAGTATTTTAGTATAAACCTAACGTGGTTATTCCACATTTCAAATAAATACACGGGAAACTCAACGGGACTGGACTGACTATATCAAACGTGAGCTACCCGTGTATTTATTTAAAAAGTTTTAATTTTTTTTCTCTTCATGTTCCAATAGCTGCGTGTCACTGCTGTTATGTGGCAGGCATGTTGCTTACCATCAGGCACATGTCCTGCTCATCTCGTCACTTCTTATTTAAATAATAAAAAAAGTATCTTATTAAAATTTGACGCATGTTATTTGTAGTAGTAGGACTCTTTACAGTCTTTGACTCCACCTTTGACCTTTTGACAGTTGTTCTACCGCCAACGTTACACATTACTGTGTTCTGTTTTAAAGAGCAATGTTTCCAGAAAAAAATACACGACGACAAAACATACCACCTTAACTATATATTTGTGTGGCAAGAGCAGTATACTGTTAGAATCAAATCACCTAAGCTAAGATATCTAGCTAGGATCCAAAATTTAAATTAAAAGCAGGTATATAATTGAGAAACCATCCAAAAGATGTAAACAGAACTCAATCAATCGAATCACGAAATCAAGAGCGAATCAATGCTTGGTATAAAATCAGATACTGTTCAGATCTAAAGACCTTTTCATCTTTGAGACGACACCTAGTTTATAGTTAATCCCACGACCTATACACATTCATTATTACAGCATTCATAAATATTAGTTTTCGTTGATCTTAGTATAAGTTTTTTTTTTTATAATATTGGTGGACAATTCACACACACCATCTGACCCCAAACTAAGCAAAGCTTGTACTATGGTGGCCAGATAGCTGATATAATACTTATATAGTTTTAAATACATATTTATAATACATAGAAACACCCAGACATTTCAATGTATTGTTGTTACAAATGCAAGAACTCATCGTTTGTCTGTATAGACTCCAGACGGTTACAAGTCAAAAAACCTATTAATGATTTGTGTCGGTTTCGCGCCTCACAGTAATTTCTCCGTTTATATCGATCGCTGTAGATATGAGTCTGCTAGTTTATCCGGACTTATGCCGGATTTTAAAGTATTGTGGTGGCGTAGTGTACACACGTAGGAGTTTAATTACGCAACTTTTTAAGGTGATAAGTTATCGGATTTGTTATCTAGATGTGTTTATGCATACAAATAAATTACAGCCGGAATAATTATGGCACTAGAAAAAAATTGATTAAAACCTTAATTCAGACCAACGTTGAATTATATTCTAAAAAATATTTAAAAACTACCTAGGTGTTTTTGCTAGAAATAAATACATATGTACCTATTGTAGGTGTGTATTAAAAAAACAATAAGAGTATCAACAACGTAAGTTAAGTTAGTAACCAAACACTAAGGTCGAGAATAACTAAAAAATGTAGTAAATGTTCAATAATTAATGATAAAAAGAATTCAGTTAAAGTAGTAAAATATGGTTTTTATTACTCCCGATTTGAAGACACCAAGATTGTAACCATCTAGTAAAACCCACTTAGGCAGCGCATAGTAAATGTTTGTGAATGTGACTTACATGATAATAAATATTTTCTATTCCTCTTCCTAATATAATCATTCCGTAGCCTAGACGTTATTATCACTAGAGTAGAGTCAAAGCTCTTCGATCGAGTCTTTGAAACATCAACCGCGAAACGATGTCACTTATGCGAGCTACGAACAGATAGAAAAAAATTGGTTGTCTGTAAAGTCGGAGCATACAGGGATAATGAGCGTAACGGGACAATGAGTGGTACGGGACACTTTTTCGTGCAGCCGGCGCTCATCGATTTATTAGACGTTGTCACGTCAAAAGGGCAAGGTAATATTTTATCGAATTTAACATTTTTATAGTTTTGGTGTCTTCAAATCGAGTGTGAAGCGATTTCTTCTAGGTAAGCACGCTCCAACGCAGACCGCATGCGTCGCTTGACATCAGGCAAGATGGCGGTCAAGTGTAAACTTAAAATAGAAAAAAAATACATATTCCGTAAATTGGCACACTGTTTACTAATACTCGTATTTCAAGATCTTTGAAATCACAGTACGGCAACAAATAAAATCTTATCCTTATTAATGCTATTGGTTTTTAAATATTGTCCGGATATTGCCGAAGATACTACATTTCTAATTCCAATATATCTAACTGTAAACCAACATAAATATCGTTTAACCGTAACAATCGTATATCCATATGGGATATTGACAAACCGTGACAAAAATAATAAACATGTCTTCGATCATGAGAAACCTTCTCCG
The DNA here is from genome assembly GCA_017562165.1 of Ectropis grisescens. Taxonomy (NCBI): domain Eukaryota; kingdom Metazoa; phylum Arthropoda; class Insecta; order Lepidoptera; family Geometridae; genus Ectropis; species Ectropis grisescens. The sequence continues at coordinate 25,666,920 of CM029771.1, forward strand.
TATTTGATTTTTTCACAGAATAAAATGTCTAACAACTTAACCAACCAATGGTTAAATTTTCAAAGCCTAACAATTGTACTTTTAACTCCCAGTTTTAAAAGTGACGTGATATAAGTACATAGAGATTAGTAATTGACATCATGTATGAAATTTAAACGTATATTACGCTTTGTCGCAAAATTTAAATTATATTATTCGAGACAATATTAATTTCTTTTAATATAACATGTGTTTGTAGAAAATAATAATACAAATTTTGAGTAAATTAAATGAAAAAACACCGTCGAGTAGTTTTTCAAACTCAGTAATCATGGCTATTTAATACAGCTTATTTACACAGACCTTGGGATACTAATAATTCATGATAGTGTCATAAAGTACCTACCGTTTGTGTTTCCCATAGTATGCAGTACGAAAATATTAAATGGTAAACATCATAGTATTATAATGATAAGCAGTCTAGTTAATATTCATACAGCTGAGACTCAAGCTGTATGCATTCTTTCACTAGGAGACAGTCAAAGTGCATCGAAATATCGGGTACAACGAATAACCATAGTAGCATAACTATAAGCATAAGCAGCCTACTAAATGTTCCCACTTCCCACTGCTGGTTACTGACATATTTTCTGTGGTTACACTATGGAGTGAGTCCCCGATATTTGGATAGTGTTGCGTGCGCCAATTTTCTCGGGCAATGAAACTACATCGAAAAACTGGGGTCACGCTCCTCTATCATACAACCAACGGTAAATATCCCGTATATAAAAGTTCTAGTGGATTAAAAACAATGTTTCACCTACAACATGAAATTCAATGTTTCACTACATGAAATATTAATTTGGACTTAAATATGTATGCCAGTGAAATCGAGTAAATCAGCGCAATGTCCATCCTTGTTTACGTTAATTAATAGCGTTAATTAAAAGCATGTTAAATGCCGGTATTGAATGCAGTAAAATGGAAGAATGTAAGCAAAATAGTAGCGTTTATTTAAGAGGTTATTTGAAACTAGGGACGTACTCAAAGGAGAGTTCAGGAAGTCCCGAAACTTAAACAGACTTGTGAACTTCGTAAAATAGTTCCGAAACCGTTGTGTTTGTGGCCCTGATGAACGCGTCATGGGAACTTCCGAGCTACTAACGTTATCTGATAAGCTCAGAATTATATAGCAGACATTTCGGGTACCCAACACTAGGAGCAAGGACCTCTTTCTTGGACTCTTCACTACGCCTTTCTTTAAACAATGATTAACCACTCAACATTTTAATAAATTAAAATGCAGTAAAATTGTTTACAATCAGAATTTGCAGCGCTACGATGGATTTATTTGTGTTTTAATTAAATGTTAAAACTTAATGAGGCTACGGAAGCTCACAAAATACAGCTTATCTCGCATTTCAGCGAATGATTAGACGAAATGGTAAGTAAAATTAATCCTGATTTGTAGAACTATTAGTGACGCAGAATCCACGTTTGTGGGACTTTTTCTGTTCTTTCATTTTCATTGGATTTGGTTGAATTATTATATAATCACTTCCTCCTTTATCCCTCGATGCAACAACGACGGGGTGTTATAAGTTTGACGTCGATGTCTGTCTGTCTGTCTGTCTATCTGTCTGTCTGTCTGTCTGTCTGTCTGTCTGTCTGTCTGTCTGTCTGTCTGTCTGTCTGTCTGTCTGTCTGTCTGTCTGTCTGTCTGTCTGTCTGTCTGTCTGTCTGTCTGTCTGTCTGTCTGTCTATCTGTCTGTCTGTCTGTCTGTCTGTCTGTCTGTCTGTCTGTCTGTCTGTCTGTCTGTCAAATGAAAGGGCTTGACTAGTAGAACGTTATACAGATGATGCGAGATCCGAGGTAGTCGGGGGTTAATCAAAATTTTTAATTTTGTTCTTGTGTTAGCCGAGGTTAAAACGCGAATGAGTATTTGTTCTACTTGCAAACATATGCGTAATCTAAAATTATAAACAATAAAATTGGGTTGGAGTTTTTTTTTTAATTTTCAATTTAGTTTATACTTTACTTGTAAAAGTTGATAGTTAACAATTAAAAAATATTTTTCATATCTCCTGCTCGACAAAGTCCAATTATATGTCATTAAACGTTAAAACAAAGCAAGTGATTGTGATCTTTCAAAATGCAGAGGTAAGTAATATTGAGAAGATTCCCTAGGGATTAAAATGATTTGAATTTGGAACGTTAAAATTCGTATGAACATTCTTACCCATAGTACCATTGTAAAAAGACTTTATTAAAAACTCGAACTTTTTTTTCCAAATATCGAACTGGCCACCCACTGGCACGCACAGAAACAAAACACAAAAATAGAAAATATGAAAAGGCGTCATTGAGTTGAATTTTGTTAGTTTTGAATTGTATCACTTTAATTCTTAAAAAACACCAAAATGTCTTCAAGCGATAGTGAATTGAGTTCATCAAATTGGACGCTTTAGGGATTATTAATAATCTACTTCCGGAAAAATCGAAAGATAAAATATTTTACACAGCCCTTTTTTTTAATTGCCTCGCAGAAGACATGAAAAGTAGAGTATTCACCTCTGAAGTAAAAAACTGTCTTGTGTCATAGGCGGCTTGGATTCCTCGCTTCACTCGGGACACTACAACTCCCTCGCTTCGCTCAGGAGTTGACTCGAGTCCCTCGCTGCGCTCAGGATCCAATATGACGCCCATGACACAAGACAGTGCTTTACTCCCTTGGTGAATAATCTACTTACTATTGTTATTCTATAGATTGATAATAGAAAAAAATAATTAATTTTGAAACTTAAAATTACACACACATAAAATATCCTATGCCTTAGGGCTAATCTGACTTTCTGGGATATTTGAAAACATTGCCATTTGGATGGAACTCAGTAATGTTGGCACATTACTGCTTAGCAGTAGAATAACTGGAAAAAGTTTTGTACTTTCCCAGGCCGACGAAACAAAGAATTCGGCCGTTAAAAAAACTATCACTACTTTAAACTGGTGTTTACATTTCACCTAGAAAATAATGCAATTTAAAACAAGAACAAAATTAAAAATTTTGATTAACCTCCGACTACCTTAGATTTGTTATCTGTACAACATTCTACTAGTCAAGCCCTTTCATTTGATACCCATATTAAGGAAGTTACAATACAATACAATACAATAACACTTTATTATACCACAAAAATATTACAAGAACAATGATTAAACATAACATCAAAACATTTTGGGCACAATAGGCGATCTTATCGCTAATAGCGATCTCTTCCAGATAACCTTTTGTTTGATAGGAAGTTGTGAAAAAAAGAAATGTAATTTGCCATTTTGTGGTAGCGGCCATCTTGGATTTGAAATTTGTCATAGTGCAAAGTATTCTACTAGTCAAGTCCTTTCGTTTGATACCCATATTGCGGTAGTAGTGAAAAAATATATATAATTCGCCATTTTGTGGTGGCGGCCATCTTGGATTTCAAATTTGTTATAGCGTATAGTACTCTGCTAGTCAAGCCCTTTCATTTGATACCCATATTGAGATAGGTTGTAAAGAAATATTTTGTCCGCCATTTTGTGGAGGCGGCCATTTTGAATCGATATTAACCAGACATAGCTAAGAACACCCGCACGGATATTAACTTTCAAATAAAAAAAACCGCATTGAAATCGGCCTAACCGTTTGAGCTCTACGGTGCCACAGACAGACACACACACAGACAGACAGACAGACAGACAGACATCGACGTCAAACTTTTTGGTCGGGGGTTAAAAAGGCCAGCATCAAGAAGACGAAAGTAACTACAATCCATCTACATGTATAAAATTCCATGACTAAGGCAGTTATTCAAAAAAACTTCCGCAGACTCGTCTCCGTTTCCGCTGCTTTATGCTCGCTACTTTATGCTTTAATGCTCGCCCTGAGTGAGCATTTGAGCTCTTCCTTCACTACACAGAAATCCGTTACATTTGCATGAACAATTTCCATGAAGCGAAGCTAACATATTCTTTAACAGTCTTTGCTTTTAACAGTCTTTGTGTGAAAAGCAGAATATTTGGGTTTATAGATCTATTTATTTATTTGCGAAGCGAAACATTTCTACTCCTTTTTACGAAAATTGTGCGGAGATTACGCTCGTCATCCAGATATATAAGATACTAGCTGTACCCTGCCACGCTTCGTTGTGGCACATTATGATGCCAAAAATTAGATAAAAACAATCCTTGATGCCGATTATATATCATTGTAAAATTTCAGCTCGATTGGTGCAGAACTTTTTGAGTTTTTTAAGCGCACACAAACCAACATAAGATTTTTATACATAGAGGTTTTATGTCACTGCCCTGTAGTTTCTTTGGAAACAATGCCCTTCAAACCGTCAGAGTGGTAAACTTTTTACTGGATTGAACTTTATTTAAAGAATTTAGCTATCTTTGGCGGTTTAATTGCCACTATCAGACAATGCACGGTCAAAAGCTAATCTATAAAAATGTTCGTTTTAAATGCAAATATAAATACCCATGTCACAGATAGTTCTCAATTTCGCCGTAAGTGCCGCCAATTTGTATTTTATCAGAATATTTTTACAAAACATCGGTGCTATCTATGGTGAAATTGAGCACTAATTATACAAAGGTGTATTCGCAGTTCCAGAAGGCCTCATAAGAAAAATAAACGTGGCCATAAAGTCTACACGCTCTCTGTCACAACGAAGTATGTCGCCACTACATTAATAAATTTACCGATTCAGTTGTTCAAAATCAAAAATTAGATTAGGACAATATATTGTCCGGTAACCGTCAGTTAACAGCGTAATTATCGTTTAACAGCCCCCCAGTTAGCAAAGCTTATGACGTTCATTCCAACGTTAGGGGTGTGCTCAGGGTTGCATTCGCATCACGTAGGACGCTTGAATGGCCCTGATTGGGTGTTAGGGGGTCGGAGTGTTTCAACCGTATAATAGGCCATTTTCAGAAGAAAAAATATAATTCCAAATGGATGGCGTTTGAAGGTTTTTAACGCTATACTCGTATTGTCATAATCACGTCGTAATTGCTCTAAACTTTATTAAAATACATTTTTCATACAAACAACAGATTGTACCAAGACATGTACATTATCGTGTAATATGAGGATACAAAAAAAGAAAACGGAGAACTAATAACATATCCACTTCAAATTAAACAAGTTTTTTTCATCTAAAGTACTGAAGTAGTATTCAAGTATTGAAGTGTTTTGTGTCTAATAATAATAGTCATATTTACATGTTAACTAGCAGAAGCCCGCGGATTTATCCGCGCCGTTCCCGTCCCGTTATTTTCCCGTGGTAAATAAGCCTATACCTATGCTGTTCTTAGACTGTAATCTGTGTTCCAAATTTCAATCCGATCTAGATACTCTGACGTAATTGAGCAATAAACAACCAAAGATGAATATTTACATTATTAGTAGGATAAGTTGTTTTCGTAGGTATCTTCTTAGTGTATGTTATTTCTTCCAACTACATACAACGAGGTGCTAAAAGAAATGTCTAAAACTCGGGGATTTGTCCCGTCAGCGGATTTCGTCGTCTCGATCCATTTCCCAGTCCCAGAGGGCTTAGCGATGTGTCACCGGTCGCCCGCGGATCAGACTGAAAAACTACACTAGTGGTGTGCTCTGGATAGAGCTCTCTAGAATTTCATTTGACTAACGCTTGAATGTTCGCCCCAGGTTAGCGTTGAGATGGGTCTACGATGTTTTTACAAATTTGACGGGAATTTGACGTTTTCTTTGTTTACTGACGAGGGGAAAATACAGAAAACATGCGACGTAAGATATTTGAGAAACTTGAAAATTTTATTATTTTATTGATATTTGATTCGTAGCAAATCTATGTATGTTGTACTCCAGACTATAAACTATCTGTGTTCTAAATTTCAACTCGATCCATTCAACTTAAAGTAAATGTCTTTTTTGTCGACAATTTTAAACGCTGGATTATGTTTGATAGGCATTATTTTTATTTCTGATAATTCTTTTTTTTTAGGAGTGAGCGAGAAACGGTGCTTAACCGATTTACCGCAGTACACTCAATATTGAATCAAGGTTTTGCGAGCGTCAAAGACTTTGTCTCTTTGAGGCTTTTTATTGAGTTAAGTTTTGTAAAACGGGAGTTAGTCAGTTTTGGACCGGTTTGTGATGATGATTTGGATTCGTTAAAATGTACTGATTAAAAACATTAGGTTGAAACTTACGAATTAGTTCTACTGTTATCCCAAAAATATTTCCATGACTTTTTGTCACTATTATTGATTAAAAATATCTTTAATTTCAATCATATCAACACACGAGTTGAGATAAAAGAAAATAGTTAAACAACTATAATACGTTTCACTTCGATACCCGAAGTGATGTCATTACTGAAGTGACTTAAAGACAGTAATGAAAATGCTGTGTGTATATAGTAGAAGTTACACGTGTAATAAATATCTGTAATAATAACTTCGAAAACATTGCTCTGAAGCAGTAAGTACCTAATCTATTCTCATTGTAAGTTCATTGTTCGAAAACATTGCCAGCTGACAGTTTTCTAAAATGTTTTACGAAAACAAAGAGATTGTGAATAAACTGGAGGTTGTACGGTTGGTTAGGTTTTGATCCAACAGTGGAGCTTTTCGTTTGTTTCTCTGACGCCATTATTAATGTTTATTCAAATTAAAACTCATTACGTTGAATCTGGTATGTAAATAGTTCGTATAACACAAAAGTAGCGTAGTAGTGCTCAATCTTATTACTTTATACCCTTCTATCATCCTACATAGGTCTCTTGCTGTATCATATGACCCATAAATTTTGTTCACAGGCCTGCATTCTAATATGTACAGTCTCCAGTCCATTCGAAAACCTCTATAAAGAAGCACTTTCCTGCTGTCATAATGTCATTTTCAATTTCTAATCTCCCATTAATAACTCTGAACGGGGAGAAGAATGCCAATTTCACAGCTTTTAACCAACGAGACCCGATAACTTCCATCGCGGCCAAATTTGCCGAAAAGCTTTGAGAGATTAAAAGCTTACGGGAGTCCAATCCATTTCCGAGGAGTGAAATATCCGGTGGCTGTTATTACACTGTTTACAAGTGTTGGTTTTCATTAAGTTCTTTGTGAAAACATTATGAAATTACGTTTACTTAATAACTTGTCTTATCGGCCCAAAGTAGGTCTTGACCCCCTGGTACTAAAAGACGTTATTCATCTGTCCTACTAATACTCGTATTATTAACGCGAAACGCGGAAGCAAGTTTATTTGTTACACTTTCCCGCGAAAACTACTAAAACGATCTCCATGAAACTCTGTAGATACGAGTATACGCTTGGAGACATTAGAAATAAAAACTTAAGAGGTGTCAAGGGACAACCGGATGGAACGAAGTCCCTTTCGATTAATTAGTGAAGGAATTATTATTATTATTCTTTTTTATTATTTACAAAAAACCTGTATACACTCAACAAAAATAATCGTCGCGACACCACACTGTTCAATGCGAAATAGAAATGAAAATATCTGGCTTGCTTTCTATAAGAGAGAGAGAGACAGACAGAGAAACATGCGACGCCGCACAGCTTACAATAGCAAAAAGTGTCGTGACAACTTTTCGTAAGATTTTTTTCCGTCTAGCCCCCTTTCACAACGCGCGATAAGGAACTTCGTTCCAAAACTTCGTTCCAATAACGTAACCTACTTTTTATCCATCGTAGACCGCATCATCCTCTAACCTCAGGCGAGATGGCGGTCAAGCGTAAACCTATCGAGCGAGTACTACGCGGGTGAAACCGCAGGATAGACAAATATACAATACAAATATCTTTATTGAATAATAACTTGGAATAAATACATTAGTAACCCCTGCCTGAGGTTGATGGTTTGAATTTCACCTTACTCTTTTTTTCTGTCGGTATACTAGACAAATTGAAACAGGTTAAACACTTAAAGTTAGTGCGACAGACGGCGGTCTTATTGCTAATAGCGATCTAGCGCTAATATACTAGTAACTTGAAAAAGCGACATCATTTCATGTTTGATGTTAGCCCTCTAAAACTTCATTGATCAATGGTCAAAATAAGTTATTAAGTAATCAAATCGGTATGTACGAGTATGTAGGGTAGTATTGTTCTCATTGTGATTTAGTTATGTTATTAAAAAACCCTCTTCCCTGATACTGATACTACTACAAAAAGAAATATTTTCTAGAAGAATTTCACTACTAAATAAACATTTAAATGATCTGAGTTATTAATTAATTGTTTTGCTACGCCCGCGCCCAAACATCTTATCTTATACCTTTAAACGAGCAATTCTTGTGTAGTCCGTTCCACGGAGAGGTGTAGAAAATGTTAACAAATCAATGTCACTCTCAATATGACAGACCAGCATTTCTCAACCTTTGTTTTAGAAGATAGTTCGTCGTAAGCGTCTCTGTTTGCCCTTTTAGATTTTCGTCACATAACAAGATTAAATATATTCCAATAAGTCCGTTTCCAACCTTTTGTCTTATTTCTATTATTTTATAATAATACTTTTATTAAATATGTGGTGCGCGTAAGTTTAAAACATACAAAAAATAACTTGGGTGGTTGGTTCGTGGAACACATGAACATATAAACAGTTTTCATTAATATTAATTATTAAGTACAGCTTTGTTTTGTTAAGTAGCACTTAAAATCCTTTTTTTAATATGTATGTGAAATGACTGACTTTTTAGTAAACGTAAATTTAATGAGCTATATATATATATATGAGACGATCTTCTTAGCATTCCATGGATTCACCGTGCGGGTGCCGGGTCCATCGTGTGGCAGAGAGAGAGAAAACCCGAGTAGATCCCGAGACTTGTGACTCGGGTGTAGGTTTAAGGGGCCCTTTTTTGACATACATCAACACTCAACTTCACTACTCGTTTTTCTCTCCCTGCCCAGCCAAATCTGATTTGAGCCTACTAGCGTAGCTTTAGATACTCGTATATATATCCACATTCAGATCGGTATCCGTGGATGTACTTTTTTCACAATCCAGCACATCACTAGTGTAGTTCTTACTACAGTCACTCACTCAGGTACTGTTAATGTTTAATGTACTAGGTATGTAGATCTATGCACATTGTACATGTTACAACAACAAAAGGTGGTATTAAAACGATGCAGCCCCTGATGGGGCTATGTACTATATATGAATTCCTATGACCACTTTCCAACTCCATCATCAGATCAGCACCATTTCATCATAGTTTTATTGCGCTGTGCTTTATTTACATACGTATGCAGAATTTCAGCTCAATCGATAACTGGGAAGTGGATCCAATTTTTAACCGACTTCCAAAAAAAGGAGGAGGTTATCAATTGGACCCCTGTTTTTTTTTTTTTTATGTATGTTACCTGATTTCTCGAGAACCTCTGAACCGATTTTAAAATTTATTTTTGTGTTCGGATGGGTATGCTTCCCGAATGGTCCCATATAAATCTTTTCGAAATCGGTCAAGTAGTTTTTGAAATATGAACCAAAAACTGAAAATTTGCGTACAATTATCTGGATGACGTAGTTGTAGATTTCACAAAAGTTATGAATCTTGACTCTGTCAATACAAAATTGTGTAAATGCTTTAATAAAAACTTGTTTTTAACCCCCGACCAAAAAAGGGGTGTTATAAGTGACGTCGATGTCTGTTTGTGTGTCTGTCTGTCTGATGTGGCACCGTAGTAGAACTCAAACAGATGGGCCGATTTCGATGCGGTTTCTTTTATTTCAAGTTTAATACCATAGCAAATGTTCTTAGCTATGTCTGGTTAATGTCGATTCAAGATGGCCGCCTCCACAAAATGGCGGACAAAATATTTCTTCACAACCTACCTCAATTTGGGTATCAAATGTAAGGGCTTGACTAGTAGAATACTATGTACTATAACAAATTTCAAATGCAAAATGGCCGCCACGACAAAATGGCGAAATAGATTTCTTTTTTCACAACTCCCTTTATATGGGTATCAAATGAAAGGGCTTGACTAGTAGAATGTTGTACAGATAACAAATCCAAGGTAGTCGGGGGTTAATCAATATTTTTAATTTAATTCTTGTACACTAAAAAGAGTAAAATAAACTATTTTCGTACAAAAAATTAAACCGACTTCAAAACCACAAATAGGCACTCAAAAGCGAAAAATAAACTAAAATCTTTATTATAAGCGCTGCTCACTCATCTATTTGAAGTCGGTGCCAGTCAGGTCAAAAAGCTAGTAGATTGATGCTATGTAGGCACAGGTAAGTAGTTTCTATCCTATACCTGTTAGATTTGGCTGGCACCGACTTCAAAAAGATGAGTGAGTAGCGCTTATAATAACGATTTTAGTTTATTTTTCGCTTTTGAGTGCCTATTTGTGGTTTTGAAGTCGGTTTAATTTTTTGTACGAAAATAGTTTATTATTTGCAAGATTTGACGACAAAAATCGAGTGAAACTTTTTTTTTTATAGTTTATGATGAGGCGGAGATGCCCCTGATGGTGCCTGACATGCCTGCTACATAACAGCACAGTGACACGCAGCTATTGGAACATGAAGAGTCCAAATCATTACCTATCACTGCACTGCGCTCGTCACCCAGAGATATTTTATCTCTATGCCCTGTAATTTTACTAAAAACTATTTAAAAGTTTGTATAAAACATGATGTATATAAAATATGATGTATGTATTTATATAAATATGATGTTTGTAATAAATGGTGATAATGCTTTAGAAAGAGGAGTGTAGCTTGTTAGGAACGAGAGTTACGAAACGTGTCTCTGTGCGCTGGTTGAACAGGGCTCCACACAAAGGGCTAAGGTCGACGGAGGCTTGTTTGCCGACCGCCGGCCCAAACACCGCCACTACATGTTTCACATACTACTTAACTTTTTACCTCGTTTTTTATTCTGATGAGCCGACTAAGCCGGTGGGTTAGTGAGATCTAGGATGATGTTGTTTGAGGGATTTTATTTAGCTGTACGAAGAAATATTATTGCTAAGCTTTCGCGACTTGGATTTATATTAAAAACATTTTATTGAGTGTTCTCGTAACCGCAGCCCTTGTAACGTTGCCAAAACGTTGTGGTAATACATACTAATATTATAAAGATCAATAGGTGTTTTGTCTGAACGCACTAATTTACCTGAACTTAACAAAAAAAACTAATTATTTACGTACTACCGGACCGATATGAAAAAATATTTCACCGTTGGACTTGTACGTGGCTCTGGAGTGCTTTAGGTTATATATTATAACCCACGAGTGAAGTCGGGGCGGATCGCTACTATAATAATAACTTTGACCGCGATTAAATCGTGTGTTACATTTTCAACATGCATATGATATGAAGAAAGGCAAATAAGGAAACTAACTCATTGTACTCGTATCTTCAGTTTATTTTCTTAGACAGAGAAACGCTTTGTTATGCACACTAGAAGATAAACAGTGAAAATAATTTGGCATTGAGAACTATGGAGTTGTGGTATTTAGTAGTTTTTAGTAATATTACCCTCCAAACTGGGACATAGTAACGTTTGAACATTACTGCTTAACGTTAGAGTAACTGACAAAGCTATGATACTTCGACTGGGGGGATTCTGTGAATAGTTTTGCCGCTGCAAAGTATAGTAAAGTTACGTTTTCGTATTAGTTATTTGACCCTTGACCTTGTTTATTGCTTAGTTTGGTTCTTTTTGTAATTTAGTATAAATACGTAACAGTTTTTTTTTATTCTACTATTAAATATTATAAATGAGAAAGTTGCGATATTGCTCTACCACGTCAAAAGAGCTGATCGGGTTGAAACTTGAAACACAGTTAGAGTTTAGTCTGGAATAGCATAGGGTATTTTGTATCGGAAGAAAATAACGGGGACGGATATTACGCAGGTAAAACCGCAAGGCGCTGTTAGTGTATTCATAACAGTCACGTTAAAAAAGCAGTACGTCACTGCCTTAACTTGTGTGTCGCCAGACAGCGCGCGGCGAACAATCGCGGTGTGTGGCCACACTTCACACTCGGAAGCTGTACAAATGGAGGCTTTTAAGCTTTTCCTCTGAGGCTCACTGTCCAGTGAGAATCGAACTATAACAAGCAGGCTGGATAACAAAAAGTGAGGTAACATCTTCTCTATCCTGTCTGAGTATAAGTTTGTCCACAACTTTACCAGTTATTCTACCACCAAACAGGTATTACTACTGTGTTCCAGTTTGAAAGGCAATGTTTATAGATAAATAACACGGCACAGAGATAAAACATCTTAGATCTCGGGTTAACGAGGGCGGTGTTATGGACAGGCGTGTTGTTTATTCACGTACATGTTTTCCTCGTCCTGTCACTCTATTATGATATTTTGACGACTTCTAGGATTTGACGTTTTCATTTGTAAATGAATATTGGGGACATTTCCCACACAACACTGTCTAGCCAAACTTAGCAAAGCTATGAAATCCAGTTAAACTGCTATAACACTTATACAAACGTAAATACATACTTGTGATATAGAACAAATATCTGAATTCATCACACAAATATTTGTCTTAGGTGAAAATGGAACCCGAGATCTACAGCTCTGCAGGCAAACTTCACCACGAACTGAGCCACAGAGCCCGTCCCATGTATGGAATGTACATTCAAAAAGTTTTTTAAGTACAAAGTTTTGTACTTGGTATTTTTTTTACCTTGCCTAAAAATTTACTCAATCAAACCTTTTTACGCAAGCCATAAAGCTATAGTTTTTTCTGTTAAGTTAAGCCATTTTACTATAAAAACGAAAATTATATGTCTGAAGGTGTTTGTTCACACATTTATTTTAAATAATTATAGGCCTTCTTCTTGGCTGTCATCTCGCCTGATGCTATGCAATGATGCGATTTACGATGGAGAGTGCTGACCACAAATGTCCACGTATGTCTGCAAAGTCAGTACAGATTTGAATGAAATTGATTTTGCATTGCTTAAAATATCATATGGGCTAGTTTTTATCCCATTAAACTTTATGGGCTCTCACGCCATAAGATAAATGGGGAGTGGCAGAGTCAAAGTCGAATGCGAGAGCGGTCCCACGACTCCAAGCTTCGGCTGGAGAAACCTGTGGGAGCTTCAATGGGCAGGAGCACAATATCCAACAATGGTGTCAAACACGCCATGCCCCTGCATGGCGAATATGCGTAAATGCATATCCCTCACAAAACAAAAAAGATGTGGTGTCGTGGGACACCAGACAGGAACAATGTTCCTTCTGATAATATAGAAGTAACACAATAAAAAAAAATGCTTAATTGTATTATGTTATGGTACGATTATCTGAAAAATAAAATGGTTACACTGATGACGGGCAAGTTTTCACTTCCGTTATATATGTTTCTTACGGTTTTAGCGTCGCATTTTTTTCAGTTCTGTAGCGCAGCAAAGTTCCTCCGCCTCCGAGCCTGCCCTAAGGAACTTCATTCCAAAAAATAGGTTACACGGCAAAGCGCAACCATATGTACATACATTTCAACGTTTGTGCCGTCAGAAGAACAATTAGCAGATGCGATTACCTAAAGCGGTTTAGTTAAGTCAGCGTAGAACGGGAAATTCGTCTTGTTGCTACAAATAGCGCCTGGCTCATCAATCGACCCATAACTAATCGAAACTTCCGCTAATAGCTAGCTATTTGCTAGCATTTTGATCTCGTAAAACTTTGACAAGTTTGCAACTGTAGATTAGACACATCCCTCGGGACGGGCCCAACTTATCTCAATAATATGAGCCAGTACCCAAACTGGTAGGTATAGTTACCAGTAACTATTAAAGGTTAGTTTGGGTTCGGAAGAAAGCTTAGTGCAATTCTAAACAAGTTTTGCTTGATTTTGCTTCAATATCTTTAGGTAATTCACATTATACCATTTGGAAATATACCTATAGTTGCACTAATTTACAACAACAACAGTTTTAGTACAACTGAATAAAGGTTATGAAAGTGTTTTTTACGGATTAGCGTTACCAACACGACTATTTTTTCCCAGTGAATATCATGGTAGAATTGATCTAGGGCTTAATTTCTGATGATTGTTAGCTAAAATACTGTGTTTAGCGATATAAGAGAATGTCGTAAGAAAACGGGAATATTCCAGAAAAGATATCGTGGGCATTTATCAGCCGCCAATTGGTCCTTGGCGAGCGTGATGAATGAATGAATGAACGAAAAAATAACTCTTTATTGTTCACACCTTAAAATAATACAAAAAATATACATGGTACAAAAACTATATAAGTATTATATCAGCTATCTGGCTGCCATCACACAAGCTTTGCTTAGTTTGGGGTCAGATGGTGTTGTGTGTGAATTGTCCACCAATATTTATTTATTTATTTATTTATTTATTGGCCTTCCTCCTCTTTTAATGCTAAGCTTAGCTTAGCTTTAGCTTTGATTTCCAGCGGTGGGGACAAATATATGGGCTGTTTATAGGACTTTAACGCAAACGATATAAATTATATTATAACTTGCACTATAACTACAACTCCAGTAGTAGCGTTACGTATCGCGTATCATCGCTTCCAACTACAGCTTCGCCTTTAGTCCATCACCGTTTAGTCCGAAACCCGAACAAGTGTCCGTGTAAGGTGCTGTTTACTTACGTCGTTACGAAATTCGATTTGTAAGGGAGACGTTTACCGAGAAATCAATTTCGTATTCAAAAGATCGAGTTGTTGACTTCATCGAATTATTCCCGTAAAAGACTTCAACGGGTGGCGGGGACATAATTTTGGGTAAATTGAGTTATGAGTTGGATTGGAGGTACGTTTATTGAAGAATTTTGATGTATAATTCAGTCTCCAATATGGTATTCCTTGTTAAAAGTGACTCCAAGTCGTGCTTTATGACAAAACTTAACTGAGGCTCGATTTTTCTGTTTTAGTTTGTTTTATATTACAAACCTCAAACATTTTGATTTTTATGGACTTAAAAATTTTACAGTGTTGTTGCTTGCGTATGTATTTAGTACTCGGAATACGCTGTTAAATTTAAAATATTCTTAGTAGGAAAAGAAGTTGTTTATAGATACATTCAACAACAATTCATGGTCTGGTCATGGTCAAAACGTGTCTTGTTTATATTTTACTAGATGTCCGCCCCGGCGTTGCCCGTGTAACATTATATAGTTCTCATCAGGGTCCCGTACATATACAACAGTGAAAGAATGACTGAACTCGGTTCAGTCATTCCTGAGAATATCACTTTCAAACAAAACACCTCTTCAGCTACCTGCTACGCTACCTGTCGGAAATAGGTTGTACCAACTCAGATTTAGAAAAATAATTTGATTGGCAAAGGTTTTATATTCAAGAGGTATGTAATCTGTGATATTCAATGACGCAATCTTAGACACATGCTGTCATGTGTCATGTCAAAGCACGAAACGTACGAAAACTCTCAAAAAGGAATATTTTTCCCCGATTTTGTTACATTCTTGATTCATGCTCCGCTTCTATTAATAGTAGCGTTATTTTCTATAGCCTATAGCCTTCCTCGATAAATTGACTATCCAATAGAAAAATAATCTTTCAATCCGGACCAGTACTTCCCGAGATCCTAGCGTTCAAACAAACAAACTCTTCAGCTTTATAATATTAGTATAGATATAGATTAGTATAGATATAACATATTGTCAATAATTTTAGTACTAGATGAAGTTTTTGTCTCAATAAATAGTTTGTCATTGTATAGTTGTGTAGGCAGAACAACCAGAGCACATGATCCAGTGTAGTGCTAGGACGTGATTTGGACTATTCGTGTTAAAATAACTGCGTGACACTGTGCTGCTATGCGCAGGTATGCCGCTAACCATCAGGTGCATATCCTATTGGTAGGGCGTTATAAAAAAGATCTGTTGAAATTACTGCATCCCACTCTTGATAATACTTAGAAGATTAGCAGCCCAATAGCCTAACAGAGGTTTCTCTTTTTCTCCACTTAGATAATACCGCGTTGTTACACTCAAATAAACACAAAAGGCTTCTGCAAATGTATATGTCACAGGCAACTAACTTAATGAACCGTTCAATCTAGAGCCTAGCGTCTTTACTAAATGACGTCGTATAACTAGCTTCCTGAGTAATATTCAGCCGTATCGTTTGTTACAACATTTAATAAACAGGCTGACAAATGCTAAGGCGTACGATAGGGTTAGCATGTGATAGAAATAAAAAATATGAAACATTCGTCATAAGAAATTCTTTACATACCTAATAGGTAACTTTAAAATGTAGTTGCGGTCTGTTTGGACTGAATGTTATATTGTACTGAAATCGGAATGAACAAATCTTAAAATGACCTTTTCCCATCTAGGCTGGGTTAGTTTAGAAGAAACCGTGAAATTACACAATAACTTTTTTTTTAACTATAGCTAATAGGTTCGCATTTGACCACCGTCTCGCCTGATGTTAAGCGATGATGAGATCTACGATGGAGCGTACTTACCTAGATAAAACCGATTCACTCTCGATTTGAAGACACCAAGATTGTAACCATCAGGGAAAACCCACTCAGGCAACGCATTCCACAACCTAGACGTTCTTATCACAAACGTGGAGTCAAATCTCTACGTTCGCGTTTTTGGAACATCAACCATGAAACGATGTCGCCCTTTTGTGGAACGAGAAGTCCGATAGAAGAAAGGGCAAGGTGGTATTAGATCATGCATATCAGTTTCACACTCTCCGAAGTGTATCCGATAAAAAACCGATAAGCTAGCGATTTTGCGGCGATGATCAAGACTTTGAAGTCTTTTACGCACAAGAGTATCATTGCCTATGAGTCTTTTGGCACGTCTCTCAATCGATTCCAGAGTCCCCAGCTGATACTTAGCCGATCCATCCCAAAGGTGCGAACAGTACTCCATACAGGAGCGAATCTGTGCTTTGTATAACGTGAGCAACTGTTCAGAATTAAAGTATCTTCGCACCTTTGAAAGGACACCCAGTTTTTTGGCGGCTAATTTAGCCTTAGACTCAATATATGTGCCAAAGTTGAGCGTCACTATATACTATCATAAGTAATCTTCAACAATAAGAGCTGGTTATAACACGTAAACGTTTCTAACATTAAGTATGCATGAGGGACTCTATAATCTCCATAACATGTCAATACACGAGGGTGTCACACAGACCTTCGATTATTTATGATCCGGCTTGAAGTTCATTGATCATCCCACGAGGCACCCTCGGCTCTCGTCCTGAAATAGATCAAAACTTTCCGTGAAATCGGTATCTGGTTCATTGCTTTCTAATTCATTACGTGCGACTAATACGTGAGCAATGGACTAATAAGAAATATAGCTTTCGTTACCTTACGTGATATTATTAGCTCTTATAGAAAACCACAACCTATTGGTATGGGTTTCTGTTATGGATATATCTTTCTTCTTCTTTTCTTTATAATATTAAATCTTTTAATTTCTTTAACGTTTAAACATAATTTATATTGAAACTACAAAAATAATTTGTCTTCAGTTGTGTAGAGCTATATTAATAAATAGTTACCAAAATAGATTTAGGTACTTTTATTTTTTTACACCATAGTGTTATTGTATAAGCGGCCCACTCTTTTATTCCCACTATTGGGGCTTAGAGCTTCCTCTCATAAAGAGAGAGTTAGGGTTAGGGCACCATGGCACCAAGGCAATGCAAGGCAAGGATTGGCAAGGCTGACCAAGTGTGAGGTGGCGGATGACATATTTATGTCCTCAAAAGACGTCTTACTTCAAACATGCCGGTTTCCTCACGATGTTTACTTTCACCCGTAAAGCCAATGATGTACATTTGCACATAGTAAAAAATATATACGGCGAATTGAGAAACCTCTTTTCTTTGAAGTCGTTTAAAATTACACAGAGATGCAGGACACAGAGGTGTCCAAACCTATAGTCTCTCGTTTGCGAAATTTTACGTTTACACAATCTTAGGTTACCACGGCTTGTTTGAAATAATTAAACACTAATTGAAAAATATTATTTTTTATGAAAGGGAAACTTTTATTTAACTTTTATATGTAAATTACAATAGACGTTTCATTACTTACTGAACTACCAACAACGTACACTAACAAAAATGAAGACTTGGCTTAAAGACTTTGAACATCAAAGTTGCTAACCTATCGGTTTTTGAAAAATTCATTTCATGACGCGGTTTAAAGGTACCTTAGTAAGTAATTCCGCTGATTCCCGCTCCGTTCGTATAAAAAAGCAATAAAACGAAGTGGCACAAGTAGCAGATTATCAAGGAGCGGTCTCATCAGCGACCCGATAATAAACTGGAAACCAATTCGGCGGCCATCTTTAATTTTTTAGCGTCGAAGTGTCGTCCAATCTCGAACCGGGCACTCTTGACCGTATCAATCAAAATTCGCTTTTTGCGATCGAAACTCGCTGCGTGCACGCATGGCGGGGATCGAGGAGCGGGGGGGTGTCACTGTGCAAATGCACTCGTAAACTGGCCGAGGTCAACGCACCCCCGCCCCGCGCGTCTCTCCTTCCTCACCCCCGGGCCTATAAAGCGTTTACCGCTACGATATATTTTATTTCACTATAGACGTAGGTCGCTTCGCAAACTGCATCCTATCTCAGCTGACGGTGCAGCGAAAGAGGACCGTAATAACAGTTCCGCCGGTGAACTTGAGCCGGAGATGAAACTAAACTTATAAGCGCTAGTTTTGCCCACTTTTATACGTAAAATGAAAAGAAAATATTGTTTCAACGACCTTTCTATATTTGGGAGAGATAAACATTTATCTGAGGAGTTCGGGAAAAGAGCAGCTTTTTCTGTGGGAAACAATTTATCTTGATTAAGTGTGCTTTGTAGGGAAACTTGAACTAGTTGGAGACTCAAGCCGAGGCTGGACTACAAAAAAAGATTTGTCAACAAACTCATCTAGTCTAGAACTGTTTTAAATCTGAATGGATTCAATTGTAAGAGCTTTAACAAAAGAATAGATTTGCCAGTTAGTTTACAGAGGTAGCTAACCAATAATGTGTAGGTAGCACTACTTTGTTTCCGTTTGTACCGGTCTACATATCCAGGTGATGAGCACAGTGCATTGCTGGACAATGTTTATGACTTTTCATGTTCAAAGCATGACAATATACAGGTATTTCCCGCGTTTTTGATAGAGTTAACATGTGTGATTTTTAATAATTGCTCATTTAAGGCACTTGGTGTAAGTCTTAAACTGTTATGTTACCTAGTTGTGATATTTTTTGTATGCATTATAAATACTAGCAGGCAGACAACACTCGCAGACAATTCACACACAACACCATCTGACCCCAAACTAAGCAAAGTTTGTAATATGGCGGCCAGATAGATGATAAAATATAAAACTTAGATAGTTGTAAATACATACTTATTATACATAGAAACACCCAGACACAGTGCAAATATTTGAATTTGTCACACAAATATTTGCACTGGGTGGGAATCGAACCCACGACCCTCGGCTTCGCAGGCAGAGTTATTACCCACTAAGCCACGAGGCCAGTAAAAAATTATAAAATGTTCAAGTGTGTTTCTTTGTCAAACTGTGGTAAATTATATAGCACTCATCGGGATCCCGTACAGTGAAAGAATTACTGAAATCGGTTCAGTCATTCCTGAGAATATCGTTTTCAAACAAAAAACCTATTCAGCTAACTGCTACGCCACCTGTCGGAAATTGGTCATACCAACTCAAATTTAGGAATAAATTTGACTAGCAAAGGTTTAAGTCAATGGCGCAATCTTTCACATATGCTACCATGTCAAAGCACGGTACGGAAACTCTCAAAAGGAAGAAAATATTTTTCCCGTTTTTGTTACATTCTTGATTCATGCTCCGCTCCTATAAATAATAGCGTTATGTTCTATAACGCTATAGCCTTCCTCGATAAATGGGCTATCCAACAGAAAAATAATCTTTCAATTTGGACCAGCACTTCTCGAGATCCTAGCGTTCAAACAAACAAACTCTTCAGCTTTATAATATTAGTTCAATTCAATTCAATTCAATTCATTTATTCGAACCATTGGAAATATTACACTTGGTAACGTCACATACAATTTTAAAGAATGAATAATTTAATATCTTAAGCGGCTGTAAAAAGGCCTTGTCATGTAAAAAAAATGCAGCTGTAAAGGGGCTTTGTCAGACATGTTTATAATAACTACATAAAAAGAAATAATGCCAATAGAGACTATTATGTATACCTACTATGATATGATATAATACAATATGTAATACATTATTGATGTCTTTTTTTAAGCCAACGTCTAGTTAGAATTAGAATTTAATATTTCTTTCGACCACTCTTTTCTATCTAGAATAAATTCTTTGGTTGTGTAGAAGGCTTTTCTCATTAAATACGTTTTTATAGCAGTCTTAAACTTTTGTTCTTTGAGACCTACCAACTGATTAGGAATAATGTTATAGAAACGCACACAATTTCCGATAAAAGAAGCGTTTGTCTTTTGAAGTCTACACCTCGGAGAAACTAATTTGTGGATATGCCGTGTCCTAGGGTTATCATCCGACAGTTTCCTAAAAAAGGATTGGTGTCTTCTCGCATACATAATGCATTCGTAAATGTACAGTGATGGTAAGGTAAGAATATTTCTAGTTTTAAACATTTTTCTGAGAGACCCCCTTGCAGGTATATTATATAAATTTCGAATTGCTCTTTTTTGCAAAATGAAGACCGAATCTATATCTGCAGCTGAGCCCCACAGTAGCACACCATACGCCATCACACTATGAAAATACCCAAAATAAACCATTCTAGCTGTAGAGACATCAGCTATTTTTCTTATTTGTCGGACTGCGTGAGCCGCCGAACTTAGCCTGTCATTTAGTTTATTTATGTGGGTACCCCACTGTAACTTTGAGTCCACCGTGATGCCCAAAAAGACTGCTGTATCGATCGGTTGTATGAATTGATCTTTTTAGTTTAATTCTGAATTCCACAGTTCGCACGTTTGGTAGAGTAAATCTAATACATTTTGTTTTTACAGGATTCAGAACCAAATAGTTTGCATCAAACCAGTCACATACTTTAGCCAGCATATCATCAACTGCTGAAAAATCCGCGCACCCTCTTTTGATTTTAACTAATAGCGATGTGTCATCAGCAAACATAATAATCTCGGAATTAATACATTTTTGTGTCATGAAGGGAAGATCATTTATGTAAACTAGAAAAAGAAAGGGCCCCAGTATTGATCCTTGAGGAACTCCCATTTTTAGAGCTGATCAAGTGTAGATGCTATACAGGTGACTAAATATGTCATACAGGCTTACACTTGATCGCCATCGCGCCTGACGTGAAACGACAATGCGGTCTACAATGGAACGTTGTTACCTAGAAGAAACTGATTCACTCTCGATTTGAAGACACCAAAATTTAAACCATAAGGAAAAATCCACTCAAGCAACGCATTCCTCAGCCTATACGTTCTTATATTGTTTTTAAACTTTTACAATTTGAACACATAATGGAAACACTACCTATACAGAACTTAATCAAACACTTTACAGCCGTGTATAGTGTTTGAATCAAGAATGTCTAGTAGGTATAAGGTAAAACGTTTTTATCACGAAAGTAGACTCAAATCTCTTCGTTCGAGTCTTTGGAACATCAACCATGAAATTTCGAGCTGCTGGCAGTCTGATAGGAAAAATGGAAACAACGTCCACACAAAGGAGGTTCTCACACGCAGATGATAGATAAAAATAATCGTAAGATTGTCGCGTACCTCCCAGAGTGTAAGTAAATTGCGCGGAAAGCTTGCGTGCGGCCGACAGCAGCGACCATTAGACGCGGTACCACGCTGCGGCTTTGTGCTCCCGCCCCTGGCTGTAACGAGCAGAATTTAAAATAAGGACCTGGAAATAAAATGATGCGTAAAAATCCAGTGACATGTACCCGTATGCTCCCACTGAAGTATTTTTTTTTTAAATAAAGAGTGACGAGACGAGCAAGACATGATGTACCTGATGGTAAGAAACATGCCTGCCACATAAAAGCACAGTGACACGCAGCTATTAGAACATGAAGAGTCCAAATCATTACCTAGCACTGCACTGCGCTCGTCACCCAGAGATCTAAGATGTTTTATCGCTAAGCCGTGTAATTTCACTGGAAACATTGCCCTTCAAACCGGAACACAGTAATGTTTGCACATTACTGCTTGGCGGTAGAATAATTGGCAAAGGTGTGATACTTCCCCAGGCGGGCACTGCTAAGAGTCCTACCACTACAACCGATCATTTCTGCATCTTCTTCACCGAGTCAACCGATATTCACAATTAGGCATTTATACATAACTAGCAGTGCTGCGTGGTTTTGCCCGCACAGTTCCCGTTGCCAATTTTTCGCCGCGATGAAGGCAAAGGAAGAATAGAAAGGGAACGGATCGGGTAGAAGTTTGGAACACAGATAGAATACAGATAGGAATAACACATAGGCATATATAGGCTTTTTATGGAGGGAGAATAACAAAAATCGGAAACTACACGTGTAAAACCGCAACTAGTATATCGTAAAATGTGTAAAACAATGTATAGGAGGAAAAATTATTCAAATTCTGAGACAGTACAATTTCTCAAGGAAATCCCGCTCCGGCTTGTACGTGGTGCAAAAGTTGGCTATAGATATCCAACATGGCAACGCAGCCAATGTCATAAGTTAACAAAACATGAGCCGTGCTAGTATAGTGCCGGTTAGGTGATACTCGTAACTTCATAAGTCCATTGCAAGTATGAGTTCATAAATTAGACAATTATAATTTATTTTTATCAAGTCCTAGCATCGATATATTTAAGGAAAGGAAGATGAGGTAAGTTCTAATATAAAATCAACATAATGTGGCGAAAATTTCACACAAATACACAACGTGCACACAGCTACACTTCCATCGCGAGATACATTGTAATGAATGACAAAGACATCATAGCAAATTAGCAGTAGATGGAAATGAGATAGCTATACATACCACAGTTACACGTTTGCATAGAATAGATAATACAGATAGAACGGATACTCCCCAACCCCCGCCAATTTCAAGCTTCCTCACCCCTCAGGCCGTTTCGGATACGCTAGGAGCACTCAACGAAGGGCTGGTATCGAACACCTAATTCCTAACGAAATATCATCATGGTGGGTTTTTGTGCTGTTTACGGCTGTCCGTCAACTAAACGGCACAAGATTAAAAGCTTTATTTAATTTCCTAATGATAAAATAACGTAAGATTAGAAACTTTTCAATAACGTTGCTTTATAATATTACAAGCCTTGCTTAGTTTGGGGTCAGATGGTGTTGTGTGTGAATTGTCTACCAATATTTATTTATTTATAATAACGAAGAAGTTCGTAACTCACACAGCCAGTAACTTATGTGCCCAAGCACGGATTGATAATGCCTGGAGGAATAATTGTAGTGACAGTATAAAGTTTCCTTCATGGGTAAGTGTAAAATAAAATGCGAATGTGTACCTACTAACAGAAATAGATATCTAGGTACCTGATCTAATCTATCATCGGTTTCGTTTCATTTGACGCGGCAATACAAACACCCACAGATTTCTGAAACAATTTAGAAATCTGTGCAAACACCCCTTTAATTAGAATAGTGTAATTTGGCTCCATTCTATTTATGTAACTCAACATTATACCAAGTTTATAGACTACGTCACCAGGTGAACTCAAGGGGCACAACTATTCAATAAAACAATTCAGTAGCCCTAGCGCTAACGCACACATTCACGCGTGTGTACGAACGACATCTGCGTAGTTGTGTGAAGAGTAGGCAACTCCACAGCGGCGATTGTATGGAGTTTTAGTGGAGTGTCCGGGGTGTGACGTTTGTTTAAATATTTTTTCGAGAAGAATAGAAAGACATACGAAGACACTGGCGTGAAAGAGAAGGAGTAGCCGTTGCCCGTGACGTAAACATTGGGCGTTATCGCTGCAGTCAACATATCGCTGGTCGTGTCCCACTCTTTCACGTCATATATATCTGTCCCTTTTTACAATTGCTGAATTGTTTACAACAGAAAATATTATTTTAAATGAAATAATTAAAGATTTTGTGTAATTGCGTATGAAAAGTGATGCCACGAAACTTTTTCTTGGACTTGGTACTATTTGTGCACCTTGTACACACACAAAATGGCATTGTAACAGCTCTAATCGAATTTCGTGGAATTATTAGCACACATGCGCTCCATTTGTCGCTCACGTTGCGACTGATCTCAATCAGGAGACGTCACCTGATTTTACATCGCCATCGTTGAGGAGCGTTTGCCGCTTCTTCCGTTTTTAAGAGTTCAATGAGTCCTAGGGTATTTTTTCATGAATCAGCTGATTTTTTTCAAGATTCAGGATTAGCCCCATAGTAAAAGATTCTTATCATGGTAAGTGTATCACGCCTTCCTTGGCTTGAAAAGGTTTTCTGCAAACGAATGAAAAAAGAAGTAGAGCTTTTTTCGTCACGATCACAAAGGCTTTAAGAGGTTTAGATATATAATTGTCTTTCATCGTCGTACTTTATTTATTTTAATTACTATTCGTATTATAGATGGAAAATTTAAAAAGTCGGGGATAAAACTTTCGAGAGCACAAGGATTAAATCGCAATAGATCGTAAATACCAAAGAGTTTACACATTGCATACAGTTAGCATTATTGGCATTGAACAAACGCTTTACACCGAAAGCACGGCTCTGATCGCTCTTGTCTTGTCGCTTTGTGGAAATGTCATACTTTTGTCGCGGCACATCGGCGCCATAGCTAACACACACCTCATCTGCTAACGATTGGTACAAAGAAACCGAGCGGAAACCCCTGATCTATTTACATATTCTTTATCTGAGTTAAATACGAATCCCGCCAGCATATAAGTATTTTTACGAGTCCAGGCGTACAAATTCATTACTACTGGCCTTAACAGTGATGAAAATCATCGTGATCAAACCAGCATGACCCAAAGACATGTAATGAAGGCATGTGTCATTGGCAACCTGCACTTACCCAGCGTGGTAGATCGCCATGACCGTCTCTTTGCGAGAGAAAGCCCCGAGTGCCAGCAGTGGGAACATAAAGTGGGTTGTTTATTTCATAAAAATCTTTTAAAATATGTATTTAATGTTTTCAATATTATTTCAAAACGAGAAAGTACAAAAACTATATTATACTAGCTGTACCCTGCCACGCTTCGCTGTGGCACATTGTGATGCAAAAGTTAGATAAAAATAATCCTTGATGCGGATAATATCATTGTAAAATTTCAGATCGATCGGTGCAGAACTTTTTGAGTTTTTGAAGCGTACACAAACCAACATAACATTTTTATATAAAGAGATAAGCTTTAATTACTTGTTAAATATTACTAGCAGCGGTCCTCAGTTTTATCCTAGTACGAGTAGAACCTTTTCCCGTGACAAAAAAGTACTCACCATAATCTGAATCCCAAATTTCAACGCTATACGTTCAGATGTTTTGACGTAATTGAGCAACGAACATCCAAACTTTCTCATTTAGTATTAGCACATTAGGATTATTACTAGTAGGATGAATCGATTTTTTACAAGAATGAAAAGCAATTTGAAACAATTTCAGCAGGTATTACTTAAAATAATAATTTGAAATTACGAAATGAAGCATCTCCTTTGATGGATCTATTCCTAAAGATACGTACGCATTCGTCTCCAGAGCAACATTTCATAAATGTTTATTTACCAAATGTACTCATAAGTGAATACGTAGCACTCCTTCATCTCCAAGTCCCCTTAGAGATAGCTAGTTTCGGAACCATGCGTCCTTTCACAACCCTACAACCCTGACCTTCCCGACATCCAAGGGCCTGTGAATATTTTACAAGATCGCGAAACGCTGTATAACTTGGCCTAAATTCGTCAGAAACAATCGTAGGTCGCGAACTTATTGAGAAATTGGTGAATTTTATACTAGGGGATGAATTTACGAAATTACTACAATAGAAGGGTTGGTATTGGAAAAAAACATGTTAGCCTACGTAAAAAGTTATACTTACCTCTATGGTTAGCAGTTAGATGGTTTTGTAGTGCAAAAACCTATCAAAAATAATCAATTGTGCGACAGGAGGCGTGGTCCTATATCTTTGAAAAATTAGAGAATAAAATAATGTTAATAATAATTTGGCACTCACTCACTTTTATTCCTTAGATACCTATACCAAGCACAGATTCGCTCTTGTATGGAGTACTGTTCCCACCTTTGGGATGGGTTCGTTAAGTACCAGCTGGACGTTTTGGAATCCATCAAAAGACGTGCCAAAAGGCTCATAGGCAACGATATCCTTGTTCGAAAAGACTTCAAAGTCTTGAACATCGCCGCAAAGTGGCTAGCTTATCGGTTTTTTTCGGATATATTTTGGAGAGTGTGCGACTGGTTTGTATGATCTAATACCACCTTGCCCATTTTTTTTGACTGCTCGTTGCTGGAAAAAGTGGCATCGTTTCATGGTTGACGTTTCAAAGGCTCGAATGAAGAGATTTTACTCTATTTATGTGATACGAAAATCTAGGCTGTGGAATGCGTTGCGTATTTTGGGTTTTTCCCAATGGTACCAATTTTCATGTCGTCAAATCGAGTGTGAATCGGTTTCTTCTAAATAAACACGATCTATCACAGATCGCATCGTCATTTAACATCAGCCAACACGGCAGCAGTGTAAACCTGAGAAAATCGACGTATTGTTCCACCCATCTGTCACTCATACCAGTAATTCTGTAAGCACGTCATTCGGACCCCAGGGCGTGCGGTTTGGTTCCGAAGAACCACGGTGTGACCACGGTAGACATTATTTACGTATTTTGGTGTTTATAGGCCGATAGTCACTGCCTCAATTACTTACGGCAACTTGGAAACGGGAAATGGCTTAAGTAGATACAACAAATTACTTAACTTGTCAAGACTTCGCGGATTCTTGGCAACGAGGATTTTAAATTGATTATGAACAAGGTAAAGGCTCAAATTACTCCATTTAAACTTGGGTAAGGTTTTTAATGGAGAAAATTAGTGAGGATATTTCTATAAATGTTTTGTCAGCGGTTAAAGTGGCCTATAGCGGCTACAGTAAGTAGAGTATAGTAGAGTCGTAGGTACATTCTAAATTACAGATATTTTGTGAATGATGAGTGATAGATAAATGGAAAAAGTGACAATATTAGCATTTATGTATGATATACCAATTTTTCCTTGCGAAAGTAGACCCCGAGTCCCAGCAGTGGAAACATTTAAAGATTGTTTATGCATGCTTATGCTATCCAGCTATATTTGCCAAACCCTGAACAGGTACTTCCAATTGATCTTTATATATAAGTTACTAGCCGCGCCCAGCAGTGTAACCCGCTTCTTACCAAAATTACTAAATATATATTTATTTTTCTAAATAATAGTAGCCTAATTTACTCATTATAACATCAGCTATCTAAGTATCTAACAGTGTAAGTCTCGTTAAAATCAAATCAGCCGTTTTAGAGAATAATCCAAACAAGCAGACAGAATAAAGAATTATAATTGTTTTTTTTTATTATGAGTAGGTACCGTGAATATGGTCATATGCATTTAGTGAAAATCTGTTATTTTTTAATTACAAATAAACACTTCAATTTAATCTTTTAGTGTTTAGATAATTCTTCTTCCGATTCTTCTCAGTGAATAGCTATAATTATAGTGGTGGGACTCTTTGCAGGGTCCGCCTGGGGAAGTACCTCACTTGTGCCAGTTATTCTACCGCCAAGAGCCTGAATTACTACTAATATTACTACTACCTAATCTGAAAACATCACTGTGCTTCGCTTTGAAGGGCATGCTTCCAAAGAAATAATTGGGCGTATAAATAAATAACTACGCAATAATTGAACTAAATTTGAACTCCTCATGTTCCAATGACATGTCATTATGCTATTATGGGCAATCATGTTGCTTAAACTATAAAATTAGCCTTTCATATATTCATGTTTTACTAAAAGTACCTACTTTTACAACAACCAACATGGCTATACTCTCTCCATCAATGTGGGGAAAAACAATTGAGCATTGACCCGCTTGGAGTCACAGTCCTCCATACGATACGGAGTTTACTGCCATTGTAGTGGAAGGCCCATTTCTAGTACTTGGAGTGGCACACACGCACCTACCAACTTATTGGAAACAGTTTACCAATCTGGAACTAAAGATCCCTCCTCATCATACAAAGATCATAAACTTATTTATTTTAAAAATACGTATTCTACAGTTTTGTATCCTGTTTTTAGGGTTCCGTAAAATTTAAAACGGAACCCTTATAGATTTGTCATGTCTGTCTGTCCGTCCGTGTGCCCCATACATAGAACTGAAGCTCAAAAATATATTTTTATCAAACGTATGGGACGTGTGGGCTGTCTATGGATAGGTCTTCAAACATATGTTGAGGTTAGAAATCTCATTCATATTATTTTTTTATACCGAATAATTTCCGCGAGGGACACTTCCAAGGTGGTAAAATATGTGTACTCCTGTAACTTCCAAAGTAAGAGAAAGATAAAGCTAAAAAAATATGGTTTATTAAATTAAAATTGGCCTGAATTCGAACTAGCACCTATGTAGTTTTTATTACTACGTCATAAATACACTATTGTTAAAAATTCGATCAACGTTACAACGAACTACAACAACTATGTGTACTATATATGTATAATGTCACTTGCTGCAACGGAACCCGCGACTTCGACTCGCACTTGGCCACTTGATTTTTGTATAACCCAGAAAAAGATGGCGGACTGAATTTGAAACTTCTAAAGAAGATCGGAGAACTATTGCTCTGGACCAGGAAACGTGGCGGGCGGAAAGAGAAGTATAAATGCTCTGCAATGGGACAATATATGTGAGCTAAGTGTGACAATAATGCGATAGTATAAAGACAGGGTTTAATTACAATCTAAAATGTCACATTTACGACATTTTGTAGTGAACATTTATTTGTATATTTTTGTTCACGAGACTTCTTGAACGTGGTCTCAACTCCAGGGTGTATGGTATATGGCGGTGGAATCCTGAAAACCCTAGAGGTTCTTAAATGATAGCATCAAAATAGTTTTGGGTATATTTCCTTCAAGCTTCAATTATAGCTTTTCGGGATCATGTGGCGCAGTTAACTTGGTCACTTTGGACAGAGTCGTTGCCGTTGGAGCGAGGAGTGATTCCGCGACTCTGGTCCACTGCCATGTCGGAGAAGCCTATGGGGATTTAGTCGGTAGAGGCACCACTTTTAGTGGCGTCGAGCCTCACACACCTGTCGTGTCTCTAAACGGTGGATGCCGCGTCCATACAAAAAGAAATGTAACTTGTCATTCCTGAAAATCTAATCTTAGGTGATTGCGCAAAAATAGTTATTGGGTATCTTCAAGCTTCACTGAAGCTATTTTGAAAGCAGCTCTAATTGAGAGGCACAGGTAACTTGGTAATTCCTAAAAAATACCTGTTCTCGCGTAATAGCACCAAAATAGTTTTTTGGCATTCCTTCAATCTTCGGTTAAGATATTTCGTAGGTGACGCCTGATCGAGCGGCACAGGTAACTTGGCCAGGGCACGGCTCGGTCGCTATATATTAGCGCCGAGTTGAACTGGGGTCAGGCTGGTGGTAAAATAATAAATGCGTATTGTTCCTTCGCGGGCGTTCACTCCGCATCCTCACAGGCAGATGGCGTTCACACCTGTACATATTGAAAGGTTGGTTGATATAGGCGGTCGGCTAGCCTTATTGTCTGAGATATCGTCTAATCATAGAAATGTTAAAAAAATATTATAATACCTGTCTGAAATCCCAGTAAGATCCTATCCTGCTAAAATTATAAAGGTGGGAACGTATGGACGGATAGTGCTGAAATTTGGGACACAACAACAAAATAACACATAGGCTACTTTTATTCCGGAAAAATACGATAGGGGGAATTACGTGGGTAAAAACGTACCACTGCTAGTAATATTATACATTTAAATGTTTGGATGTTTGTGGCTCAATCACTACGGAACATTCGGCACTTTATATCCCGGGAAGATAACGGGAACGGGAACTACGCGTAACACTCAGAATTTGATATCCTACTTTGGAAACTACGCGGGTAAAACCGGAAGGCGTGACTATGAGCATGTCTAGATGGCCAATGGCTATGGTCCCGACTTTACCCGAAGATTTATTATCATTCCAGAGCGTAACGCTAGAATTCAATTCACAGCAAAAATCTGTCTGTGGCGCGCCAATAAGTCTCCACTTCAAAAATAATAATATGGTGGTCGAATTGATAACCTCCTCCTTTTTGTAAGTCAGTTAAAAGTTCAATAGTGATAAAAGGTGATCTTGAAAACGGTAGAGTATTTGCAAGGAAAGTTTGTACGGTTCTAAAACAGCCATACAAATGTGGCATAAAACTTTCATAATTTTATTCCGTCCTGGCAGCCTTCTGAAATGAGTTTCCCTTACACAAGTACACATTCTTGAAAAACTTTACCTCCATCGTCGATTTATCGAATATGTCCCAAAGAAGTAAAACATTCTACTTTTTGGAGTGAAAACTTCTTTTAAAAGATTTTTTGACGTGACAACGTCTTATAAATTGGTTTGCCGGGTGACACTTCAAGAAACTGCGTTCCGCTCCGCTCACGTTATGCGCTCACAACGAGAGCGAGTGAGAGGCACGCGTCCCTTCCACTCGGGCATGGTTAGCCCGCCTAAGAGCGAGAGAGACAGACATAAAAAGTGAAAGGCACGCGTCCCTTCCGTAAAATTATTTTACCACTCAAAGTCATTGTCGCGTAAAACTTTCGCCCGTATACCGACTTTACAGGCAACCAATTTTTTTTCGTAGATGAAACTGATCAGTGATGCCCGTGCTACACGAGGCTAGTTTTTCAAGTTAGTGTTAGCAACCTAGCAAGCTAGTCTAGCTTCGTGTAGACAACGCTACGCAACGCTAGTTTTGTCTACACGAAGCTAGAAGTAGGAGCCTGCTAGCTTGCTAACACTAGCTTGAAAAACTAGCCTCGTGTAGCACGGGATACAAGTCTACCGAACGAAGTACAGACGGTGCAGGAGCCTATTAACCTAAACTATTACCTATCTACCTCTACGTATAACATACTAGAAAGCATTCTATATATTTATCATCATATCATATCATTTATTCAATTGCAACACGTACATGACATTGACTTAAAACTTAAATCTAGTGTGTACATGACCCTGTCAGGGCGTAGCAATACAATCATACTCACTTACCATTCAGTGCCTACTATGATTTGAACTATCTCCATCGGAAGCCAAGTAGGTAGTTTAAACAAGTGCAATCAACCTATAAAACTGCAGGTATAGAGCTCATCCTGTTTTAAAGTAATTAAAATTGTACCCGGTCCTACTTAGAGTTCATCGACGCTATGTGTAGGTATCCTACAGGTCTTATGAAGTGGTACGCATTTACTTTTAATACTTGCAGCGTTTATAGGAAGCCAATAACAATAAAACAGCAAGGTGTAGAACTATATAATAACTTGCGAAGTGGCTTCATTACGGCTGGTGGCTAACTGCGAAGAAGTAGGCTCTCTGTGAATCTGAATAAATTTTCTTCTCGTCGCATTCGGTCGGTCGGTTCGTTAATACTTAAGAACGCAAAACAAAAGACGGAAAAGAAAATTTACCCAATCGCATCGCCGGAAAATTGCTAGCTTATTGATTTTTTATCGGATACACTTCGGAGAGTGTGCGACTGATTTGTAAGATCTAATTGGTATTAGATCGTACAAATCAGTCGCACACTAAAAAAGGGCAAGGTGGTCCTTGCCTTTTTTTCTATCGGAATGCTCGTAGCTCGAAAAAGCGACATCTTTTCATGGTTGATGTTCCAAAGACACGAACGAAGAGATTTGATTCTACTTTTGTGATAAGAACGTCAAGGCTGTAGAGTTGCCTAAGACGGTTTTTCTCGATAGTTACAATCTTTGTGTCTTCAAATCGGTTTCTTCTAGGTAAACACGCTCCATCGTAGACCGCATCGTCGTTTAACATCAGGCGAGATGGCGGTCAAGTGTAAAGATATAAAAGTTTTAAAAAAATCTAATGTCCACGCCTGAGCTTTAAACGACTATAAATTAGGAGTAGTCACTAGTCAATCCTGACAAAAAAAAATGAGCCATGTATATTAACAGAGCTGTCGAATCGGCGAGTACTGTACATTATTTTTGTCAGTCCACGATGTACAACGACAGAAAAGGTACCGTTACCATACGCTTTAGGACGATCAGAATTGCAATTATTTGAATTGAATTATCTTATTTACACAGTTAAATAAGAGAGAAAAACGAAATACATGAATACGACTGCCTAAAAAAGGAGGGTTGTGTCTCCTTTTTTGGGCAGTCGTAACAAAAAATGTTTTTCTCAGACACTAAGATATATAATTGCTATTCTTTATAAGGTATCTATAAACATACAATGAAAAAGGTAAGTGTGTCCTTACCGGTCTCGATGAAGCCGTGCTGGCCTAAAAGCAAAAACGTTCGGTTCACAGTCCTTATATCGTATGTTCGAGCTGCCTTCTTGAGTAGGTAATTTTAAACGACTTTCGAAAAGAAAAAAGGGGAGGTTATGAATTAAAAAACTCAATTTTTTTCCAAGTGCAGATGTTCAAGCTCATCAACACCACTACCTTTAGCGGTAATGGAAGGCATCGTGAGGAAACTATATTAAGTGGGCTGTTTTTGTCATACCGTTTACAGGCGTTACTAGATGATAACTGATATTACTGACTGAGTTTTATGTATGACAGTGACTGTATTTCACTCAGAAATTCATAGATTAATCTTCAAATAGGTAACTAAAAGTCTCTGTATTCAAAGCCAGCAACTCAGAATTAAAAGTAGTAGAACTTGATACTCTTGTGACTGTTTCATCAAAAATCTTTAACTTTTTCTTTTTGTGAGAGTAAAGAAAAATCGCAGAGCACAACGGATTTCAAATTAAAATCTCATTTTTTATTTTTATACCCGTAAAATCAATAGATATCAAATTTAAAAACTTCCATCTCAACGATTCTCCGAAAATACAAACTTACCGAAAATATCAAATTCCATAGTTCCCAGAACTCAGGCTGGCCGGTTCCAGGACGCTTTAGGATTAAATCAAAAACATGCTCTAAAGTAGATTATATTCCGAAAGTAAAGCGAGTTGCTCGTTTGTACAACACAGTTTCTCAAACGCACCCAGTTTATGTACCCACGCGTACCACATACCCGCACATACCAAGTACCCACGCGTTTCTTTGACATTGCTCACACGGCTGAACTGCAAGAGCTACTACTGCAAGACCTTGGATTCTACATGAAACCACACACTTGTCAAAGTCCATAACATTATCCTGCTGAAGCACAAGACGTTGGCGTAATTGTACTCATCAAACATATCACACTAACATAACACAACGGGATAGAAGCCAGAAATTAATAGACGATGAATCAGATGACATATATGATACAACCGATTAAAAGTTAAAAATGAAAAAAGAAGAAGAAGGCTTTATCAGCTGACTATTATTATCATTGTATAAATTCAGACCAATGGAAACTGCGTTGCCAGACATAATGCATGCCTCTAGAAGAAGAGGCCAGTTTGTATGGGTCAACTATTTAAATGTTTTGTATCATCTTATCTTACCTGCAAATAACAATAAAGATTTTTGTATTTGTATTTTTATTTGTGCCTTGTACCATACGTACTATGCACCCATGTGTACCGTGTACCCACGCGTACCATGTACCCAGATGTACTATATACCCACGCGTACCATGCACCCAGACGTACAAAATACCCAGGCGAACCATATACCCGCACGTAACATTTACCCAGACGTACAAAATACCCAGGCGAACAAGATCCCCAGGCGCTCTATGTACCTATACATACTATGTATCCACGTACCCTATTGTACCTTTCGAGTGCGTCAGATACTCAAATAATTATAGTAAAAAACCGTATGAGCTCAGTGGCCAGAACGACCATTTTACAATTGTGTGGCCAAAGTATCGAATCCCGGTTGCACCTCTGAGTAATTTTCTAAGTGCACGAGATTGTCATCACCACACTGGCTTTGCCGATGAAGGAGAACATCATGAGAAAACCGGAATGATCGTAGACACAGTTTGCGTGCGTCATACTACCTGCTACCTCCTCCAATGGGCCGACGTCGTGGCTTCGATTTGTGACAGAGAGCCCAAGTAGTGGAAGAACATGAGGTGGGTTTTTTTAAAGAGAATATTTGTCTATCTAATATTTCACGTTACCGCTTTTTTACTTATGAGATGTGAGAGGATGTTTATGCAAACCTATATTGTCACTTTAAATTTTTGAAAGTGGTCCCCCATGGACGCCTAAGTTTGAGAAACTCTGGCTTAGAGTAATGAAATAAGAGTCTCACAAACAATAGCTGAGATTGGCTGAGAAAGTGAACAAGGCACAGCACAGAGCCTTCCACAATGAAGTTGACGCGAATTAGATTACATTTCCACTCCGCTGGGTTCTAGATTTTATTCAGCTTGTCCGAGTTAATATCCAGAGACTTGAATGTTTATTTGTTGAGTAAAAATGTTTGTTCTTTTACTACTACAATATTACTCAGCAGCTCGTAGTTTTACCTGTATAGTGCAGATAAAAAGTAGCATATGAGTTATTCCAGACTAATAAGTAATCTGATTGTGTTCCAAATTTCGATCCGATCCATTCAGCAGTTCCAACGTGATTGAGAAACAAATAAATAAATATTGGTGGACAATCCACACACAACACCATCTGACCCCAAACTAAGCAAAGCTTGTGTAATGGCAGCCAGATAGCTGATATAATACTTATGTAGTTTTAAACAATACTTATTATACATAGAAACACCCAGACACAGTGCAAACATTTGAATTCATCACACAAATATTTGCACTGGGTGGGGATCGAACCCACGACCCTCGGCTTCGCAGGCAGAGCTACTACCAACTAAGCCACTAGGGCAGTCAAACATCCAATACTTTGACATGTATCATATAAGTCGTATTAATTAATATACTCGTACTAATGTTAATACTCTACACATTCAAGTGTTGTTAATAAATATATACTTTTGTTAAAGGATTAGGAGACCAAAGAATTGAGAAAAAATTGTTCAT
Organism: Ectropis grisescens; assembly: GCA_017562165.1. Taxonomy (NCBI): domain Eukaryota; kingdom Metazoa; phylum Arthropoda; class Insecta; order Lepidoptera; family Geometridae; genus Ectropis; species Ectropis grisescens. Next base: position 25,702,169 of record CM029771.1, read on the forward strand.
GAAGATATTGTCTTTCTCAAAGCATTTTACACGTGGAATTCGCATTTGTAAGCGCGTAGGTGTGAATACCGACTGCGCCTCGTGAGTATTTTTTCAAGTGCAGATTTGGCAAGTGCAAGTTTATCTTCACCACTGACTATAACGGTGAAGAAAAACATGTGGAGAAAACTGGCATGCTATAAGAATCTTTCGAGGTCCGCCAATCCGCACTAGCTACTATACTTATATATGTATGTCGCAGCCGGATTGTATAATTCGCCGTATTACATTACGGCTAGCCGTTTTGAAAAACAGGGCCGTTTTGTATTGCGGCGGTTCAACGCTTAGCAGCATTGTCATTGCGATGCGTTCTTCACAGAGATGTGACTTATCTTAGATAGAGGTATCTAAAATACAGATACAAGATACAAAATACGTATTTACATCTTGTATTTAAAATACTTTTTATTTTTTCTATGTCGTTGTTGTTTTGTTTGTTTGTATTGTCTTTTATTTAGATACATTTTCCGGTTATCTTAGTATTTTGAAGATACTTTTTTCCCTAAGATACTTTTACTAAAATAAACTTTAAAAAAAGCAGTTTTTCTTTCCGAAAGCAACTGAACGCAGCGCGTCGTTTAAAAAAATCGTGGATATTGTCGGGAACCAAATGACAGATGGCGACACTATCGTTCTACAAATGTCATCGACTGAGATGCCCCATCTTCATTCCTGTCACTCTCACTCATTCCGTATTTTTTTCGTATGCACGTGTTGTATGGTGTTTCGAATAGAGATGATCGATATTAGAAAAACATCGATATTAACATCGAACATAAAACATCGATGTGCAAAAAACATCGATCGAAAAGCATCGATGTACCTACAAATTTGTTTACTGTTATTTTACTTTATATAACGCAAGTACGCCTTCATTTCGAGTACCTACTACCTACTTTTCTCACCACTGGTCACTGGTGCACAATCTAACCACGGAATCCGCCAAACCGCGCTAAGTCAAGTGGATTATGACCTTGACTCTTTCTTTGTAAGAGAAGGTACCAAGTTCTTCAGTTTAAATGGGCGCCTTATGTTATTCGAACTTATCGAAACCCGTATTGACTGTTGCTGATTAGCTAATGCTCTTCTAGATATCCGAGAAGTTGAGTTTAAGTTTGTTCAACTTGACTCAACTAAGGAACATCGAAACTTCTATATTTTTATGTTATAGTATGACATGGCTAAATTACACTATACACGCTAAATACCAGTGAACCATACAGCTACCTTTTTAAGACTCCATGTATAAATAAATAGGTTTCAAATTTATTTCTATTTCAAACAAAAAATGTGTTCGTCAACATTTGGTACAATCCTAGTTTTTCTTCTTTAAATTTGCCTTTACTTACAAACCATGGATCGCTTTCTCTGTAACTTGATAAACATTATCATGTGCTCAATTATTATAAAAAACTGGATTTAATCGCGAGGCTTGCCAGAATACGCGGACCGTTGCATAAATAAGGCGACCCGTGATAAAGATCTTCGCAAACCGTTTGGAATTTAAATTGTTATTGCATTTGATGACCGGATTCTTCGAAATATTTATTTTGTCTAGATTTTGGAGGTTCGTTTCCTATGAATGTCACACTCCGTTCCCACGTTTGCATGTCATTTCATGCAAGGCTTTTTTAAAGATGCCAATAAGCAGTCCACTAAATGTTCGGGGATGGGATTCGGGGCCCTCTCTCGCAAGGAGAGAGTCAAAGCCATAATACACCACGCTGGCCCAGTGCAGATTGGCGAATCATACATGATTTCGAAAGATTCTATGTACATGTCAGTTTCATCACGATTTTTCCTCAACCGTTTTTAAGTTTAGTTCGCGTTTAAGTTTAATTTAAGTTGGCGGCATTACGCACAAACATGACTTCGAAATGACAGTGGTGCGCGTGAGATTTGAACCCGGGGGCTCCAGACTAGGTAGTCGCCGTTCTCCCGACTAGACTAGCCGTAAGTAAATAAATAAATAAATATTGGTTGACACACACAACACCACCAGACCCCAAACTCAGCAACGCTTCCAAACTAAGTTCAAAAGAGACCAATAAATGGCCCAATTTGGCCTCTAGTGCTTTCTGAACTTCAGGCTAGCACAGGCGGCGCAGGGCCCTAACTAACCTCCGACAAGCGCTTTTTGAAGTGATGGCCACGCCCTTCTTTTTCACCCGCATACTTTCCAAAGTAAGCTATCAAATTCTGAGTTATAAGGTTTCACTTCTGTTGGCAGTTCCTATGACAGACAGTTTTTTTTAAAGCGAAAACGTACTTAGGCGTATTGAGTATTTTCGAGATGTTATAAAGCAGTTGAACTTTTGGGGCGCCACATTAGTTTTTATTTGATTAAGAAACTTATGACATTTGGCCTCAGGTCTCAGACAAATTATAAGTATAGCTAAATGCTCTATGAGTCGACGCTTCCCCAATGAATCGTCGATAAATTATGTATTTTAGAACCTATTTCAACGGTTTTCTAGATAACTCAAGTCGATTTTATCTTAGTACTTTCGAACGTGTGGTTTATTGGCCATTAAATGCCATCTCGTCACATCGTTAACGAGGTTCAAAGGTTTATTTCAATATCAAGTTAATTTCGCCGATCACCATGAGTCTGCTACAAAAACGGCAACCTCGGTTGCTACTGGCTCACTTTATGGCCGCGGAAATAATCAAATCCAGCGAGTTACCTACAACATCTAACTTCATTATACAGGTTTCTTATGTAACTAAGTATATAGGATGTTTTTTCTCCATCGATAATAGGTTTTCACTTCCCCGCCATTTCGCCTGATGCTAACCGTGTGTGTGTCTACGATAGAGCGCACTTACTTTGAATATACTTGTAATGGTTTGAAGTACAACGTTTCCAGAGAAATTTCTGGACATGAAGCTAAATTATCAGATATATCTAGGTACTTAACTAATGCAGTGCAGCGCTAGGTAACGATTTGGACTCGGCATATTCAAATAGCCGCGTCATACTGTGTTGTTACATGGTGCGACGCTTACCATCAGTCACATATCCTGCTCGTCCCGATTATTCAATACTATAAAAAACATAACAAATATTTTCTTTCGCATTTAAGACATATTTGATGTAAACTCACGTTATTATTTAACTGCCTCGACGTTTCGGCAGCATTACAACCGCCATGGTGACGAGATGACTCAAGTCGAGGTAATTAAATGTTAAACGAGGTGATTAAATCCTGTATAGTGTTTACATTATGTGTTCAAATCACGAAACTTTAAAAACAATACTACACTATATACAACACTATACTACACTTGGCCAATAAACCATAGCGAGGATTTAAATAAATTAGTATACACTCTGTATAAAGAGGTTATTAATATCAACAGCGACGTAGACTGTAGACAGCAATCAGACGAAGTCCTCGCGTGTCAACGACCCCGAGAAACCGTCCGGATCATAAAATACAAATTGATCTGAAACCGTTTCACTTAGCTATAATTATATCATTATAGACAGGTTGCAAAAACCGGAGTCCATTTATGAATAGTAGGGTTCTCATAGTTAGAGACATACATATACTTATGTACGTATATTGTAGGTACATTCAGTCCAGCATACAACGATCCATAACACACCAGAATTGAGGGTCTGAAACCCAAAGATGCATTTGGTTAACCATAGACGTATTCTCTACTCCTGATTTACACTTCCCCATCTTCCAATTTTGTTTATCTGTTCTTCCATATTGTTGTTTCCTGGAAGGACGATAAAGCCTAAAAACCTCTGATAAAGTCGCCAATTGCTACTTTTTACACTACAGAGTACCAATTTGTAGACTTGCTCTACAGAATTCAAAACTCTTGAAAAGCATCCCACAGCTGGGACTGTTCTTTCACAATCACAAGGATAGAGTCAAGGCTATTATTCACGACGCTGGCCTCGGAACATGTCGGTTTCCTTGCGATGAGCCTCCTTCACTGTGAAAGCCAGTTGAAATGGCAAGCAAAATACACAGAGGTGCAAACCTGATCGGCTTGAACTTCTCATCACTAGGCCACCGCCACTTTGTTTATTATGTTTGACAACCCTAAAATCTCGTTTCTACTGCTATATTTAATTTTGTTATTATTATGCGTACTTTACAAAGAGGGCGTATTTTGTTGCTAGACTATTTTTATTCGATTGGGATGATACTTCCTTTTATACCAAACAATTGGCCATTTCATAAAAAACTGGATTAGTATTAGGTACGTTCTACAACAAAGCCAACATAAGTAGCCTTAATATTCCCTTCAAAGTATTTTCTAACAGAGGGAGAGAGAGTCAATGTCAAACACCACCAAACATCTGCCCCAGTGTGGGTTGGGTGCATCATGATGCACGGCCTCGAAAGAAATATAATCAAATATGCTGGCGGGGTGAGGGTGGAATATACTATAAAAAACTTTCGGCTTCGTTCGGCTAAATAATTAATCAAAATAAAAACTACTTATCCTATCTTTCATGTCGGATCAAACAGCACGCGGTGTGAAAATTTGAATAAAATCGGTTAAGTAGTTTAGGAGTCCATAGCGGACAAACAAATTGACCCCTAATGTATTGAGATAAGATGTAAAAAAAACGCAGGACATGTGCCTGATGGTAAACAATACACCAGCCTATAACAACACAGTGTCACGCAGCAACTAGAATATCAAGAGTCCAAATCATTACCTAACACTGCATAGCGATCGTGATCCCGATATATAAAATTATTTACCTCAATGCCCTGTAATTTCTCTAGAAACATTTCCCTTCAAACCGGAATACAATGATGGTTGCACTTTACAGCTTTGCGGTAGAATAAATGGCAAAGTAAATTTATTTTTGTAATTTTGTGATTTAATTTGATTATTTTGATTTTATGAATTTGTAAAATTTTCTATTTTTTTGTATTTGTATGGTTGAAGGGGGGATTTGACTTGTAAACTATGTCATCAATTATATATGAATTGGAAAAATATTTGTATGCCTACCATATCAGGTAAAACATGACGACATGCTAGTTTAAAATTTTTGTGACCTATTTTATATATCATGCATTATGTGTGTTTGTAATTGACTCATGTTTTGCACAAATAAATTATCTTTTATCTCTTTATCTTTCCCCAAACGGACTTTACGTAGAGTCCTACCACTACAAAATGTTACATTATGTAGAAATCATGGGGTAGCCTATTATTAATATCGATGATATGATGGTTGTATCCAACTGGTAAGGCTAGAATCAAAACAGTCAAAGCTACAGTTAAGTTGAGTCTTCGTTTCGTTAGACCCTGATTAAATCACGACAAACCAAACACGGGAGAGCACTCCGAGTAGAACCCGGGGAATGAGATTGGCTTACCACTCAATTCGCTTTGTTTATTATTTTTATTTATTTACAAGGAAAAGCTTTTATTTTTATTTAGTTGAGGAAGTCAACGCATAGGTCAGTATAATGTGTTTTAATGTTTCGTTCTTCCTTGAAATGGGCCAATCCGTTGTGCAATCGCGTGTTGGGCAATCCATAAATTTAGATAAATTTGTTCAATGCCTAACTGATAATATGTCCTCTAGTTTTCGTGCACTCTTCGAAATTAATATGATGTGTTTATAGTATAAAATTACAAACTACATGAGTAAAACAGTGGAGTTTAGCAGCGAAACTCATTAAATTCTTATCCAAGACACGACTAAAAATGAACCCAAATGACAAAGGTATAGAAAGACGGACCCTATAGCATCTGTAAAAATATTGAGTGGATACTTAGTATATTTCATTGACTTACCTATCTTGCCTTAAGAACTTAAGTAACTACTCGTATATCTGCGGTATCTACCTTTTTATCAGGTTACTATCCAATCAAGTGAAAAGTGGAATGAAAAGTGAAGCGACGAGTCATAAAACTGGAGAGAAAGGTTCGCTTTATTTCATTCAAACCGTTTTCCTCCGTTCTTCAAAATTGATGCTTTTTCAACATGATTGTATCGACGGATACATTCATTATCAAACAGCCCTTAATGAAACCTACTTGTTACAGACAGCATAAAGAAAGACGTCGGTTCCGTACATGAAATGTGGGCCCTACCAGTGCGGCGGCAGCCGGGTTCGTACACGTTGAATAGGTACACAAGATTATGTTAGCAGGGCTTGCGCCTTCGTCGTCAGCCCAAAGTTTGGTAGGCACTAGGCAGTAACAGTAGTTTTCACAGGTAACTTTTAAAAATCCTGAAAAGTAGAGTACGTAGCAAATCCATAACGTAATAATACGCAAGTCAAGCCAAAAGTACCTAATACATAGGTACTTACCTAAATTTACGATCCCTTTTATTCATAATAAAAGTCAATGGTTATATAAATATAATTTTCAGCCAATTATTTATTTATAAGAAAATGTTTTCAGCTTTATTTTACATAATGTACCTATACCTACACTTTTTACCTAGGCACGTTACAAAGAGTTCACAAATCACAAATAAGAAGAAAAACAAAGAGCGAAATATATAAATATGTATTTGCAAAAAGGTTTTTAGAGGAAACCTTTATTTTTCAATTATCTTCAGATCATCAGTGCCATCTATGCATTACTGCTAACAATATGTTGAAAACAAAAGGGGCAGCTGCTAGTGCCATCTATATAATTCTGTTGATAGCTTTTATGCTAACGTGTTTGTACCACACAAATTAGTTTGAAATACTTCCGAAACTACTTTGGTGGCGCTAGTGTAGCTCTTAAAAATGTTATTGCCATGTTAATTAATTAAAATTGTTTCTAAATAGACGAAAGTTGGCACTTAATATCCATACTAATATTATAAATGCGAAAGTAACTCTGTCTGTCTGTCTGTCCGTCTGTCTGTCTGTCTGTCCGTCTTTACCGCCTAAACCAACCAACAGATTTTGATGAAATTTGATACATAGATAAAATAGATCCCGAGAAAGGACATAGGCTACTTTTTGTTCCGAAAAAAGGGTTGAAAGGGTTAAAATAAGGGATGAAAGTTTATATGGAAAACTTCGTCATTGTTGAAGAACTATGAAACTTTACGTCTAGATATTTAACACGAAACCATAAAATGTATGTTTTAGCAGTTTTGTAGTTTCGAATTGTACCTATGGGGTGGAATTGGGGTTTTCTTTTTTATTATTTATGATTATTTATTCTTGGGTAAAATTTAGTAATTCAAATTTCACCCTCTTTCTGTCAACCGATTAATCTGAAATTTTGTATACACTTTGGATTTTGGTGACAATACAATTATGTTTATTCATTATCATTATAAATTCAAGATGGCTGCCGCTACAAAATGGCGGATAATTTATGTTTTATTAATCCCATCAATATGGGTATCAAATGAAAGGGCTCAACAAGCAGAATACAATATACTATAAAAATTGAAATCCAAGATGGCGGCCGCTACAAAATGGCGGATAACGTAGGTTTTATCAATCCCATCAACATGGGTATCAAATGAAAGGGCTCAACAAGCAGAATACAATATACTATAAAAATTGAAATCCAAGATGGCGGCCGCTACACAATGGCGGATAACGTAGGTTTTATCAATCCCATCAATATGGGTATCAAATGAAAGTGCTCAACCAGTAGAATGCAATGTATTATATAAAATTAAAATCCAAGATGGCGGCCTCTACACAATGGCGGATAACTTAGGTTTTATGAACCCCATCAACATGGGTATCAAATAAAAGGGCTTGACAAGAAGAATACAGTGCACTATACAACCTCAATACTTAAGTTGGGCGCAGCCACTAAATGGCGTATCAGACTATCAGACAGAATTTTGATAGTCGACGAGATTTCCATGGTGTCTTATCAAATGTTATGCATGATGGACGCTCGATTAAGGCAAATTAAGAACTGTAAAAATGAGTTTTTTGGAGGAGTAAACGTATTACTTTTCGGTAATCTTTTATCGGTGCCTCCTATAAAATGATCAGGAACACCTGTTTTCAATTCTCATATGAAATTATATATATGAAAGTAACTCTCTCTGTCCGTTACCGTATAACGCCTAAGCCACTTAAAGTGTTTGTTACAATTTGGTGCACAGATAGACTACCTAGACTTAGGAAAGGACAACGGCGACTTTTTATCACAGAAAAAGAGTTGAAAAGAGTGGAAATGAGGAGTAAAAGTGTGCATGGAAGGATCTTTGCACTCTTTGTATGCTATTTTTAACCGACTTCAAAAAGGAGGAGGTTATCAATCCAGTTGTATTTCCAATTGTGAATCAATTTAGATGGTTATTTTTTTGGTTGGTAGATTTTCAGAGGTGGTCATATAAATTTTATCGAAATCAGTGCGGCGGTTTTTGAAATATGAACAACAAACTAAAATTTGCGTTCATGTAATCAGTCGATATATCTACTAATATCTACTAATAGACTCTAATAAAATTTGGTGGACCGTCCCAATATGATTTTTAATTAAAGTCTGTTTTTGATTAATTTTTTGAGAACATAGTTTCTTTGTAATTTGTCGTGTAAATTGTACATTTATTAATAAATATAAAACTTTGACTTAGACCGATTTTGATTAGGAAACGTGAATTTGTATGGTAGTAGACATACGAGTAGGTACTGCCTCAATTACTTTAATAAATATGTGGCGCGGACGAAGTCGCGGGTAAAAGCTAGTTTTAGATATATATGGTAAAGAGCTTTGATATATTTGGCATAAATCATCATCGTTTGCAGCCCTACAAAAAATATTTCTCAAATAAAAATTAGTGGGCTCGAAAATAAATAGTTTTTAAAGTAAAAACTTCTTTCTTCTAAAAACAAAAAAGCGCGGCACATATATATTTTTCATGGGCTGTGAATTGAATTCTTGCGGCATGCTCGGGAATGATAAGAGAGAGAAATGAGATAGAAATGCTGATGCATTACTCATGGCCGCGCCTTCCAGTTTCACCTGCGTAGTTTCCAAAGTAAGCTACAAATACTGAGTGATAAGTATGCACATCTATCAGCAGTTCCTATGACTGCAATTTTTATATTTATAAGTACTTAGTTTTAATTAAATATCTTTTTGACGTGACAAGATTTTCAACTAACAATCAAAACTTAACGCCCATCTAAAAACATTTTTTTCCATACCTACGAAAACTAGTCTAGGGCCAACCAAAGCGAATGTAAATTAAAAATGATGAGAAACTATTAATTTCAATATGGCATCACCGCCCTCAACTGTCAGAATAATGTCAGCTCAGCTGTTAGAACCCTAACTTACTGTCAGTCAGTTGTCAAACGTGACGAGACGCGACGGGAGTGTTGTGTTTTGTGTTTTATTTATTCTGCGCTTATTATTTCCGCTTTCAATTACGAAATAAAATCATTAAGTAAATTAAAATAGATCGCAGTGATAAAAAAGTAAGCGGAAAATAATATTAATATTTATTTAGAATAATTGATCAATGGGAGAATTTGTATTGTCACTAAATAATGGTGAAAGATATTCGTAAATAACGTTGCTTGTCGGTCTAGCGGGTCTTTCTAACGCAGGCACCGTGTGAAATGTGATCTAGTGAAGTTACAATTAAGGATTCCGGAGCCCTTTGTAAGTGCCATATGGCTTTTGTTATGTATTGATCAATAGAGCGTAACAATCCTCTGTATAATCTTATCTTGGCTTCATCTACGTCGAAAGTGGACTGGGGACAAAACTGTTTTATTTAATAACGCCTTATTTTGTTTACTAGTGCTGTTATCTCTGTAATTGTGACCTGCTCAATAATAAATTCCGTTCTAATCGAATTGAAACACTACCCTTGTGCATGTGATAACATATTTTTGAATAAGCATAATAAAAGTACTTAAAACTTTGTATACTATGATACCTAGTACATTGTTAATAACAATAACAGTAATATTTGTAATTGATATGGTACTTAAGTACTTATGCATTAGTTTAATTTCTAAAAATAAAATTCACAAAATATTTTAATGGTTTACAAAAATATATTGATTTTTTATAGGTATTGTAATCTCATCCCAGGTACTAGCAAGACATGCCTGATAGTAAGTGACACGCCTGCCCATCACAGTGCTACAAAGCTATCCTAATGTGAATACCACAAAAAAATTACCACCATACCTTGCACTGTGCTTGTCATGCATATACATAGTTAAGATGACTTCATGCCATATCATGTAATTTCTTTGGAAACAATTTGTATTTTGGTATCCATGGAATGCTAAGAAGATTGTCTCTGTTTCTTGCTCAATCATGTTGTAACATATGAATGGATCATGTTGAAATTTGGAAAAAAATTAGATTAAGTATAGCTTGGAAGAACACATGGGCTCCTATTTATACCGGGAAAACACTGAAAACTATGCGGGTTAAAATGTGGGTTAGTAATATGTTCAGATGAAAAGTATAACAAAATAGTGTTCCTTGATGATGCAAATTTCCTGGCTAAGTTTTATCAACATTGTTTGTCTGAAAACTATCATAAACAATTTATTATTCACTTAGTTTCCCATTGATGAGAGTAATTGCAATGAAAGATCTAAATGTGATATATGTGGGACATAAATGGGACATACTATATACATAATATATATTTCTTTTTATAAATAAAAATGTTATGTTGGTTTGTGTACGCTTCAAAACCTCAAAAAGTTCTGCACTGATCAAGCTGAATGAAATCTTAGATTGATATATAATCCGCATCAAGGATTGTTTTTGATCAAATTTTTGAATCAGTCACATATATGCCACAGCGAAGCGTGGCAGGGTACAGCTAGTAATATACATATATATAATATATATGTAAATAGTATGTCTAGTACTTTTGTTGTTCCATCAAATAAAATTATAAATATGATCTGTGCCAGAAATTAAATTGAATACAACAATATGCCAATACTTAATGACAGCTTTGTCCTCCTATCTACTTTATGTTTAGTTTAAAAGCTTCTTCTCAAAAATATGAAAACACTCGCACCGCCCCGCGCTTTCTCCCGCGTAGTTCCTGTTGCCTTTATTTTCCTGTGATTAAAAATAGCCTATGCATTCTTCTAGAATACATATTCTGTGTTTCAAATTTTAGCATGATCCGTTTATAAGTAACGACGACGCGAGTAACAAACATCTAAAACTTAACATTATTATAATATTACTTATTAGGATGATTAATGTTATCAATTTTGATTGTTAGAAAGTTTGTAAGTTTGTCATTCAGCCACATCAAAACAGTTGTTGAAATTTGGATAGTTAATAGTCTGGAATATCACAGATCACAGGCTACTTTTCATGGCAAAAAATAACGGGAACAGGAACTATGTCAGAAACTCCAAGGTTTGCCACTAGTGTTTATTTGACAAGTGTGTATTTAAATTATTAGCTATTAAAATATTTAGCCATTAAATTTAGTTGACAAAATTTGAGCAAGTGCTATAAGCCTTTTAGCTAATAGTATGTTTGTCTACGCGACCATAGGTCATGGGATGGATTCTCACCCAATGCAAATATTTGTTCTGTCTGAATGTTTCTATGTATAACAAGTATACTTTTTTACAATTATAAGCTGCTATCAACGCCCCGCGGTTTTTTACCGCGTAGTTCTCAATCCCGTTATTTTACAGGGATAAAAATAGCCTATGTGTTATTTTAGATCATTGTCTATCTGCGTACCAAATTTCATCGAAATCCCCTCAGTAGCTTTTGTGTGAAAGAGCATTTGTATTCGTAGGCGGTCTGTTTTCCGTAACTCGACGTCTCGATGCGTGAAAGATTGACAAACATACATACATCCATTCTAACAAACTTTCATATTTATAATATCTGGCTTTCCATACTTAGGGCTGTTTGGTGTTGTGTGAAAAAATTGTCATAAAAAATCATTTAGGTACCTATTTAAAATAAAAATAGGCCACTTGTATGTAACTGCATTTTCAGAATAAATAAATATTGGTGGACAATTCACACACAACACCATCTGACCCCAAACTAAGCAAAGCTTGTGTGATGGCAGCCAGATAGCTGATATAATACTTATATAGTTTTAAATACATACATATTATACATAGAAACACCCAGACACAGTGCAAACATTTGAATTCATCACACAAATATTTGCACTGGGTGGGGATCGAACCCACGACCCACGGCTTCGCAGGCAGAGCTACTACCAACTAAGCCACTAGGGCAGTCAAACCTATTTATTTTAAAACTAGCTGAACCCGCTACTTCGTTCGCGTAAGCAGATGTTACTGACTTATACATTAATTGAAAGTATCGTACGTCAAATATTTGGATAAGTAGTCATTGAAAAACCTTTGAGTTTGAGTGAATTTGTTTTCCACACAAAAATTTATTTAATTTTATCATCTTTATTTTTCTTTTTTTAAACAAAATCAAACATACTTAGTAAGGTTTCGTAGTATCGAACATAGCCGCAAGTGTTAAGTTTGTAGGATTTTTATAGGATACATTATGAAAAGTCTGAAGCTAATGTGCATGATCTGATACCTATTTTTTTTACCTATTTCTTTTTATCCGCAAGCTGTTTTCTTGCTGTTACCCGCGACTTCGCCGGCGTAAAATTTTGAACGAAGCCTGTGTGGAATCAAAATAATTAAAATTTTGAGTTTTAATGATATTCAAGCAGGTTGAACCCGTAAATCTAAGCCAAGTCCTAGTGAAATGTTAATGTATGAATTTAATTGTAGGTAACACAAAAAATCAAGAACGAAAGAATCCAAATTTGGCATCATAATCCTTTTAGCAGCAAAAACTTATTAGTACAATTTAGAATACCAGTAACGCCACCTAGTGATGAAAGAAAAATACATACCACAATACAAAACATCGATTTAAATGGCCTTTAGTGCTTTTAGATTTAAACTGGCATTAGCGCCGTCTAATGAGAATATTATGTTGCTTGTTATTTTGATTGTGAACGCAAATCACCTATATTATCTACGCCAAAACGGGTGCATATTTTTCATTTTGGCTTTTACCTTACCATCACATCAAGTTCCTGACGAAAATATATGCTTATATTAATATGGAGTTAAATGAAAATGTAGACTTATTAGCCCATGTGAAATTTTAGACTCTAAACTATATGTGTTTCGTATGTCAACCCAATTCGTTGTGCCGTTTTGACGTGATAGTTAATATTTGTTTCCTTAGGGCCCATGCTGCTTTTCAGGTTGACATGTAATAAATACATAAATGTGGTATTTCAGACTATGAGTTATTTCTGTTTCAATTTTCTACCAAATTTGCTTGGTCTTTCCTACGTCACAGTAACCTATAAGTAACCGATTTGCTATTTCTGAGTTCAAACTACGTGTGTTTCGAATTCCATCCAAATATGTTCAGCCGTTCCAACGTTGTCCTGTAAATATTATGAATGTCACTGTTTGGATGTTTGTTACGTAATACATGGATTACTTATACATAGGCAATGTTTAGCCTATGTGTTCTTCCAGACTGTAATCTAATTCTATTTCAAATTTCAACCCGATCACTTGATACGTTCCGCCATGATTAAAGCGGCAATAGAAATACTTCATCTGCGAAAATTTCAACTGTCTAGCTATCACCGTTCTTGAGATACAGCCTAGTGACAGACGGACGGACGGACGGACGGATAGCGAAGTCTCAGTAATAGGGTCCCGTTTTTACCCTTTGTGTATGGAACCCTAACAACGGTCTGCTTCGGTCACCGAAGCTTGTTGAACCCTACCTTTAAATTTTAAACAGTATATGGATTGAAATAATACGTTTTCTAAAAAGTTACGGCTGGTCTAGTAAGTTACAGCTGACCTAGTCGGGAGAACGGCGACTGTCGATCCGGAGACCCAGGGTTCAAAACCACGCGCACCACTATCTTTTCAGAGTCATGTTCGTAATGCCGGTAATTAAAACGGTGAAGGAAAACACCGTAAAGAAATCGAAATCTACCTATAATCTAAGTTCAAAGTCATATGTCATCCACCAACCGACTCTGGGCCAGCGTGGTGGATTACAGCCTTGTCTCTCTCCTTGCGAGAGAAGGCCCCGACGCCCAGCAGTGGGAACATTTAATGGGTTGTTTATGCTGCTACTTATTATGCTGATATGTTTTCTCCAAAATACAAAAATCTACTTCAATGACAGGTAATTTAATTCTGTCATTCGACTAAATTTTATAAGAAGGTATAACGATGTCGTACAGATAAATCTAAGCTGATTTTAGTTTTTTTGTTGATATTTGAAAAACTACCTCCCTGTTTTCGATATCTAAGATCACCTCTGAAGTATTTTCTACCAAACAAAAAAAGGAATTATCAAAATCAACTAACAATTAGCGGAGTTATCGCGTAAAATAAAACCAAATAAAAAACATGCAACCCGATTGAGAACATCCTCCTTGTTTGAAGTCGATTATAACCGAATGATGTTTGTTTTTCCACACAAAAATATATTTTTGACAATTATTTTGTCATCCAAGATGACGCGACGCGATCACGTGGGCACTTTCTAGTATCTAGAATCTAGATATTCTGTGGATCGTCTGTGATACACAGAATACTTAGAAGTTAGTATGTACCGAACGCGCCGCGCGTGTCGTTATTATTTAATGTTTGTGTAATTTCCGAACCAACAGACCGATATTGTTCAAATTTTGACGGGACAATATGAAAAATGTGTTCTTTCTAACAAAAAAAGAATTAATGAAATTAAACAACGCAAACATGAGTTACAACCAAATACACATTCTGACTTTGGCCCCCTCCCACAAGAAAACCGATCAGAATTTGGGGATCAAAAGTAGCCTACAGCAATGTCCTTAGTATAAACTAAAATCATGCCAAGTTTCAGCTGAATTGAATCAGTAGTTTCGGCGTGATGCGTGATCCCTATACAGAAAGACAGACAGACAGACAGACAGACAGACAGACAGACAGACATGAAAGAAAAAAAATGCAGTTTCGCCATCAGTATCGACTATGGAGTGCCCCAAAAAAATTTTTTTTAAATATCTTCAATGTACAGAATTCGACCCGTTACAGTTTTATTATAAGTATAGATATGTATAATCTTTATGTTATTATAGATTTGTTTGTTTTCATAGGCGGGTGTATCACCATGTCTGGAGATGAGTCCAGTGTCCGGGTCGCAGTCAGGTGAGAAAAATAAAGTTAAAGTGATTCAATTTCATTTTGTCTACTATACCAAGTAAACTGACAGATGATAAGCATCATAAGAGTCATAATGTAGCCATTCTATGTGTTAAAAATAGTTACCTAATTTAATTATGTATGAAACATAATTGTAAAATCACTATGTGTATTATCAAAGCTAATATTCAGAGAGCTGGCATTTTTTTAGATATTTGAGGCAATTTTGGTATTTGAGGCAAGATGAAAACTAGTCCCATACCTCTCCTATTACCTATACCCTTACAGACAGGCGCGAATCCAGGACGGAGTCATGGGGTCATGACGCCCCCTGGGCTGAGTCCAACACCTAGGTGGACCACTGATTTAAAAGCATGCTTGTACTTATCCCACAGTTTTGTGACATGACCACGACTAATGTGACCCCCGTGACCCCCCCCCCCCTGGAGTTTACAACTTTTCAGTTTGCCTCAAATTTTTATGACAGCTCGCGGATTATAAGAAATATAGCTAAATTTTAAATACGAAAAAATCATTTATTTGCAATTTTAGCTTTTACACCATCTTTTAAACTGCCTTGTGACTTTTGCATAAATTTGCTTCAAAACCCGTAATCCTGAAATAGTAATCCTAATGTAAATCCATTTTAACTAATACGAAAATCAATTATCGGCTACCTTTATTTCAGCTACCGTCATGAGGAATAATAAATAAGTAACAATAAATATTCATGATTATGATTTATTGTTAACATTGACCCACAGACCTGCAACGCTTCACACCTGTAGGTAAATGCTAAACAAATACATTGGCGCTATTGGAAGAGTGACGAATGTGTTGTGTATATATTTTATGCAATATTTGCTAATATTTTGCGACTTACTGAATACTATTTACATAATCAGTTTACACGACGCGACGTGAATCGAAAATGCTGGCGTTTGTTTGGCTCAATGTATCAGCATGGCCAATCGGCTTGGTAATGCCGTCAGCATTCTGAGCACGTTACAGACTGTTAGCGGGCTTGATCATCTTAATTTTTTAGACCTTTATTGTCAAAATTATGTTGGAGCCAACTCCCGATATTACGATGCAGTTTCCCTGTACTACTAACGTAGTACTTTTTTTTACTAAGTATTAACTTAACTTAGGTAAAAACAGCTGCATAAAGCCGAAAACGTTCCGGTTTCAGCTGTATGACAGACGTTAGATTCTGTATGATTAGACGATAACATATACATACATACCTACTTACTCTGCAATAGTAGGTATAACTAATATTAACATAAAACGATTGTTCTAATCCATGCAACTTGTTTTTTACCATCCAGTTATTTCCTTTAACTACGAAAGGGGTGTGTTTTACGAGGAAATCGCGTGGTAGGATCGAACCAGGGGTGAACAGGACGTCGAGAAGTCACGCTCGTAAGACATAACTCTGGTTCATTCAGCCCGTCGAATCACAGCGTGATACTGATAAATTTAAGTTTGAAAGTAATGAAATTTACTCAAAGTTTGTGGGATTAGGTTAGTAGGTCCTGCGTCTTTTGCGTAAGTTTAAAGTTCTGTGGATTTTAAGAGCCACCGGACGCCATTTTAAATTGTTATGGGAGTTGGTCTCAAGTGGCCTCCGAACCTGTCGAACTTTGGAGTATTGCAGAAGGCGCAAGGTCCTACTTAGCTAATCTTACCGGAGGTACTCAACGAGTGCATGACGTTAACTGCCATATATCCCGTTGGTCAAGGGCGGATCCAGCTTCGTTTGAGCTTTTTAATTGGTTGTACACTTTTAGTTAGTTGTTCTGGACCCAGCCCAGGACTGATGGCCTGGATCCACCATTGCCTTTGGTTGCGAGTTGCGACGAAACTACCGCAGTATGAATCATAATATCATACCGTATCGTATCATAATCTTTATTTGATTTGGCATAGAACAGAGAGATTGGAGGCAAAGGGTTGCCTCTTACTTCTCTGTTCTATGCCCTACCTAAAGCGATTGGCTTTCTTGTTGCTCTCTCTATGATTTGATTGGAAAATAACGAGAGAAAGTAATTTTAATACCAATACCATTTTAGATGGGCGGTATAAGTAATTCCAGATCATCTAATCAGCCGTCCTGTCGATTCTGCAAAAGTTAACTCTACACTGAGAAGTCTACTTGATCACTAAAATGGCGATGGTGTTCGTTCTTATCTCTTTTTTTTAATTTTGTATTTACATTTTTGAAGGGAACTGTAGCAGTTGGGCTTATATTGCGATACTACCTTCCGGACTTTGGTTATAATCCAATAGTCACATGGGTGACTAATTAGTATACCTACTTAGTATCAATAATAAATGAATAAATATTGGTGGACAATTCACACACAACACCATCTGACCCCAAACTAAGCAAAGATTGTAGTACTATGGCGGCCAAATAGCTGAATACAATAATTATATAGTTCTAAATACATACCTACTTATTATAAATCTTCGTCAGTTTATTTAAAAAAATCTATTTCTAACTGTATATGACTGTTCTCTGTATTTCTCCTTTGTTCTAAATAAAGAAGATACAGTCAAAAATTATAATTTAAAAATAACGCTACTTTCTAGAAACAGGGTCATCTTCCCACTCGATATCAAAACGTTACAAAAACAAGTGTGCTTGACAGAAATAACATGCTAACTCATGTTATCGCAGTCGAGAGCACTCGTTGCACGGATTCTATGAGATCACGGCCTTGCCCACTTCAAAATATCGATGTTTGACATGCACAACGTATTGATTTGTATTTATACAATTTGTACATACGTATAGACGACGCAAAGTCGAAGTCATAGTACTTTATTCAAAAATGTACAATTTACCCGTTAATTAATAAAAAACAAAAACAAAAAAAAGATCATACAAATTGTATACATTTTCAAAGTTTGAAATTACTACTTTGCTGTATTATAATAATTATTGTACAGAAAACTGTCAAGCATTATAGGAATATAATATGTATTTAATACAATTGTACTGATCCATGTCAAATTTATTTCTTAACATTTGTGTGGGAACTTTGTCATTACTCTCTAAAAATTTGCTGTAACTATAAAAAGCTTGAAGCCAGCACTTTTTCAACGCTTTTTCGTAAGTTCTGTGTATATTGGAGGGAATATTTTACATCAGGGGTCGGCAACACGCGGCTCGCAACCTACTTACCTCTGTGCGGCCCAAATACACCATGTGGCCCATGGCTCCTTTATAGTGTAGTGTAGTGTAGAGAGACAGGAGGAGCAGGACATATGCCTAATGTTGTTAATTTTAAGCAGCAGCCCTGGCCATAAAATCAGTTTCACGTAGCTAAGGAACACGAAGGTACCAAGTACCAAGCACTGAACTGCGGTAATCACCCAAAGATGATTTATCTCTATGCCCTGTAATTTATCTGGAAACATTGCCCTTCAAACCGGAATACATAGAAATTTGCACATTACTGCTTGGCGGTAGAATAACTGGCAAAAGTGTGGTACTTCTTTAGGCGGACTCTGCCAAGAGTCTTAACATTATTATACTTAATTGTTGTTTACGGCAATAAAAAATCTAATAAAATATCACACCACTGATGGCATGTTAAACTTCTCAGTAAGAATTTTAATGGGTAAAGCGAGGTAAAGAAAATCAATCAACTTTAGAACACGCTGGAAATCCTCGACACAAATACCTAGAGGTACTAACAGTTTTAGCTCCACTAATTCATAAATCCCAGCCCAATGATTGATGATCTCTGAGCCAAGTCATCAACAATCATTAAAATGTTGATAACCACAAGTGATACCGGTCTTAGTAAATATTTATTATGTAAACATGACATTGATCTACTACATTATTAATATTATAAACACGAAAGTTTGAGCTTGTCGGGATGTGTTACTCTTTCACCCAAAACCTACTTAAGACCTGGATCAAATTTTGTACGTAGAAGAAAAACAGTCTGGAATAACACTTAGGGTACTTTTTATCACGAAAAAAAGGCGGGATCGGGAACTACGCGGCTCAAACTGCTAGTAACATAAAAAAGGCGAAAGTCTGTGGGTTTGTAAATTTGTATGTTCGCTATCTCTGTAACGACTGAACAGATTTAAATGAAATTAAATATTTAGTACATACTAAGTGCCTGGCTTAATACAAACGTAATTAAAACGTTTGCTAAGTTAGCTAATTATTTAAAACATATTCTATTCTTCATCGTCTGAACGGGGCTTCACAAAGTCTGGTCACCACTTGCTTTAACGTTGAGGGAAAACATTATAATGAAACCGAAATGTTCCTAGAATGATATCTTTCGAGGTTATTCGTCATCCGCCAACCCTCGCTTGGCCCGCGTGGTTGATCATGCCCTTGAGAGAAGGAAGAGTCCTTGTCTGAGATGTGCCTGAGTCCCAGCAGTGGGAACATATAGTGGGCTGATTATGCTACTGCTAATGCTGCTCTGAAATGAAGAGCAATGAAGAAGTTTTGAAGATGGTAGAGGAGAAAAGAACATTCATGGAAACAATAGAAAACAGAAGAGGGAAGATGTTGGGACATCTGATACGACACGGCAACTTCATTAGAACAATAATGGAAGGTAAATTAGAAGGGAGGAGGAAGAGAGGTAGACCTAGGAGAAGTTACATGAACCAAGTGAAGGAGAAGATAAATTTAGTGTCGTATCAGGAAGTCAAGGAGAAGGCGGAGTGTAGAAAAGGTGTACGTGGAAGGAACTCCACCGACAAGAGCGTCGCTCTTAAATTATGAATGAATGCTGCTATATGTTACGTAAATAGCGATAACAATTTGTATTTACTTGCCATAAATACAATATAATTATTTTTTATGAAAACCTATTGAACATAGTACCTAGGTATGTATTACACATTTTCAGATCAGTATCTTGTAACTAAGCACGCTCAACGCTTAATCGTGGACCGCATCGACGGTTAACATCAGGCGAGATTGCGGTCAAGTTTAAGACCATACCAAACCTATAAAAGTAAAAAACATAAATTAAAATTTCATACACTTTCATTACAATCAGTTTACTGCATTGATTTATGCTTAATTTCTGTAAAATCTCTCTATAAATTGCACTTTCCAACGGTAATAAAACTGTAATTGTAATTCGAGTCATAAATCGTTATAAATTGCTACATTTTTAATAGGCTGCGTACGACTTCCTTGCCTATCGCTTATACAATCGTATAGAGTCATCTGCGTTTTAAATAGTGATGTCATTGCAATATTTGCTTATAAATTAGGTGGTCAGATAAAACGGTTAAGAAAACTAACCGGAAAATTTTCAAAGTGACTTAATCAGCCGTTGGGTGACAACATCACAAGATCACAACATAACAAGTAGTTTCGTTTTGAAGCACGGGATATATAACAGCATCCCACTAAACGTTCCCACTTCTAAGACTCAGGGCCTTTTCTCGCAAGTTTAGACCCTATTGGTGCAGACTTTGCGACGTAAATTGAACAATAAAAATTCAAATAAAAACATCCATAATATTAGTAGATTTCATATTAGGTACAAGTACGACATAGACTGTTTTCTTGCTTTGATCAATCTTGTCAGGTTTCATTCCCTGCGCAGGTAATTTCCTCCGCAGCTGAATTAGATGTTTAATTCTAATAGATATGTCTTAGAACCAAGGTTGATACGAGCAAGGTGCAACGTTTCGCAATATTCCTGTACTATGCCGTGTCAAATCGCAGACAATCGCCGCGAGGACATGCCGCGACCTATCCTCGGTTTTATTCTCTTCTAACAGCATTTACACCGAACTGTAAGACGCTCAGATTTTCTATGGTCTTGAAAGTGATAAATACATTGGAATACAAAATAATTTTACACGCATTTTAAATTAAGATGAATAAAATATTTTGCCAATCTATGTATTCAAAGTTGTACAATTCGTGAGGAACGATTATTACAATCTGGGTGTCGAGAGTAAATAGGCATTTTTAGGCTACGGTACCTATTGTGTATTGTGGATCTTAGTCTAGTCTGGATTGGAAAAAAAACATTGTAGAACTACAAGATGTGGACTTGACTTTATCTAATCTTTCTATAAAGGTTTGGAGGGCAATGTTACCAGATAAATTACCCGGCTAAGAGATAAAACACCTTATATCTCCAGATGACGACCGCAGTACGGTGCTAGGTAATGAGGATATGGACTGTTCGTGTTCCAACAGCTGCGTGTCACTGTGATGTTATGGGCAAGTATGATGCTTACCATCAGTCACATCTCCTGCTTGTCTTGTCAATCTATACTATAAAAAACGGCTCGATCGCGAAAATTGTAGAGAACTATAACTATATGTATGTATTTGTCATTCCATTTACTATTATTAAGGGGTTGATAGTTTCAGGAATTGAAACAAAAAAATAATCTGAATTTCTACACACGGAATTCAGTCTAGTTGCATACGGACTACTTCTCTGTGGCCAGAGAAGAAATCAAGTTCTAGGTTCAGAACTCCTCGAGGCCAATTCGAAAGATAGAGCACAGTATAATAGGCGTGACGAAAGGTCCTGCAATTATATTAAATTATTTGATACGAGTATAATGACAGTATTGAAATAGAATAAAATATGTACCAATTTTAACTTAGATATTTTTTAATTCTTACTTTATGATCATTCAAAGCTGGATGGGCAAGTCCATTTTAAAAGTACGAAATTATTAGAAAATGTATTTACCATTGGAAAACCCATTAAATTTCAAGTGATATTTGTTACGAAACCAGTTTCCTAAACGCAATATTTAATATAGCTAACATACAAACTTTACGCGCGACGCATAGAAAATACGACAGTGACGTCAGGCTTCTGTAGTGTGTTTGTATGAAGCGATCTTGAGAGAGTCTAAAATTGTGATTTTAAAATCGTGAAATCACGGGAAGTTTTTAAGGTAACAAAGTAATTCTTTCACCTATGTTTAAGTTATTAAGTAGCCTTTTGATGGCACATTAAAAATAAAAAATCGCCATGCCTATTTAAGATACAACCTTCCTTATAGACCACACACTACTTACCTAATTCGAAACGAAACATGCAAATTACGCTACCGATATTACCGTAACGTTACGCGTTACAATATATTACAATTCTCTCAACGAAGACAATTACATATTACACAATACAAATTAAAATGTAAGTAACAATTGACCGTGTTTTAAACACATTTTCAATGGTTTACAATGTCAGGAAGACGCACAATGAACTATTTTGATTTATGGAAGATAAATTAACATAATAAAAGATTTTTAATGTCCTTATCAGTTCTACGTGTATGTTTTCACCCTTGACGTTTGAAGCGAGGGTGAGGTCATGGTCGATATCCCTCCCTCACAACTCCCCAGGGAAGGCGAGCCACCCCTGTCTATGCAAACAATTTTACCGAATCGATCATTTTATCAACACGACTATCTAAGTTGAGTAAGCTATGGTTAATTGATTTTCATTACGTTAATACTGTCTCTGTACATATTCCTTATTATACACACCAAAACGGAAAAACTGTATAACTCTGTTACAATCGGCGGCCTTACGGCTAAAAGCTATCTCTTCCAGGTCACCTTAGATGGAGTAATAGTTACGTTATACAAATTGAATTACATAATTATTTCTATTAAGGGGCATCTTAGCACAATCGCCTAAACAACCCTATTTACATAGTAAGGAGGAGACTTGGCTTCAGCAGTGGGGGTTGACATGGCAAGGCACAAAAACAAACCAAAAATGTCTTTCTTCAAACATGTAGGCTTGTAGGCACGCACAACATATCCTACTAATGATATAAATGCAAAAGTTTGAATATTTGGATGTTAGTTGCTCAATCATATCGAAACGTCTGAATGGATGGGTTTAAAATTTGGAACACAGATAGTCTGGAATAGCATTTAAGCCATTTTTATCACGGGAAAGGAATGGGATTGGGAATTGCGCAAGTAAAACCACAGGGCGGTGCTAGTACAAATACATATGTATTATATTTATAACATACTGACTCTCATCAACTTTAGAAATTTACTTATCGATATATTATATTTTAGTAAAATATATAGCTCGGATTCGATTCGCACTCATTAATGTAGGTCGCAGTAAGAACGAGCTATATTAAACTCTTATCACTATTTGGTTGTTTTTACTTTTATTAGTGAAGCGGTGTGACGGGCAGCCGCAATAATCAGTTTAAAAGTCATTAAACTGTACTTGTCTTCAATGCGGTTCGTTAGTGTAATAGCTCTGCCGGCATCTGATGACATCGTTGTGTCATTGTGGATGCAATCGGTGATGCGACCATGATACTCTTGTTTTTTTTTTAAATATTATGTAGTTTTTTGTTTGATCGCGTATTTAATACGTCGTAAGTTCTGAACGGATCGGACTGAAATTTGGAACACAGTTTATTTATAGTCTGGAAGAACTCATACATTTTATCCCGAAAAAACAACGGGAACGAGAACTACGCGGGCAAACCCGCGGGTATATAATAGTGAATATTTCACACACATCTGTAACATCTGACCCCATACTAAGTATAGCTTGAACAACGGCTGCCAGATAGCTGATATAGTTGTGTAGGTGTTACTGGTACTGGAGATGAAAATGAAACCACGTCACTGTATATACTGCTGATTATATTGATGTTAACTGTACAATAGACGCGGGGCGAGAGACTAGCTCGCTCTCCGCTGTCCTCCACTTATATACTATATCTGTCACGTACACATACATGCTCCTACAGTTGTAAATAAAGACATATTACACATAGACCTCAAACAAAACAAACAAACTTAGTCTATTGTGTTTATACTTTCGCGATTTGAACACATAATGTTAAACTTAGTCTAGATTGTAGCTTACTTGCCTTTGTACTCTGGGCTTGAAGACACCCATGTACTAAGGTAGATTGACAATTTATTATCAAAAGGATTGATATATTTCTATATATGTGGCCATGTCACACAACATTACTTATTTAGAAAAACTTAGACATCTTGTGTTATGGGACCCAGTTAGCTGATGTAATATCTTGTGAAATAGTTTTTGAGTTATGAAGAGGATAAAAGTAGATCCAAATGGTTTGTGTAATTATTATTATACATGGTGCGGTTCCGCAGTTTATTTCTCTACCTTGGCTGGCCACACTGCCGTGTGTCTAGATAATCCTATAAATGTAAATACATACTTATGAGACACAGAAATACTTAGGTAGTAGTCGTAGTATAGAAATACATATTTCAGCATAAGCATAAGCAGCCTTATACTTTATGTTCTCACTGCTGAAACTCTTGGCTTTATCTTAAAAGAAAGAAATTAAGACCAAAACTCACTCGCCAATTACGGGTAGACAGATGACGCAAATCCGCAAAAGAGTCCTCTTCCTTGTAACATACTCGTACCAACTTCCTAGTCCTACGAATCACTTATACCAGCACTTAGAAAAATACTAACAGGTGCAGGCGGGTTTCGAACCTAGGACCACGCGTTTATGAAATATGACGTCTAGCCATTAAGCCACCAAACTAAACCATTCCTTCGTAATTATAATTACACCCTTGCCTTATGAAAGCCCTGTGTAATTACATAAGATACAGTTTCATTATTTCTGTAACAATTGCACACAGCAAGTGTAGTGACCGCAAAAACCATTGAGATAACTGGTTACGCTTAGCTGAACAAATATTTATTAATATTTAAAATATAATTGTGTGTACATGTTTTATTTGTTTCTATCATCTCTGTATACCCATATACGCGAATAAATTAATTGAAATAATTTTGTTGGGCATTTCACACCCATCTAACCTTAGACTAAGCAAAGCTTGTACTTTGGACATAGAATAGATACTTTGGAGCTAGATAGCTGATGTAATACTTAGTACCAGGTTGACCGAGCTTTGCTCGGTTTTAAAAAATGATATTTAGGCAGGTACGAATTCCGTAGTGATGCCCTACTTAGATACGAATTAAATGTGTTTATCCGAGATTCAGATTATATATATACCTACAAGAATTGGTCGTTTAAAGGTATAAGATTCCGTCAAAAATATAAATGTGAAATGGGAGCCAAGTTAAACAAATCAGTCGTGTTGCTTACCATATGAGTGTTTTGCTCGTCCAGCCTCTCAGACATTAACATTATTACCAAAACAGAATTTCATTTAAGATACATTTTTCGTTCCCAAGATTCGTAATAGATTTTCCTACAAGTATTTTGACTTTGCTTTAGCTCACTTTTGCAGATCGTGTCAGTACACATAAAACTGTATTATTATGAAAACTAACGTGGTTATTACACATTTTACATAAATACACGGGTAACTCACGTATAATGTAGTCAGTCCAGTCCGACTCAAGTTTCGATCGCGTCCGGCGATCTTTTCGAGAGAGTGCGCGCGGGTTCGCAGCTCGTTTTGCAACCTTGAAAAAGATCGCCGGACGCGATCGAAACTTGAGTCGGACTGGACTGACTACATTATACGTGAGTTACCCGTGTATTTATGTAAAACTGTATTATTTTTGCTTTTGAAATATAGTTAATCTATACTTCTATACTAATATTATAAAGCTGAAGAGTTTGTTTGTTTGTTTGAACGCTAGGATCTCGGGAAGTACTGGTCCGGATTGAAAGATTCTTTTTCTATTGGATAGTCCATTTACCGAAGAAGGCTATAGGCTATAGAAAATAACGCTACTATTAATAGAAGCGGAACATGAATCAAGAATGTAACAAAATCGGGAAAATTATTCTATTTTGAGAGTTTTCGTACGTTTCGTGCTTTGACATGACACATGACAGGCATGTGTCTAAGATTACGTCATTGAATATCACAGATTACATACCTCTTGAATATAAAACCTTTGCTAATCAATTATTTTTTTCTAAATCTGTGTTGGTACAACCAATTTCCGACAAGTGGCGTAGCAGGTAGCTAAAGAGGTGTTTTGTTTGAAAGCGATATTCACAGGAATGACTGAACCATTCATTCCACCACCACTGAGTCATTCTTTCACCGTTGTGTATGTACGGGATCCTGATGAGTACTATATAATGTACCACGGGCAACGCCGGGGCGGGCACCTAGTAATATATACCCGAAGTTATTGTTTAACTTCCATGACATATAAGCTCGTATCGATCACCAACTCCTACAACAAATTTGTCTCCCGCCGACTTTGGTCAATAAATAATGAACAAGTTGGTATATTGGTGTAATTGGTCCGCTATCCAGTACGTATTTGATTAGAATGTCATCACTTATTATTGATTGTGACCACAAAGTCGTATGAACTCGTCATGTTCAAATCAGACCTGTTTGCTTACCATCAGGTCTAATCCTACTAATTATTACGAGGATAAATTAATGTCAATGTTCGAAAGTTTGGATATTCGGATGTTTGTTGCTCAATAACGTCGTAACGTATCATCGGATCGGCCTGAAGAAGGAAGAACACAGTTAGATTATAGTCTTCAAGAACAGATAGGCTCGTCGTATTCGTTTTTTAACCGACTTCAAAAAAGGTGTAGGTTCTACGTTCGACTGTATTTTTATTTTAAGCTAAAGGGACATGGCGACCATGACTTGTGCCTGATGGTGAGCTTAAACGTCTACTTATAAAATTACAGAGCTACGCGCCACGCAGCTATATCACAGAATAAATGCTATATGTTATAAATAATTAAAATCATCAGTTGCACTGTACAAAGATCTCGTCACTCTCGTGAAATCATTATTAAATAATTTAGCTCTTTCCCTTTTAATATCTTTGTAACATTATCCTTCAAACCGATAACTACTTCGTTACTTAAAACATCTGGATCTGAAAATATAAACAGGTAAAAGAAAACGCTAATATAGATAACAAATTATTAGCGTAAACTAATGATGATAATAATGTTATTACATACTGGATAAACACTACACTACAAGTGAAAGCTCATTTCGGATGCTTAAACAAAAAATATGACCGCATTCGCGAAATGATCTCATTCGACCCAACAAAATATGATTCAATTATTTCGCATCAATTAAATTGGCAAACGAATCCGACACATTCACACGAACTAACGTTATCGTTGAATACGGTTACTTTAATTAAAACCGTTTTACAGACTGTTGAAACACGTAATAAATCTTAACGGTTGTCTTCAGATAAAATACGAACGGTGGAGTAAATGCGGGCTGGGTCGATTCCTTGATCGATAGCCTTCATGTCGATGCCAGCTAACAAACCATCGGAATGACTTCCTTTTCATACTTCTTCTTCTTCGTGTCGATGATGTTGTCTTTTCATACTAAAGGGGCGGTATTGCAGCATAAAGTAACTCGTGATTTGACATACTCAAGTTAGTTAAGTTACGTATTGTTATTAAAACAAAATCAAATTTACTCACATAACTTACGTTGAATACTTACCTACTCTTACATATGACATATTATTATATTTTTCTACTGTTCTGGCCACCAAATACGATCGAAAATATGTCTACTGTTTAGACATTGACTCTAAATTCCCAAGACTCCAATAAACCATTTGTGAATTAATCTTGGTGCTATATTAACATGTTTATTAAAATATTTTTTTTATATAAAGAGTGACGTTACGAGCAGGACATGTACCTGATGGTAAGCAACATGCCTGCCACATAACAGCACAGTGACATGCAGCTATTGGAACATGAAGAGTCCAGATCATTACCTAGCACTGCACTGCGCTCGTCACCCAGAGATCTAAGATGTTATATCTCTAAGCCCTGTAATTTCTCTGGAAAGCTTGCCCTTCAAACCGGAACACAGTAATGTTTGGACACTACTAACATGTAGGAATATGACAGTTATTAGCAATAGTAGTAAAGTAAATTGTTGAATAAATATTTTTTCAATCTATACTGGTACCCATGAACCCCTCACACCAACCAACAAATCCTCTAAGATGAAACCTTATAGTATCTAGGCTAGGTACTCCTCCACTTTCTTAAATTCTCAATAAAAAATAAAAAAAATCTTAAAAATAATTTTTAATTCTCATAAATACAACTACTAATGTTAAATAATTAATTGCGTCTTATTGCATAAGTGAATTCTACGGCTAGTAGAAACGCCCCGTCGAACACAATCAATATCCATAGCCCAAAAACACAAGTGAATATGCTTTTAAATTTTAACATCATGAGGAGTTATCCTCAATATTAACTACTAGTATATATTATACACGCATACCTTCTTGTTAGAATCCTAAACAATGCATTTTATATTATTCCACAACTACGAGTAAATTCTACGAAGAATACATTGATTTGGCCGGAAACAGCTGTCAAACACAATCCACATTATACCGTGATAGCATGTCATAAACAAAAACCCCCAAAATACATTAGCAATCACGGCGCGAGCTTCCCTCAATAATCCGGCTATTCTTATGCGCTCCGTAGTGACATACTGTCTCGTAACTTACATCCGTTGAATAACGAAACTGCTCAGTGACTGACAAACTGAAGTAAATAGACAAATCTAATATGACGCTAGTAAAAATGTGAAGATCTGTTATTTAGGTAGGTACAGTCTGCAGACAGTATAAGTTATTTATTTATATCCACTCAGCATCAGCCGCGGCAGAGGATGCCGCTGGTAAGAAGAATCGAAAATATGGTATGTTGATGTCGCAGTACGAATTGGTACCTGTTGCCATGGAAACCTTGGGTTGTTGGAGGGCAGAGGCTAAAGGGTTCCTCTCAGAATTAGGGCGTAGGCTCAGGGAGAATACGGGTGACTCCCGCTCCGGCGCGATCCTGGAGCAAAGGTTGGCCATTGCCATACAGCGTGGGAACGCGGCGAGCATCATGGACACTTTTGCGCCGGGAGCCGTTATTGGAAGGTGGATTATTCTGAGCTTAGTTATTTATTTTTCTTTTCCAGTTTTTATCAAATTTGTAAAATTAATAATGTGTTAATATATAATGTGCTAATACGTGTTGGCATTTTATACTTAACAAAAGGAATTACAATTAATAAATTGATTTTGTCAAACTTTACATGTATATAAACTTGTATACCTGTGCGAGTAAAGGGAGAAGCAACAGCTAGTGTGCATCAATCGTGAAACACGCCGTGATGTGTGCACGTTAAAGCTGACATGTTTATTGTTGTTCCGGCGCCCAACCCGGCTACGGTAATGGTGCCGCCGCGTCCGACGGAAATGCATTCTCTGTACTCATTAAAAAGTATAAAATAAAAATTATAAATCAGCCTAGATTCATTAAAAACTAGCAGTGCCCCGCAGTTTTACCCGCAAAGTCCCCGTTTCCGCAATATAAAGTAGCCTATGTGCTCACTATACTCTTAACTATGTACCAAATTATCTACCTGATCCGTTCCGACGTGATTGAGCAACAGACGTCTAAACTTTCGCATTTATAATATTAGTAGTACAACATTCCAAACTCCTAGCTCTTTACTAAGATCATCTGCAATAAAAATGTATTCCCCGAAACATACAAAATGGCACACAATCGACACCAAAACCCAATGCAAATATTTAAATACAGCATTCGAACATCTCGGGCTGGCTCGCATGTAGTGCTTTTCACTTCAGTGACAGTTTTGCCGTACCACTGCGACAAAACTTTCGTTAAAAGCATGAAATTATTAAAAACGGAATCTTGGGGCAGAGTTATAATCAGATCTTATCATGACAACCAACACGCATATTTTCATACTAACAACAACTTTACATTTAATTACATCAACAAACAAAAACAATTAAACACTGCCAGCCTCAAATATAATTAATAGAGACATACAGATATTATATATATTTAAAGTGTATTTAAATTTTCATCCAAAATAAATAAATGTAGTTACAAGCATCTATTTTGATTAAAAACGTCTGGCGAGACTCGGTCGCCCAGGAATATTCCACCAAAATCTACCTTGTCAAAAATATCACCTTTCTCTTCCGCTTTACTTGTGCCTACACAAGGAACATTAACCGTCACATTTTATTGTACCGTAAGTTCACAATGAAGTCATATACATTGTATTGTCTCATGACAGTTTTGGAAGTCTGTCTCGCTGCACTATAACTTAATTGTCTGATTATGCATTTAGAACGCAATACGCATACAGACAGTCGAAATTCTGCACTGGTATAAATCAATATAATAAATAAACAGGGTTGCTTCTCATATCAAGAACATGCATACAATATGATATTTTGCTTTTAGTTATAAGGTCATTTGTTATTATATTTTTGAATATTTTACTTTTTTTTCTATCTGAATAGGTACATGCAAATTATCCGTCTATCTAAAGAATTTGGAGAGTTTGGTTAAAATGTGTAGCTAAAAAATGTAACGATGATTTTAATTATACAGATATTTACGCGTCGTCAAGGAATTTGGTGTCTTGAGTACCAAAGTTGGTGTCAAAGGAAAGTTTACTTCAAAATCGAACCATCCACGTACCAAGAACATCTATGCAACTAAGTATAAATAATGATATTAAGTAGCTAAAATTTAACATTTCATTTAAGAAACTTGAATGTTCAATAAATAACATAACACCTGTTCGAGGCTATATTTTTTACCATTATGAGTTTACACTTGACCGCCATCTCGCCTGGTGTTAAGCGACGATGCGGTCTACGATGAAAAAGGTGTTTACCTACAAGAAACCAATTCGCTCTTGATTTGAAGACACTATGATTGTGACTATAGGAAAAACCCTCAGATCTATTATCGAGGCGTTAGAGTTTAGAGGATTCTGTTTCTGAGACAGCCCTAAAGTCAAGGGCGCCTCACGCATAGCTGCATTTGTGAGGCAAATTATAATTTGGCCGCCTACAGCGCAGGACGGCTCCAATGTCGTATTAAGCAATACCACTCGTAAACGAATAAAAAGAAAACTGATTAATTTCAATATGCTAATCCAAATATGCCAGAATATACACGTAGGTGCCTATACTTGTGTCTAGCTTTGTTCTCCTGTCCATATTCATGAGCACGCAAAATGTCAACTAGTTCTCAATGCGTGTGTGCATAATGCTTTAAATTAAATAAATAATCTACGACAAAAATTTGGATTTCGATAATGCATTAGGTGTATTCAATCACAGTTTCACAGTATATAATGTGTCATGTGATCATGTGTGAGCATTCGCGCACACATATTACATCGTGCCTAATTCACACATACACATAAAAGCACAGTTACTAAACTGCATTCAAGCGCACGCCGGCCGACCCATAGTGGAAGGCACTATTCCACAACACACATATATTTTATATATCTATCTTGTTTTGTTTTCAAAGTTCCCGTGTTAAATTCTTACCACATTCATAACCAATAGCCATAACCGTCACTAACATCATTTGTACGGTTAGTGTGTTTTAGGAAAACTATATGAATCTTCTGTTGTCAACCAGTAGAATTCAAATATTACTCTGCCTTGTTTTGTCAAGCAAGGTTTTAAAGAAATGTGATAATGTGAAAATTTCACATTTGACGAATGTGGAGACTACAGTACAGTGACTTTTAAGCTGTAATTTTCATTTCATCATTTTCAAAATATTGCGTGATGGTGTATTGTTATGAACAGGAAAACTTACTCTAATGTACTTGGCCGTCGCGTTTAATGTATGATGTATCTTATGAAAAAAACGCGACAATTCTCCAGAAAACGTATCAGAATCTCAAATTCTTAGATAAAAATGTAAAGTCATGCAGCGAGGGTCAAGCCGTGGAAAATCAATAACATCCGGGTTTCCACGTGCGCCTTCCACGAAACGTCGCCGTTTAATTATTCAACTCGTTTTTATGATACACTCACCATTTTTATGGTATTGTCGATGGTTAAGCTGTTTGGACAAATAACTTTACGACAGCCAAATTGTGTACTTATCACATTTAACGACGCGGCAATTTAAGGAACTATACCAAGGCTAATAAATATTGGTGGACAATTCACACACAACACCATCTGACCCCAAACTAAGCAAAGCTTGTGTGATGGCAGCCAGATAGCTGATATAATACTTATATAGTTTTAAATACATACTTATTATACATAGAAACACCCAGACACAGTGCAAACATTTGAATTCATCACACAAATGTTTGCACTGGGTTGGGATCGAACCCACGACCCTCGGCTTCGCAGGCAGAGCTACTACCAACTAAGCCACTAGGGCATTCGAAATACATGTTCAACTAGGGCTGCCACTAGGGCTGCTCAACTTTTTTGACAAGCGGGCTCTAGATAGGGAATGGTGAGCTCTGGAGATGGAGGGTAAGTGCGGCAATGGTGCGTGGGAATTTTATAACTCTTACACTTATCACACGACGTAATGTCTGGACGTGATGAACTATGAGATTAGTAAAAACCAAGTTAGTCAATTCGATTCATTTATTGGAATCATACATTCAAAAGAACACTTGGTAACGTCATTTATAGAAAGACAAACAATTGTTTTATCAATTGGGCTACAATTTTGGAAACTTTGCCCGCCCTTCACAGGACGTGGGTCCTGCAGAAAGTGCAGCGGGGCCAGACGGATATACTCTACAAATTTATTTTATGAAAAATGCCTATTTTCTCTCGATGTTTTCCTTCATCGACAAACCTAGTGATAATGACAAATTTGTAAAGATACTCAGAAGTGCAGGCGCGATTCGGGTATTCGGATGTTCTTGCCACTATTCCACCACGGTTTCGTAACGTACGTATAATTTAAATTACTACCGTTCTACGCAGAAACAAGTTTAAATGCTTGTCCATTCATGTTTTTTTATATATTCACGTAGTCAATAAACACTGTTTATGGATTGTGTCATCCACAATCAAGCGACAAATATTAGCATATGTCCTTTTGCATCCGTAGAATGTGGTTTGAAAAGTAAAGCAGAGATACGACGCGTCCGGAAACCTCGGTTGAGTATTTCCGTGCATAGTTTAAATAGAATATGATAGAATATTTATTGTCAACAAAATTAGTGATTACAATCGCACTTATAAATTAGAGGCCCGTGAACAAAATGTATGGGTCTTATGAACCACCAGGAGACCTATGTAGGATGATAGAAGGGTATAAAATAATAAGATTCAGCACTATGTCGTCACTTGAAAGCTGTCCAACTGAGTGCAGGTAAAGACAGAGGGTTGCAACACTCGATCATTTCTATTTGTCGCATGATCTTTGTACGGCGTTGTGAAATAATGGATTAGAAGAGGTATTGAAACTATAAAAATTTTAATTTTTAAGTTTTGCAATTGATCTTTAGCATTTTTTACCGATGCCGATGTTTGTTTGGTATTATGTTGATGACGAAGTCGATAACAATTACTATTTCATATCATCTATAATGATCGAATATTGTCATAAGAAGCTCGTTGGGATAAGTTAATAACATAATAATGTATTATCCTTCGACGCCCATATAGTGTTGTAGATTTTGTAAACCTGACTGTTGGCCTCAAATGGCCTCTATTGCATAAGGCGCAAGGACTGATTAACTAGTTTTCTTTTTTTAAGATATCTTTTTTTAAGATACCTTAGGCCTCTACCGCCTTACGAACTTTTGGCTAACGCAGGAGACACAGAGCCCTATTAACATAAACTATTAATTTTACTAATGCATACGTAATAAGAAGTTTACTATCTGCAATAATCTTTGGTAAAAGGTTATAGTTTTGTACATCCGCCCACTTCGCGGCAGCACCGGCAATGAGCAGTGGGCGATGCAGCGAAATATTTTAACATTCTGCCTACGCGTGTTCTAGATTGCCTTTATGGGCAATCTAATGTAGGGTTGTCGCGACGCCCGCGCCCCTGCTGAAGCGGTGTGGTTAAATGCAATTACCACTGCATAACTGTTATTATGTGAATCATTACGCTCATTAGTTATTCATGTTAGTCAACTGTAATATTTTGACTCATAATTTGAATAAAGTGTGTACCATCTGTAGATCCATTTTTTGTATTGGATGTCGTTTGACACAATGTGATGGCTACATTAATTTAATTTCACACTCTTGCATAATCTTGGCACATTATCCTAGATTGTTAAAGATAACAAACACAGTTCGAGAAGTGTTTTCAATTTTCAAAACAATAAGTTTATAATCAACTGTTATTAAATAAGCTATGTAATTAATTATAAGAAAGTTACCGTTATCTATGCTTGTTTAATATGTTTGAGGTAGGCATATCTTTCACAATTGTAAAAGTTTATTATTTCTTTCTCGTAAAAATTAATTGAATTCATTTTTATAACTATTAGGTCAATCATTGTGTCAACCCTGCTACAGTGTGCCAATACGTACGCAAATATTACTTAAGGAAATGTTGGATGGCACATTTGGCTACTTTACACCTATTGCAGATTGTTTAACGAATTGTTGCTCAATCCATTTGATGGCCCCGTGGGCGACTTAATGCAAAACAAAGCGCTTTAAGGAGACCCAGGTGTTTACATTTATATGCTGGTTTCCTTAGTTAAACAAGGTTGAAAACATGTCGCTTCGAGGTAATAGTTTGTTTCGCACATCTTTGAGAGTCTAAACGGCTCCTTCTTATGCAGACTCAGTTGAAATGGAACCAAAGAATTTTCGCCTTTATTGAAATCAAATCAAAAATCATTAAATATCTCGATGACGAGAGTAGTGCAGTACTTGGGTGTGATTAATTCCGACATTTAATTCTGCTAATCAACAAAAAAAGACTTATTGAGTCGTTCAGCGATAACTTGTCCACTTATTCATACACAAATATTTAGCACTCATATTCTAGTTCTTATTTATTGTAAATGCCAATATTTATTTATTTATTTATTTAGGAATGATAACCCGTCAAACCCAACTTCGGCGTAGATGGCGCCATTGTTTTATTTTATTAGAGGAATTTCACAAAAACCAACAGTGGCGCCACACTTGGCAATATCTAGAACTATCTCTGACAAGCCCCTCCGCGTCCGGAAAACGCCTCATTTAATTACAATGATTGTGACATGCACCATGTTTTTCCCTTTCTATATAATACTTATTAAAAAAAAAAAAAGTTTTTTTTTCTCAATTATTTGAAGCAATTGTTGACAGCAGATTTAAAACTTATCATACTATTAGCAAACATATCAATTGGATCGGCCAGATTATCATAGGTGCGGCACATTCTGTGTAAGGGGACTATTCCAAGATACATTGTTTTGGGTTAGTGTTGAGCTAAATAGCTGAACCTTGCGAACAGATCGTGTGGGAACTTTAAAGTTAATATTTTGTAAAAGCTCACCTCCAGCAGTACCATTAACAATTTTATACAATGTACACAGATCCATGACGCTTCTACGACACTCAAGACCTTTCAGTTTGAATTTGGTAAGCCTGTCAGAGTATTCCCTGAGCTTGCGTCGCAATCCCAATCGAGTGCACAATGATCGCAAAAATTTACGCTGAACCGATTCTATTCTATCCACATGTTTGTCATATATAGGGTACCACACCGAAGAGCAATACTCAAGAATTGACCTAACCAGACTATTGTAAAGAATAATCCAGGTATCCACATTCTTAAAAGGTTTAGCTGTACGCAAAATGAATCCCAGCATTCTGTTTGCTTTATTCATAAGATAATCATAATGAGGCCTGAAAGATAGTGCCGAATCAAATACCACTCCGAGATCTCTAACAACATCAACACCCCCTAGAACAACCCCATTTATATGATAGTCAAAGGAGATCCGAGATTTGTTTTTGGTGAAACTTATGACTTGACATTTTTTTGCATTAAGTGACATAAAATTAACCGTACACCAGTCTATAATGAAATCAAGATATATTATTAGTGTGTAAATTAGCTATTCTGACTAAGAAATAAGTAAGTATTATTTTTATTTTTTATACATTCTATGAAAAGAGAGCTAGTTGAGATGCCTAACTGAATTTTAGCAGGAAACAAAGTTTAGATGTTTATGTTTAGAATTGTAACTACATACGAGGGGTGATCCAAAAGTAATGATAATCAATAATAAACACAATGAATAAAATCAAAAACTAAATTTATTTCTCAACATAGTCTCCTAGCAAGTCTATACATTTAGTCCATCTCTTTTCTAAACCTAAAATTCCCTTAGAAAAAAAATCTTTATCTTGACTCTCAAAAAAGTCCTCAACCGCGGCCATCACGTCGCTATCATCGTCAAATTTCTTGCCCCGGAGGTGTTCCTTGAGTCGTGGAAAGAGATAGAAGTCACTGGGGGCTAGATCTGGTGAATAGGGGGGGTGTTCCACCAGCTCAAAGCCCGCTTCCTGAATGGCAACCATGGCAATTACAGCTTTGTGAACCGGTGCGTTGTCTTGATGGAACAGCACTCCAGCCCGCAGTTTGCCTCGCCTTTTCTCCTTAATAGCCTCCCGCAATCTTCTTATTTGTTCTGCATAGTAGGAGCCTGTAATAGTGGCCCCCTTTTCCAAGTAGTCCACCATGATTATTCCTTCAGCGTCCCAAAAACAGACGCCATAACCTTCCCTGCTGAGCTTGACACTTTGAATTTCTTCGGCGTCGGTTCATCGGATCGTTTCCATGTCATCGATTGTTGTTTTGTTTCAGGATCAAAATGGTGGATCCAGGTTTCGTCCATGGTCACAAAACGTGACAAAAAATTATCCTTGTCTGCCTGGAACTTTTCGAGATTTGCTCTTGACATGTCGACTCGTTTCTTCTTTTGCTCGTCGTTTAACATTTTCGGTACCCAACGCGCGGAGACCTTTCTCATATGCAATTCGTTCACAAGGATTCTTTGAATGCTGCCATATGAGATCCCTGTGACCTCAGCTACATGCCTGATAGTCACTATTTGATCTTCCAATACAACTTCTTCAACTTTTTTCACATTTTCTCCAGTGAGGGACGTCGATGGGCGCCCGCGAAGGGCGCTTCGGGCGTGTTCGTCTTCCGTCGATGTTCTTCCCAGCTTAAACTCCTTAGCCCAGCGTGCAACTGTGGAATATGGAGGAGAACAGTCCCCTAATGTTTCCACCAAGTCGCTGTGTATGTCTTTGGTAGACATTTTTTTCAAGCAGAGGTATTTAATGACAGCTCTGATTTCGTGTTTTTCCATTTTCATGTTCACTCCTTGACAGTCCGTATTCAAATGAATGTAGCTCCCGGGAATCGTGGCCTATTTATATGAATTTTTTTTCCTGAACTAGTGGGTAATTGAGCAAGTGACTGTAATTTTTATGTATTTTTGTGTGCACTAGAAATAACTGATTATCATTACTTTTGGATCACCCCTCGTAAGTGAACTTGTAATGGAGATTACCGAACGAACTCTCCCTCAAACTGCCTGCAGTGGATCTAACAAGAACAAAATAAAAATATATATTAACCCCCGACTATTTGTTATCTCGGATTTGTTATCTGTACAACATTTTACTAGTGAAGCCATTTCATTTCATAAGGGAGTTGTGAAAAAAGAAATGTATTTCGCAATTTTGTGGAAGCGGCCATCTTGGATTTGATATTTGTCATAGTGCAATGTATTCTTCTAGTCAAGCCCTTTCGTTTGATACCCATATTTAGGTAGTAGTGAAAAAAATAATATAATTCAGCATTACGTGGTGACGGCCATCTTGGATTTGTTTTTTTTAGTGTATAGTATTCTACTAGTCAAGCCCTTTTATTTGATACCCATTGAGGTAGGTTGTAAAGAAATATTTGGTCCGCCATTTTGTGGAGGCGGCCATCTTGAATCGATAGATATCAAATATAGCTAAAAACATCCGCACGGATATTTCGGATATATACCTTCAAATTAAAAAACCGCATCGAAATCGGCCCATCCGTTTGAGCTCTACGGTGACACAGACAGATACACACACAGACAAACAGACATCGACGTTAAACTTATAACACCCCTTTATTGGTCGGGGGTTAAAAATGTGAGTGATCAAATTTGTGAGCACATCAAATTATACGAAATTATAACCTTTTGCTTTACTGTACAATTCAATTTAACAAGTCTCTAAAAATGTTCACTGGTCTTTTAGCTAAAATCTTCAATTTCTAAAGTTCAAGAAAGTCAAAAAAGCTAAGTCATGTCTGCAAACAAGCTGTTTTACACTCATTTCCGCCGTAGACATTGCTCAATCGAAAATGTCTATAAATCGTATAATCGCCCTTGGAGTTTCGGGCGGCCTTAACGATATTTAAATGCCGACTCGGCCGTCGCTACTTTCGTACGATTGGCACAATTTGCTTTAATATCCTGCTATTATGGCGTATAGTTGTAGTATAATGTCTATTGTGGATGTCTTGGCTATTGTCGGTTCGAATCATCGTTGTTGCTCAGCAGGACAACACAGTTATTTTAACGACTTGCTGAGCCCCGCCGGTTTATCTTTGGTTTTTCGGTTTAGTTTTGTTTAATAGTTTTTCACGATACTGTGTGTTTTAATCCATATAATGTGCTTACTACGTGATTTATTAAATCTGTTCGCTAAGCCATCTGACTGACCTAGTGGCTTAGTTGGTGGTAGCTCTGCCTGCGAAGCCGAGGGTCGTGGGCTCGATCCCCACCCAGTGCAAATAATTGTGTGATGAATTCAAATGTTTGCACTGTGTCTGGGTGTTTCTATCTATAATATATAAACAATTTTCGTACAAAAAATTAAACCGACTTCAAAACCACAAATAGGCACTCACGCAAAATCATTGTTATAAGCGCTACTCACTCATCTATTTGAAGTCGGTGCCAGCTAAATCTAACAGGTATAGGATAGATACTACTTACCTGTGCCTACATAGCATCAATCTACTAGCTTTTTGACCTGACTGGCACCGACTTCAAATAGATGAGTGAGTAGCGCTTATAACAATGATTTTAGTTTATTTTTCGCTTTTGAGTGCCTATTTGTGGTTTTGAAGTCGGTTTAATTTTTTGTACGAAAATTGTTTATTTTACTCTTTTAGTGAACAAGAACAAAATTAAAATTTTGATTAAACCCCGACTACCTTGGATTTGTTATCTGTACAACATTCTACTAGTCAAGCCCTTTCATTTGATACCCATATAAAGGGAGTTGTGAAAAAACAAATGTATTTCGGCATTTTGTGGAAGCGGCCATCTTGTATTTGAATTTTTTCATAGTGAAAAGTATTCTACTAGTCAAGCTCTTTCGTTTGATACCCAAATTGAGGTAGTAATGAAAAATATAATATAATTCGCCATTTTGTCGTGGTGGCCATTTTGGATTTGAAATTTGTTATAGTACATAGTACTCTACTAATCAAGCCCTTTCATTTGATACCCAAATTGAGGTAGGTTGTGAAAATATTTTGTCCGCCATTTTGTGGAGGCGGCCATCTTGAATCGACATTAACCAGACATAGCTAAGAACATCTGCTATGGTATTAACCTTGAAATAAAAGAAACCGCATCGAAATCGGCCCATTTGTTTGAATTCTACTACGGTGCCACAGCAGATAGACAGACATCGACGTCCCTTATAACACCCCTTTTTTTGGTCGGGGGTTAAAAACAAGTTTTTATTAAAGCATTTACACAATTTTGTATTGACAGGGTCGAGATTCATAACTTTTGTGAAATCTACAACGTCATCCAGATACGCAATTTTTCAGTTTTTGGTTCATATTTCAAAAACTACTTGACCTATTTCAAAAAGATTTATATGGGACCATTCGGGAAGCATACCCATCCGAACACAAAAATAAATTTTAAAATCGGTTCAGAGGTTCTCGAGAAATCAGGTAACATATAAAAAAAAAAAAAAAAAAAAAAACATAGGGGTCGAATTGATAACCTCCTCCTTTTTTTGGAAGTCGGTTAAAAAATGAATCGCAAAATGTGTTGGTAAGCGCATAACTCAACAACGCCTCGGCCGATTTGACCAATTCTTTTTTTTAAATGTTCGTTGAAGTCCAAGGATGGTTTTACGGCGAGAAAAATTGAATAATTGCTGGGAAAATCTTAAACCAGCCCTTTTCCTTTTCCCATACAAACGATTCGTAATAATAATTCAATTTTAACTTTATTACTATACCATAAAGTTCAAGTGTCAGTGGTGTTAGTGGAGAGGTTCCAGAAAGGGAAAACAATTGAGTGACGTTCTGACGTAAGCATCGTATTATATTGATGTCGATATTTATATGATGGTAAAATGTCACTTGAAATATAAACGTATCTTTGATGTGCATCTATACTAATATTATAAAGCTAAAGAAGTTATTTGTTTGAACGCGCTAATCTAGGGAACTACTGGACCGATTTAAAAAATCTTTCACCATTCTTTCATTCGTACATAATCATATGCTATAGGTTATATATATATGTACCACGGGCGAAGCCGGGGCGGGCCGCTAGTGTATAATAAGTATGTATTTAAAACTATATAAGTATTATATCAGCTATCTGGCTGCCATCACACAAGCTTTGCTTAGTTTGGGGTCAGATGGTATTGTGTGTGAATTGTCCACCAATATTTATTTATTTATTTCAAAGATACTTTTGCAAGTACTTGTAAGTATCCTATGGGAACCAAATTTAACGGAATAAAATAAATAGACAGGTTAACTCTTTATTGGACTTAGTAAAAAAATATAACAAAAGGCAATTGGCGACTTTATTGCAAAGCGAGATCCCTTCAGGCGGTTGCCTAGGTTTGGTTGTAGGAAGGAAAAAAAGGAACGAAGAATACAAATAACGAATCAAAGTTACTTACAAAATACCTATTTATGTATGACACTTTAGCACTCAGGTATCTCCATAAAACACTTGTAGACCATTGGATTATTGCATAACTCTTGAAAGGTAAGAAAGTATCTTTTAAGAGTGCAGACTTAGGCGGCAAACGAACTTCTCGCAATGTTCGATTGGAACAAGTGGTATTAATCTGATATTATTACAGCTAGATATCTAAACTTTGATATGCGTTGCCTGAGTTCGTATTTTCCTCATTTGATCTAAGTGTCTTTAAATC
Source organism: Ectropis grisescens (assembly GCA_017562165.1). Lineage (NCBI taxonomy): Eukaryota > Metazoa > Arthropoda > Insecta > Lepidoptera > Geometridae > Ectropis > Ectropis grisescens. The sequence continues at coordinate 25,743,372 of CM029771.1, forward strand.
TATAAATTATAGGATATAAAGCGCAACTCGTAGTGCTCGTCAGGGCGCAGTGCAGTGCTAGGTAATGATTTGGACTCTTCATGTTCCAATAGCTGCATGACACTGTACTGTTATGTGCAGGCGTGTCACTTACCATCAGGGACATAAAGTAACAATTTTGCGATGTCCTCGCTCTGCCCAGTCCACTTAGTTTATGAAAACGCAACGGTACGGCTTGTTTTCCTGTTTCTCTCCGGAAAATGTCGAGTTTTCTTTGCAAACACAACGGGACAATAATATTTTCTTGAATAACGACCTCTTTGCGACTGCGTAACGGTGTTTGTTTTTGATTTACTGAGCTTTATAAACGCTGAAATATCGCTTGGGAGTTGTTTTAATTATACACACAATAAGTAAATGTTTCCTAGGCATGAGTTAGGGTTTCTTATGTCGGGAAAGCTACGAATATTATTCGGATTAAATATAGATACAGTAATGCCCGAGCTAGACGACGCAAGTTTTTCAAGCTAGTGTTAGTAAGGTAGTACTTGTAGACAAAGCTACCGCTGCGTAGCGTTGTTTACACGAAGCCAGCTCGCTAGCTTATACTACTTTAACACTAGCTTGCTATCCTAGCTTGAAAACTAGCCTCGTGTAACTCGGGCATTAATTGTATTCATAAACCAGCATTTTAACAGTTATTTTCCCAGGAGTCGTTAATGAGCTAGGCGATAGAGGCACATATCCGACCTAATTGTTTTAGACCGTTAAAAACATGTGATTTTTAACAGGTTATTTTCTGCGTCGTTATAGAAATTAATTCTAACAAGAATTAATTAGTTGTAGAATGTGATACGATCCGATTATCTTATCTTATACCTTTAAACGAACAAGTCTTGTAGGTTCGTTTCAGATTATATATATATATATATAGATTTGTCTGATAAAATCTTATACTTAAGGCCTTTTATAAACGCATTTAAATCGTATCTAAGTAGGTCTAAGTAAGTCATCACTACGTAATTCGTACCTGCCTAAATATCATTAAAAAAACCAGGTACTTAACGAGTCGAGCGCGGCTTGTTACTGCAGTGTAACTTTAATACCCATGTCATAAGTAATTAGGCTGAGACTCCACCAAAGCGGAGATGTCTGAAGAGAAGATGAGAAGGGACGTTTTTCAGCTCGGGTGACTCCACCGAAGCCGTGACTTACGTCGTACGCCGCGCGTCGTCGCCCGCGCATAATTCTCGTCTCCACTGCACGTCGGCGAGGTACAGCTCACATCTCCGCTTTCATCGCGCCATACAAATATGTATAATACATATCCGCGTAGTGGTTTCCACTGGAGCTGAGCGGAGACGACCTGTGTGTTTAACGAAATTCTATTGATTGTTAAAAAAACATCTCGTCTCCGCTCGCACATCTCTGCGTTTGTGGAGTCTGAGCCTTATAGGTACACTTAAATATGACAGGTATTGAACTAAATGTCATGCACTCTTTACGGAACTAGAAAACATGTACATGACATCGTATAGATGTACGCTGTTTTAATTTAATCCATGCAACATTGTACGCAAAAGAATATTAAATAACCCTTTACTCAGTTTTAAATTGACTTGTTTTTATTTTAATAGCCAAATTGTAAATCTAACTGACGCATCTTGCAAAAGTTTGTGTACATAATCCCAATCCTACTAATATTATAAATGCCAAAGTTGAGACGTCTAGATGTTTATCGCTCAATCACGTCGCAATGAGTAAACGGATCGGGATATAATTTGGAACATATAATATAGTTTATAGTGTGGCCACGGTGTGTGTGTAACATAGGCCACTTTTCATCACGGGGAAATTAACGGTACGGCCCATCAACCGCCTAACTAAATCTGCTTTGGCTTTGTTATTGCTGGCTCTATAATTTCAAGCTATAGGAAAATGTATACAAATTGTCTTTCTATTGTATTTATTGTTTATTAATTAATTTATTTATTTATTTTACAGTTAGGTACTCAAAAACTTACAGCTACTGCCAAAACGTTTACGAGTTTAATTTACACTATACATACAAATTACATAAATACAGACATTAACATGAAAAAAAATTATCGACAAATTAAAAAAAAATAACAATAATCACGTTTACGATTTTATGCCAAAATACGACATACAGTTTGAAAGAAGTAATAGCAGTGTACATTGTACATTTATCAATAAAGAACTTTGACTTTGCTAAAGGAAAAGAAAGACCAAATGATATCAAAGTTAAGACAGTGTTAGTTAGGCGGCAGACGATTGGGAGCTACGCAAAAACCGCGGGGCTTTGCTAATATGTGTATATATATATATATATATATATATATTCAGTACTAGGTTCACCATGATGTAGGTACTATCGTATTGTGCATGTTTCCCATTGTGTAACACACGCAACACGGAAAGTACAACGCCCCTGCATCCGTAAACAGAGCGGCAGACGGCGCGGTGCACCGCCCGTCATTGCATTTCTCAGAACTGTGAGATGCAGTTTTCTTATAAGCATTCTGCGGCGAAGTATTTTACAAAAAAAATGGAAATCTATTTATATCAGAAAAAAAAAGTTATTTGAAAAGGCAAAACAACCTGTGTTGATCAGGCTCCACTAAAGTCTTTGGTAAAGACTAGACCGTACATATTAACAAAACGTTAGAAGTATCATCATCATCATCAGCCTGTATTCGTCCACTGCTGGACATAGGCCTCCTCTATGATACGAATATATAAGAATGGTAAGAAGTATAATAATGATTAAATATTTGTTATGCCGTAAAATAGAGACGGATCTGACATACATTGAACTCTACTTTGATGGGCAATCTTTTAAATCAATTAATAAAATAAATAATGATAATTTTCACAAATTGAAGTCGGTTGTCTATTTTGTAGAGAAAAATAATAAATATTATTTTTAAAATCTTAACCTATAATATTAAAAGTCTCCGAATACATCGGTCCGTATTCTCACATGTCACGTCCATTATGGCTCTGTTTTCCTAAAGCATTGTGTGTTGGTACTAGTAAGCGCAAAGTATACTCTACAAATACACGTCGCAGAACCTCTGGACTCTTATTCGCTATGACCAAGTGTAAAGTTTATGAAAAGTGTTTTTAACATTTTAAAATGGCACTCATACTACTGTTGATGGATAGATAAACAAACACTAAGATTATAGACAACATAAGGTGATAAGTAAAACGTACCTATATAGTTACAAATTATCGTTAAAAGTGATGTATTCTGTGCAACCAAAACATAACTTGGTAAAACATTGAGTGACATACAAACAAATCCCAAATTGCTAGTGCAAAATATTTTTCTTTTTTACTTTGTAATATAGACCGAAAACATATTTATTTTGCAATCCTAGAACTTCTATATAGAGCGAATTGAATAATTACTGTTTACTGTACAAGTGTGTAGAGAAAAAGAACCCTGTGCACATTTAATATTTGCATCGGGAAGGTTAACGAACCGCGTAGTTCTTTGTTAGTACTACACTGTGCACACCGCATTTGCAACCGCGGTAAACTTACCTAATTCAATTGACTTGTGCAGTATTGCGCATGTTACCTTAATGTTTTGTTTTGAACACAGAATAAGAATGCATAGCTTCAACTTTTCTCTACCAAACCGCACTTGGCGAGCATTGTGGCGGATTGAGGTCTTGGCATATCTTGGTAATCTTCTGTTCTTATGGTGTTCTTGTAAGAAACGGCCCCGAGAATATATTCTGCCTCCCATATATTTATGTTTCATCTTGTCTTTCTAATATATTTTCGGTAGGCTAACAGTCCACGATTTTTATTACATAAGTAGATTGCACATGCCGCACAACGTAATTGTTATTTGCTGTAGTTTGCTCCATGACTTATTTATTCGTTTCAATTACATCTAGCGTTCTTGCTCTATTGAATTTTGATTGGCTTGTGATTAACATGGTATGATAAATACATTTAATAATCTTCCAGTTGTTAAGTATTGATTGAATAATACAAAATATAAATATGTAGTATGTACGTGGTTAACTTAGACCAAAAAAATTCACAACTGGCCCTTTGTCTTACAGAGTAGGCTCAGCTGAGTGAGCTGAAAAATTAAGGATCCTTGAAATTACTTTTAGTTTTATAAACGGACCTATGACAGTTGACCTCAGATGGCTTCTACTGGCTACCGTTCGGTAACTTTGGGCTAGCGTTAAATGAGCTGGGCCCCAGGTATACTTCTATATTATATATTAATTATATCCTTTTTTCTATTACCGAAAATTAATGCGTTATTTCAATTCTTGAAGGTTTCAATTATGCGTCAACTGGTGATAGCGATACCATGGGCCGGGCCATGACCCTTCGCAGTAGTAAATTAGAACGTCCGCTTTTCATTGAGTCGCGGTGTACTGACCAATCTAGCTTACCCTTTACCATTACTCTATACGATTGTGATTTGCAGATGCTCTAAAATCTTTTCCATTGGTTTTTTACACTGGGTAGGTACGTCAGAAGCTGTGGTATCCTAAAGGCAAGGACATCCGGTCTTATAGTCGCGAGGTAGTAAAACCGAATCCAGTCTGTACCTATGGATATTTTTCCAAATGAAGATACACAGGATTGTCATCACCACTGGCTTAATTAATAAAACATCATAAAGAAGGCGGCATGTTCTGAGTAAGAAACCCTGCAAGGATATTTGTCGACTGCCAACTCGCTTTTGGCCATATATTTTGGTGTTTATTACTCTTTCTTCGTTAGAAAAAACCTCGAAACCCAGTGTCATATACCTACGCCAAGTATCGAAACAAGCAAAAGTGGTTGTTGTTTTTTAGTCTTCTCGTGACCACGGCAGTTGTAATGCTGCCGAAAAGTCGAGGGAATTAAATAATTATTTAGAACGTAATTTGTTGTTGTGTTATGTTTACATGTGAATGTTTTATTTCAAAATGTTTTTTCAGTTCTCGTAATTGAAACCACATAACATCCCACGCCACTTGTTACAGCGACAAACACGACGCTAACATCAACAAACATTGTGTACATGTCGCAACTGTGTCCTGTCGCCGCAGCTGTCACTTAGCCATGGCCCTTCAAACCGGTAAATGAATGCATCCGCTGCACCGCACCGCGTTCCGTGCCACCACTCGTCTGCACAAAGCACTACAGCAATGCACATTGCATACCTATCGCAGATATAGACATACTGTCTCTGTTGTAAAGCTGCATACATTTACAAGCGAAATCGTTTCATGATGGAAGTTCCTAAGAATCGAACGAGGTGTTCTCAACTTTTTATGGAATAAAGGTGAAAGAATGGAGCAGGAAATGTGCCTGATGGTAAGCAAGATGCCTGCCCATAACAACATAGTGTCACATAGCTGTAACATGAAGAGTCTTCTACTTTTGTAACAATAACTAGTCTAGAACTAAAAGAGTCTAGGCTGTGGATTGCGTTCACTCATTGAATTTTTCCGATGGGTAAAATCTTGCCGTGTTCAAGTCGAGAGTAACTCAGTTTCTTCTATGTAACGAAAAATGTACGTAGCACACTATCGTGGACTGCATCGTCTTTTAATATCGGTCGGTTTAATGAAATCCCATTCTTTGCACAGAACCCGAAAAAATCATTTCATAATTAGTTTTTAGTTTGGATAATTAAGTATGTTTGTTTCTATATCTACATATTTTATGTATTTAAATAAACAAATGGTCTGTATTTTTTCCTTGTAAGGTATACACATATAGACAAAAATCTGTACTTTAAAATGTCTAGTTATATTCTGATACTCCATAATATAAGTAAATAAATATAGGCAAGCCTTCCTACACCTACACATATAACGCCGAGGTTATATTGCACCGTGCGCCATGCAATAGAACTTTCAAAATTATGTTTGGTTTGAGCTCACAATATTATGTCAAACAATAAATTATTATCAGTAGTAGATATCTCAAATGAACTATGATTATCTAGCAATACCATCACTTAAGTTACTGCATGTCAGAAAAAGTTTTTGTTTATAATTAAACAATTTAGTGCCCTTTCTATTCATCAGTGTTGTCAAAGAAATACCGCTAAAATTTATTTTATGAGGTACGTGTAACTTCTTCGGTGTTTATACTCCGTAAAGCATTCGCTTGTGGACTGAACATTTTACGCTCCCAAAGAAATCATGATTATGCCGTAATAAGATAGAGAAGACGCTATTGTTGCCTCGGTATCGTTATGTTCCTGTCATGGAAAGACGACTGGTTTCGTTCTGCATTCGCACACGGCCGAGGTGCGTCCAGTGCGATTGTTTCAGCTCTCAGGAACAATAAGCCTGTTCTTCTTCGTCGTTTACTTACATTATCGCCGCTATTGTGCATTGTGCTCGATAAAACTTAGCCCTCGTTCGTATCAATGTACAGCGAACGCACATATCGCAAACAGATTTTTTGTATGATATATAGGTAGAGTGGCGGGACGAGCTATACATGTGCCTGATAGTAAACAACACGCCTGCCTATTGCACAGTGCCAAGTAGCTATTTGAAGAGTCCAAATCACTACCTAGCACACTGCAATACGCTAGTCACCCAAAGATCTAAAATGATTTATTTCTGTAATTTAACAATTTTCAATTGCGCCGGAAAAAGATCGCCGGACGCGATCGAAACTTGAGTCGGACTGGACTGACTATATCAAACGTGAGTTACCCGCGTATTTTATTTAAAATAAGTACTTATCTATCAAATATCTTGTAACGAACTCTACATTCTTGAATATTTGCTTTAATGAGGTGTTTATAACTAAGATTAGTATTCCTGCTTGGCTTAAAACAAAGATAAAAGTAACGCTCTCAAATGTGAAGTTAGACAAATAAAGGATTTGTGATCTGGTTCGCGATTCATGATAACCAAACTCCAAAGTAAACGCGTAATGCACGCTGGTTTTGTGTGCTACCATTAAGTATCATCATGATCAGATCGTATTCGGCCATTGCTAGGCCTCCTCGGGCTCACGTAAATTCATACCGCCACCAGCTCCCCGTCCTTATATCGTTGCAAGGCGTCCTCCATTACGTTTTTCGCGGTCCCCACTCCTGAATCTCTCTGCTGCAATGGTTATCGGGTCTGCACCAGAGATGAATGGCCTCTTAAACTTAATTTTACCTAATTGGGAGTGTCTCCCCTACTTATACTACCAAACACTCAAATCGGTAACATCGGGAATAAAAGAAAATCTCTTCTGTCTGCCTTGATCACGAAGTGCCAAGCACCGAGTCTGCTGTGAACGATGCCTTACAAACCATTGTAGATAAGTTTTTGTTGGAGCCTCCAGTTAGAGGTCGAGTTTGATTGATGTACAAATGGATTTCTTGTTCGATATGCTGTAAAACAGGCGATCTAGATTAATTGGCGCAATGCTGCTACATTCCTCGTTTCTCTCGTGCAGAGAAAGTATTCTTGTAATAGACATTGCAATTTTCACTGCGCCATCGTGATTGTTATTTCCGACAATGGACTAGATTCAAACAATGTCTATTTGTGCTAGAATATGACAGACATGATATTTTTTTTAAATATAATTGAAAATTGTCTTTGACTTTTTGGAGATTCCGCGCTAGGTAACTACGAATAAGCCCGAATTGTATTAAAATGCAGAACTGCAGTAGTGGGCGACTGATTTTATCTCAGTTCTAGTAAATTTGAAAGCATGGCTATCTTATCAGTTATCAATATATCCTGGACAATCGATTAGTTAGCCAACAGAACCGCTGCCATTGATAGTACGTTATCAGATGTTATCTATTAAATAACGAAAGTTCTTAAAAACTTGTTTACACAACCTTCATAAAATGTTAATGAAAAATTTACTGTAATTAAAAAACGACACGTGTCTGTGTACCTGAGTACGGGTTTCGTATTAAAAATCCATTCTTAATATCTTATTTGCTTTAGTTCGAATTTACTTTTTTGTCTTAAAGTTTTAATTAGTATTGTGCTGCATAAAGTCAGCACAGTCATTTCGAGGCATAAATATTAAAATCTTTTATTAAATCTCTATATATAAAAATGTTATGTTGGTTTGTGTACGCTTCAAAAACTCAAAAAGTTCTTCACCGATCGAGCTGAAATTTTAGAATGATATATAATCCGCATCAAGGATTGTTTTTATCTAGTTTTGCATCACAATGTGCTACAGCGAAGCGTGGCAGGGTACAGCTAGTTAATTATAATTATTTATATAGGTTTGATCTTTAATTGATTGGTTTTAAGTCGCCCATGTTGTGTGCGGCCTTGTAACTAACCAAGAAGGCAATAGCGGGTCGACCTCGACAATACAAAACTGAGTGACCCTTATAGCTTCGAAAAAATAGACAGAGATAAAATGTTCGTTAGCTCTGTCGGGCTTAAATAAATCATGAACAGAATCTTCATCTATAAATGGACACCAAGCAATCCTACTAATATTGTATATTACATTTGACTTAATTTGGTTATGTCAGTTTGTATGTTTGATACTCAATCACGTCGGAACGTTAGCACGGATCGGATTGAAATCATGAATACAGATTATTGTCTGGAATAGCATATAGGCAATTTTTTATCACGTGACAATGACTAGGAACTGCGCGGGTAAAACCACGGGACGCTGCTAGTTTTCTATATATAAAAATACGGTCACAAGTTACACTGTTTCTGTTAGTCCATAAAATTAGTGCTAGGCATACCTATACACACACGTCTATGAAACATCGTTGAACGCATGCATTGATTTTTCGCTTATGTCGGCTGCTTACTTGGATTACCAAATTTAAGTTACATTTATGCAAATATGTGATGTTAGTGAATGCCTTATTTTATTGTGTTAATTATTAATTGTTTTATGTTCGCACAGTACTATTGCTAAACTGACGCAGCGATCGTAAATTTGGGATTACTTCTTTCCGTCTTTCTGTTTTTAATGTATCTCTTATTTTTTTTTTTACCTTTTTGTAACCTTTAGAAGACCGACTGCGGGACTAATTCTTAAAAAAGGTCCAAAATCATCACGTGTTAATGATAAACGGATTGACATGAGAAATTAACGTATTAGGTCAAACTATAAACACAAACCAAATTTACCGCATACAAAATAAACATTGCATAGCTCGGGTCTCGGGTCTACATTCAATGTCAATTTACGATATTTAATTTGTCAAATATTATACAACAAAACGGAACTAACAGAAATCAGTTACGATAAAACAAATGTCAATCGTATAAAAATATACTGCTTGTAAAAGCTTACTACACAATATACTCGTATGAGAATTTGTACCTTGCCGACAAATCAAATAAAGAATAAATCGATCCGCTGCGCATGAAATGTCTATATGTCTATACCCAATCAACGTCATAAAAAACAATTGAATGTATCAGACCTACAAATTGTATTATTTAATGTATAAATTCTCTTGTCCATAGGATCCGTCCTCAGACGCCCAGCGAGAAGGTCGAAGGCTGCGCGATATGCGCACGCGCGGGTGGCGCCGCGGGCGAGGGCGGAGTCGCCCTGGGCACGGAGCGAGCCTTCACTTTCGACTTCGCGTTCGAGCCCTGCGCCGCCCAGCAGGACCTATACGACACCTGTGTGAGGAAGCTGGTGGAAGCGGCCCTAGATGGGTACAATGCTACTGTACTCGCTTATGGACAGGTTAGTAACTTTTCTATTACATGGATTGAGAAATTAATAAACACAGGGTACCGTTATTTGTGGCAATAGACATCCACCAGACGATGGTTAAATCTGGATTGAGTCTACACCTCCGACAATTCCTGCTCAGTGGCAGTGGTCAGAGCCTTGCGACGCTTCTATGAGGAAGCTAGTCGAAGAGATACACTATGGGTACTATGCTACTGGGTTCGCTTATGGACAAGAAAATATCTTACACTACCATGTTGACATGGGAGACAAGATGCTGAAGAATGAACGGACAACTGGATGATTGAAGGCTGTAGTTCAGTGATGGAGACTGACAAGCTCTCATCAACAACTCCTGTCTTCACAAATATGCAATGAACTTGACAACATTTTAAATATTCTGTTTAACTGGTCTTGTGGCTTAGTTGTTTAATCTGCCTGCTAAGCCGAGGGTAGCCGAGAATTCGATTCCCACCCAGCGTGTCTGGGTGTTTCTATGTTTGATACGTATGTATTTACAACTATATAAGCATAAAATCAGCTATCTATCTGGCTTCCATGGTACAAACTTTGCTTAGTTTGTGGTTTGGGGTAAGATGGTGTTGGATGTAAAATGTCCACCAATATTTTATTATTATTTATTCGCAAGTGTTGTAAATACAAAATTATTGGTATAAACACAATCATAATACCTTCATGATAAAATTTCTTCTGACGCTGCGGAACAATAGGTAAAGGTATACATTATGTATGAGCAGTTCAGTGCACATTTTTTGTCATCGTCTCCACAAAAGTTTATAGACGCTGCATAATGTAATACCTACTTTACGGTATCAGTGTAATTTGAGAAATTATATTATAACACATTAATTAAATAACTACTTTGATGTGTACTGTGGTACAACGGTGTCAATGGCTTTTTTCTAATTTAAATTAGCCCGTGATCTTTTTCATTACAATTATCTTTTTTACACATTTCTTGGAGGAAAAGAAGAGGAAAATATGGGGGATTTAGGTACATTTAAAATCTAATTCTAGTACTCGTTTGTAGAGCCGATCACTACCGGTTGGGATTCCGCTAGTAATCGACTCGACATCGAGTGTTTGCCTGTGTGAGTGGCAAAAGGCATTCCTTTTGCCATTTGCCTAAGCCGCCGTCGACGACGTATTTTGCCTAAGCCGCCTCCTCCCGGCCCAGAGACTCGTGTGTCATTGGTATGGATAGTAGTCTTTTTTTCGATAATCATCACCCGGGAGTGATTAAGTCGAACACAAATAGATTCTAAGGAATCGTCTTAATGCCTAGGTCGCATTATTGAAAAATATCGAAAAATAACCCATAAAAGCAAACTGATTTTGGCTAAAAAAATAAAACCATTTTTAGAGGATCCTCTTTGTTTAATATTGACGATACCAAATTAATTTAAATATAATTTAAACATTGTCCACTGCTCTAAATAACACACGGAATTCAATTACCCCAGAACAAATCCCGGAAGTCTGTCGGACAATAGAAACGGGTAAATCTAAATTGGAAATGCTATACTCAGGGAAATACATCAAAAGACTTATCGAATGAGGTTAATGCAATCCCAACGTTATGGCGATAGAAGTGGCCGTGTTTCATTTGTTTTACATGCGGAGTGCGCTTTTATGGGGATTCACAAGTGTCAGTAGGTACGATATTCAATTAACTGGTGAATTCAAACGTTTCAAAACTGTACATTTATTAAGTATAGCCAAAATTACATAGATGTTTTAGATATTTCAGACGTCAAATTAACTCAAAGAGACTTGAGCCGAAGTAACTATTTTCTGATCTGTGCTTGAGCTTTAACTAGATTTTGCGATGCGGCAGTGGATGGAGTCAACTTTAAATTGTTCGTGATTTGCTTTCTCAAATGATGGTAGAGTAATTTTGTTTTTCTATTAATTACTTCATTATGGATATCACCAAAAACATTTCGTACAGCATTAAACATGTTTCCTCCACAATTAAATATTATATATTTTGTTTCATAATTTGACGGCATGATTAGCCAAGTTCGAGATTATAATGATATATAAAGCAGTAAATATAGTCATTTTTCACACACCATCTTAGCAAAGTTTATGCTAAGCTAGATAGGTGATACAATACGTATGTAATTTTAAATATAATGACGATAAATAAATTACTTACAACACCTAGATACAGAACAAACTTCAACAATTCATCATACTAATGTTTGTCCTAAATGGAAATCGAACCCATTACCTACGGCTCAGATAGCAAATATTTTCCAAAAAAAATCACGAGACCAGTTAAAAGTAGGTATAACTAATAAGTTAAAAAGAATAATGTTTGTTTTAAAAAAAATCGTATCAGTCGGTCATTCTTTAAGAATCCACAAAATCTTAATACGAGTATACATATATAAATTACGCGTCACGTTGTTTGTCCGTTATGAACTCCTAAACTACTTAACCTATTTTAATGAAATTCGCACACCGTGTTCCACCGTGTTTCTTGATTCAATTTAAAAAGTAAGATGGTATTTATTTCAATTAATAGTCTTTATAAGCGGAACGGGCCCCTAGTACAAAATAATTTTCACGCACGCTGTGAACGTAGAACAGAAACTGATCTTCATAGTTTCACGTTTCTTTGTTTTCTCCTAAACCTGTTTTTCCCGTCATTGACCCAATTGCTCAAAAAACGTGAGGAGACACGGGGGAGCGAAAACAAAGCACTTCTACATCCCATTGTATCCTCTCACGGCGTGTCTACAAGTGTGTCGTATTTTTAACCCGCCACGAAAACGCGCTATTTTGTCATACATAAGGTTGCTATGGTTTCCGGCCTGTTTGGACTGAATCGAATCGTATATTGTACTGAAACAGTAATGAACAAATCTTAATAGCACCTTTTCCCATAATAACTGAATTTGTCTTTGATGTACAATGTCCGATAGTCATTATGTCCAACGGGACATGTACATTCAGGCGCAACATCAATACTTCATGCTAGATAGGATAGGATGTGTTATTACTTTGGTAAGATACATCCGGAGCCATTTAAGCTAGCTTAGGTTATCGAAAATTCTGTTACTTGTAACATTGATATATTCCGAACCGATTTAGGCAACGGTGTAAAGAACAATTTGATTACTTGGTGCGTCTTAAATGGCTGATGAAATTAATTTTAGCGGTAAAAGTTCAGAAACAACCACTTTGCCTCCATTCAGACTGATCACTTGCTTGTGCTTCCCATGTAGAAGGTCTGTAGGTATCTTATACTCTTCGTTTGGTTTTCCAATACATTGAAGAATCTATCCATATCACAGCAGCCCTAGTCACGTATGAATTATGTTATGCCGCACAGGGGAAGTAGAAGACGGGTCTCTAGGAAAAAGAAATTTGTATACTGTAAAGGAAATTTGATCAATAGCCGTGCTTTGAATATTTTGCTGCAATACTTGGCTTTTTCCGCTTGTAATAGATTATTCAGTAACCAAGTACCTATTTTGGTACTAGACCGCTTAGTACTGCTCGTAACTCGAAAAAGCGACTTTGTTTGACGTTTGACTTTGATTGACGTTATAAAGACTCAACAAACAAAGATGTTTGACTCTACTTTTGTGATGTATAAAGACGTGATACACAGCCCAGTACATCTTACTACTGGGCTGTGGACTACTACGTACTGTGTACTACGTTGCCTGAATGGATTTTTCCCAGTGGTTACAATCGTGGTGTTCACATATCAAGAGTGTATCAGTTTCTTCTAGGCAAACACGTTCCATCGTAGAGCGCATCGTCGCTGTAGTAGTAAGGGCTCGGTTGGATCTTATCGTCAGAAAGAGCCCTTAAGCTCCCTCAGATATTCAATGTTTCCTGAACTACTGAATCCTTCCGATCCTGTCACAGACATCTATGTATGTATCTATATGCCTACGTTAATAATAACATTCTTAGTATAAATTCCCGCAAATTATGCCGATGTGGTTTGACACGCAATGCAACGAATTTGCAAACAATACAAAATCCTTAAAGTAGACAAAGATGTGGGAAATTTAAAGGTGTATGTTTTGAGCGATGGGACCCCACTAAAACGACTTTAGGCTATTTGTACAGTTGTGCAATTGGTGGACTATCATTCTTTTAAAGAAGTTGTTGGTCCAAATAATACTAGTAAGTACCTACTACTAGGGACTAGAACTGCGAAAAACTATTTAAAACTAAAATTTCCAGTCTAAGGTAAACTCAGCGACATGAATACGAGACCCTCCACAGTATAAAGTTACGACAACAATTCTATTAAAACAGCGTGAAGGCCACGACAACGGCATAATTACTCGAGCCAACATACCTTATATTCCGCTAGTCTTGTATAGACATACAGGTAGACTCACGATTTATATGTAAACAGTAATTGATATAACACGTATATTTGCGAGCCTTTGTTAACACATGTCTGATGACGTTGAGAGTCCTTCGAAAGAACTATAATACTAATATCTAATATATAATACTAATATCATACGAAGAGGATGATAATAATCTTCATTTTTTTTACTGGGGCAGAGCCTTTATTAACAAAAACTAAAATACAATGAGAACTACACAACGCTACATACCTAACTACTTACACTAAGCACACCTGAATTATCCATAGATCAATGAAGGTCTACAGGTAATCAAGATGTTCAAGCCCACTACCAATCGGGACCGTACCCAGCATGCTGGCGGCATTACCACGCTTTAATAATAACATAAGAAATTATGATCTTCATAATTTATTATTTAAATTTTTTACATAATTCGCGGGGTGTCCAGAATATTGACGTATGTAATAAAAAAAAACAATTTTAATTTCGGACACGTGGCTAGACGACAAGAAAGCTTAGAAAAGATAATAATGGTCGGTCGTGTCGAAGCGAACAGGGGTAGAGGGAAAGCACTATCCCGGTTGGTAGACACCATCAAGGCCTCAGCAAGGACAAACATCCAAACTTGCTTACGAATGGCCCAAGACAGGAGTGCCTGGAGGAAGGTGATCATTGACGTCGATGGCACGACCCTCAGTAGTGAGGATATGATCAAGAAGAATTAAAAAATCCTGTTATGGAGTGTCAGCATGTTAAAATAGCTGAGTGGTGTTATGTTGATATGAACAGACGTCTTGCTTACCATTCGCTCATTTTTACCATTGCTCAGGACTTTGTCTTCCTGCTCGTACTGTCACTCAATATTATAAAAAAAGTTATAAATGCATCTTGTCTGATCAACGCCAGACATCTAGGCTTGATTAATGAGGGTCCGAAACCGTACTACCTGGAACCTTCCCGCTGTGGTGAAATAGGAAGACCTTTGTTCTTTTTGTAATTTGCAATGTGCAAATTGATTTTTATGTCCAATTTGTGTACTGCACACACACTGCATAAGCTGCAGTGACTGATTTATATATCTTCTCATATATGTACCTACTCAAGCATGACCACTAGTGTATAATAGATTAAAAAATGTATATTATTGTAATATCTACTTCCTTCGCCTTTAATTTTGTAGTGTGGTATAGGGTAGCTCTTTGCAGAGTCCACCATGAGAAGTACCACAGACATTACTGTGTTCCGATTTGAAGGGAAATGTTTTCAGAGAAATTACTGGGCTTAGAGATAAAACACCTTATATCTCCGGGTGACGAGCGCAGTGCGGTGCTAGGTAATGATTTGGACTCTTCATGTCCGAATAGTTGGGTGTCACTGTAATGTTATAGATAGGTATGTTGCTTACCTTACATGTTGCACATGTCCTGCTCTAAACTATAACTTATTGGCTGTCGGTGTACGCGCGCTTCGTTAAAATCTAACTGTCATCATATTTTCGAAAAAAAGTGTAACTTCAAAAAAGGCTATTATAAACCGAAACCTTCATCACCTCATCAGTCACAAGAAGCTACGTAATAACTCATTGTTAGAGAATTAGATAATTAATGGACGAGTTGAGTCACAAACGGAATAAACAGTCTTGTCAAATGGTTAAATCTGAGCGTCTGCCACAAAATTAACTCGCGTCATATAAGTTATTTATGTCCTCACACATCAAAGTAGCGGCATTTCCTCTAGCTTCCATCACAACACGTCATACATTTTCAATTTACTGCCTCGGTGCCACATCTGCCTCTTATGAATATTCATCGGGTCCTCGACGGTAGACAAAGGACCTCCGACGATGGGATTATTTTAAATATGTTAAATGTTGAAATGTTATAATTAAGAACGGTAAATTTTATTACTAACTAGCGGCCCGTTCCGACTTTGCTCGAATCTATACTAATATTATAAAGTTGAAGAGTTTGTTTGTTTGAACGCTAGGATCTCGGGAAGTACTGGTCCGAATTGAAAGATTCTTTTTCTATTGGATAGTCCATTTATCGAGGAAGGCTTTAGGCTATAGAAAATAACTCTACTATTAATTGAAGCGGAGCACGAAAGAAGAATGTAACAAAATCAGAAAAAAATATTCCCCTTTTGAGAGTTTTCGTACGTTCGTGCTTTGACATGACACATGACAGCATGTGTCAAAGATTGCGTCATTAAATTTCAGTAATCTGTGCATTGAATATAAACCCTTGCTAAATATTTTTTTCTAAATCTGAGTTGGTACGACCAATTTCCGACAGGTGGCGTGGTTCTGAAAAGGTTTTTTGTTTGAAATCGATATTCTCAGGAATGAGTGAACCGATTTCAGTCATTCTTTCACCGTTGGATTTGTACAGGATCCCGATGAGTGCTATATAATATACCACGGGCGAAGCCGGGGCGGGCATCTAGTATGTTATATATATCAGGGAACTCCGCAACCGTAAGCGAAACTATCGCATATTCGAATTAAAAACATAAGTATCCGTACCCGTAACGTTTCAAAAATTTCGAATGTATTCGTTTTTTTTTTTTTAAACTACACTTTAAGTTTAAAAAACACTACTTTTTCGACAGGTTTTTTCACCACGAGAATATTTAAAATACAAAAACTCTTTATTAAAAGACACATATTGAAGAGAGTCGAGTCTTGACTCTCTTCACATAAAAAATGGCTCCGAGTCCCAACAGTGGGAGCATAAGCTTATATGCTTAAATTAGACCATTAAATCTTAATATAATCGTAGAATATATAAATTACGTACCACGTTGTTTGTCCGCGATGGGCTCCTAAACTACTAAGTTGGATCAAACTGCAAGCGGTGTGTAGTTTGATCGAACTTGAAACTTCTTTTATGTGAAGAGAGTCAACTCTCTCCACATAAAAGAAGGCTCCGAGTCCAAGGCCTTCATTCACCATGCTGGCTAATCGCAGTTTGGCACATGATACGTTCAACTATGAAAAAAATTATTGTGTACGGTAACTACTATTTGGCCCTTGCGTGTTTCAGCTTCTAAAATCAACTGATTATAGCAATATATGAGCTATTAAAATCAACTTCAGTTCCTGGAGATGATTTTAATAGCTCATTTCAAAACTTGTACGCTTCGGTATCGAGCTAAAAATGTGGCGTTTCGACAAAATGGGCCTCGTTAAAGTACCTACATAGAAGCATTAAGTATTAGAGCTTCTATCACCGCCACATTGCGATTTTTATTTATTTATATGATATGTTTTTTGTTTATAGTAGGCATAAAGTGACGAGACAAGCCTGATGGCAAGCAACATGTCTGCCACATAACAGCACAGTGACACGCAGCTATTGTAACATGAAGAGTCCAAATCAATAGCACTGTATCATCACCCAGAAATATAAGATGTTTTATCTCTATTCCCTGTAATTTCAATGGAAACATTGCCCTTCAAACCAGAGCACAGTAATGTTTGCACATTACTGCTTGGTGCTTACCATCAAGTACCCGTCCCGCTTCTCTCGTTAATCTATTTAATAATCAATTTTTATTAGTATTGCTGCGAGAGCCAACGTATGAAATAGTTTCGCGGGAACAGGAATATCCGGATTGAAAAAATCGAAATGTACAATAATATCTTCAACGTCGGTATTACGATCGACAAGCTTGATCATTCGGAATTTACGTCGCTATTGAGAGAAACTAGTCTGAGAGA
Organism: Ectropis grisescens; assembly: GCA_017562165.1. NCBI lineage: Eukaryota > Metazoa > Arthropoda > Insecta > Lepidoptera > Geometridae > Ectropis > Ectropis grisescens. The sequence goes on from CM029771.1 coordinate 25,761,138, forward strand.
TAAGCATTTTTTGTGTTTTAAATCTGTCTAATTTTTGACGCACAAGAATTAGCTTCAATTGACTTGAATTAATAGGACTGGCTTCGTGGCTTAGTGGGTAGTAACTCTGCCTGCAAAGCCGAGGGTCGTGGGTTCGATCCCCAGTGCAGCAGTATAAATATTTGTGTGACGAATTCAAGTTTTTATTTATATTGTGTCTGGGTGTTTCTATGTATAATAAGTATGTATTTAAAACTATATAAGTATTATATTAGCTATCTGGCCGCCACAGTACAAGCTTTGCTTAGTTTGGGGTTAGTTGGTGTTACGTGTGAATTGTCCACTAATATTTATTTATTTATATAATTGTCTCTATTTATGAATTGACTTATGAATAACTAGTAGCGACCCACGGATTTGTTCTTTCTGTTCCCGTCATTGTCCCGCAATAATAAGTAGCATGTAATACTTATGTGTACAATTTTAGTAAAAAATACTACTGGAACTATGCGAGTAAAACCGCGGGCGCTAGTTTGAACATATACATACATACATAGATCGGATTGCCCTAGATTGGGGCCTAGAACTATTAATTATTCTCATTCCGTCTCAATCGTAATAAAAATATTCTTTGTAAAATTGCAATAGTAGTGTACCGGTAAGAGTGACAGAAAACCAATGGATTCGTCTATGACAAGATGATTTGATACATATATTAATTATTAAGTTAATAATAAAACTATACCTATAGGTATTCTTGTAGAAAGAAAAACCACAAAATTTTATTTGCTCTTTCATCACATAATAATAATTTAAAATACAATTTTTAACTATCTACATAACAATAACATGTGGGCTGATCAAAGCTCAGGTCAAACCTAACCCACCACCATAATAAACATAACTAACGTTCGCACCATCTCTGTTGTGTGTTACCGCGTGGCGTTAATATCGCATAACTGTCTTATACTAGATAGGTTTTATTTAAAAATGCGTAGTACGAAATTTTCGCCAGTGAACTTATGAGTCGTGGCATAGACTCTATAAATATAAATAACATTGCGTATTCGTACGCCTAAATACATTTTTTCTTACGGTCGGTGACGTGACGCGATACTGCTTAATCTTGGCGTGTCACGAGCAATTTATCTCCGGTCTATTCGAGCATTACACCGACCAATCATGCAAATGTGCCGGTTACATTAGCCGCCCACCGCGCCGTCTGACGGCGGCTGTTACTGCCCGGGTAGAGATGGCAAGCGTTTGGTTCGTAAACGTTTCTAAAACGCTCCACACACGAGTCCTAAAATCAGAGGAAATAACGTAAAAGTAGTGGGGAGGAGTCTACATCGCTCGTGTGTAGAGGTTTTAACTCGCGGTGTCGGTGCAAAATGATGGGTCCTACCACTAGGGACACACAATTCAGATAATTTATAAAAATATCTGCCGCTCTCCAGAAAATTGTATATTATTGCCTGGACTATATATTTATGTATGAGTATTTTAATTAACCTCAGTTGTCACTGCTGGACAAAGGTCTCCCCCAATTCTTTCCACTTTACCCAGTCTTACCTGAGCTTCCATTGTCCAATCTTTTTAAGCACTCGGAGCTCGTCCTTCCATCGCGTTGGAGGACGACTCGGAGGTCGACTGACCGATGGCGTCCCCTCTGTAGAAAACCTGGGTAATCGATCGGGGTGCATTCTGCTAACATGACCCGATCACGTCCCATTTAAGCTTGGCAAATCTAAATCCTACATCTTTTACACCTGTAATGAAACGCATTACGCAGTAGTGTGTTACAAACACGGGTATATAAAAAATCCTTTATATCAGTGACTTTCCAAGAAAAACAGGTAGTGCAAAGTTTAAGCAGTACCAGCCCTGATAGCTTAAAATAACGTATCTTTCTCTGTTTGTATCAACTTTGATGCTATCCTCGTAATATTATAAACGTGAAAGATTAGATGTTTGTTGTTCAATCACGTCGCAACGACTGAGCTATCGGGTTCAATATTTGTACGTTCAGGTCGTAGTTGATGATCTGGAGTAGCACATAGGCAACTTTTTCTTCCATTCTGGAAACTACGTAGGTAAAACCGCGCGGTGCTGTTAGTTTGTTTATAAATCGCAGCACCACATTTCCATCCCTACTGACTGTGATATAATATTCGGAGTCTACAGTCATTGTGCGCCAATTACGACATTTGTACATGCTGTTGAAACCGACTGCTTCACAGCACCACTTTGAGTAAATTGATTATTGCGCTAGAAACTGCTTTTGTGCGCGTCCTATTATATATTGGTTTCATTAATAAACTTATTATTTTGATAGACTAGACGTTGCAATGCGTTTTAAAACTCAGCTCTGTGAAGTATTTCGAAATGGGTCGAATTTTGGTGTCGAGAGTTAATCGGTAAACGTTCCCCATCATGTTGTCGCGACTTCACATCAGACAAAATAGAGCTCCATCGTAAGCCTATGAATGATATAAAAATAGTTTGAATAATAGTTATTATTGCATTCTGAGTTGTAAGACCTGGTGATTGTCCCAAAGGTACCATTTAATATTAGGGTATCACGTATTTAGTATTTTCTAATTCCGTTATTTATTTTATTTATTTTATATCATTATTTTGGGAGGTTTAAAGCGTCTGCTAAGCAAAACGATCGACGGAAAGTCTCTGGAAGTGTTGGGGCTGAAAATGCAGGGCCCTGCTAACCTAAATCTTTCCATTTTAATTTTGCTTTTTTTGTAATAAAGACTTGCTAGATCAAAAAAAATAAAGCAAAATATGTGTAGGCTAGGCATAAAATAATTAGCTCTTTAGTTTAAAGAAACGTCTATTGACTTCTATCAAAGTCAAAAACGTCTATTCAAAGTTATTCAATTCCTATGTAAGGTTCCTCGTATTCCACTACCTAAATGAGACATTGATAAATGATTCGACTTAACTTCTAAATGATTTTGCAAAAAATGTGATAAAATATGTCCAGGCTGCGTCATACCGCGCGCTAACAATACCCAATCAATTGTGCTATAAACAGATCTGCTTCTAAACTGACGACCAGACACGACACACAATAGATTTAGGTATACTGAATTTAATATATGTGTACTTTGTAATACTACGTAAAACTCAACGTATTTGTTTCCTAACTTAACTACAGAAGCTGCGGGCCCGCGCCATCCCGAGGGCGCAGTTGGAAACCGCTCGATGAGTTCTTGGCCTAAATCCTCTGTAATATTTTCAATGTTACCCTATGTACTTTTATCCTGCTAATATTGTAAATGTCAATGTATGGGTATTTAGATTTTTATTGCTCAATCACGTCGCAATCGCAACGTCTGAACAGATCTGGTTGATTTTTTGAACTTTTTATATCCACTAAAAATAACGGCAACGGGAACTATCTATGCGTTATTCCAGACTGTAATTAAACTAAATGTATTCCAAATTTAAACCCGATCCGTTCAGGTATTCCGCCGTGACTGAGCAACAAAGTTTGGATAACTTTGACATTTAATGAAAGAGGGAGTAAGATTTAGATTTCATATTAGTAGGAATCTTGGCGAACTCGTAATTATGTCAACCTTTGCCAGTAATTATACCATAAAATAGCAATGTTAAAACATTACTCTGTGTTGTCATAAAAAAGCAAACAAAACCTTGCCCTTTCTTCTATCGGACTTCTCGTATCTCACAAAAGCGACATCGTTTCATGGTTGATGTTCCAAAACCACGAACGAAGAGATTTTACTCCACGTTCGTGATAAGAACGTCTAGGTTGTGGAATGCGTTGCCTGAGTGGGTTTTCCCCGATAGTTACAACCTTGGTGTCTTCAAATCGAGAGTGAATCGGTTTCTTCCAGTTAAGCACGATGCATCGTAGATCACATCGTCGCTTAACATCAGGCGAGATGGTGTTTAAGTGCGAATCTATAATAGTTAAAAAAACCGCTAGACAGGAATCATTTACATCCTAAGTGGAATTTTCCCATACAATCTCGATTTTGTTAGTCGGTTTCTTGTCGATAAATTTCTAGGAGGATAAATTCATCATATACCACATAGTTACTTAAAATAGCTGATAAGACGGTCTACAGGACACATATCACTTTTTGAAAAAAAAAAGCAGGTATGTAACATTTTTTTATGTAACTTCAGTTTGTTCCACTGCTGGATCTCTTCCAATTTCCTCAACTTTATTTCGTTTAAACCTTTATTTGGACATAAAATAAACATATTTATAACATGTAATTGGTTTGTAAATTTGCACGGTTCACTAAATCAACTTTTCAGAACGACTTGAAAGCTTAATTTAGATTCTAATCAACCAGATTCTATGTTTTTACACTACTTAGTCCAAATGTGCGATCATAAAAAGATACGTAAAAACTAGTGTCCGACCGAAAGTTCGGTTTCGGTTTCGGTTTCGGCCGAGTTTCGGCCAAAAATCAAGTTTCGGCCACAGTTTTGGTTTCGGCCAAAATCGGCCGAAACTTTTGCCGAAACCGAAACTTAACAAGTTCAAGCACGTTCACGATCGCCTAACTTTGTTTTCCGCGGCAACGCTTTGACGGACGCTGTCGGCCCTTTTTCGGGAATTATCGTGCGCCGTTTGGATAGTTTTGTAGCAACCAGCGATGCCAACCGTACGAGGTTCCTCGTACAATAACGAGATTTGTAGTCTTTCGTACGAGGACACTATTAATTAACCTCGTACAAATAAGTACGAGATAATAATATTGCTATTATAAAATAGTGAAAACTAGAGCCATCTATCAGAACTCAAAATAAATATCAATAATTAGTATTTAATGAAACAGTAACAATTATTGATTTGATTTAGTTAGATGACTGATTTGACAGAGAACTTAATTTGAAAAATTATTAAAAATGTTATTAATATGTTTTTATTTTATATTCAATAAATTATTACAACAATCTTGATATATTGTGTTTCCATTTCATGCCCTAATTAAGGCAAAATTATAGGTAAAAAGCACCAAATTTCAGTATTTTAATAAATTATATACTTACCACGTGAGTTTCGGTTTCGGTTTCGGCCGAAACTGCAGCCACGGCCAAACATTCGGTTTCGGTTTCGGTTTCGGTTTCGGCCGGAAAATCAGTTTCGGTCGGACACTAGTAAAAACATATTTTTATGGTCACGTTCAAATATATTTGTGTAGGCGACATGTTATTAATTTTGGAAGCTTGTTCAAAAATAAATTAAAAAATTCAATTACAACATTCTATAAATCAATGTTTGTTTTTTTATCGCTTATAGGTCCGTGTTTGACCACGAACTCACTCGCATGATGGTAAGCGACGGTTTGATCGAAACTAATGCACGCTGACCTACAAAATATATATCCACTCAGACTTATAAGAGTTCTAGATTGTATCTCTCAGAGAACAATGAAGCTAGCAACTATATAAACATGCCAAATGACTTTAATTAGCTTAGGTTCGTCATGTAAGTCAATAGTTACAATCTTGGTGTCTTCAAATCGAGAGTGAATCGGTTTTTTCTAGGTAAGCACGCTCCATCGTAGATCTCATCATCGCTTAACATCAGGCGAGATGGTGGTCAAGTGCGAACCTATTATAGTTAAAAAAAAAAAAAAAAAAAAAAAAAAGCAAATTTTACTGAAGATTTTTAAGGATCTATTCGCTGGTTGCAGATTGAGAAGGACCGTTCGTTGTGGAATTCTAGGGGGGAGACATATGTTTAGCAGTGGATTTCTTACCGTTGATGATGATGATTTGAGTTTGGGGCTTTGGTGCATAGGTACATACTTGCATGCGTATTGTTAATTGATCCCCGCGGTTTCACTCATTGTCATGAATAAGTCTATAAATAATGGGAAGCCACTTTGCAGAGTCCATCTGGGGTAGTATCACACTGTTACTCGTTATTTTACCGTCATATTTGCACATTACTGTGTTCCGGTTTCAAGGACATTTTTCCCAGAGAAATTACAAGGCAAACAGATGTAGTGGTAGGACTCTTAGCAGAGTCCGTCTGGGGAAGTACCACATCTTTGCCAGTTATTCTACCGCCAACCACTGTGTTCCGGTTTGAAGGGCAATGTTACCAGAGAAATTACAGGGCTTAGAGATATAATACCTTAGATCTCTGTGTGACGAGCGCAGTGCAGTGCAATTATTTGGACTCTTCATGTTCCAATAGCTGCGTGTCACTGTGCTGTTATGTGGTTGGCATTTTGCTTACCATCAGGCACATGTCCAGCTCGTCTCGTCACTCTAAATTATAAAAAAAAAGATAAATCATCGTATTACTCGGTGAAAAGAGAACGCTGTGCTATGTTAGATAGTAATTTGAACCCTTCAGATTGAATTAACTGCGTGACACTGCCCTGTTATGGGCAGGCGTGTTGCTTACCATCATGCGCATGCCTTGCTCGACCCATCACTGTATAGTAAAAAGATGACTCCTCTTCTGTTCTATTTGTGAAGCACCTGATTCATAGAACGGGCATTTTTTTTAATGTAATGCAATGAATGATTTGAATACTTATTTATTACACCCGTGTACTTAGATTATCTTAATGTGAAACGTGAATTGAAACGGTATTCATTGCAGTTCCGTGAACAATACTCTCGTACTTTTTTCGCGTAATTCAAGATAATAACAATATTTCAAGATGAATTAGTAGTGAGAGGTACAGATATATACGATGGGAACTATTCCGTAAACCTAATTCGGACCGGACTCGCGGTCTAGATACACCGCGCGATTGAGTCACGATCACCAAGACTCGTATATCATACGTTTGGGCGAATGTAGTTGATACTCTGTGTCTGGGTTATCATGTCAATGTTATACTGTCTTTTCGACGTTATGTGCGTAACGCCACTAACTTGAAAATCGTTGATCGACAGTTGCCGTTTTCCCGACTAGACCAGTCGTAATCTTTAAAACGAATGAAATCAAAACGAGAAGACATATATTATATTAGCTATTTATCCGATATATGTAACTATCTAATTTCTAACTCTGCTTATTTTGGAGGTAGATAACGTGTCATATAATCCTTTGATATACATGTATTTCTAATTATTTATTCTAAGTTATAACGATTACAAGTATAACAGAGATGTGACCGATGTGGTCGCAGTAATCGGAGTGCAGGACATCCAGCTGCAAAGTATGACAACTATGTCGTCTTCATTATCTGGCCCAGGACGAAGGAAAGACATGATAAAAGAGAATCAGAATCAGAATAATTTATTGTTGACCTTTGTACAAACTAGTTAGTAGGTTATTTATGTCCAGTACTTGTGACAGTCTGCCACACAATAATTAATACACACAATAATTAAAGTAAAGTAAAATTAGTAAGCACACAATAATTTAAGTAGATAGATAGTAGAAGTAGAGATATCCAGCCATATTTTTTTTTACTTTTATAGGTTTACATTTGACCGCCATCTCGCCTGATGTTAAGCGACGATGCGGTCTACGATGGAGCGTGTTTACCTAGAAGAAACCGATTCACTCTCGATTTGAAGACACCTTATAACTATCGGGAAAAACCTATAGAAGGCTGTGAATAATTATGTTTCTAAGTACTGATAAACCATTTAGAGATGTAGTGTTAGATACACGTGTTCAAGTTTATTGTAATTGGCGTAATAGATCGAGTTCAAGTGCAAGGTGAACGTTCCGATAATCTAGTTTCTAAGACGAGATTGAACCTGGTTTATTAGTTAACAGTCACTTATTGAAATCGGTTCGATCATCCTACTAATATTTTTTAATAAATGAGATAGTTGCTTTTTTTTTTGCTCGTTCTTGTAAAGGCACTTGACTCTATAGAATTGTATGGGCGCCAGTTCGCACCGAGACCGCGACACATCTAATATACCCACAAGCTGGCTGATAACATAATTTCAAATATGTATTTCAGAGAAGACTGACACTCTGATGTTAAATGTAAACATGTTACTTACTATCAGTCTGGTCTTGTCACTCTATATATTTAAAAAAAAACGGAAGCCAAATAAAAAGCGAACCGAAATGACCCACTGCAGTAATAATCTGTAGATGACTAGAGATCTTCAAATATGAACAAGATTTCCGAAGACCTCTTCGGAAATGTTATTCGTATTTCAGACACACGATGAAAAGAGATCGCGAATTATGTTCTAGATCACAGATAAGTGGGTAACAAGCACTAGTCATTGAGCAAGGTGAACGCACTGCTCCGCGGAAACCGGCCACGATTTGTCACAGTTTATTTACGAGGACAGTAAATGGATCAAGTGGTAGATACGAGAGATTCGGAGAAAGGAGAGTACTAAATTGATGTTTAATTATAGATTATGCGGTGAAATGGTTTCTTTGATAGTTGGTGGAGATATGATGAGACCGTTGTAGAGTTTGCATCATAAAGTAGGTACGGCATCAGAGGCTGGGTTCAGGCTCTTATTGTTTTCACAGATTTCATTTCATTCTAAATGGAAAACAAACAGCAATGAAAAATTTGAAATGAGTGGAAGCACTAAAGCCAACAAGAGGAAAATTGCAAATTTTGATTTACCCCCCGACTACCTAGGAATTTTTTTTACTTTTAATAGGCTTACACTTGACCGCCATCCCACCTGATGTTAAGCGACGATGCGGTCTACGATGGAGCGTGTTTACCTAGAAAACCCCGATTCACTCTCGATTTGAAGACACCAAACTTATAACTATCGGAAAAAAACCACTCTGGCAACTCATTCCACAGCCTAGACGTTTTTTATCACAAACGTAAAGTCAAACCTCATCGTCCGTGTCTTTGGAATATCTACCATGAAACGGTGATTTCATATTTGAAGAAATCATTGCGAGGACTAACTGTCCCTGCGCTCGTTGCTACGCCGCCACCTATCGCAAAATGGTCGTACCAACTCAGATTTAGAACAAGTTGGCTTAGCAAAGGGTTTTTAATCAAAGTCAATCTTGAAAGATAATAATAAACACATACTGTCGCTGTCATGGACTTCGGTGAACGTCAGCACATGCAATGAAAGTTCTCAAAACGGAATATTTTTTGTTTTTGTTACATTCTTCGTTCATGCTCCATTCCTATCGATAGTAACGTAATTTTGCATAGCCTATAGGCTTCCTCGATAAATGGACTATCCAACAAAAAAAATATCTTTCAAATCGGACAAGTAGTTCTCGAGATTCTAGCGTTTAAACAAATAAACAAACTCTTTATCTTTATAATATTTGTATAGATACTATTATCCTTCCGCCAAACCCCACTAAAAGTCACAAAAATAATGCATATTGGATTAAAGTTAACATTTGTTAAATCAATGGATTAGAGAAGAAACACAAAATATGTAGCCAAGTAGGTAAACTGATACACAACTAAAGTGGCCTTACGTCAGATTTTTTTGTTAATTCAATCAGAAAAAAAGTACTCATATTTGTATTTGTTCCCACAATTTAAAGGTTGCGATATCGATTTAGAGATAGATACTTTGTGCTAACAAAGTTTCAATAAGAACTACAAAGTAAATAAAAAAATGCTGTTAGGTTATGCTATACTTAAAAGTTTTAATAGTATATCGGTGAGGTTCAGGAACGAAACCAACCTTTCCTATGGTTATGCACCTACCGCATCGTAAGTTTTTATGAGTCGTTAACACGCACATCTGGGTTCGGAAGAAGGGAACCTAGCGCCATGTGGCGACATCTTGAGCGAGTTTTTTTTTTATGATTTACGTGAGACATGCATAGACTGCAATGAAGCATAACGAAAAATATTCTGAATTTGCTTTATAGAGATGGTATTGATATCATAATCTGTGCATGGCGGTGAAAAATACACACTAATAAATCATCAATGTACTTTTCTTACCGTAATTAGTACAGCTTTCGTGATAAGAAGTTCTGAAACGATATATGTACATGCACAAACAAAAGAACAAAGGTAAGGGATGACTACGAAGCATCCAACACGTTGGATATTTAAAAGTTAACGAACCACGCTTGAATGAAGACAAGTTCAAAATTTTAGTCGCTCGCTGGCGATAACGGTGTGAAACTTATATAAATGTTGATGAGCGTGGGATATCGCTAATCGTCTCCAATCATAAACAGCCCAACTTGTATTCCTACAGCTATGGCTCTGGGCCTTTTCCCACAAGGAGATAGTCAAGAGATCATAATGCATCACGCTGGCCAATTTCGAGTTGGCGGATTACACGTGTCCTCGAAAGATGATTGTCTTCAAACCCGTTTCACGATAGTTTACTTTACCGTTGCAGCATGCTAAACTTGTGCATTGGCATCTGAAAAAATACTCAAGAGCTGCAGGTGGAATTCGAGCTCACGACCTTACAATAGTCGGTAGACGTTCTACCACCACGGCTTGCTGTTGGTTCGTGTTCGTACCCATAAAATACGTATAGAACGTATCAGATACTAAAGATATGTTAATATGTTGTGGTAGGACTCTTGGCAGAGTTCGCCTGGAGAAGTACCACACCCTTGTGTACTGTGTTCCGGTTTGAAGGGCAATGTTACCAGAGAAATTACAGGGCTTAGAGGTATAACATCTTAGATCTCTGGGTGACGAGCGCAGTGCAGTGCTAGGTAATGATTTGGACTCTTCATGTTCCAATAGCTGCGTGTCACTGTGATGTTATGTGTTGTGCAGTATTGTCACACTTTATTAAAAAAAAATACAGATATTAGGTAAGTATTCAAACTATTTATTGGTCTTATGGCAGCTTTAAGACTTATGGTATAGTACCTGCGTAGTTATACTCATAAGCGTCAATTAATGTTTTTGATATCGATTTTTTACGATGGACGTTCCATCGTAACACGTATTTTATGGGTTGCGTCGGCAACCGCCGGCGGTAACAGTGTTTTTTTCGTAAGCCAAGCTATGACTCACGTAACTACACTCACAAAAAAACTACGGCAGAGTTCAAGTGCTTATTCATTTCTTTCTCTACATGTGACGAGAATATCGAGTGTTATTATTTTGTCTATAACATTTCGATGTTCTTCTTGACATCGAGAATAAATTATTTACTAAAGTTTTCAATATTAAAGCTAAATCCTACTTCTGCTTAGTATATTATAAATGCGGAAGTTTGCATCTATGTCGCTCAATCACGGTATAACGTCTGAACGTATTAAGTAGCTAGAAATTTGGAACACAGTTAGATTTTAGTCTGAAATACTCGTAGCACATGCTACTTTTTGTCACAGGATGGGAACGGTAGCTATGCGGGTAAATCCGTAGAGCGGTGCTAGTGAGTTTTATATGACGGTGGGTAGCCTAGTGGCTAGAATGTAGAAACCGTAGGCTAGTGCCTAGTGGTAGTGGCTGGAACGAGCGATTCACAAGGTCGAAGGTTCGAAATTTCCTTGGAACTGACCGGTTTTGTTACTATATTTCTGCCTGAAAAATTTATATCTGCACTGGGAATAATATTCAAAAGCGTATGGAGAATTCGAATCCACGACCTCACTAATTTGAAATCGATTGAAATTGCACTAGGTCACAGCTGTTCTTATTCGGTACAATCAGTGAGAAACACCAATTTAGGAAATATCTACATTGCACGATCTATGAAGTTCTCCGCACTCGTGAAACATAAAACAAAACTGTTTACATTGAACTACATAATAATATTACAAGCTTTAAATCCATCAAGATAATAAAGTGCTCGTGGTAATGATTACGCTGAGGCCGGCCCACGTGGGCGCAAGGATCGACGCCTGCGCACGGTTCCGTTCAACTTTTATTGTTGTCATGCTCAAGTTATGCTCGTTATGCTCATGCAAATGATAACCGGTGCTGTCATTGAGCGTTTTTGTAACGTAACGTAATTAGCGCTTGTGGGTGGCGAGGTATTTGATAATTGGGCTGTCGTGGATGCAATTAGGGTGAGTTGTTGAGTGTAGTTGACTGTTTTGTAAGGGCTGCGATGGCTTTTATCGAATGGTTCTAGATATTTTAGTTCACGTTCCCGTTATTTTTCCGCGATAAAAAGTAGTATTTATGTCATTCCAGACTGTAATCTGTGTTCCAAATTTTAACTTGTTCCGTTTCGACGTGATTGAACAACAGACATACAAACAACCAAACTTTTGAACTTATAATATTAGTAGATTAGGCATCCAATAGATGTCGCGGGCTGATTGTTAAATTAACGTTAAAGTTGTCGCTCAATTTTGCTTCCTTCGTTAAATCTTAAGCTAAATTAGCTGCTAAAAACTGTAGAAGAAGAAAGGAAACTCCTCTCGAAGAGCACAACTATGGAGTACTGTTGTCACCTTTGGGTTAGGTCAACTAAGTACCAGCTGCAAACTTTGGGCTGTTCAGTGTGACTCAAGCACTTGTTCGGCAAAAATTGCTAAGTACACCTAGATCTGGTACTTACATGAGTAAACTGACGAATGGTCATTCGTAATTCGTTCAAACATGTTGAATGAAACTGCATCGAAATATCGGAACTGGCTGCACATTATAACCACATAGAATATCCCGCAATTAATTATTATTCTAGCATACTTATCAGTGCGGCTGAATTGATATAGTAGGTTCTATAAAAATTAAATGAACATTTTTGCTCTGTATCTTTGCGCTGTGCTGAACACCATCATCAACCACAGCCTCCGCTAGCCCACAGCTTGGTATTGACCTCTTTTGTCATGCCATCTTCCTCGGTCCTCTGCTAATAGGTTTCAGATTCTGCCCACAACAAACACGCTATAAAGTCGAGACATCTTGCAGCTGGACGTTCTACACCCGGCTTACTTTGCCTGGGCCACTACCCATTCACAACACTTTAAGACATTTGCTCTTTAATAAAAAAGTACACCATCTATATTGAACAAAGACATTACATTTAGTATTCAATTTGACGGATAATGCGATTACAGATAACAATCTACTAAATATAAAGAGGTACTGTTGACACGTCGACGTCGTATGAGGTTGATAATCCAGTAGTGATTTAAGTACGATTATATTATAACTGGTATGTATACGTGACTTCGCCTACTTAGAATTTATAAAAAAACTGATTCCTGCTCTGTTCATTTTTTGCGGGGGAACATCTATATGTGTGTGGCTATGTGTTTATTCCACTACAATCTGAGATCCAAATTTCAACCATTCTCTTCTACTTTCTAGATGAAACACATAACTGTTATTGAATATATATTTCATGTATGTTTTCTTTTATAATTTCTATTATGTTGTGTGTGTGTTAATATTTAACATATTTACTTATGTAGCTTCATTTAATTGATTAATTATATCTACATAATTACGCCGCTATTTGACATCTTAAAAACCATTTCATCCTAAGTTTTTGGCGGAGAAGATCGTTTTTTTTTTTGCGATAAGGCTGGTGTATGTAACGCTACTTTTTAACCGACTTTAAAAAAGGAAGAGGTTTTCGATTCTGTTGTGTTTTTTTATTATTTTACTTATATTATATTAGAGTTTGTTTTCGTTTGTACAATGAAGGTTATCTATCGATCTATAGGCACATCTTTATGTGGCTATTAAAGCCGATAACAGTTAAAATAACGACCTTTGTTTAATTTTCGTATCGGAACGTCTGTGCTATGAGCTGTGAGTCAGCGGGCCTCTGGAAGACACTAAAAGCTTCCTTGTTTTTCGTCAAGGCCTGCGCAAATATGCTGTAACATGTTCGATCGCATCAGAAAAAATCACCAAAATTATCATACTGAACTATATAGGTTACTATTATAAGTTTGTACTTGATAGCCATCACCGGTTCACCGATGCTTAGTCCATAAATTTCAGGCTTTCAGTAAATTACAATATAGTTCATAACTTTATAAAGGACTGTATCGTTGTTCCTTTGCAATGACATATTTACCAATACTGCTGTAGGAAACATTTGCGCTAGTTAAGTTTTTACCCGACGGACGATTTACATACCCAACGTCAATCAATATTCAAAGTTTGCATTGCACATTTGGTGTTACTTGAATATGTGCCTTCTCTTACGTTAAATTAACATAACCCAATGCTATGTCTAACTTACTCTACTGACATGAAAACAAGCTTCACTTGATGTTTTCCCATTAGTATTCGTCATTGGTTTGCCTAGACCTGATAAAGGGCTGGTGAAGGGCCGGATTTCCGTAGATAATACACTAAGATAAAGCCTTTTTGTATTCAATGTAAATTTTTGTGTATGTTGTTGGAAATATCATAAATGTTCTACTGTGTTGTATAGCGCTCATTGGATCCCAGGGAGAATCCAAACGGAATAAGAAGTTTCATTCATCGATTACAGATTTTCACTTGACCACGATGATCCACTATAATTCCTCTCTTATAAAAAATCTCATGTGATGTTAAGTGAAGGTGCCGTTAAAATGCGCCACTCTAGATTAAAACTGATTTACACTACACTTGAAGACACCAAGACTATTTCAATCAGAGAAAACGTACTTGGTAGCTTTAAAACTTATGGATGGCTTAGACTAAACACAAGATCATTTCTCGCCGCAGTGTCTAGCTAGTTTAGCCATGATGATTTCCACCTCGGGTAGGAGACACCACTCCCGCTGTAGCTGAAACAGTTGTAAGTATTTCTTCTGGGTCTTTAGTCCGTCGTATTCTGCATTCGCGCGAAACATGGCGATCCATGAAAGGGGAAAACTTCAATTTCTAACGGAACGGAACGGAACAATTAATGTTTTTGATGTCAGTTGTGTTTAAATGAAATATCTACTACACGTTAGAAGTATTCAAACTTAGGGCTTATTTGAGGCTTTACATTTATAACATAACTAGATGCCCGCCCCGGATTCGCCCGTGGTATATTATATAGCACTCATCGGGATCCCGTACATATCCAACGGTGAAAGAATGACTGAAATCGGTTCACTGGTTCCTGAGAATATCGATTTTAAACAAAAAACCTCTTCAACTACCTGCTACGCCACCTGTCGGAAATTGGTCGTACCAGCTCAGATTTAGAAAAAAAAAATAGCAAAGGTTTATATTCAATGCACAGATTACTGAAATTCAATGACGCAATCTTTGACACATGCTGTCATGTGTCATGTCAAAGCACGAAACGTACGAAAACTCTCAAAAGGGGAATATTTTTTCCTGATTTTGTTACATTCTTGTTTCATGCTCCGCTTCAATTAATAGTAGAGTTATTTTCTATAGCCTAAAGCCTTCCTCGATAAATGGACTATCCAATAGAAAAATAATCTTTCAATTCGGACCAGTACTTCCCGAGATCCTAGCGTTCAAACAAACTCTTCAGCTTTATAATATTAGTATAGATTATGACTGTAATGCGTCGCTTAAGCATCAAAAATATGTTATTTTGTAAAATTAAATACATAGTCATCATTTGATCAACACGGTAGTTTATCGAAATTCATAATATTATCTTATCAACCATCGTTCGATATTATCTTTATCAAATGGCTATATAATTAATGCACTTTATGATGCCCAATAGTCCTTAATGTCGGTAGGAATAAAAAAAGAAAATCGATATACATTACAGGCGGCAATATTGCATACTATGTTGTCTAATGTTGATTCGACGAATACTTCTGACTGACAGACCTCCACTTTTATATTCATTAAACTGTCCTCCTTGACGTATCTATATCAGGGAATCTAGCTAATTCCTAATCTCACATTGCAAAGAACGAAGGTTATGAAATTTCTAGGAAAATTACATTTATTTCTAAAAGTGCACACATTTTATCAGTAAATAAATAAAACTGCACCTAAACTGATCAAAGCCCGCGCTGCGCAAGCCAGATAGCTGAAATTATACATATAATATCATATTGAATGATAAATAAAAAAATTTGCACTGTTCATTGAGCTTAGACTTTCGGTGTTATATGTGTAAATTTATGAGTTTTGGGAGGATCTTACTTTCAAGGCGTTTCCTTGGTTTTACTACAGGAACTTGATTTATGGTGTAATAAATAATAGCCTTCTTTTCAATCCCTGACACAATTATCTTGCAATTTATCCATTCATTAAGTAAGCCATTGAAGCAAGAAGACACACTATCTACCAACACGCACGAAATAATAATTTATTAATTTCCTACAGCTATAAACAGGTGTATTAATTTTATCAGCCTGAACTAGGTAGACCCTGTGTTTTAGGCAAGAAAAATGTCTTCACATTTAATGAGGCATTCACATTTCAATTTTCAAGTTAAATCAGAGACGAAGCCATGATCAGCTAAAGCCCCGCAAATGTTGTAGTGTGATGTATATGGCGATAAATCTACGTCAGGGTGGCTTTTGTCACTGCAACCGCATATTTTTCCCTATTTCATAAACAGTTGACAAAGAATGGCTCTAGAAAAGGCAACACGCGGCGCGATGCCGTGTTTGGACGGTCGTTGTGCACCAAACAACGTAAACATTTATCAAACTGCGTTTTATATGAATACGATTGACATTTACCTATTGTCAAAAGTGAAAACTGTTATAGAAAATGATAAAAGTGGTCAAGTGCGAGTCGGACTCGCCCATGAAGGCTTCCGTAGCAGCAAGTAACATAATATAAATATAGTAGTTCGTTGTTACTTTAATCAGTGATTTAACAATAGTGAATTTATGACGTATTATAATTAAAACTACTCACTAGATCTCATTCAAACCAATGTTCGTTGATAGTTTACATGGTAATGTACATCATACACTTTTTTATTTTTGCCATTCTCTTATTTTAGAAATTACAGGAGGGACACATTTTACCACTTTGGAAGAGTCTCTCGCGCAAACTATTCAGTTTAGAAACTCTATAGTTTCTAAACTGAACTATTTCTAAGTATCTAATTATTTTTATTTTTGTATGAACATCTTAATGCGGTTCGCAGAATACATCTACTTACCTAGTTTCAATAGTATACATCTTATAGTTTCGGAGAAAAGTGGCTGTGACATACGGACAAACAGACAGACATGATGAATCTATAAGGTTCCCGTATTTTGCCATTTGGCTACGGAACCCTAACTAGAAATGTGTTGAAAATGTTCCCTACTGGGAGTAACCACATTTTAATTTTTGAAGTGTGAACTTCTTTTGGCGCTCCACATACAGTTTTTCCGTGGGCTGTGAATTGAATTCTAGCGCCACGCTCGGAAATGATAAAAAATCTTCGGGTAAACTCGGGATCATGGCCACGCCCTCCGGTTTTATCCGCCTAGCATCCAAAGTAAGCTATCAAATTCTTATAAGTTATATGGTATGTTCATGCCAGATAATGTAGGATTATAATAATGCTTTTTTTTTTAAATCGGTCCCTTACTTTGGGAGCCTTTTCGAAACGAGCAATCAAACAAACAATCAAATCTTTCCGGTTTATAATATGAGTTATTATTTGTTATAAGTTTTCACTTCTATCGGCAATTCATGTAATGTACTTTTTTTTCGGGATAAAAAGTAGCCTGTGTGCTTCCAGAATATAGTCTAACAATGTTCTAAATTAAAACCGGATCTGTACATACGTTGCGACGTGATTGAACAAGAAACATCAAAATATCCAAACATTGACATTTATAAAATTAGTAGGATATAGAATTTGAATCTCGGAAACGGCTGCGACGATTTTCGTGAAATTTCAGAGACAATAAATCGAGATTTCATTTTTGAAAACGTCGGTGTATGCTACTAAAAACCGAGCAAAGCTTGGCCATCCAAGTAGGTGCCTATATTTAATTTACATTACATCAAGATAAAATCGTGGTGAAAGAATAAAACAGAAAGTTTAGACAAGTTACTAGGAGATCGTTAAACCTGATAGAGAATGGTTGCAATGGGAGGTGTGGAAGAAATATGTGAGAAACAATGAGTGTGAAAAAGGAGTGAGTGGTCAGATGACGGATGGTTGATTGAAGTGGAAGAAAAAATATGGTTGTCTATAAAGGCGGTTGGTTTACGAACGATAGATAACGTGACAACGTCATAAAAAAACATTGATAGATGGAGGGCAAACTTGCAATGAGCATAACGGGACACTTTCGTGCATGCAGCCGGCGTTCATCGATGTATTAGACGTTGCCACGTCAAAAAATGATGTGTTGACCCCACCTAGTCGGAAAAAGGCAACATGGAAAAAATTGTGAAATAACAAACACGCAACAATTCATTGTATTACTAGCAGCGTCCTACCGCTATACTCGCGTAATTCCCGTTCGCGTAACTTTCCCGAGATAAAATCTATGTGCTGTTCCAGGCTGTAATCTGACTGTGTTCCAAATTTTTACCCGATCCGTTTTGGTGTTACAACGTGATCGAGTGAGATATCCAAATTTTGACATGTATAATGTTACTAGTATTAGTGGACAAGTTATACGATTCAATAAAGATATAAAAATATGCCGTTAACTAAAAACGTTGAAGGAAAACATCGTGAGGACATGTACCCAGAATCTTTCGAAGTCATGTGTCATCCACCCACCAGCAATGGGTCAACGTGGTGGATTATATGACCTGGACTCTCCTTGCGAGAGAAGGCTGCGAGTTCTAGCAGTGGGAACATTTAGTGGGCTGTTTATGCTATGCTATGCTAAAACAATATTGTACAAAAGACACTCGTGTAGCTCTACATTCAAACTAACGATAACAGCGATTGAATTGTAGCAATCGTCGAAGTCAAACAATGGGCGTGAGTCAGTCTTCAAATGATTGTCCATTCCACACTAGGATTACAGTGTAAAGAAATATTGAATACACTATGCTAGTATTTTGCACTAAATACTATCATCACATACATATTTTTTTATTTTGGCAGGCGACGTTTCTAGACGATACAAAAATTTCAATTTTCAATTTATAAATTTATAAAAAAATATATTTGGCTCCTGTGCAACACTTAACAAAATTCTAATTGGACGGAAATCAGCCTAATGTACAGAATTATTTTTATTTAATTCACGTAAATTTTGACAAATTACGTTTTTTAAACTGTTATTTTTTGTATGGCTGTGTTGTCTCTATCTCTCTCTCCCTCCCTGCCTCTCTCTCTCTCAGGGGGGCCCTGTCTCTCTTATTCTCACATTATTTTTACACATCGCCATACTTTAACACCTGGTAAACACAATACATATTTGTATAAAGATTATAAGTAAAACTTTAATAAGATCTCTGAAAATGCATCCAACCATCTCTCAGTGACCATGAGTATTACAAACTTACAAGTAATATATCATACTGTTGTCCCACGGATATCGGTGTTGTCCGGTGACTAGAGTGCTTGTCACCTTGTCAGCAAGCAGTTATAAATATTGATAATGAGTTACTTTATCGCACTCTAGAAAGTTTAATTTGCAATTTCAATCTTATCGATTAATTGTTTTGAATATCGCAAAAAATAACAGTATTTTTACAAATTATAAGGTCGCGTAGTCTTTTCCACATTAATGTATGTCAAATTCTCTTCTTTCCTTTTCAATCTCGTTCATAACATTAAAGGTTTTTGACTGAATTCGAGAATGAAAATTGAATTCCGGAAAATATTACAATACATTTTAAAAATATTATTCAAATTATCTTTCGTGATAGTTACCGAAATAATGTCATTTTATACATATATAGGATGCAACACTTGTTTTTTTCTGAACGCATCTTAATTGTAATATGTTATCACAGAATGCAGCTGAGAGTGAATGACAAGAATGTGTGAGATGGAAGAACGATCGAGTGAGTGAACGATGTAAGATTGATACTTTTGAATGGAGGAATTGAAGACGAAAGACGTTAAAGAGGTTGTTTTTTTTTAATAATATTATAAGTCGATACGAGCTAAAAATAAAGAAGAAATATATATATAAAGAAATTTAAGCAGTTAAAAGACGTTTAATCCACAATCCCACATGTATTTTTTGGTTTGAGAATAGAAAAGTACCTAATTACCCAGCACAACTGACTAATAAAGAATCATCTATAAAATGTACTTCAGAAGTACGTCTTCACGTTATTATCTTTAATTGTTTTATAGCGTTTACCATGTAGGAAACAGTACGGTACGGTACAGTATATGCGCTTGCGCAGATATCGATCAGAACCACGCCGTCTTTCCTAATACGGCTACCGGCCTTAAATAGTTTCAATCACATCAAGTTCACTTCATTAATCAGCTGTATGTACGTAAACATCATAAAACCGCACTACGGGCCCAACAGGTTATAAATCCTACCATTTTAATATCATCGTACGACAGTTTGATACGACCATTTATTTATTTTGTCTTTTTGGGCATAATCCTCTTAAGCTAACGATTTAGATAAACCTACATGAAATTGTGGGAAATAATAAAATTCAATGAAACTCTCCAATATGGAAAATCCAATGATTAAAATGCTCGATGGTGTGTGATGACATGTTTTATTGTTGCACGACGGTGCTGATGTACAATTTATGGTAATGTTTAAAAGGTTTTAAAGAATCTGTTTTTAATTAATAATCGGGTTGCTCACAAATAATATGATCAACCTAGCTTGATTTGAGTTTCAGGCGCATTCGGGGGTCGTAAATGCGATCGCTTTTCGTTTGATAAAGACAGCGTGAATATTCTGGAATATCACATATTATGCTATTTTTTATCCCAGAAAATTCATTGTTCTTTAGCTTTTTTACTAAACCACAATATTTTTGCACTTGTTAAGCGATGGTGTGAAGAATTAAGGTAAACAATAAATATCTGGATAAGATTAGTCATAGACCTTTGCTAAATTGTAGACGAAGTAGAGAGCAGAAACTTGTAATTGGTATTAGTAGAATATAAAATAGTCTAACGACATAAGACACATTTGTCTCAGTCCTACTATTCTATTACTCTGCCCTTCTATAACATGGCAACGTTTTGTCAGACGCGTGGGTGAAACCTTGTCTAATCTTGAAACAACCTTCATACTGTTTGTTCATGAATTGCAGCTTTTAGTAAAAACCACACGAACATGCCTTACGTACTGTTATGGCAAGCCGCGTAATGCAAATGAGTCAGAGGCGCCAAACATTGATAAGATCTAGCTGTCATCGCCGGTAATCTCACTTAGATAACCAGGACCTGGATTCTGTATGAACAAACAAAACAGATAATGACTACAGACTCGAAAACACGACATCTAGGATACAGAACTAAGTACTGTAATCTATAAGAACAAATAGCAGAAAATTACTGCGAACTGTTCACAGCTCGAAAGAGCGTCATCATTTCATGATTGATGTTGCTTAGTCTCGACAAAGAGGTTTGAATTTTGAGTCCATTTTCTTAATAAGGATATATAAACCGTAGAATGCGTTGCTTGACTGGATATTCCATGATGGTTATAATCACGGCAAGGAAGAACCGGTTTCTTCTCGGTAAGCATGGTCCTTTGTAAATCACATTGTCGCTAAACTTCAACGAACAGCTACGAAATGTCGGTCCGTTACTAAATATATATTATCTTTAAAAATCGTGTGTTACTTGACTCCAGACGAAACATTTTTCTACACCATTAACGCTATGTTTTATTAATGCACATACGTAATAAATCATTACATTATATCAATCAGTGTTTAAAAATAAATACAACTCAATCGTAATCGGGTGGCAATATATTTTTGACCAAAAATTTGATTTGATTGACCAAAAATGTTTTTATTTGACTGATTTGATGGATTCTTAAAGGGAGAAAAATTATGTACGCATAACTTGACTGGGGTTACGCAGAATCGCATCATTGACCTCTAATTATTTTGGTATAGATACGTGTTTAAGTTGTTATCGTGTACTAAAACGTTGCTGGAGACGAGTCAATTCAGTGTAAGGCGTGAAAAAGCGCAGTAATCAACTTATAAGATTTTTTTATAAACAACTCATAAGATTTTTTTTGTTGATATATCGTACATGTTAATTAATTGACTTATTCTATGTTATTAGAATATTACGATTAAATTAACGAATTGCAATTCAAAATAATTTCTCGTAGAGGTATAAAAAAGTTGAAAAACCAAAAAAAAATTAAAATGGCTAACATAAAAAGTATACTTTTTCATCTTACTAATAATATACTTTCTAGACATTTAAAATGATTCGCACCTTATACGGAAATAATAAATAACCAGAGCGTTCTGCGTTGTGGAAACCGCTGTTAAAGAATTAGGTGTCTGGGCGCGCGAGCAAGCACGAGATAAGGGAATGATAACACTGACCACTGTTGTTTTATGAGTGTTGATTTACCTGTGCGGGATCTAAACTATCGGAAGGACATTTAGTACATCAGCGAAGAATGATTGATGACTTTCATAATCATTTCTATTTTCATATATATTCTCTGTTCAATGTATACCCCCAATGATTTAATACTAGGTTGCTCATTTCTATATCAGACGTTTCAAAGAATCTTAACGAAAAACAATGCCTCGACTTTCGGAATAAGAACATCTAAATTGTGGAGTACGTTGTCAGAATGGGTATTCCTTGATGTATATTATCTGGGTTTCTTCAAGTCAAGACTGGATCTGTTTCTTCTGCCTCTCTTTCTGTTTCTTCAAGCATGCCGCAGCGTACATCGCATAATAGCAAATTAAATGGCGGGTAATGGCAAAACTTGCAAAAAAAATAATTTAATCCATTATAGTTTGGTTTTGATGTGTCTGTCTTCCTATCTGTCTGTACTTAACCGAAATATAAGGAAGTATTCAGACCATTTTTAATAACTTATGTTTATTTATTTTACTTTTGTACCTAATACAAACCCCTAAATTAACAATGCATACGGCGGAACAAAAAAAGTGAATTAAGCAAATCCGTAAGCTTTTTTGTTACATAGGCGAGAGAAAAACAAAATTCCACTCAAACCGTTTATAATCTTTTACACCTTCCCACCACCGTAAATAATGAATATTTAAAATCTGGGTGACATTAAACCCATCACTTGGTAAGTATGTGCGTGGTTTCCGTGTCGTTTCCTGCCACCTACACCCTGGTAGGATTGCCATCCGTCCGGACATATTCGGATTTTTAGCCACTAGTGTTGGACTTTGTCCAACTCCCTAATTTGTCCGGATTTCTTTAAATTTGATAGAATATGAGTAATAAAATTATAAATCAAATCAAGTAATATCAAATCAAGAACAATCCCCGCCCGCACAATGCACGCGTCTACTACCATGCCTACCATACAACGGTAACTAAGTGACCGGACTAAGTAACCGGACTTTTATCGATATTTCAGGATTTTTGTCGAGACTTTTCAATTTGATAAATGGTAACTCTACACTCCGGCCGTATTGATCGGCTGCCCATTCACTGTCTGGCATTTACCGGCGTAAGGCTCTGGCTGGGAGCAGGAAGCTTTCGCAACGCCCAGATACCTTATTATTGTGAAACATTATGCGGCATTACATTTGACTGCGTTACATTTTAATGTAATTTTCTATAAATGGGCTGACACAACTATGTTGTTGTTTTTAAGCGAGACTTCTTCAGACCGCAGATTTACTTTTCAATCTCGTAGTTCTCGATTTTGCCAAAGACGACGTCTGTTCCATTTTGTATAATTTCCTGAAGGAAATTAAACTTTGACATTGGCTATAAAGCATTCTGAAAACGCCTTATTCAAGATAGATTTGAGTTGTCTACGGTTTACGAGTGCGGTTGTTGCTATGCAACGCAAAGCGTGCTTTTTTTAACGTTTATAGGTTTACACTTGACCACCATCTCGCCTGATGTTAAACGATGATGCGGTCTACGATGAAGCGTGTTTACCTAGAAGAAACCGATTCACTCTTGCTAATATTGTGCTATTATGTTTATCTATAAGGAACCCGTTTACTCTCCATTTGAGATCTCCCAAACAGTCCATATCAAACACCACAGACGCGCGTTTTAGTGCGTGCGTTGGTGACACAGTTTTCCATATTTTGAGGTTTTGCAAATTCGAAGTACTTATCGCTTTTGTAGCAATTTAAATCTTCAGGATACCATCAGACCCTTGGCACTAAGCTATAACTTGTAGCTCTGTTGTGGCTCTCTCTCTCTCTCTGTGGCTCGTTATGTGTATATAGGAATTAAACAAAGTTGTGTGAGCGGCTGGAAATTCTGATTGCCGAAACAATATGCTTGTAATCCTCTTTTCTATCCTCTATACACTTTGAAATCTGCCTCGTAGACTACGACTGTTGATATTACAGAGAACGATTTCCTGAACGAGAAAGTAGTGCGAATAAATAAGATAAGATAATACCAACATTTCATTGTTTATCTTAACAAATTAAACGTCTGAAACAATGGGGTTGGTCATTTTGCTCAGTCATTCCGAGCTATAGCGGATTTCAACGCAATAGATGTTTACAGGTAATGTCTTGAAAGATATATGAGCGACACTTCTCTAATATTTTCTTCTTTTTGTTTTGGTTGTTTTTTGGTAGGTCCTATAGTTGACTATGGTGACTTATTTTTTTGGACATAGGTTGCAAATTAGCATGCTTCCTCGATTTCGGTACTTGCCCAGTTTGGGAAATGAATGAGGTGTGTCAGGCAACTCATGTTCATCTTCTATAGAACTTGGCTGACCACACTGCGTTGTGTCTAGACTAGAGCCGAAATACCTTGTCATTGTCCTCAAACACAAAATTATTCCGTGTCTACAATTAAGGCCAGGTAGTTCTGTCAAATTAGGCATTTAACGCTGTCTTGTTCTCGCGACCGTCACCGACCGCGGAATCAGTGCCACAGTGCAGAAATAACATTACAATATTTGACTATGTAATTTAAACTCATTTTTTGTTCAAGATTTGTTTATACTAGTGATAACAATTTTGTGAATAGTGATAAGAGTTTTTTTGATATATGAACGAAGAAATATTAAATTTATCTATACTCGTAGATATACAAAATTCAACCTTTTCTTTTGGTCACACTATAAGTTGAGAACGGCTTTTCCAATTTCATGCATATTTTCAAAATGTTTCCTAATAATTCACAAGTTCGTCAAACATTAAAAAAAATGTGCTGAAACGTAATGAAAGGCCAGTAAAAATAGAAGGATTTTGTTCAACTTTGCACTAAATTTCTAATCCAATTTTTTCTATGAGGTAAAGATCACTTACTGAGCATAAAATTACAAAATTCTCACAGATCCAGGTAGATCTTCAAACGCCAATTGAAAAAACTGTTTTAACCGATATTTTGGAAACTATATATTTTGACAATAATTGTAGAAAATAAAATTTTGCATCTTTTGTTGCTAGTAAACTTTTTGTTAAACTTACCGTTTACGGATTTATAACCCATTCAATGATACGATTGCTATGATGCCGATAATAGTGGATGAAAATGATGTTGTCTACGATGGAACTTGTTTCTCTAATAGAAACAAGCACAGTGTACCTCGTAACCCCAAGGTTCGAACCTTCGACAAAAACCCACTCTGGCAATGCGTTTCACAGCTTAGTTGTTCTTATTACAAAAGTGGAGACCAAACTCCTCGTTCAACTCTTCAATCATGATGATGAACGGTGCTGTTTATTCGAGCAACGAGCAATATGATAGAATAACTTTAATATAAAAACCCCGACTACAAAAAATCTACACGTAAAAAAATATTACCTACTATCTAAGGACACTTTGGCGAGCCAGACTAGTCTTAGAATATCTTAGTTACCAAAATCCATCCAGCCGTTTGGAAGATATGTGGAAATAAAAGATTTACAAACATAAAAGATACGCGCGAAAAACATAACCCTTCTTCCATTCCGGTAAAAAGGGACATGTTTATGCTACTGGGAACAGAATTCACATCTTATTATTTTTACATTGTTATCATCAAATTTGACATAATAAATCGTAATCGGTAAGTTCGAAAAAAAAGTTTACTGGCAACAAAAGATGGGAAATTTTATTTTCTACAATAATAATAGGCTTTATAACTTTTTCAGAATATCAGCCAAAAACGTTTTTTCGAGCTGGCGCTTGAAGCTCCACCTGGATTTGTTATTATTTTGTGATTTTATGCTCAGGAAATGATTCTAAACCTTATATAAAAAATACGAATCGGAAATTTAGTGCAGAGTTAAATTCTACGAGTAATTTTACTGCCTAAAAGGCTTCTTATCAAATTTGGTCGAGTGTCTAAATTTC
The DNA here is from genome assembly GCA_017562165.1 of Ectropis grisescens. NCBI lineage: Eukaryota > Metazoa > Arthropoda > Insecta > Lepidoptera > Geometridae > Ectropis > Ectropis grisescens. The sequence goes on from CM029771.1 coordinate 25,787,277, forward strand.
TATGAACAATATTAACATTTTCATACAAAAAAAAGAAAAACAAAAAAAATTTTGGTGGTGTCACAAACTTGGAAAGAAAAAAAAAATAAAAATTCTAACAAAACAATACGTGTATCTATGGAAAGGTGTTCAAAATTGTATTGAAGTTCCTAACATTTTTATTCTAAACTGAATAGTTTGCGCGAAAGTCTCTTCCAAAGTGGTAAAATATGTATGTGAGGACTTTTCTTACTACGTACTAAGTACCTTACTACCAAAGAATTTACCTAAATGGTAGATAATGCAAGTTAGGTATCAATTATGATACCTCACTTGCATTTATATTAGATTTACGCAGGGATTTCTCCCTCTCATTATTTCCTTATCCCGATCTCTGATTTAACGGACGAATATTTTACCGATGCTTATCTATTTTCCATTGCATCCGCATTGAATTTTTACTGATGTGGTATCGACGTCAGTTTTTGAGACTCCTTATTGGTCTACAACATAAAGTAAACAGCGTACTAATTAGTATCAGCGTCTATTTGCAATTCCAATGAAAACGGTATCAAAAATCAAGATCATAGCGTGCTTCACTAGTAATACCTACTGATATTGTTATACTGTGACACTATGATCGTAATATTTAAAATTTATCGGTTGTCAAAATTGCAAAATCAAGCACAGGCCCGTCGTCCGTGAGCGCCGAAACGCGACTGATCAGGCTTGCCGAACGGCGCGCTATATATATGGTAGATATTTAAACATAGTGAATAACTGATACTTTTTATCAAGTCAAACTCTGCGAATGCATCTATAACTTTTTAGTGGCTTTCGTTGAGTACAAAAATTTAGTAAAAAAAATCATTAGTTTAGTCATAAACTTGAAACTTTTTGAAAAGGGGTAACTTTGGGATTTTTTTTTATCAAGTAAAATTCATTAAATCGTGTTACTGACTGCGAATTGCACTAGATTAGATCCTTAACTAATACATATATTTTTTTCAGAGTTTAAAACACTATTTTAGAGGTCTTAAAGTTGTTTTAAAAATTCAATTATGGCCCACACGTCCTTAAAGATGAACTAAACATCGCTAAAATTACCAAGCAAGCAATTAAGTAAACTTCGTCTTTCTCTTCATTTCCTGTGATTAGTTCGACTTCTGAAAAGACAAAGCTTGCATGCGACGTCCACATTAGCTGGAGTCCACAGCCAAGTCATAGTTCTTACGGGGCCTGAACTCTGAAGCCACAAATGGAATGGAGGTCAGCGAGCGCATCGTTTATCGTACGTTTACCCCTGTTGTTGACATTTCACTTATAATTGCTACCGCTACCTGCCCTGGGAATGTTGTGTAAACGCTGCCTTCTCGTCTTGTGACATTATGACCGGCCGGGCGCGAGATGAACCAACAATGGAAAAAGATAAAGCCGTTCTGTTTGGTTTAGATCTTTTAAACCTTATTTGCAACATTAAAACAATTACATAAGGCTACGTATGAGAATGGATATGCAAAGGACATGAATAAATAAACACAAATAAATAAATATTGGTGGACAATCCACACACAACACCATCTGACCTCAAACTAAGCAAAGCTTGTGCTATGGAAGCCAGGTAGCTGATACAATACTTATATAGTTTTAAATTCATACTTATTATACATAGAACACACCCACACTCAGTACAAATATTTTGAATTCATCACACAAATATTTGCACTGGGTGGGAATCGAACCCACGACCCTCGGCTTCGCAGGCAGAGTTACTACTACCCATTAAGCCACGAGGCCAGTCTGAACATGAACACTGATATGACAAGTAATATAAATGAATGAAAGAAACGTACATTTTGTTAGACCACCTGAATGCAATAAGGGCAAGAGGATCATATACTTATACGTAGTACATTCTCTTATTTGATAGACAATTCAAGCACGGTGTATTTTTGGGTGATCTAAGGATACTCTTTTTGGTATCACCTCGGTTCAGCTTTTATGTATAAGTACGTATAAACAGTATTATTATAAATGCGAAAGTTTCATTGTTTTGTTGTTCAATCTCGTAGGAACAGCTAAACGGATCCGGTTGAAAACAAATTGAAAACAGATTACAGTTTGGAATACCACATAGGCTACTTTTCACCACGAGAAAAATACTGGAACAGGAACTAAACGTCTAAAACCACAGGGCGCTTACATTACGCATACATAGTAGGTAAGTATGGCTCCGACCGCACTTAATCTATGTGTAAATTCCGTGCATAACTTTACATGGATATAAAAATCACTATCATTAGCGTGTAAAAGATGATTAAGTATCTGATTTTCATTCAATTTTAAGAACACCAAATTACAATGAAAACTACACTACATACCTAATTACATGTGAGCTATCCATACACTTATAAGGGTCTAAAGATAATTCAATTAATCGGACTAGAATATTATTACTCGTATTATACATCGTAGACCGCATCGTTGCTTATCATCGGGCGAAATAACGGTCAAGTGGAAACTTATCAAAGTTAAAAATGTAATCCTAAAGCTAAGCTCAACATCCTAACATTAAAATGTAAACTGGTTTGGATTGCCATATCTCACCTACATCCACGTGCTAATCACATCTAAGGATATTCTAAATGAATTCGCAAGGCCGTTTCCGCCGCCTTGTTTCGCATATGACATCAGACCAAACAAGGAGCCCCTGCGCAAGTACTCACCTACTTAGTCGACTTAATGGCTCGCCGTTATAGCCGCGAGTCTTCTACGTGTGCTTAGATATTGAGAATGTTATTCGGAGATGTTGTGATGCATTTTAATATTGTATTGGTATTTGCTGATACTTTGATGACCGCCTTAGGGTCAGCGCAAACAGAACGGAGCGCAGCAGAGAGGATTTTATTAACCCACTTGAAAATAAACTTTAAAACTATTACAATAAAGTGCATAAATGCTTGAACATGACAAAATATGCTGGCGTGTCCTCGAAGATACGCGGGAATCCCCCGCGCGGCATTTATGCACTTTATTGTAATAATGTTAAAGTTTATTTTTAAGTGCGTCAATAAAATCCTTTCCGCTGCGCTCCGTTCTGTCTGCGCTGACCCTAAGGGTTGTAGAGGTTCCTTGTACTAGTATGTAAACAAAACATGTTGTAAGTGTATAATCTACCAGTATCTTTTATGGCGCAGGATTTGTTGTAGGGCAAATAAAACAGTGTTACAATGTACGATGTGATGGATTCTCACAATGTTGTAATAGATTTCATTGTAGTTTTCTTTGGTATTTTCTGTAAAGTAAATTTATACATTTGTAAACATGTCTTTCAATCTCATGTGTACTTTATGTTTTCCAAACAAGTGTTACGCAGCTAAGGTAATACACGTTCGTTTAGATTGAGTAAATCTAACCGGAAGTAAAAAATTGAAGGATGAGGTGTAAATTTAAATACACTTCATCACACATCATATTACTACTCGAAATAAATAATTAGAAGACATTTTTTTTTAATCTACGCGTAAAGTACCGGTAGAAGTGTAAACTGGAGTTATTATTGCGTGTATTTGAACCAGCGTTACGTATGTAACTCAATATATATGTAGGTGTGTTCATACTTAGGTATATAAAGTGTTGTCGGTGCTAACAGTGGCGCAAATTTAATTTGTTTTTCTCATCTCAATAAATTCTAACGTATATAAAAAAGGGTTTACTTAAAGAAACAATTGGTATGGTTCTGCACTTACACCAACCAGTAGTTACGTAAATATCTGAAAAAATTGTTTAGCATCATCCTTGACCTATGTTCACTTGAGACGCGTAACATAAGTCATAACGATATAACATTTGGTTTTCACCATCGACCTTGTAAGTGTTTCTACAACATACATTCATTTATACACGCTCGATAGTTGAAAAGTAAACATTCCGAATACATGTCTTTGCAATTTTCATAACACAATCAATATATCACGGAACATTACGATTGCTATGTTATGTACATGTAAGTTGTACATTTGTGGCATTACATCAACTAGAAGTGATGATACTTACTTATGGCAATACTAGTTGCTCCTCGCGGCTTCATAAGTTAAACATACTTAATCTATTTATTTATTTTTGATGAACCATCTATTTTTGTATTTTTAAAAGTACTCTTAAGTTACATAACAAGGTGCCTATAACATCAGTGAAAGTCGAGTTACAATCGATCTTGACTCTCCTTGTAAGAGACGGCTCTGAGTCCCAGCTGTGGGAACAAAAAGTGGGCTGCTTCTTTCTTATATGATCGCAATAGCTGTCTCCATGTGCTGGTATGACCAGTAGATTTCTTCGAAAACTTTACGTGTCAAATTTAGAATTTCTATAACCGCGCCGTTCATTATAGCTCCAAGATGATTCAGGATACTAAAATACTCGCCGGCTCTAAGCTGTAACTGTCGTCCACTTGGCACTAGTCCAGTCCAAGATCCGCCGACACCTTTGCCGCTCCGTATATGGCCGGAAGACACAATCGGTTGCATTAGCTGCTTATCGGACCCACCGCATGTTTAATAACTATTGTACTGTATGTCGTACAAAAAATTAGGCGGTGTATATAGTCCGCGAGTGGATGTGTAATTTGATCACTGGAACTAGAACCCTGAGATCACAATATATATTTTTCATCATAAATAATCAGATTTTGGGGCAGACTTTCTTTCATTTTCAAATAACACCCAAGACGCTATCTAGCTTGGACAGTTACACTATAGTGTTTGTTCAAACTTCCGGTTTTCAATTAAAGAATGATAAATCAGAGACTAACTATGACTATACCTCTACTTCTATATACCAAATTTACTGACGTTTTTGACTTTATATTGGATCCTTACCTGTTTCTGGCAACCTGTTCATGAAGTAACAACTATAAAACATTTATATTTTGTTTTCGACTGACGTCGTTGTCGTGATTTTGTATCAGGGTATCTATTAAATAATATGTTTTTACAATTATACTACAAGCATTATATCGGCTGTTTTGTTCCCACTATACTTAGATATTGTCTTTTCTTAGATAGTTTTGTTAAAAATGTCTTGAATTATTTTTTTCTCAACCAGAATTTTGAAACTGTTATAAAAGTAATAAGATACGGCACACGCTCCCTAACTAAGGCATACTGCAGAATGTATGTGTTGCGGCGTCCGTCTGTCTGCCATTGCCAGCGGCGGCGCGTGTCCGCAATGCCTGATGCCCGTCGTGATGAGCGAACGACACTCGATTACTTATTGGCTATTATGTGGGAAACCTGAATCATGTAACTTACCTCTAATATGTACTGATCTCAATAAATAAAATGCGACTTAAACTTTTGCGAACATTAACTTATTTTGAAAACTTTAGACACGACTTAATCGCAATGTAAATGTGTTTTATTTTAATTGCCTTCCGACGTTTCAGTCGCTTTACAAAGTTCAAATAAAAAAAATTGGTCGCTTGTGTAGTATTTTCCAAACAAAATACCAATTACTAATAATATATATATATACACAAATAGGCGTGTCTATTTGTGTATATATATATTTTCTCATTTGACTCATTTTTTATTTAATGTGCCATCAAAAGGCTACTCAATACCTGAAACATAGGTAAAATAATTACTTTGTTATCTTAAAAACTTCCCGTGATATCACGATTTTAAAATCACAATTTTGGACTCTCCTAAAAACGCTTCATACAAAAACACTACGAAGCGTGACGTCACAGTGCCGTATTTTCTATGCGTCTCGCGTAAAGTTTGTATGGTAGCTATATTAAATATTGCGTTTAGGAAACTGGTTTCATAACAAAAGTAACTTGAAATTGAATGGGTTATCCAATGGTAAATTCATTTTCTAATAATTTCGTACTTTTAAAATGGACTTGCCCATCCAGCTTTGAATGATCATAAAGTAAGTTAAACTAAAAAAATATCAAAATTAAAATTGGTACACATTTTACTCTATTTAAATACTGTCATTATATCAAATAATTTAATATAATTGCAGGACTTGTCGACACGCCTATTGTTCACCCTTCCAGACAATATAATGCAAAAGTTGATTTGCTTAGAAAACCTTAACAACCCAGCTCAATTCAAAAATTAATCTATATCTCTCTCTTAATCGAAGTTCTGGATTCTGGACTTATTTATATCTGAATAAAATTTGTTTATTATATTTGTATAATAATATAGTATAATTTGTATATTTTATTAGTAGGCCCACTAAATGCACTGCTCCAATCACATAGTATCATGTAGTGGTAGGACTCTTGGTAGAGTCCGCCTGGGGAAGTACCACATCTTTGCCGGTTATTCTACTGCCAAGCAGTTATGTGCAAACATTACTGTGTTGCGGTTTGAAGGGCAATGTTTCCAGATGAATTACAGGGCTTAACATCTTAGATCTCTGGGTGACGAGCGCAGTGCAGTGCTAGGTAATGATTTGGACTCTTCATGTTCCAATAGCTGCGTGTCACTGTGCTGTTATGTGGCAAGCATGCTTACCATCAGGCACATGCCATGCTTGTCTCGTCACTCTATATTTTAAAAAAAATAGCTGTATGTGTGATTGTGGATGGACATACATATATACAAAAGTATCTAGTAGGTATATTGGACTACCTGTTTTCGTACGTGGAGGAAATGCATTTATTTATGCATACCCTACGCATACCGTTGAAAGAAAACTAAAAATTTATTTTTAAATATCTATTCAACGGGTATCATTTGATATATTTTGTTGATTTTAATTTTTTTTATTGTGACAATATGGTGTCCTGTAGCCGCCATATTAAATTTACACTAATGTCATGTCTTTAGTGTCACTCGCAAAACAAAAAGGAATCGATTGAAGTGTGAATCATAAAAATCGGATCAGGCGTTTGGTCTGTATAGTGCTTCAAAGAATCATACATACATATATAGACTCATAAACACATTACTACTCCTTTGCGTTGCGCAGTCGGGTAAAAAAAAATAGGCTTTGGAGTGAACGAAACCATTATCGATTACATAGTTGGAGTGATATACACAGCGCCTGAGTAAAAGTTCTACTTATGTACTTACAAAAGCTTCTGATGTCATCTCTCTCTGTACTATCATGATACTAACTCCATTAAAACTTTTAGCTGTTTGCTCATTCCGCTGCTGTCAATTAAGCCATGCAAATATAGATTGGCTAGCTATAATTGAATCGTTAAACCAGTGGAGCTTGTTGTCTGTGCGCGCCATCAGGAGGCGTAACAAAGAGAGAAAGTCCAGCAGCGCGACTAATCGTGCTGCCGATTACACAGCAACACTCGCAATTATTTCGCACGCCAAGCCGTTTCTTGTTAGTAACGTTTAACAAACAAATTATCGGTTTACAACATTTTCTAGCTACATTTGTTAACAGCCATCGTGGTAATTGTTTTTCATACTTTCTTTGAATAAGAAAAAACTGTTTACGATAAATTTGTTGTGACAGAATCTTTGCAAAGTACGCTTGAGGAAGTACCATACCTTTGATGGTTATTCCACTGCCAAGGAGTCTCATGCAAAGGTTTGTGTTTCAGTTTGAAAATGCAAGGTAAAGAGATGAATCATCTTATTTCTCTGGATGGCGAGCGCAGTGAAGTGCAGAGCAGTTTTGATTATACGTGTTAGAATAGCTGCATCGTACTATGTTGTATTAAAAATTAACAAATGTATGCCTACTGTATTGTTTTCGATTTGTTTATTGTTATCGTCCAAATTAAATAAAAATTAAACGCTGACTGACAACCTTGAAAACTACGCTAGCTGTAAGTGACTCTTTTAAATTTTTTGATGACGATCTTGTCCAACCGAAATCAGAATCTCGTCAAATACAGTTTCTCAGTGGAGGCTATTTGCTTCTTATTCAAACAGACTTTCGATATCGAGAGGACTCTTTAGAAAGTTTGACGAGCTTGCAATGCTCTTCACTATCCGACACTGTTGCAAAATCTATGTACATATTGTATGATGTGAGAGCTTTATCGTTTAGTTGCGAATGACCGAATGAACTAGCCTAACTTAAATAAAAGTACGAAAGTGATGGAAGGTCTGGGTCGGGAAGAAAATAAATTACACGGTACAAAGTTTGCGGGATTTGATACAAATTATTTGGAATTCTGGTAGCAGCCGTACATGATTGAAATTGAGTAAATAGAGGGTAGATTGGCGAAAGAAGGAAGTTTATGCGCAGCAGTGAGTTCGCTATTAATGATGACTATGACGAATACTTATAGTTTCTAGGGTCACTGGCCGCTCAGACTGCAATAGCGTCGGATCTAAATAGTGTGATCTAATCCACGTAGCTTAGAAAGTGAGTTGAGATCGGTCACCGTGACCGTGGGAACTGTTGTCACGTTCCTTCAGCATAAGCGGACCAAAAAAACTTTAAATATTCCTGAAGCCGAGTCTCGAGGCCATCTTGTGCAAGGATACTCCCTGATCGGTATGGTTTGGGTGTCTTCAAATCGATAGTAAATCGATGTCCTCTATGTAAGCGCGCTACATCGCATCGTCGCTAAATGTTAAGCGAGATGCCGGTCAATCCCAAACCTATAGACTGCAGGCCAGTGAACAAAATTTATGGGTCATATGATACAGCAGGAGACCTATGTGGGCTCGTAATAGATGGGTATAAAGTAATAAGATTGAGCACTATGCCGTCACTTGTAAGCTGTCCAACTGAGTAAAATTCTAATTGTTAGTTTGTGAAAAAAAATCATGATTTTCCGACGATTTACAGAGTAAGTTTGGTCATTTGATTGTGTTCGGGTTTGGTTCCATACAGTTTCAATACCTCTTCTAATACATTATTTCGCAATGCCGTACAAAAATCATGCGGCAAGGAGAAATGTTCGAGGTTTAGAACCCCCCTCTTCAACAGCACTCAGTTGGACAGCTTACAAGTGACGGCATAGTGCTCAATCTTATTACTTTATACCCTTCTATCATCCTACATTGGTCTCCTGCTGTATCAGATGACCCATAAATTTTGTTCACGGGCCTGCAGTCTACTATTGATGTCATAATTTTTACTATTCTAGTCAAATGTTGTGTTGACAGTTGTCACATGTTCTTAAAAAAATATTTACCTACTTGAAACGATCGCGTTTCTTTGCTTTACTTTGTCTGCTACTTCTTTTACCTTTTGCTTCTACTACTTCTGTTCAAAATGATTTCGTTTTAAGATTAGTGTTGTTTTCTGTTTTGTTTTTTTTTTTGTGGCATAATGTTTTATGTGTCTATTGTATTGTATTTTTTTGCTCCCGCTAACACTACTGATAATGCACATATAAATCTGCTTTTCGTAAAAAACACCGTAGAAAACCAAACATGCTTAATTTAGCCTCTTATAGATCCTTTGACGTCAGCGAAAACTGAACTAAAAATGTGAGGCTTGAGCCATTGCTTTGGATACTTCGGTCAGAGGGCCCGGCGCTAAGCGAGGATCAAACCCACGACCCCACACTTGTGAGTCCCAGCCTGCGTGGCTTAGAAAGTGAGTTCTGACCGGTGACCGTGTCCGTGGGAACGCCGTCACGCCCCCTACTGCCCGGTAATTAATACATTACAAACTACTGCCGCGAAAGTGAACACATTAGAAATGTTGTTTTCGTTTGTTCATGAATGTAAAAATCTCTGTTACCAAACACCTACACCGACTCGAAGCGTGAAATTGTGAGCAGTTTTGAAGAAACGCGAAATGGTTTTGAAACTGAAAACAATTTGGAAAGAGTATTTGAATGTATCGCTGTTATTTGTGCAATTTTGGAAGTATCTTTTGTTTCTTCATTAGTCTGAAATCGTGACCGGCAATAAACCTAAGAATCACCTGCGGAACACCAATCGCATTTGTATTTTTTTTTAAATCAACTGCCCGATACAACTCATCATTTTTCTCTCTAACGTACCATCAAACTCTACACGCAATCAAATGCAAACTTATTTTAACCGACCTCGAAAAACGAGGAGGTTCTCAATTCAATTGTAGTTTTGTTTTTGGAAGTATATTACGCTGTAGCTTCGCCGATTTTGAATCGATTTTGATGATTCTTGTGATAGCGAAATTGAGTAACAAACATCAAGTTTCAAGTTTCTTTATTTCGCTTTAAATTGTGGTTACACTAAAGTTCTTACAAATACTTAGCACCTAGACAATTTCGGCCTAAAAGGCATGCGAAAAGATTCACTATGTGCAAATCTATATTTTATGACACAAAAATATGACACTAATTAACTGAAAACTAATAATTATCAAAAATAAATAAATAAATATTGGTGGACACAACACCATGTCACACACCCATTGTAGCTATATATTATACATAAATTAACATTGAGAATTTGAGGGACTAAATCTATTTTCATTAAATTCAAAGAAGTGTTTTATGTCATCGAAACACCAAACATCAAAAGTTTCTGATTTATACTATTAGTAGGATTTATAAGTACGTAACTCTCAGTAAGTAAAGCGTCGTAATCGAATCATGGCGTCGGAATGTGTACCACTAATGTAATCCTCATTCGGCTCATTTGGCAAAGCGAACAGCCCGGTCGTTCCGCGAGCGAACCCACTAACTTACGTGGAACGCTAATTCGACTAGAACGCTGATTGATACCCAACGCGCCGTGAAAACGTTTCTGTCGAAATGTACAGCTCGCCGAAACAACAGCATATACAAAAAAAAATATTATTGATATTCATAGATAAGTTACGGCTGGCCTAGTCGGGAAAATAGCCACTGCCGATCTCTGAAGACGTGGACCAATTTTGATATGATCAAAAAAATAAGTAGTTTGCAGGTCATCGAATCTTACTGTTTTGAAGCTGACTTTATATAGTCAGCTTCGAAACAATAAGGCTCTCATACTATATAGCTTATTATTTATTTTTACAAAAAAAAAATATTTAAATTAAATATTAAGTATTTTTGTCTGTCTTTATTAAGCTGTCTTTATTTATAGTCAGCTTCGAAACTAAGGCTCTCATACTATATAGTTTATTATTTATTTTTACTAAAAAAAATATTTAAATTAAATGTTAAGTATTTTTGCCCTTTTATTTCTAAGGGTTAAAATCTTGGCGATCTTTAAAACGGAAATTGAACCATTTCACACCTTCTTATTACTGAAAGAGGCACCGATTCGTTTACTTAAGCTTAATAGGTACTCATTAGACGTGTTTTGTGAGATCATTTATAACATAATTCAAATAAGTGTAACGTATATTTATATTGTGTTTCCGTTGTTCCCAGACGGGGTCCGGCAAGACGTACACGATGGGCAGCGGGTGGGAGGGCGAGGGGGACGGCGACGAGGAGCGACGCGGCATCATCCCGCGCGCCATCCGGGACCTGTTCACGGGCGCCGACGAGCGCGCGGAGGCGGCGCGCGCGCAGGGACAGCTGCCGCCGGAGTTCTCCGTCCAGGCGCAGTTCATAGAGCTCTATAATGAGGATATCGTCGATCTACTCGATCCTGCTAAAGATCCCTACGCCAAGGTACGGGAACATCTGCTTTAATAATACCCTGCTGCTTCTGTGCCAACCCTAAGTTCGGACAGGACACTTGAGGCCAACTTACATAGATCCAAAAACATGGGCAGCGGTGAGAGAGCGAGGGAGAAGGTAGAACAGTAGAAGACACTTGAAGTCAACTTACATAGGTCCAAAAATGTGGACAGTAGGGTCAGGGGATAGGAGACAAGAAGAGGCGTGGCATTATCCCGCGTGCCATCTGTGACCTGTTCACGGGTGCCGACGAGCGTGCGCAGGAATAGCTGCCGCCAGAGTTCTCCGTACAAGCTCAGTTCAAAGAGCTGTATAATGAGGATATCGTTGACCTGCTGGATCCTGCTAAAGATCCCTACGCCAAGGTACGGGCCTTGCTCCTTGCGCCTTGCTCTTTCTGTGGTAGTCCAGAGTTCGGACAGGACACTTGAACCCAAATTACATAGGTACAAAAATATGGGCAGCGGATGGGATGGGCACGGGGAAAGGCGACGAGGAGCGCTGCTCTTTCTGTGGTAGCCCAAAGCTCAGACAGTAGAGGACACGTAAGGCCAACTTACATACTCGTAGGTCAAAAAATATGGCAATTGGGACGGTGACCAGGAGCGACGCGGCATAATCTGTATCTGCCGTACATAGATATATAGATAGGTAGATATCTATCTATGTATGGCTTAGATAAAGATTTACTACTGTATTGAACACAGCTAATATAATAATTTACTACTTGAAACATGGTTGAATTTTAACAGTCAAAGTGTGACCATTGGCGGCCTTATTGCTAACAGTGATATATAGATCGATAGATACTTAGCCCTATATTCATTAATGAAGTTGTTGTTCACCATTAGATGGTATTGTTAAGTGGTCGTATTAGCAATGTAATAAATTTGCATGCACTTGTAAACAATACTCTAAGAACCTCGCTCCACCATCTACCGTACATATTCATGATGAAATCATTATCTGCTAGAATGATCGAGATACTCAAATGAATAAACTTTACTATTGAACGGCTGCAGATAGAATAATATTGTGTACAATACAGAGTTATGGGACAAGATATATTTTTTTCTTATTTTTATAAGTTCAGTTCAGTGGTTTAAAACTACTGAACGACACTAATGCTGTACTGAACCAAACTGGTACTGAACAAGACTATATTGTTCTACAATAATAATTCAACGTTTAAAAATAATGTGTAAAATGAGAGCTGTACTCGTATACTCTTTACCTTCGTACATGATTGAGCAAAATACTATACATGGAACGTATTGCACAAGCCGCGACCTCATGACTAAATCATCTGCACCACTTTGCATTTTATTTGCACTTGGAGTAAACAATAACAGACAATCGCATCGCGTGAAGTCTGAACATGTCGACACGTTCATTTCTAATACGACAGAATAAGGTCGAGAATGTTTGGAGATCTCTGATGTAACTTGAGAAACGAATCCTTATAACTTACGGATAACAGTTGTTTGTGAGTATTACTTAAGATTACGAACTGTGTTCTAATATTTAGTTCCGGACGTTACGAAGCCTTAGATCTTAAGTAGGTACTGCAGTCGCAATACGGTGGTACACCGGATAATAAGGAACTTTAACTTCGAATCTTTCTTGTCTCACTTGTAGTGGTAGGTCTCTGTGTAGAGTTTGCCCAGGGAAGTAAAGGTGTTTATGACAACAAAGACCTACAACTACAAAACATAGTAATAAAAACAAATTCATTCCGCTGGCAATCAAAAACACTTGCAAATCTTCCTGTAGAGGTACAGTTTGTGTTCTCCTTATTTTATTGTTGAACTTGTACAAATAATACAATTTCATAAGTGATGTCAATTCGTTTATTTCAGGGCACGCTAAGGATAACAGAGGACGGATGCGGCGGGGTCAAAATCGTGGGCGCTTCCATGAGGCCAGTTAGAGGTCAGTATAGTCTAAAACACATATATTGTCTCTAAGAAAATTAAATCTCACGCTTTCGAGTCATCTATATCTAAGAGTGGAGACACATCATCACGAGTAAATTGACGCAATGAACGACGCGGGAGGCCTCAGCAACCGTGGCCTAGTCGCCCACTATGAAGGTATGAGAAAACCGTGGTGAGGCCGCTTTTCTAAGCTTTGCCTCTAAGCCAACGACGATGCTGCCATGTAGGTTGCGCTGTGTATGGGCACCGGCGAATCTGAGGTGGGCTGTAATGTTGGAGGGATGCGGACCGTAGCTGTGGGGTGGAGCTGCGGCGGTATTACGGTACGCCATTCTCCCTTTTCCTGCAGCCGAAAAGAGGTAAGCGACGGGACCACACACCTGGTCCACTGCGGAGCACCAAGGATATCGAGACGCGGCGGCGTCTGGCTCTCACTTACTTGTTGGTCCCCGAGGAGGTTACGAAATATCTCTGGAAACCTGGAAACGACTAGTCTCAGCAATAAAGCCGCCACTTTTGGTCCCCGAGGAGGTTACGATATATCTGTGGAAACCTGGAAACGACTAGTCTCACCAACAAAGCCGCCACTTGTGTTACTAGTCACTAGTTCAGTTGTTTTCCTGTAATATTTCAATATGTTTGTGTTACAATAAAGAGATTTATATCTACGTATAGTCTGTATGTATATATCTATGTAACTATACCACATTATATCAAAAACAAAATGAATATTCAAAATTTACTTAATTACTGGTCTTAACTTTGTGCTCGTTTACTGCAGGTATCCAAGAAGCGCTCGGCGCACTCCGAGCCGGCGCTCTCGCTCGCACCACGGCAGCCACAAACATGAACTCATCGTCCTCTCGCTCGCACGCTGTCTTCACCCTTTTACTGAGACAGAGACGGCTAGCAGCTGAAATCGAAGGGGTAGAGCGGGACGCAGATACCGAGTCTCCCGATCAGTACGAGACTTTGACAGCCAAGTTCCATTTTGTTGATTTGGCTGGATCTGAAAGATTAAAACGCACAGGTATTAACCACGATATATACTAGTATTGATGATAAATTTCATTACCAATAGCAGTTACACGATTTTAAGAAAAACAAGTGACAGGGATCTCTTGCTTTAGTACTAAGAACTGTGTTGCAAAAGGCAGGCGAGCTGCTTTCAGACTATTTTATTATTCTGGTGGTGTATAAAAGACAAGATAAACCAGAAAAGTAAAAATACATATATACGGCAACATCTCAATGTCTGTTTACAACAGTTTTACCAAGATCTAATCACACTAGTATAAAATACAGCCCAATGTAGAATAACTAATAGCAATAGCAAAATTTTCTGGATTATGGTTGTTCCACAATTACCAAAAAACGTAAAAAAAAATATCGCTTTTATTTTAACTCAGTATTAAAAACATTACACAGCCCTTAATTGTCGTCGCTTTCCAATGGCCATAGTCAAGAAAACACAATAATTTTATGATCGCGATTTAGTCCTATGTAATGTATTCGAAGGTTCTAGGAAGAAAGGTTCTCGAGTGGCGACCACGAACCGGAAGACGCAGTGTTGGACGGCCTCCCACTAGGTGGACAGCAGATGACCTCATTAAGGTCGCTGGAAACCGCTGGTTGCACATTGCGCAGGACCGTTCGTTGTGGAAATCTAGGGGGGGGGGCTATGTTCAGGAGTGGACGTCTTGCGGCTGATGATGATGATGATGATGAATGTATTCAAATACAAAACTTGCGATTCAAGACCTTAATAACATAAGTAATATAATCGAATGTTCCAGGTGCGACGGGCGAGCGAGCACGCGAGGGTATATCGATAAACTGCGGCCTGCTAGCCTTGGGCAACGTGATCTCGGCCCTAGGAGACAAGTCGAGGAAGGTACTCCACGTACCGTATCGGGACTCCAAGCTAACCAGGCTGTTACAGGACTCACTTGGAGGTGGGTACAAATTATGACATCTAATAAAGCTTGAACTTCGGAAATTCTCTTGACTTCTTGATGGATTTAAAAAATCCTAATCTTTCTGATACGTAAAACTTTTTGGCAACTTTTTTGTGCGAGTCCACTAACACCTGAGTCCGTGATAAAAAAAAATTGATCAAAATATAAGTTAATAAAAAACATGGACCATAGTGTCCCTAAAAGTGTATATAAAACATCTGTTTATTAATTTTATGGTTACATTTACGTTATAACTTATGCCAATATCTTGTTACCAGGAAACAGCAACACAGTAATGATAGCGTGTGTGTCTCCAAGCGATCGCGACTTCATGGAGACGCTGAACACGCTGAAGTACGCGAACCGAGCGCGGAACATCAAGAACCGCTGCGTCGTCAACCAGGACCTGAGCTCGCGGACCATACACCAGCTACGCGCGGAGGTGGCTAGGCTTCAACTAGAACTGCAAGAGTTTAAACAGGTATTTTCCTGAATATTGATATTAAACGTGTCATCATGAAGACGCTAGAGTTACTGAAGCACGCAAACCGAACACGCAACATCGAGAACCGCTGCATCGTCTACCAGAAGTTGTGTGCACTCTTTCTGCCCTAGTGGCTTAGTTGGTAGTAGCTCTGCTTGCGAAGCCGAGGGTCGTTGGTTCGATCCCCACCCAGTGCAAATATTTGTGTGATGAATTCAAATGTTTGTACTGTGTCTGGGTGTTTCTATGTATAATAAGTATGTATTTAAAACTATATAAGTATTATATCAGCTATCTGGCTGCCATCACACAAGCTTTGCTTAGTTTGGGGTCAGATGGTGTTGTGTATGAATTGTCCACCAATATTTATTTATTTATTTTATTTCTGAGTTCATGTCACATTCACAAGCATAAACAGCCCCCTTTATTGTCCCACTGCTGGGATTCGGGATCCTTCAAAATAGTGTCGCGTAAAAACACCGCGTAGGGCAACTGTGGGTTGGTGAATGGCGCATGTATTTTTCGTATCATTCTCGACTCTGATTTCATAATAATAGGTGGAGTAGACTCTGGCTACCTAACTGCTGACATAAGATTTGTGGACTTGATCTTGCATACAAAGAGTTCAAAATTCTACGGCAAATAGTTTTTGTAAATGTTTTATTTCACTATCAAAACGAATTAAACTGTACATCTGTCCTTTGAATAACAATACTCAAGCCCTGAGTGAGCATCGAACCGGATTATAAATGCAATCAAAGGGCTTTTGCGTAGAGGGCTACAGAAAACATCCGCAAGCTGTAATTCTAATATCATATTTTACTTTCTCAGGGTAAACGCGTGATATCAGAGAACGGTGAAGAAGGATGGAGCGACGTGGTCCAAGAGAATGCCATCCTCACCGCCGAAGTGGAGTCCCTCAGGAGAAGAGTGAAGGCCATGCAAGGAACCATAGAACAGCTGTCAGCGAGGAACAGCGAACTGGTGGCTGAGAAGGCTCTTGGCACGTGGGCGCCAAAAGACGGCAGCCCTGACACTAACGACTGCTCATTGACGTCTTTAGTCCAGGTATAAAATTGATTTACTTTTACTCGATAAGTACTGTAAGTTAGCTTGGTAAGTATATAGAATACGTTCAGGTCCGCTTTCAGAGCATAGCTTAACTTCGTAGAGATTATATGTATGTGAGTAAGTATAGTTAGTTTTTTTTTCAATCTTTAGCTACTACTACACTCTATCAGTGACTTACTAATCACTATGTAAAATATCTCGTAATTAATAATAGTGTCCTATGCATTCTTCTGTGTTTTATCTTCTATGCTAGATAACTTGAAGCCTTATTTATGCGTTACACTTATTCAATACATTTATAATTTGCTTAGTTTGGGGTCAGATGGTGCTGTGTGTGTAATGGCCATCCATCAATTATAAATAGTGTATTATAATTGTTGTCTTTGTGTTTTGCATTCATTATTATCCGCTTATATCTCTTTTTCTCGCACCAGGGCTACGTGAGCGAGATAGAAGACCTCCGCGCTCAGCTGATGGAATCGAACGCCATGTTGGAAGCGAGTAGGAAGCGCGAGGCCGTGGTGGCGAGGACGCGACACGAGTCCACCAACGATCCCATGACCATCATTGATGGGGCAAAACGGGAATTATACAAGGTAATACAGCCATCTGTCTTACTCGCTAGTCCAATGAGCGAGATAGAAACACTAGTTTCGTTTACGCACTTGAACGTGTTAGGAAACTTTAATCTCATTTCGAATATTGTCACAAAACGTAGCTCATTTTCAATGATTTGTAATGAATTATTTGGTATATTACTTATTCAAATAAACACTGTTCTTAAACAAGTACCTACCTCCGTATTTGTCTTCGTAAGACATCTTCGGAAAAAACAGCAATTTAATTGCGAAACATAACTTTTCGGCACATTATAGAAATGATAAAAAATGAGTTTCTTAAGAAATATAATAAAATTGAAAAATTTCAAATACAAAATTTCAACATTACTATCAAAATTAAATATTTGTGCCCAAGAAGTGTATATTTTGTATTGATTTTCTGTCAACTTTGTTCTGTGGTGATAAAATGTTACTGTATGATATTTAAATTACAATTTACTCGTTCACGACAATTTAATGACACATATAACTTTAATTTATAAATCTCTATGGCAGGAGAAAGAGCTGTTGGCTCGCAGTATGGGTGAACTAGAGTTCCAGCGAAAATTGAACATGAGTGAGAGTATGACAAGTGCGGCCGACACCATCGGCGAGAGAGAACGGGCCGAGGGAGAGAGCGCGGACGATAGCGATCCCGAGGACGACGACTCTCACTCCGACATCGATGACGAGGAGGCTAAAGGTGAGATAGATGCTATAGAAACAGTTGCTGATGACGTGAGAGAGAGAATATGTGGGCATTATCAGCGAGAGAGAGACAGTTTGGACTACACTGCTTGTATGGCCGATGACTCTCGCTATGATAACGATGATGAGGAGGCCAAAGGTGAGGTAAATGCTATATAAACAATTTGCTAATGACGTAAGTGAGAGTGGTAGGTATATATGTGGGAATTATTCATCAGCAAAAGAAAGACAGCTTGGAGTACACTGCCCGTGAGGCCGATGACTCAATCTGATATCGATGACGTCGACGCTAAAGGTAAGATTTATTTTATTTTATTTATTTATAAATTGCACTTACATACATTTGTTTGTATCTAAAACTATAGAACAAAAATGTAGTAGACCCTGCATTAAGTGCGCTGCAACAGTAATAATTTGGTCGCAGACCAAGCCTTAATGTTAAAATTAAACTAGCCTTATAAATATCACAAGTCTAATTGCAATAATTTAAATTTTATTTTCTTTTTTAAAGAACTCGCAGACGTTATAGTAACATTTTCTTATTAAGAAGCTATGAAGTTTTTTCTGGAACGTATTATTATTTGTTTCTTGTTTTATTCGATCTGGGATATTGTTGTAAATGTTTATTGATGCATATAGTGGTCCCCAATTGAAGGTTATGACATCGACGGACGACGACGAAAACCAATCCGTTTCCGATATGTATAGGTGGAGATTTTTCCTAACAAAAATACCAGTTTCGTACATACATGGTAGCGTCAAAATATTTAGATCTTTAAAGTATTGTTTACTTGTAGCTTGTACGTCTCTGTATATTCGCAATTATACGAATACACTTTTTTTGTGTAACAAATATTTTTTTAAAGGCTGTACTGTTTCCCCATAAGATTACTCCGTATCGAAGCCAGGAGTACGCGTATGCATAGTATGCAGTTAGAGCTGTTTCTATATTACTATTGGATTTTAGGATTGATAGAGCGTAAACAAATTGAGATAGTTTTGTAATGAGTTTGTTTACATGATCTTTCCATGATAGGTGACTATCTAAGTTTAGACCTAGGATGGTGCAGCTACTAGTCTCTATCAGATAGATAACTAAGTAAATAATTACCTGTGACGTGGGTGAGAGTGACACGTATGTGTGAACTACCAGCGAGAAAGAGATAGCGTGGACCGCACTGCTCGTTAAATAAGGTGGCTAAAGCTAAAGGTAAGATACATGCTATATAAACAGTTGCTAGTGACGTATATGAAAGTGATGGGGGGGCATAGGCTCTGATATGGACTATATTGACCACAAAGACGACGCGTTACGTTCTGGACGTCTACTCTATTTCTACGAAAAACGTAATTTGGAAATAAACGAATTTCCTACTCCGGTTCTACTTCGGTCTGTCGTTTTGTCCGTTTAAATGTTCTAAGCCTACTCTAATTAGAAGAAAGTCGTGAGTAGCCGTTTTTTCCGAAATTACGTTTTTCGTAGAAAGAGGGTAGACGTCCAGACACCGATGACGGGAAGGCTAAGGATGAAATAGATAGTATGTAATCAGTTATTAACGACTTTAGTCACAGCAGACGTCACTGTCATAGCGAATGTCATGGTTCCCAGGTCAACGTGCACTGACCGCTCAGCTGGCCGCTCTAAGCGAAGACATCGACACGAAGGCGCGCCTCATCGAGCAACTGGAGGTCTCTCAGCGGAGGCTGGCCGCGCTGAGGACGCACTACGAACAGAGGCTCGACACGTTACACCATCAGATCAAGGCGACCAATGACGAGCGGGACAAAGTGCTCGCGTCTTTGGGTGAGTTTATTACGAGAACTATTAAATCAAAGTTAAAAACATGGTCATGAATTCAATAGATGCGGTGTATTTACGTATTTATCTTTGTGTCTTCAAATCGAGAGTGAATCGGTTTCTTATAGGTAAACACGCTCTGTCGTGGGCCGCATCGTCACTTAACATCAGGCGAGATGGCGGTGAAGTGTAAGCCCATAAAAGGTAAAAAAAATGTAACTGCTGTTTGTTGCACATTTCTTGCAATCAGATGCCACAGCCTGGAAAAGGATTCCGAAACTAGACCAATAATTAACCGAAATCAGAATGAACAAAAATGGTGTAGTAGTCTTACATACCAGCTTCAAGTCGGCAGGTGCTAGATCCACTGCACTAGGGCCGTAGGCAGCTCTACTTGATCTTGGTTCCGGTAGGAATACCGGCAGCATAGCTCGAGGTCGTTCCGTCTTATGTGCTCGCGCTCTAGTCGACGTTGTTGACGATGTAGTACACCTTGAGTACGGTAAGATTAGCTTAATAGGGCCTTGCGCCTTCTGCAGTAGTCCAAATTTTGATGGGGTGTAGATGTTACCAGAGAAAAACTGCCATAGGTCTGTTTAAAAACATTTTATGATGCGGTATCTCGAGGGGTTAATGTCTTGTCTCTTTCCAACAGCGACACAATCGTCGCCCCCGAGCGAGAAGCTGAAGCGAGTGAAGGAGGAGTACGAGCGGCGAGTGTCGACCATGTCGCGGGAGCTGAGGAAACTACAGGCGGCGCAGCGAGAACACGCGCGGCTGCAGCGGGCGCAGCACACTGCCGCCAACCAGCTGGCCACGCTGCGCAGCGAACTCACCGCCATGAAGCGGGACAAGGTGAGCGCGGCGCGGCGCGTGCGAGCGAGATACAGAGCACGAGCGGTTACAGTGCGTGTGTTGAAAAACGTCGTATGATACACGTGTAAATGGTAATTACCGTCCTCGGCTGTCTTAAGACCCTCACCTAACGGCTCGGGCCTCAGCGGTAATCACCAATACTACTCACTTGTACCATAATATAATGTTGTGTTATTTATACAGTCGACATATATTTATTCGATTAATATAATCTAATGTTATTTAAGCGTAAAATTGTAACCGTAAAATATACGGTCTTATTCATACATATTCATACACTTTTCGTCGATGTGGATTACTTTCATGTCAACATGTTTTATTCTTTCACCATCAACACCAAACATTACATTGGTTTTTATACACTACATAATAAATACTCACTAAATTCACATACATTCAAACGTTTGGAATATTTGAAGCAAGAATCCTGGTACCTCGATTTCACGTGTTTTTCGACAATCAAGCTCATAATTCTCAGAAGCTATGAAGAAGATGGAAGAATTAAGAACATAATATTACAAAAGTACTCCCAACGCTCATACGCTGGACGTTGGCGAAATTACGGTGACATTACCGAATGGAAACAAAAAAAAAGTTGAAGTTGAATATGTCACAACGCCAGTTTGACACTAATCAGCTGTTAAGAGTCGGCCATATTTGCCTTAAAACACCGCTAAAGTAGGGTTCTCGGCTCTATAACTTTATAGAAGGCTTATAGCAAGTTTTAGGGCTAAAATGCTGTTATGAATACCATTTTTCCTAAGACGTACTATAGCAAGTCTTTAGACATGCTATAACTTTTTATGAATAAGACCGTTAATGTTCGACTTAACACAGAATACAAAATCACAAAATTCGACTTGACACATTTTTCGAGGGATTGATTTGTTTTGTGGTGTAAGAGATCCCTGTATTTTTCGTTTTGTTTTCAGGTTAAATTAGTACAACGAATGCGGCAAGAAGCGAAGCGCCACGCGCAAGCTGAAGCAGTCAGAGCCAAAGAAGTAAGAAACTTTAAAATTAAAACCATTATCCCACATTTTTTTACACATTATATGTGTTTCGTTATCAAATTACATAACGTCACTTAAAATACATTTTAAAAACTGGTCAATTCACTAAAAAATATGTAATTGCAATTATCTGCACAACTTCGTTTGTATAAAACATTTTCTCATTCTTTACAGGTAGCCCAATTACGAAAAGAATCTCGAAAAAATGCAAATATTATTAGATCTTTAGAAGCAGAAACGAGGCTCAAAGAGCAGGTGAGATTAATTTAAAAGGAATCTAATAATTCTGTGTAATAGAAGCTACATTTCATTATTGACGTGACAACGTCTAATAAATCGATGAACGCCGGCTGTATGCACGAAAAAGTGTCCCGTTATGTCCCGTTACGCTCATTGTTTTGTTATGACGTTGTCACGTAAACTATCGTCCGTAAACCAACCGAATTTACAGACAACCAATTTGTTACAGAACTTCTTAATTGATTTGAATTGTTTCGTCTCAGGTATTGAAAAGGAAACAGGAAGAAGTATCGCTCCTAAGAAAAGGGCACAGAGATAAACTGAGTAGTCGCGCTGCCGGCAGATTACACGGTAAGGTTTTGATCATTAAATGCTCTATCAACGTTTTAGAATTAAAGAAAAATGTACCTAATGAATTCCATTTTTTCGGATAACAAGCTTGCTATCTAGGATAATCTGAATTCCTTATTTGAACGCGATTGGTTCAATTCTTATGATGTGATTGAATCTCCGCCCTTATAATTCGTCAAGGAGCACGATACCCTGAGGTTCTGTCCGCGGACCGTGCTTCTTTCTGAAGAAGCCTCCCGTTCTTTTATCGCCTGCAGAATCTCATCTCTCGCATGCAGCAAGTTAGAAGATCCCCCAGGCGAGGCCCAAGGGCGATTTCAGCGAGGGAGCAAACACGGCCGGATATGCCGTCAGGTTTTAGTGACGTGTTTTTGGCCCCATCCTCAGGACGGCCACTCCCAACGCTCCAGTAGTGACGTTGCTGACTTTGTCTGCTTCCACCGAAGTCCGAAGGCTTCATTTCCGTGTTCGTGGGGGGAAGGAATTTGTTTACCGTGCTACCGGGAAACAGTTCACCACCGCAGGACGTGCGGCTGATGGGTGCTGGGGTTGCCAGAGGCAAAGTTTTTGCCTCACCTATAAGCATAAGCGTCCCCACGGATCCCGCTTCAGTCCGCCTTTCAGTTCCCTCTACGAATCTGACTTGGCCTATTCGATGGCAACATGGACAGCCTTGGATGCATCTCTCTCTCTGTCTCTCTATAGGCGGCATAGAGGGCGTCCTCGCGAATTCTTTCGCTATCAACTTTCGCCAATAATGTGTTTTACGAGTCTGGATGGAATGACAGACTTTGGCCTGTTGCTTAAAGAGGTCGAAATATGCGTCACTACGGTAGCGTTTCCAGTCATTCCAAACAATTATGGACTTTGAGAATTATCGTGCTTCCAAAGAAGAAGCGACAAAAATGATAAGGGCCATTTACTGTTTTTTATTCGTTTTGAAGAGTTTGTGATCAAAGAGTTTATCGTAGTAAAATCGTTGGAAATCATGTGTCGCCCAGCAACCTGCACTGGGCCAGCGTTCTGGAGTATGCCCTTGGCTCTCTCCTACCGAGAGAAGGCCCCGACTTCCAAAAGTGGGAACATATATAGTGGGCTGCTTATTGTCCTGTTTTATTTATAAAATTTGTTGCAATAAAGAAATCGTAATTGTTGTGTGTAGATCGTTCGGAAGCGCGCAGGCTCGCCTCGTGCCGCGAGGCGTGGTCGCGCATCGAGTGCTGGGTGTCGCGCGCGTGCGCCGCGCGCACCACGCTCGGCGAGCTCGAGGCGGCGCTGGAGCGGCAGCTGCGCCAGCGCGAGGCCGCGCGCCGCCAGGCCGAGGCCGAGCCCGACGCCGCGCAGCTGCTCGACTACCTGCGCGGGGCCATCGCCGACACGCAGGCGCAGATCATGCAGATCGAGGTACGCTCACCGCGCGAAGCGGCCTGACACAGAGTAAACTGCACAAAAATAATTTAATTAATTGTGTAATTAAAATAAATTGGCCAGGTCACCGGGCTTAGTGTGTGTCTGTGTCAAGAGGACATGAGACCACAGGGACCCGACTAATGGCGGTTAAACCATCCCAACTGGGCGCAATTTACATTCCGGCCGGTCGTATTAATGAATATAGTAAATGTATCGTGTCCAGGAGGAGAACGACGAGAACGAGCTGCCTCGCATCCTGGAGCAGGTGACGTCGGCGGAGGCGGGCCGGTTCGCGCTCGAGCGGCGGCGCTGGCGCTGGCGCACGCGCAGGACGCGGCGCGCCAGCGAGACATGCTCGGCGCCGCGCGCGCGCAGCTCACTGAGGTGATACATACATGCACCAAGAAGTCTTCCTCTAAGACAAAAATAATCTAGAATCGTACAACATGCAAGGAGAGAAACATTCTCGCAACATACGCAACGCCGAATAGCTGGATGTTATACCATACTCTCTCACGAGGTCACGGAAGTTGACTTACATTATGGGACCGGAACTTTATAACAGTTACAGTGAATTTTTAGAGAGTGATGGCGAAGTTCCCCATAAAAATACAAAGAAATAAATTTTACATAGGTCAGTACAATTGTAATAAAGACATTATACTCGTATAATGCTTAACAGATTTCTGTACAATAATTATTGTAATACAGTAAAGTAATCATTTCAAACTTTGAAAATGTATACAATTTGTATGCTCTTTCTTTTGTTGTTATTTTTTATTTATTCACGTGTAGGTAAATTGTACATTTATGAATAAAGTACTTTGACTTTGACTTTAGACAGTCGGGTTGTCGGACAACTGTGGTGTCGGCGGAAGCGAGCCAACACGAAAAAGAGAATAGGAAAACGCATCAATTATTAAAAAACCTAGCAGCGTCACGATTTTGCCCGCGTAGTCACGTTGTCAAATTTCCCCACAATAAAAAGTAGTATATGTGTTATAAGACTAAAATGTTACTGTGTTCTAAATTTCAACCCGATCCGTTTTTTATCCGATTTTCAACTTCCAAATATTTTAGATATTAAAAATCGAGATTTATAATATTTGTAGGATCTAATACAATTACATTTGGCCTGTTTAATGTTTGGGGTTTTGAAGTTTAAATGCCCCAAATATTTATACGATAAGCTGTCATGGAAAAAAAGTGATAGGCCTCTTCGCCAGTGTACCACGCAGCTTTCGATGCAGCGGCACGGGTCTGCCGCTTTTAGGGGCAGTTTCCGTTACGCTTCGAATAACATTCCTCCGTCAATAAGGAACCTGCAAAGTATTTATTGTTTTAGGTTGCACCTTAGAGAATTTATTTTTAGACACCAGAAGGGAGAGGAGCAACTTAGAAACGATACCAGTGCTATTTGTTACTTTTTGATTATATGTATAAATATTTTATGTCTATTAACTCTTATTTCAAATTATTTATGCTCACGTATCATCAGCTTGCCATAGTTAGGTACTTGGTTGTAAGGGGTTGTATTTACAAATAAGTTTAGTTGAGGCGTGTACATGTGGTTTTAAATTAGAATATATGTATGTATGTATTGTTATGTGATGAGGCTAGGTAAATAAAATATATTATGTGTAAGATTATTATTAGCGTAAGATTATTAAGTGTATGTGGTGTGTGTCGTCATTCGCCGGCACCAGCGGAAGACCAGCGTCGGTTGGATCCAACCGGCATTATGCTGAGCTGGGGCCGGGTTGTGACAAAAAAAAACATAATTTGAATAGATTTTATAGAACGATGTATGTATATATAAATTTGGATGTGTGTATTTTTGTCACAATAAACAATTTGTCATTGTCATTGTCATAATATAAAATCGCACATAATTTTCAGCTGGAGGAAGCAACGGAACGCAACAACATGGCGCTACGCGCGGCGCAGGACTGCCAGCACTCCACGTGGGGCGTGCCGCCGCCCGCGCTCGCGGCGCTCCTCGCGCACGTCTCTTCCGGCACCTCCACCAGATCCGTGTCTCCCGTGGACAGGTACCTTCACTACATATAATGTATTCTTAGAATAACAGTGTATTCAAAGTAGAATAACGTATTCCTAATTCCTAGAATATTAGACTACTACACTTCCAGGATTTGAGATAGAGCGCAGCATGACGTGGGAACACCACATCGACAAGACATGTGCTAAAGTTAGCAGTGCGTGCTTTGCGCTAAGACGTGTATCCCTAGTGTCGGCGGAAGTGTCTGGTGCTTGCTACTTTGTCACAGTGCATTCTTGATTAAAGGACAGTGTCGAGCTATACGCGCTGCCGACTCCTTACCATCGTTGGCGATGTTGGCAATGCACATCTGTTAGACCATATTTTAAAGAGCTTGGCATACTTACTTTATCTGCAATCTTGATCAACCAAGTGGCTGTGTAAGCCAGAAATACCCTAGACTCGTACAACACGCGAGTAGAGAGACTTTCTTGCAGCATACGCAACGCTGACAAGCTGCTTGCTATATCAAGTATGATATAACAAGCAGCTTGTATAAAATATGTTTATTGAATGTTCTATAACTCTCTTATAGTGTATTTACGGAGTCCCGTCCAACAAATGGTGTCCGCGAAACCAGCACGGCGCCTACGTCACCGCCCGATGACGTCACACCCTCGCCTTTCCAACGAAACACGTACGTACTATAACATACTTTAGCTATTAGATAAGGATAGCCTTTTATTTGGCAGCTTTGCAAAATCGGTTTTATTTATTAACGTTTATTAGGTAACAAGATTATTAAAACAATCCTATGTCAAATAATACGGTAAAGAATTAAAGTTCGGAAACTAATTGCTTTGCGATATAACCAATTTGTTAGATTGTTTTTGTGTAATATAATCATTTGAAACCCTGTGATTTTGCAGAGCGTTAGTTATCACATGTCGATTTGTGAAAATAATGGAAACCGATAAACTACTATAGCAGGCAGTACCTAATACTACACTGTACCATCCACGTATATGGTTACAATCTTGATGTCTTCAAATCGAGAGTGAATCGATTTTTTCTAGGTAAGCACGCTCCATCGTAGACCGCATCGTCGCTTAACATCAAGCGAGATGGCAGTCAAGTGTAAATCTAAAAGTAAAAAAGCAGCTAAATCATCTACCCTCATTATGTGCAGCGGTCGCCGCGGCTCGGTCCGGCTTCGCGACTTGGGGGTATACGGCCGCGAAGATGGCGCCGGTGACGTCATGACGCAGTCCATGGTGGAGCCCACCTCCCCACGCCCCATCCCGCTCAGTCGGGTGCCTAGCGCGCCCGGCAGTTTACGGTAAACAATACATATTCTTTTTTAGGACAAATATTTGTGTGACGAAATCAGTTGTTTCTTTTTTATAGTATAGAGTGGCGAGAAGACCAGGACTTGTGCCAGATGGTAGGCAACACGCCTGTGCCCATAACAGCAAGAACAGCAGGGGCACACAATTATTGCTGGTTGCCCGAAAAATATCTGAGAGGTCGGTCGGTCTACGCTGGGGGGCCCGCGATATACAACCGCCTGCCAGGGTTTTAAGGGACACACTTTCCGTCCCGGCACAAAAATTAAAGCGTGGCAGCATTATCAAATATTTTACACTCTGGATGACCTATTAAAGTTGCCAGACGTTTGAGGAAATCAAAATATATGTATTTAAGTATATCTTTTTAAATATTTTATGATAATGAATGTTAAGTGTTATTAATAGACTAAATCAGCGTAATTGGTATGTTATTTTCCCCATACACAACGTTGTGTGTAATTGACATATTGAATGTATTGTTCTCCTAGTTATCAATAAATGATTTCACTTGAAGTGTTATCCGTCAAACCGGAAAGAATGATCTTTTTTTGTGTATTAAAATCCTTTATTGCCAAACTAAACAAATGTAAAAGTTATAACAATATATCAATTCGCTATTACGGGTTTAGGGTTCGGCGTCTCTTGTGGCACATAGGCCTCTTGCAGCTATTTCTACATTGTTCTATTGTTAGCAATTCTAAGCTAAACTTAAAGGCCAAAAATTAGGCCTAGGCTAGGTGTAAACATTGCTAAAAAAAAATTGGTTGCCTGTAAAGTCGGTATACGGGCGAAAGTTTTACGTGACAACGACTTTGAGTGGTAAAATAATTTTACGGAAGGGACGCGTGCCTTTCACTTTTTATGTCTGTCTCTCTCGCTCTTAGGCGGGCTAACCATGCCCGAGTGGAAGGGACACGTGACTCTCACTCGCTCTCGTTGTGAGCGCATAACGTGAGCGGAGCATAACGCAGTTTCTTGAAGTGTCACCCGGCAAACCAATTTATAAGACGTTGTCACGTCAAAAATACGATTAGGTAAACGTTGTCCTATGTTCCCCGCAGAGGTCTCCAGCCAATCGGCGCGCCGCTCGCGTCGCCGCTGACGCCGCGCCGGCCGCCGCCCGAGTCGCCGCGTCCGCCGCGCCGGCACATCAAGCCCGCCAACTTGTACGTATCGCCGTACGACGTCGTGCTTAGAATCGACTAGAGTTCGACATTGAAATATTCACCTTATTTTATACGTAGTAAAGTATGAAATCGAAATATGCAATGTTTTGTCACTCATACAGTATTTACGCGTTCTTTGCTAAAAAAATATTTTTTTGGGTTATGAAAGTAAGATCTAAAATCCGTCCATAATGAATCTCACTCCTAATTGTCCCTAGTACCTACGAAAAACAAATTAGTGCGATATCTATATATGCTATCATGTTTAGAATCGGCGGATAAATTTACCTGTGAAATACATATTCTATTTCATTGGTATTAAAGTCTGGAATCCGTCTCTGGTAAACGTCAAAGATTGTTGTTATATATCCTTTAAAAACTCATACTATGAATCCGCCAGGCTAAATTGGACTTTACGACTCAGTCTTTATTGTCCTATATCGAATATTTACACTCTTATAATTTAGCTCTTAAATCCCATCTACACTGATTTATACTACTCGAATATGATTTTTTTTTTTTATTTATTACCACAAATACCTAACATCATATTTGGTCATTTTAATCTAACTTTGTTTATAGAAGAAAATGATTGAAAAAGTAATTTTGCACGTTTATCGTTTTCAAGTATAAAATATCTTCAATTTCGAACTCTAAACGTCTTACCGCCGCGTTACAGAACTTGACTTAAGCTAAATTTTGTCTGTTTGAGTGTTTTTGACGTCACAATTGTCTAACATATGTTATTTTGCCTTTCCTCAAATATTTGAAAGTATTTCGACTTGCCTCTAGAAAATGTTTGGGTTACGGCCGGTTGTGTACTAGGCTTGTATCTATGTTATTTAAAGTCTTATTTCGTGATAAGACCTCTAAATAACGATTATATTACTTGACTGTGTGCACAAAATAAGTCTAAAAGCATTAATATATGAGTACATTGGAAGAAATAGCATTATTATAGTAGCACCTACCTCTTTCTTCCTCGCTCTCTTCGTCGCAGTTTAAAAAGGATTGTTTTTATATCTCACTAAAAGAACTTTACGTATATTAATGCTTTAAAACGCACAAATTTATTCTGTATTTTAGTTTTCTAAGCTATGTAGTTACTATTAACGCTTTAGTAGTAGTTCTGCCTCTCTCTCTCACACCTGTTTTTGTGGCATCTCGCCGTCTCTTTCTGCATGCTACACTTGGCCTGGGTAAATGTGCTATGTACACTTTAGATCCATTTTCAAATTTATATGCACTTCTTTCGAAATTCTCTAACGACATATTTTCTTGAAAATGTCTTTGTTGTTTCCTCCTAAAATGCATAAAATTTTGTAAAATGTGAACTTTTTTCTAAATTATTATTACCTATTATGTTTATTAATTGTCGGCTTTTTTGTGTTTTACTAAAGAAAATTGACTCAGCGAGCATTCACTTTGGGACGATGTTAGTTTTGTATGCAATCGAATTTAGACTTATTGTATCCGAAATAAAACTCGAAATGCATACAAAATAATTTTGATTATGACTCATTTCCTAGATCAAATAGACTAGTTAGTAGAAAATCGTTTCCACCTTAGGGTCTGAAAATGGTTTTATTTTTAGTGGTATGATAGTTTTTTCCTGTACGCAAATGAGTCATAATCTTGTGAGATGAAAGGGTGAGGGGGAGGGGGGGTCGGTGAAGGGGCGGCTCACGGTACTCTGGTGCTTGCAGTCTGCTGACCGACCTTCATATAGTGGAGGACTGACGCCGCGCCGCCGTCGGGGTCTGCTCGTCGACTGTACACCTTAACACCACCACGGAACGCACGTTTTGAGTTGCACGCCGCACGAACACTGGTGTAATGTGTTTTAAACCTGGTAAAAAAAGATTTGCCAGTAGCATGCTCATGTTAGACTAAATTACATACTAGACCGTACACACTATACGTACGTACGTACGTACGAAAGTGTGGTACAGATATTGTTCCTATGCCTGGTTTTATTTTAAGGCAGTTTACCTTAAATTGGTTGTATTACCAACCGAACCATGGCTACTATAGGTGCATCCACTAATTCTTCGTTCTTTTTACGTATTCGAACTATATCGTGGAACTCAAAACGTCATCGCGGACATTTCTGCATGATCTTGCAAACCGGACGGCTGATAAATATTTACACTAATATTTGGAACCAAGTTACGGGTATTTAAACTATGGAGTATCAAATGTAAGTAAACGCTTTAAATTTTGTGGTAAATTGTGCATTTTTGTGCAGAAATGTGTCGTTAAATGTAATATATGTACGTAACTAATCATCCAAAGGTAATTTCTATAGCTTGAAGCAAAATATTGCATTTTTATCTTTATTTATTTGTATGGGCTTGAACAGCGCTTTGAAATTGTTTCATGTAAAGTTTGTATAAAACTCGAAACTACATAAAAATGTTTATTTCGATTTTGTAGTATAATTATGTATTTAAAAACGATTCAATTGTTTTTTAATTGCCTCGATGTTTCGGTTGCGTTACAATGGCCGTGGTCCGTGTCGTCACGTGATCTCCTGACGTCGTCACGTGACTCCTCGTGATCACGTGACCGCGGACATAGCACAGCGACCGACATATTGAGAAGTGATTAAAATTATTTTAATCGCAATTAAGTCTGTATAATGTTTTCAGTATAAATTCAATACACCAAAGTTTAAAATTACATTTGGAATATAAAAATACAATTATTGCATCGGAACATCGATTAAAACAAATTGGTATTTGAATCGATTATTTACAATATCAACTTTAATAAATTAGACCTATCAATCTTTACATCGACAATACTAAGCTAAAATAGATGAAGTGCAACTTGCCCAAGTAGCTAGTAAGTAATGTCACAATGTAACTTAAGCTTTAACACGGTAACTGGCAGCTACGTACTGTTAACGATATTACTATCCTGGCAAGACTGCAGTGATCAGTGACAGAAATAGAAAAATTAAATACTGATTTTTTATGTATATAATGGATAAATAAAAAATTTGCTCTTTAATTATTGCACTTAATTTTAAAACGAAAAAACATCATTAGATAAATAAAAAAAACATGAAGTCACAACAAATGAAATAACAATTTACAACCTCATTATTCAAAAGTGATCTTAAGCAATTATAGGATTCAATGATAAAGTTGAAAATAGGAACCGGAGAGAGCAAATAAAGAGATATAGATACTAATATCTATAATATTTAAAAATATAGGTAGGTATCAATTGATACATTACATTTGAAACTGTGAAAAAACATGATGAAATGTTGGCCAAGTCAAAATGTCAGGTTTTTCTTCGATTTTTCAAAATGTACTGACTCGACTAGTGTCGCTCGTTTGAACTATGATCACTACACTCTTGCTTAGGAGGTATAAAATATGTGTAAAAGTACATTATAGTGTAGGGTGAATAAACTGTTGAATATATGGCTTGTGTTTGTGTTCGCCTACCCGCATGTAGCACGGAGTTCTAGCTAAAATAATGATTACATTAAACTAACAAATTTAGTTGTGCTAAAAAAAAAGTTAATTAATAAACGTAACTATTATTTTAGCAGAACAATCAGATACAATTCGCATGGAATGCTTGCAATACGCATTGGCCAAAGAAAGTGTTATTTAATTATTTTTAAAGTTTTTAGTTTTGGCTTATTATCCTCTACTATATTTATTATAGAGAGAATTATTATAGA
This sequence comes from Ectropis grisescens, assembly GCA_017562165.1. Lineage (NCBI taxonomy): Eukaryota > Metazoa > Arthropoda > Insecta > Lepidoptera > Geometridae > Ectropis > Ectropis grisescens. Next base: position 25,819,466 of record CM029771.1, read on the forward strand.
TGGAATTAGTGATATTAACAATTTGCAGTAAAAAGCATTCTTTTCCTTCTAATAAATAGAAATATTAATTCGTAATTAAATATGACTATCCACAAAAAGATAATAGATGTCTATGGACTAAGAGCAAGTCAATTCGACAGTCGAAGTGATTTGATAATTATTACAGATTTGATAATTACAAAATCCATAAAGAGTTTTAATTTAAAATGGAATGTGACTGATGAATACGCATCGAATTAACGCTTAAGTATTGTGAAAAGCGTAAAATAAATATTTCAGTCTCTAATTAAAAAAGAAGTCACGAAGAAACTTGACAATGTTTTGTACCTATAATACAATTTTTAGAGGTTTTAATTGAAAATTTGATATGGGTAGTGGGTACTTAAAAAGTCCAGTACGCCTAATTAAGTCTAAGTAGGTAGGTACTGTTTAGACGATAAATGGAGCTTGTAGACGTCAAAGATATCTTACCGCGTAACCAAATGAAATCTCAGCATTTGCATAGAAAATATTATTCACAACCACAATTGCATAAGTATTATTAATTACGGAAGTTATACTGTGGTCATATGTGATATCAGGGTTGATACATTGTAGAAGTGTTTGTTTATTTGTTCCCTACGTAGAACTATTTTTACCCCGCACCCCTTTAGAAATTGGAACGGTTTCCTAGTGAAACGGTTGCACTGGATTTAATCGCTAATCTAAATGATTTTTAAATAGCAGTCATATACACGGACATATTCAATGGTGAGATAATTTTCGAAATCGGTCGAATAGTTCCTGAGATAAGCGCCGTTATCTCCCGTCCCTCTACCGCCTAACTAAATCGGCTATGGCTGTGCTACTGCTGTCTCATCATTTCAGGCGAAAAGAAAAGAGAGAGCAATATCAAAACTAAGGCAGTTAGGCGGTAGACCCTTCGGTATGTCGGTTGTTTTGCAATAGACGTTTCTTGATCACGAAAAGACTTCATACTCAAGATAGACAGACTGAAAACGTCGTTAAGTAACTAAAAATAAATTTGATGGCGATTAAGTCCTGTTTAATGTTACACTCCGCGAGGTATAAGCTGAGCTTTGCATTAGTGTGAGTGATCACCAATCAGGCAGGAGCTTGAAATTTTGTCCGCGAGGTATAGGCTGAGCTTTGCATTAGTATGAGTGATCACCAATCAGGCAGGAGCGCGGCGAGACAAAATGGCGCCGCGCCTAAGGCTGGTTGTCACACCTACACTATCCATGTACACTCACACAAATGCAAAGCTCAGCTTATGCCTCGCGGAGTGTATCACTGTGAACTCAAATCGCGATTATTTAAAAATTATATTAAGAGGGAATATTCAAACCAGCTTTCTACTTGCTTGGTTTTACAAATGTGTAGAAGACGTCACCAAGATGTCAGTTAGTAAGTACAGATCAGTTTTGGTTTGGTTTGTCATCACATGCTCGGTTGTCGTGTTGCTGATACTCACATCACATAACACCCACAATTCCACATCTCCATGTAACTATAAAAGGAATATCCCTTTCCTCGTAAACGGTTGATCAAACTTAACTGAGCATGAAATTTTTTTTTTATTAAGTTTGTTATTATTACAAAAAAATCTAAATTATATTAATTTTAATTTATCAATTCAATTTAATTTAATATTCTTGATATTGTTTTATGCAATTTAATGTAATATGGATTTGTAATCTGGATTAAATTACTTTCATTTCATTCCATAAATTATGGTACCCCGATTAAAGATGGGCAGTTAAAAAGCCTATAGTGTCGCAGATGCTCAAGAGCGGCTATCGCACACTATCAAGCGGATTGCCTGCTAAATAGCTAAACACTAACCAAAACGTCTCCGATAAATTTTTACGAACATTATTTTTTTTTACATATGGATTGATTAGCGCAAATTTGAAGACTTGTAAAAACATGTTTTTATGTTATTGTCAAAAACACTGAAGTTAAATGAAAACGATTCTATTTTTGAAATTCAATAACCCCTCATCTACATTAACAACATTAAACAACGATTTATGTATGTAATGGTAAATTACCTGTGTCATTTACCACATATTGAAATATGGATCCGAAGATTGAATGATGTTTTCTCCACCAACCCAATTCACATTCAGGATGATTCTGACACGGGATTAATATATAATCCATGTCTATATTCTAAATCATTCCACACGGACGTGGCAAAGACGAGTCGATTCTGTGTCGAAATCATATCTTAATATTAAAATCTTTCATAAAAATCTAAATATTCATACTGGCTGTTATTAATAGTGTTGTGTTGCTATTACATAGCTTTATTCGCAAGCGGCATCATATGCATTGTAATCGTCGAAAATTCATTTTCATGGGCTCTCATTCTTACATACAGCAATTGCTATTGCACGAGAGTGAGTCAGCACGAATGAAGCAACATTCGGGATTTCCGCTGGCTTAAGTAATTCCCAGGCTTAGCAGTTCCTTCATGTTACGATGAAATTAATTGATATTATACCAGTTTTCTACTCTATCTACTTACAACTAGAGTCGAATTGCGTTTATTATACAATGCATAGTTGACTGGCTTCGAGGCTCGGTCGGTAGTGAGTAAGAGTAGGTCTCGTAGGTTTGATTCCCATCCAAAAACATTAATGTGATGAATGTGATTCTAAATAAACGAACTTTGATATTAATGTGGTTTATGTCAAAATAAAGACTGTTTCAGGGTTCGGTTCATTAAACACAAATTTATGGGTCAACCGTCCCTTATAATAATACGAAAAAAAACCGCCAAAATCCCGACAGCAAAGTTAAGTTTGTTGGTTTTCGTGAAATGTGTTACACTCCGGTGCATCAAGCGGATAAGGATACTTTTCTGTGTCTGGTCTTTTATAGAGGTAGATATATATCTTGAACATGTATTTAAAATTATAAGTATAGTTTTTGATAGGCATTAATTCATGAATCGTATCATAAATCCTCGATAGCGATCGAATATTTAGAGTACTCACAGTAGGATTTTACTGAAAATTGGTATAATATCATACGAGATAGATTTCCACGAAAGTTGAAAGTAATGTTAAAATTGAGTTTTACGGAATAGTCGCAGTTGAACCATGAAAGAATGATCCCGCTTGCGAATGTGTGACCTGGGTCTGTCAGCCCCGCTTGTGATGCTTCCACTAACGCAGAGAGGGTGGCGGAGGGGGCACTCCCCCCGCGTCCCCCGGCGCGGCGAGGCGCGCGCGTGACGACGACGTGTTCCTACGGCTGGCCGGCGCGCACCACGACAACTCGCCGCAAGGGACGGTCAAGGAACTCTCCAACAAGGTGACGTCACAAACTATTACATATCAATTACTAGTGTTAGGTTAGAGTTCGGTATGCAATAGAGGCCACTAGAAAACCAACTGACTTTAAAAAAACTAGTAGTAGGGCTCTTTATCGAGTTCGTCTGGGGTAGTGCTACACTTAATTGACTTTTACCGAATATCAAGAAATTCTCGAACAAGTTAACGTCATGAGTTATTCTACACCAATTTCTAGTGTTAGAGCGGTTTATCGAGTTCAGCTGGGGAAGTACCACTCCTAATTAAGTAACTTTTACCGACTGTCAAGAAATTCTCGAACAAGGTGACGTCACGAACTATTCCATACCGATCAGTAGTGTTTTTTAAAGGGACATATTTAATCGGGTAGCCTCTACTGCTCACCATACTTTGATCTAGCGCAGACGATCTAGGAACGACTACTAGTATAGTTAGGACTTAGGACTCATTGTGAAGTCCGTCTGGGGGAAGTACACACATACTTTTACCGCCGACCAATAATGGGTAAACATTATATTGTTAAATGAAGTTTGATGGATCCGAACCTACCAAACTTAATCACATATAAAACAACAGTTCTATGTAAATAAGATCATACTTTGTTTGCTAAATCAAACTTTAGGTAAATGGAAGTTATTTCCCATTTGACATAAAATTATAAAAAGAAACATTTCTGTTCTGTACAAACCATTTTATAAATTAATTAATGTCTAACGTGTGTTGCTTTCGTGCTATGCATGGCAAATTATTGTACTGAAATGTCGTTTTGTATAATAGAAAAACAAATAACCCCTATAACTTTAGCTAATTAATTCCTTACAAACCAAGAAGTGAACGTCGTTTGTTTAAAAGTCGTTTAGTCGTCGTTTATAAGTACTAACTGATGTTCGAGCGCACCGTGAACACGGTTTGTCACGAACCAGATCCATTCGTGTGATAGATGGTAGGTACGGTAAGTATGAAAATACTCAATCTATTAATGGTTATTACCGTTCTCGCTAGTTCGGTACAGCCGGTCTTCGAATATGACGTACACACATAAAAAAAATGTTAAAATGAAGAAACAGAGTATGTTTTTTCGGGGAGATTAATGTGTTAAATTCAGCAAAGTTGGTTACTGCAACTTTACCTACTAAAAAAAAGGGTGGGAGGAGTCTATCGTCGACGAAAGCGAAATTCATGCACGCCTGTAACTATAGGCAGAAGTCTTGGAAAAAGTCTCACTGCGCTTTTTTCCAGTCTAGCTTATTTACTGGAACGATAATGGTAAAATGCTCTTAGCTCGAAAAAGCGACATCGTTTCATGGTTGATGTTCCAAAGACACGAACGAAGAGATTTGACTCTACTTTTGTGATAAGAACGTCTAGGCTGTGGAATACGTTGCCTGAGAGGGTTTTCCCAATAGTTACATATTCACACTCTCGATTTGAAGACACAATATCTTTGTGTCTTCAAATCGAGAGTGAATCGGTTTCTTCTAGGTAAACACGCTCCATAGTAGACCGCATCATCGTTTAACATCAGGCGAAATGACGCTCAAGTGTAAACCTATAAAAGTAAAAAAAAAAAGTGTATTGATGTTGGTGGCACGACGCAAGACGTTTTGCCGCATTAAGACCACAAGCACCTTGAACCGATTGATGTATGGTACGATGCGCACCATATTCGAGCGTAGTAGCTTAAGTGTCGGTTCACACTGCAGCGCATCAGCGGAGGCGGGAACGGCCCCGCGCCGACCGCGTGGATCCAGTGCACGCACGTCGCGGAAGGGCACGCCGGCGCCGCGCTCGCGCTCGCCGCCACGCATCACTATGTCTACAGCGGCGGAGTCGGTCAGTATGCACACTTAACGCTACTTTTTTTTAAACTTCATCCTGAATTTTAGTCTCTTATTCTAATTCGTAAGTCGCAGACGTTAATTTTTGCAAGTGGAATGCGAAAATTTGGTTTCTGAACAATATAAATTGGGTAACTTTGAAGTGAAAAATCTTTAGAACAACTATTAAATTTATTATATCGTTACAAAGGTAGTTCCTGGTATCACTTTCCTAGAATACGAAGAAAACTTGAATAATAAATCTCCAAAGATGCATTATTTTGGACACTTCTTACTACCGAACTATGTGTTATAAGTATAACGTGTCTGCTTGTGCCATCATAGCTCCCGAATGGTTGAACCGATTTAGATTTTTTTTGGAGTGATAGTTTAAACAGTAGAGAAAGTTCTTAGCTATGTTTATAAAAGTCAGTGAAAGATGGCCGCCGCTACAAAATGGCAAAATGGCGGATGACATGTTTTTATACAACTCCTTCAATATGGGTGCCTAACAAATGAAAGGGCTTGACTAGTACAATACTGTATCTATACTACGACAAATTGTGAATCCAAGATGGCCGCCACCATAAAAGTACGGTTAAAATTTTTTCACAATTCCCTCAATATAGGTAGGTGTCAAGTCAAAAAGGTTGACTAGGAGAATAGCGTAAACTATGACGAATTTTGTAATGCGAGATAGCCTCCGCCCTACAATATTGGGATTTTAAAAGAGTTTTGAATAAAATGATGATTGTTGTTATGTCAGACCGCACGGTCCGCGGCTGGGACCTGTCGGCGGGCGCGGAGGCGTGGCGCGGCTGGTGCGGCGGCGCGGTGAGCGCGCTGGCGGCGGCGGACGCGGGCGCCGGCCGGCTGGTGCTGGCCGCCGCCGGGCCCGCCGTGCGCCTGTTCGACACCCGCGCGCGCACGCCGCTCACCACGCTCTGGTAACACGCTTGTTTTAGTCGATTATAGGCAGCCGTGAACACCAGACGTTTTTACCTATCACTATTCGTTATCAACAACCAAAATAATTAGAACCACCACACACCTCACCGCTAGCGATTCTAGGGGTCGAGTAGATTGGTAGCTGTAAGTCACTCACGCTACACACAGAGTTTGCTAACAATTTCAAGGTGGTCAGGGCACGTCTTTTGTTTTTTTTTTAATTTTAGTCACCTTACAGACTCCGTGGTCTGTGACCTTTGTCAATATAATTACATATTTTTTTGACATGTTGCTTGAATTAGGAGAAGAAGGGGAAAACAGGGGGGTGTTCACATCTTTTGATTTGTATCGATATTGAATGTATTGTTAACGGCAGGTCGTCAGGCGCGACGGGCCCGCTGCCGGCGGGGCGCGGCGCGGGCGGCGACGCGCCGGTGAGCGCGCTGGCGCCGGCGGGCGCGCACCGCCTCTACACCGCCGCGGGGGACAAGCTGCGCCTCTGGGACTTGCGCATGTACGTGCTTACGTTGCAACATCGCTTACATGCGAACAGAATTCATTACCTTACTCCTTACTTTCGTCTTTCATCAATATCATTGTCATAGCATCAAATTTCATTATTATACTCATAACTTTTAACGTATTGCCGATCTTCAATAAGACCTCGTTCTCCAGATCATTTCTATGCTATGAAAGCTCATTCGAGCTGTCTAATTCCCTTTTCCCTTCCGAAGACATATCCGACAAACTTCGCCAAGAATACGATTAAAAAGAGTGTCTTTAAATACGTCTGAAGTTGCATAATCAGCGACGCGACGGATACTCATACATTAAAAAAAGTCTCACCTCATTTGAAGTGGGATATTATAATTGTACTGGCTCAGGATCTTACTCTTACAAACTCTTATACAGGTTGAAACTCAGTCTTATAATCTCTTTTTTCCCCTACTATTACACTAATAAACAAATCATTCTTATTTCTTCGTCATATAATAATTAGCGCTGTCACTCGTCTTACCACAATCTCATGAAAAAATCACGTTTCCAGGTTGGATTGTGTATGCAAGGTGTGGTCCGGCCACACGGCCGCCGTGATGTGTCTGGCGGTTGGGCAGAGCGAGAACGGGGGCGACCTGGTGGCGACTGGCTCGAAGGATCACTACGTGCGGACGCTCGATATACAGCCGCAGGACTCGGGTAACTGATTTGATTTGATTCTCACTTTTATTTTTAATTTGCAATGCTTTTCGAATACTTCCCAATGCAAATCAACAAAATGTAGTAGAGGCTAAGAGACGATTACAAAAAAATATTTTCTTGAATTTATAATTGACAAAGTTAATATATTTAGATGTTTGTTATCAATCACATCGTAACGTCTAAACGGATCAGGTTAGTAGTTCAATGATAGTCTGGAAGAACACGTAGGCTACTTCATATCCCGGGAAAACAAAAGGCCCATGAACTATGTGGGTAAAACCGCTGGGTGCTGCTAGTGAAGCAATAAATAATTGAGAGTATTGAAAATCAAAGACAGGTCTGTAAAAAAATTGTAATACTTCGTCGATAAAAACATCCTAATATTTTTTGAAATATGTCTTTTTAACTATAAATTCGATCCCTATGTTATTTTTTTTATGTTTGTTACTTGATTTCTCGAGAACCCTCGCACCGATTTTAGTTATTTTTTTGTGTTCGGATGGGTATGCTTCCCGAATGGTCCCATATAAATCTTATTGAAATCGGTCTGGTAGTTTTTGAAATATGAACCATAAACTAAAATTTGCGTACAATTTTCTGGATGACGTAGTAGTAGATTTCACAAAAGTTATGAAACTCGAGCCTGTTAATACTATGTTTTGTATGAAAATAGTCTATAATATTACAAAGACTGCTCCACCGATTTCTAGCCATATGGGAATATTGGACCATTTGATAGTCTACCCTTTCGAGCAAAAAAGAATGATCAAAATCCCCAGTCCAAGAGCTATGAGGTAACAAACATAAAAAATACAGTCGTATTGAGAACTTCCTCCTCTTTGAAGTTTAAAAATGACGTCAGGCAGTAACAGAAGAGTTTCCTGTTCGTAGGAGGCTGGGAGGCGGGCAACCGGCGTCTACTGGAGCCGCCGCACTACGACGGCGTGCAGGCGCTCGCTCTCAGCGAGCCCGGCGTGCTCTACAGCGCGTCACGAGACTCCAGCCTCAAGCGCTGGCAGCTAGACGACAACTCGCTCACACACGTACGTACTCCCTCACACACGTACGTACTCCCTCACACACGTACGTACTCCCTCACACACGTACGTACTCCCTCACACGAGTGTCCCTCATCGACGTAGTTGGATAACCATAAGTAACCTCCTGAATATTCCCACTCGGGGCCGTCTCTCGCAAGGAGCCAGAGCCATACTCCACCACGCTGGCCCAGTGCGGGTTGATGAATGATCTCGAAAAATTCTTGGAAGAATGGAATTCGAAACAGGGGGGGCTCAGCATCGGCAGCTATTGTTTTCCCTACTACTAGCCATAACTTTTTCGCAACACCAGCCTCAAGAGCTGGCATCTCGAGGACATCTTACACTCACACGTATGACCTCTTAATTATATCTGAACCGACCTAGTAGTAGATCTGGTCATATCTGTTGCAGTACCCACAACCATTTGGGTAGACGCGTTCTGAAATGGAGACTATGAAATGGTAATAATAGTGAAGGACGACTTCATGAGACTAATTGGAGTGACAATTCTCGATAGCTGATGGTTGAAAGTTGGACGAACTCGCGCAAGAGATGGGCGTGGAGCGTAGTGGAAACCATCTGAGTCATAGAGACATAGCTCCTTTTAAAAAATTGGCAGTCATAGGGACCGCCGATAGAAGTGAACGGAATCGTGGTATTCAACAGCACTAATGTTGTGTAATACGTTACCTGTATAGTGTGCATCGTAACAAATATACTGCTATTATGCTGATATCGCGAACTCATAAGATTTCACTCATCCAAAAAATATCTGACGCGTATGTTTCGATACGCTGCTCTGAGGCTACGCCGCTACATTAGCATGCAGCATTACTTAATCCTAAAGTTTTAAAACTAAAACTAAACGTCAACAAGTGCATTGCCCATAAGATTTTTGCCTAAATTCCTGGAGAAATTTTCTCTTTAAAAAATTGGTATGCCGATAGAAATGAAAACTAATAACTGAGAATTTAATAGCTCACTTTGGAAACTACGCGGACCACGGCAATCTAGATCATCCGAGTTTAACCGAAGATTTATATCATTTACGAACGTGACGCTTGAGTTCAATTCACAGACTACAGCCAATCTGAATGTGGTGCGACAAGAAAAGTTTTGATTTCGAAATGTGTGTTGTGTTTTAGAGCGTGATGAACGCGCACAAGGGCTGGGTGACGGGCGTGGTGTCCGCGTGGTGCGGCGGCGCGCGCGCGGTGGTGTCGGTGGGCCGCGACGGCGCGCTGCGGGCGTGGAGCGGCACGCTGCGGCCCGCCGCGGCCGCGCGGCTGCCGGACGCTGCGCACGCGCTCGCCGCGCACCCCGCGCCTCACAGCGGCCTCGTGTACACGGCGGGCAAGTCAGTCGATACCATTACATACTATCCTACTAATATTATAGACACACTTTTGCAACCAGGAACCCTCACGTTACCAATGTTGAAAAAAGTCAATATTGCAGATGTATACATACATAGAATAATTTATTTAGTACAAATTTAAATAAAAACGGTCGTTTTAAATAATGCATAACGAAAATTTTGAATGAGGAGAACCACTAAAACCAAGAAACAGTTTTCAATGGTAAAACAAAAAAATGGGTTTTATGTGTTTTTTCTGTCAAGCTACAGGACTTACAAAAAATATTTCATAATAAAATATTCTACAACATTGGCCCAGTAACTTTTAATCGTAGTACTAAAAATTTAAAGCAAAAATAAAAGAAAACTAAAAAAGAGGCAAACCTTTTTTGTGAAACAGTTTTTCAAGGAATAATGTTTACTCGAAACTTTTTTCATTACTTAAGATTTTACAACACCGTGAAACAAATCTCAAATAATAAATCGAGATCTTATTTATACATAAAGCTTAATGATATGCCATAATTTTAACCATATTTTCATATTATTTTTTGGTTGCAGTTAATTAAACAGATAAATAAATACTATTATATAACTATTAATAATTATTGGTTTGACATTCTCCCCACCACCTACGAGGTAGGGTCTAGAAGAGCGTTTTTTTATGTGTTACTAGATGTCCGCCCCGGCGTTGCCCGTTGTACATTATATAGTACTCATCAGGATCCCGTACAACGGTGAAAGAATGACTGAAATCGGTTCAATCATTCCTGAGAATATCGCTTTCAAACAAAACACCTCTTCAGCTACCTGCTACGCCACCTGTCGGAAATAGGTAGTACCAACACAGATTTTGAAAAAAAAAATGATTAGCAAAGGTTTTATATTCAAGAAGTATGTAGCCTGTGATATTCAATGACGCAATCTTTGACACATGCTGTCATGTGTCATGTCAAAGCACGAAACGTACGAAAACTCTCAAAATGGAATATTTTTTCCCTATTTTGTTACATTCTTGATTCATGCTCCGCTTCTATTAATAGTAGCGTTATTTTCTATAGCCTATAGCCTTCCTCGATAAATGGACTATCCAATAGCAAAATAATCTTTCAATTCGGACCAGCACTTCCCCGAGATCCTAGCGTTCAAACAAACAAACAAACTCTTCAGCTTTTTAATATTAGTATAGATTTCCGTGTTTTGTGCAATTAACATTGCACAGAACAACGATTTCAGAAACTACTATTTTCTCATAAATTAATCCGACGTTGACTTCACTATTCCCATGCTCATATTCACATATCGTACCATAGGGTTGCCATCAATGTTGGGATATCATCTAGTGGTGGTAGGTAGGACTCTTAGCAGAGTCCGCTTGAAGTATTATCACACAGTTGGTTTCGAATCCAGGAATCTGAAGTAATCAAGTAGTTTGAAGGTTTATTATGTGGACAAGTATAAATAGAACTTTGCTTACTCAAAATTGCGACGAAACCTGGGGATCAAGGTGTAGGTACCAGTCGTGAGTTTATGTGTTAATTATAGTATAAGCCATGGTTATACAGTTGTCCATATATGGGTGCGACCATTTACCATCAGGTGGAGCGTTTGTTTGTTGTCTGTCTGTTGAAAAAAAATATTTGTATCAAAATGTCCGTGTACTGTTTATAACGTGAGTGTGTTACAGCGGCGGCGACGTGCGCGCCTGGCGAGTCATGGAGCAGTGAATCAGGTGCATACCACTCCCGCCCTTCCATGCACTGAATAAGGCACATTTTGCCGTCACAACATCATACTTAACTCTCATATTGTAGCTTCTGTCTCCGCAATACTAGACTTTGTAACTATAGCAATAGGGTTACAAATATTATTTTATCCTGTTAAATGTCGCTTTATTACCGAAGTCTGTTTGGATTAGTGCAGTTAAAAGAGTTGTATAAGTACTATCAGATATCTGTAATAAGGTCGATATTGCCTAATCATGGAATTCAGTTATTCGGCTTGACGTTTTGAGATCACTTGCTGTAATGAGTACGTGTGAGCGAGATAGCATTCACGACTCTGTTCTGTATCAGTGGGAATCTGGCCTTCTACCGCCTAAATCGGCTTTGGCTTTTCTATTGTGGTCTCTATCATTTCATGCTGAAAGAAAAGATAAAGCAATATCAAAACTAAGACAGTTCTAGTTAGGTGGTAGACCCTCTGGTCAGCAGTAGTTTTGTTGCCTTTGATATATACAATTAAATACGCTTGATATGATTCCTACTATTAGTATGAATGTTAAAGTTATCTAACTTTATGTGTCTGTTACGTTATAACTACTGAACTGATTTGAATGAAACTTGTTACAGACGTAGTCTATAACTTGAGAAAAGATGCATACTGCTTTTTATTTCGAAAAAAGGGTTGTAAAAGGTTGAAAATGGGGATGTTATTTAGTATTGCAATTTCGTCGCTATTGTAGCTAAAAGAAAATAGATATCCAGGGCAACAAAAAAAATAAAGCTGTGTTATTAGTTTCTATTATATATATTATAAGAATATTATAATGGGAGATCCATGGTAAGGCAGTTATGTGTTTTCTTCGCTGTCTCTGTGACTAACCCTAGCACGCCAACCTGGCCCTCAAACTTTTATTTACCATAACTATTATGTTACATTTTCCATAAGCATCATGTAAATGTTCACCTATAATATTTTTATACACAATTCAAACTATCCTTTTCCTACATTTTCACTAAAACTCTCGTAAGTTCTAAGATACTGGTTTTGGCTGTGGAAATAGGAGCTGGGCGTTTTCTGAAGAAAAAAAATAGTCCCGAAATAAGCAATAGATATGAATAGTATGTTCCATATCGACATAACTATTATTTGCTTATTTCAGTTTCATATACAAATGTATGTGAGTAAGTGTGTCTTTCCCAACGGATACCGTCTGGATATCTTCAAACGTAGAAGAAATAAGTTTCCTTTCCATGAGAGGGTCCATCTTAGAACACATTAGGCGAGATAGCTGGATCCCAAATTAGATTATTTATAATTTGTTGCGGATTTCCGTTTAGCTTTTGGATCGCCTTACTATATCATTTTCATTTATTTCATTTCAAAATATCTTTATTAAATACTAGCTGAACCCGCTACTTCGTTCGCGTAAGCAAATGTTACTGACTTATACATTAATTGGAAGTATCGTACGTCAAATATTTGGATAAGTAGTCATTGAAAAACCTTTGAGTTTGAGTGAATTTGTTTTTCCACACAAAAAATTATTTAATTTTATCATCTGTATTTTTCTTTTTTTAAACAAAATCAAACATACTTGGTAAGGTTTCGTAGTATCGAACATAGCCGCAAGTGTTAAGATTGTAGGATTTTTTTATAGGATACATTATGAAAAATCTGAAGCTGATGTGCATGATCTGATACCTACTTACCTATTTCTTTTCATCCGCAAGCTGTTTTCTAGCTGTTACCTGCAACTTCGCCGGCGTAAAATTTTGAACGAAGCCTGTGTGGAATCAAAATAATTAAAATTTTAAGTTTTAATGACATTCAAGCTAGTTGAACCCGTAAATCTAAGCCAAGTCCTAGTGAAATGTTAATGTATGAATTTAATTGTAGGTAACACCGAAAAAAATCAAGAACGAAAGAATCCAAATTTGGCATCATAATCCTTTTAGCAGCAAAAACTTATTAGTACAATTTAGAATACCAGTAACGCCACCTAGTGATGAAAGAAAAAAATACATACCACAATAGTAAAACATCGATTTAAATGGCCTTTAGTGCTTTTAGATTTAAACTGGCATTAGCGCCGTCTAATGAGAATATTACTCGTATGTTGCTTGTTATTTTGATTGTGAACGCAAATCACCTATATTATCTACGCCAAAACGGGTGCATATATTTTTCATTTTTGGCTTTTACCTTACCATCACATCAACTTCCTTACGAAAATATATGCTTATATTAATATGGAGTTAAATGAAAATGTAGACTTATTAGCCCATGTGAAATTTTAGACTCTAAACTAAATGTGTTTCGTATGTCAACCCATATCGTTGTGCCGTTTTGACGTGATAGTTCATATTTGTTTCCTTAGGGCCCATGCTTCTTTTCAGATTGATAGGTAATAAATACACAAATGTGGTATTTCAGACTATGAGTTATTTCTGTTTCAATTTTCTACCAAATTTGCTTAATCTTTCCTACGTCACAGTAACCTATAAGTAACCGATTTGCTATTTTTGAGTTCAAACTACGTGTGTTTCGAATTCCATCCAAATATGTTCAGCCGTTCCAACTTTGTCCTGTAAATATTATGAATGTCACTGTTTGGATGTTTGTTACGTAATACATAGAGTACTTATACATAGGCAATGTTTAGCCTATGTGTCCTTCCAGACTGTAATCTAATTCTATTTCAAATTTCAACCCGATCACTTGATACGTTCCGCCATGATTAAAGCGGCAATAGAAATACATCATCTGCGAAAATTTCAACTGTCTAGCTATCACCGTTCGTGAGATACAGCCTGGTGACAGACGGACGGACGGACGGATAGCGAAGTCTCAGTAATAGGGTCCCGTTTTTACCCTTTGTGTACGGAACCCTAACAACCGTCTGCTTCGGTCACCGAAGCTTGTTGAACACTACCTTTAAATTTTAAACAGTATTTGGATTGAAATAATACGTTTTCTAATAAGTTACGGCTGGTCTAGTAAGTTACAGCTGACCTAGTCGGGAGAACGGCGACTGTCGATCCGGAGACCCAGGGTTCAAAACCACGCGCACCACTATCTTTTCAGTCATGTTCGTAATGCCGGTAATTAAAACGGTGAAAGGAAACACCGTGAACAAACCGAAATCTACCTATAATCTAAGTTCTAAGTCGTATGTCATCCACCAACCGACACTGGGCCAGCGTGGTGTATTATAGCCTTGTCTCTCTCGTTCCGAGAGAAGGCCCCGACGCTCAGCAGTGGGAACATTTAATGGGTTGTTTTTGCTGTTACTTATTATGCTGATATGTTTTCTCCAAAATACAAAAATCTACTTCAATGACAGGTAATTTAATTCTGTCATTCGACTAAATTTTATAAGAAGGTATAACTATCTATGTCGTACAGATAAATCTAAGCTGATTTTAGTTTCTTGTTGATATTTCAAAAATTACCTCCCTGTTTTCGATATCTAAGATCACCTCTGAAGTATTTTCTACCAAACAAAAAAAGGAATTATCAAAGTCAACTGACAATTAGCGGAGTTATCGCGTAAAATAAAACCAAATGAAAAAACATGCAACCCGATTGAGAACATCCTCCTTGTTTGAAGTCGATTATAACCGAATGATGTTTGTTTTTCCACACAAAAATATATTTTTGACAATTATTTTGTCATCCAAGATGACGCGACGCGATCACGTGGGCACTTTCTAGTATCTAGAATCTAGATATTCTGTGGATCGTCTGTGATACACAGAATACTTAGAAGTTAGTATGTACCGAACGCGCCGCGCGTGTCGTTATTATTTAATGTTTGTGTAATTTCCGAACCAACAGACCGATATTGTTCAAATTTTGACGGGACAATATAAAAAAAGTGTTCTTTCTAACAAAAAAAGAATTAATGAAATTAAACAACGCAAACCTGAGTAACAACCAAATACACATTCTGACTTTCACCCCCTCCCGCAAGAAAACCGATCAGAATTTGGGGATCAAAAGTAGCCTACAGCAATCTCCTTAGTATAAACTAAAATCATGCCAAGTTTCAGCTGAATTGAATCAGTAGTTTCGGCGTGATGCGTGATCCCTATACAGAAAGACAGACAGACAGACAGACAGACAGACAGACAGACAGACATGAAAGAAAAAAAATGCAGTTTCGCCATCAGTATCGACTATGGAGTGCCCCAAAAAAATTTTTTTCAAAATATCTTCAATGTACAGAATTCGACCCGTTACAGTTTTATTATAAGTATAGATAAAGGTTTTACAAAATTTGTTTTTTGAGTACAGTAGCTCACTTAAAAATTTAGGAATATGTTAATTACAATTTGATCCTTACTATATCAGTAATGGCGTATCGCTCTCTCTCTATAGTTTCAAGCGAAAATAAAGAGGGAGCAATAGGAAAGCTAAGACCGTTTTAGTGTAGCGGTAGAGGCCCCCGGCTTCTCTGTTACACAAAAAAATAGAATACAATATGCCGAGTAAAAAAAACTTTACTAGTAGTGCCCCACGATTTTACTCGCGTAGTTGCTGTTCCCGTTATTCGATATTTTGTAAATTTTGTTTAGATTTTTCAAATTAACGTATATTTGGGGATCATTTCCCCTGTGACCCCCAAATGGTGAATTCGGCCAAGTTTATATCTGAAATTAACGTTTAAAGTTATTCCTTGACTATCAGTGCACGCGGTTTTACCCGCGTATTTCCCGTTTAATTCCGTTGTTTCCCCGCAATTAAAAGTATTTTACCTATTATTCCAGACTATATACAATCAGTATTTCTAATTTAAACCCGATCCACAAAGCCGTAAAACAACTAACATTATCTTCCATATTCATTAGTTGGATATACCGATATTTTTTGATGTTTTTTTAATTGTTTTGTACTCACTATAGGTACTCACCGTGCTCTAAAAGTACTAGACTTGTAACAAGCCCCTTACAGCTTACATCATTGTACCCCTAACAGTAGTTAAGAGCTTTTTGTCTATAACAAGTGTTCCACACAGCTTAGTGTCATCGTTGAGGACACGCCGTCGCCGCCGCTTCACTTGTAATCATGTACTCGTGTTCATACAATCACGCACAGTACGCTTTCTCTGTGCGAGTGTACCATCGCTCATGTTATACTAACAAGTACAGCTTTACTGTAGTGACTAACTCATCATCAGTAGTGATATCACGAGAATCATTTTTATTTAGCTTGAGTACGCATTTGCAAGGTCTGTCTAGGGAAGAGAACTGAATGAAAATGAAGTTTTGTCATACTGTTTTAACGTACAGTGACATTTGATCAAAATCCTGAAACTCGGTAGCGAGACCGTCTGGTTTCAATCCTTGTTGAGGTCTTAAGTTCGAAATCCATCTGCATTTTTGAGTAATTGTCCAAATTAATGTGTTCTTAAATAAAAGTTTGTAATTACATACTAACTTTAACGGTAAAGGAAAACATCGTGGCGATACCGACTTAGTCCGAAAGCCGTACTTAGCCATCGTGGCTCATTATTAACTCTACTGAATCAGGAAGCCTCATATCGTAAAGGTGAGAATATAAAGTGCTTATAATTTGTTTGATTGATCACAAAAACATTTGATGGTATGCGATGATGTAGTTAAAAAATTAGCCCGAGTTCAGATTTTTTTGTGTATTACTTTATATTTAACGAGAAAAATTTAATTTAAAATTACGATTTTTAAAGCGAACAGACCGAAATCGCTACTTACGAGTACATTAAATCAAACAATAGAGTCACTAAAACATCTTCGAAGTTTGTACGATGCACAATTCGAACACCCATCTCAACATATCAAAAATAATGTAATGTACATTTTCTAATGTTATTTTATATTGTAGCGACGGCCGAATCAAATGCTGGCGTCTGCGCTTGCCGAGATGACACACAGAGGACGGCGGCGCGTGCGCACCGGTGCGGGCCCGCACGCCGCGCCGCGCGTGGCGGTGACGTCTGCGCAGGCGCCGCGTCGCTCTACGAACTTTCACTCGTGCTCTCCCTACGCATTATTGCAATTACAAGACTATCGTACTTCATCGGAATCAACACAAGACTTATAAAATTTAAGTCAATTAAATATACTTTTCGAGCATAAAAATTGAACATGGCCCCGGTTTGAGTACGCAATCTGTCATAATTGTGATGTAACTATGAAAATGAGGTTTCATGTTGGTGGCTTTGCAATTGCTTTTAGCTTTTGTGTGACTGATGAAAATTATAGTGATGTGCGTATTTGGAGTTTAAGACACATTGTGATAGTATTGGTTATTTGTATGAAAATATTTGTAAGTACATTTTATAATCGTTAAAAACTCGATTAATAGAGTGGGGAAGAATCTCGATCAAAATAGATCTATAGGTATTATGTATAATTCTAGCCACTCGTCCCAACTTTGACCGAGTCTGATAGCGTTATGACGTTCTCTTAATATTATTTACACATACCAATATTTTAATAAAACCCTATGACCTTTTGGATATCTGTATATTATCTCAATTGGCGGAAGATTTATTAATATTGGTGCAGTAGTGTCGAAAATAATTGCTCATGTAATCTCTGCATAATATTAGTAAAGACACCAAAACCACGAAAACACGTTTTTATCTCCACAAAGAAACATAAACAGTGAATACGAAAACTTACACAATCAAGGTAACCCTTTGTCATGACTCATAAAAATTATACTACATGCTATGTTTTTTGCGAACAAAACTATATGTAAGCCAATTAAATAAATTATAGAGTATATAATACAGGAAACGTTACAACTTTGTTTGTGTAACATTATTCACCTAATCCACGTTTTAATTATTTGCGATTTTCTAGTCTATCAGAATTAAAATGTCGATAACGCCTCCATAATGACTAATTAAGGATAAACGATAAATTGATAGGACTACCGATATTATATATTTAGCTTAATACAACCTTAAAACTTAATGTAACATTAATTTTGGGATATTTCCTATGATTATATGGTGGGATGAGACCCCGATATTCCGATACTGTTTCGTGCACTAAGTTCACTGGTAATCTGTTGAACCTGTGAACGTCTAAATATCAGAGAATCGCTCTTCTATTTTGCCACATAGATGGATGGCACTAGTTTAATGAAAAACGTGGAAAATCAAAGCAATGTTGTAGTATGTTATATTGACGTGATCACTATTCTAATAGAGATATCAATTGAATTAGAAACTTATGAAATTTAGTCTACGAATCAATTTTAGTAGCGCTGTTCTTTATCGATAGTTAGGTTTACGTTTGACCGCCTTCTCGTCTGATCTAAGCGACAATGGGGTCAAATATAAACTTACTCTTACTTAGTCTTTCGCACTTTTGGGGGAAAATACGACCACTAATATTGTAACGGAGTATGTTATACTTTTTAAGAACATTTTTATACTTAAAAATAATATGATCTCCTATAATTGGTTTGTCAAGGAAAGATACGCAAAGACTATGTATAGGTTAGTTCTAAAATATTGTACAGTTTTGACTACTCTTTTGGTGAAATATGCCTTATAATACGTAGTATTAGGCAAGTAATGCAAGATTTGGGCTATGTATACAGAGTATAGAAGAGTACTTAATAAATACATACCTAACTATTGAAGAATTGTGTAATAGTAGGATTTTAAAATACTAATACACCGTATGCGGTTTTCTCACGTTAAATGGATTCAAACTATGAAATGTCCAAAATACTTATTAGTAGGTACTCTTTTACACTCTGTATAAAGTATAAATCAAAGTGATTTCGTTCTTGTCATTTCAGGGTCAGGCTCTCGTATAGGTAAGAGACAGCTATTGCGCAGTATAAATATCGACCAATAGCGTGTCTCCGCTAGTATAATAAAGTATTACTATTGGTGAACCTTTAGTTTTAGCTGATCCTAACTGAGTTGTAAAGAAGGAACAACTATTGTGCTAGATGCGAAGCTTCTGTTGTTAATGTTGACAGTTCATTCATGTTAGATGATACATTTGTGGAAGCGTTGTTGGACTAATTTGATTTACTAAAAACGAGATCGCCTATTTCTTTGATTAGGTACTTTTTTGTATTTTTATTTTTTGTAAATATTTTCTCAATAGAAAATCAATTAGGACAAAAGTATTAAATAGAACAAAAACATCTATGTATAAGGCCTAATTTAGCTAAAATTATGATATTAACATAAATAAAAAGTATGTCCCAAAATATAAAGAGATATGAGAATGTGACATACCTATATCAGATATAACAAGCAGTTTGTGAAGTACGAATTTTAGCGTTACAAAAACGCTAGCTTAATATATTGTAATCTATAACAACGCCTCTAGTATTTGCGCCCGTAAAAACTGTATTATACATTACAATTTAACGTAAGCGTCGTTGACGGTAACGCTAATTTACGTACCTCGCTTGTTAACTTGTTACGTCATCAACAAATACTAATGATTCTCATTCAAGACTTATTTTAAGCATTTAGTCATAGTTGTGGAAAGTCATTTCATATCATCACATTTTATGGAAATATAGATTGAATAAAGACAATACAATTCATATTTAATCATATTCAGCTATAGTGTATTAAAGCGTGTAGGTAACCTAATATTTAATATGTGGACGTACAGACATTACACAGAACGCCAGTAATAAATCCTGAAAGGACGAATAGTGCAAACTGCGAAGAAAGTTTAGTAAAAAAAAGTTAAAAATTATGTCACAAACTAACATCTAAAATTATCTCAAAATCGATTGACTAATTGACTCAGATATTGACAAATAATTTCGTAAAACTGATATTTTTGGCTTCGATTTTTTAGATTGTCGGATGTCAGCTTTGGTTGAAGTCAGATGGCCTAAAATAACGAACGTACATAGAGCTTAGTGCCTGAAAACATACATGAAGCATACTCGAAGCATATTTGAGATACATCTGTGACTATATTCTGGTAATAAATACCCTATAAGTAACGAACCATAAATTAGTTGTAACGTGATAAATAGGTATTAAATAAGTAAATTAGCACACTTTTTGTCCAATCGATTTTTATGGACCTTTTAATTTATTTGCGTTTTTAGGTTGGTTACTAACTAAAAAATATTCTTAGTGTAAAATTCAACCTTACTCTTTCGGCGAGTTTACGGTGTTCTGCGTAATCTGGTATGTAGTGTACATAAAAAAACGTCATCGTCCTGTCAAATTCTTATGTAAGAAATATAGAAATCAATTAGTTAAATCAATTGCCTTGTATTATTAAGAATGTTAAACGCATGTTAAAAATAAAGGAATTTTACGCACGCAAATGTAGGCTGTTGAACGAGTGAGGTTTGAATTTGTTTGAATCAGTCTCTTCTAGTTAACCACGTCCCATCGCCGACCGCATCGTCGCTTAACATCAGGCGAGATGGCGGTCAGGTGCAAACTTATTATCGTTAAAAAATGTGTGCGAAAATTCCTTAATATTTTGCAAATATTTGTTAAATATTACTAAACAGTGTAGTATTATATATATGTGTACCAATGTAGCAGCCTTAGCCTAGCTGAAAATCCCTGTGATTCTATTAAAGAAGACAGATAGTTTATTGCGGTTGATATTTAGTTAGGGAATACAACTTAAACGACTTATCTGAGAACGAAAACTAGTTTCTAGGAAACTAGAATGGTGGCTCCCTCACTCATCAGATAAGTCCATGATGTTGCATTGTGCAGTGGCTTAGACGTAAGCATTGTTTTTTGTACGCACAATTTTAAAATGTCACTAAATACTTTTTTTTTATTCGAACTAAACAATATCAAGACTTCGGTATTTCAAACCTTTATAATGATTTAAGTTATTTAAGAGTCATAAACGTTGATGTTACTGTACTGATTTGACCATACTAGTAAAAAAATGACAATGATTTTTGACTTGCGTAAGTCTAAAAATATATTGTGAGTGCGTAAA
This sequence comes from Ectropis grisescens, assembly GCA_017562165.1. NCBI lineage: Eukaryota > Metazoa > Arthropoda > Insecta > Lepidoptera > Geometridae > Ectropis > Ectropis grisescens. The sequence goes on from CM029771.1 coordinate 25,840,832, forward strand.
TGTTTGAAATACAGCGGTATTTTTAATTAATATTAAAAAAAAAACAAGTAACTTTTAAATATTATTTTGTTTGACAGCAAAACTACTAAAAATGTCTCCAGTATCATTACGAAAATTAAAAATAATATATGTTAGATCGTAAAATTGCAAATGTTTGTATCTGTGATTTCAATAATGATATTTTTATACATTCCTCCTGCGGGTAGTTTATAGATCGCCCACAAATAACCTATTGATGTGTTAAAGATCTGCTGTAATGCAAAATATATACTAGTGTCATGTTAAAACATTAGCATATATTTTCTATTCCAAATAAACCATAAAAAAATTTCGTATTTGTTCCCTTGTATATAGGAAGCTTATAGAACATGAATGACTTATTATTTCAGAACGAAAGGGTATTTAAAATATTATTTTAGGGTAGATTTATAATGTAATAATCAGTCAAATTATTTAGCTATAATTTTTGTAAATGTATACTAATACCATGTAGGTTTAATACCAACGAGTGAATGGCTATGAACAATGTTTGTTTCATCATTTTATCAACAGATTTATGTCTTAGATTTTGTTACGCAGATTTTATTTTGTGTTATCCTGTGTCGTGTGATTTTTCCTTGATTTTCAGTATTATTTCATAGTTTTTAAGTACCTAATATTACCACTAAGGAGCAATTTTGTATTACGCTTTTTACCGCTCTTCTAAATGTCGCAAAACGTAGGCCAAAAACATCACTTACGACCTATTAACGTCCCAAATAGGAATAATTTTGATACACTTATCTTAATTGAGTTTACTTTGATCATTTAGGGATCATTAAAAGGCCGTATAACATCTAAGTGTTCTGTCAAAAATGGACCACACAAGTTGATATTTGTGTGGTTTATTTTTGACAGGTCGCCTTTACAGTCTGTTTGAAACGGTATTGTAAGTCTCCGAAGACATGTAGTGCTATTGCGCTGACTGTACGAAAAAAATAGCAGACCCTCAAAATTTTATACACTGCGATCTTGAACCTAAGCGCAGAGAGGTACGGCTCACAATCGCGGCGTGCGTTATATTGTGTGTAACTTGAATCGGACTATTTTGCAATGCGACCTCATAGTATGTACTTGTTTTCGAAGTGTACCTATTAATCAAATAAATGAAGAAAGTTTTATACGAATATTCTTCAAAATAACTGAAATATTAAGTTTGAATGCTTGAGAGTGCGCTTATTAACAGAGATATTATATTGTATACCATAGCTATTGTGAAAACACGTTAGTTTGTAACCAGTTGAAGGCACTGCACGGATGGAGTTTTGGCAGGATGTGGTTTTTCGTCTCATACCAGGGGGTCTAACAGCTAACCGAAACGCCTTTGGTCTTCCTGGTTTATTTTCTCTTGAAATAAATGACAGTGTACTAAGGCGTTTTCACATTGTCAGATGAATATAAAAATCTGTCAAATATTATAGTTTTCAGTCGTGCCACAGGTGACGTTAACATTTAATTTTGATAGAGAAATTTGAAAAGCACTCGTCAATGTCCATAATTTGATATTTATTGTTTGGCCCATCTGTCACTTGTCTGTCATTCTGAAAACACACTATTATTTAAAATTTGTGCTTATCAAATTTCTGAAATAAAATTAAACACTTACACTATTTGTGGCGCAATTGAGACCAATATTTGTAAACGCCTCAGTAATGTAAACAATTTTCAAAAGTATTTTCGACAGTAACGGTACCGTTACACTATTAATCCCAAACTACACTGCTATACCATATTATCTATTGTTATGTATAGAAAAAAAGAACACAAAAACAAATTTTCTATATTTGATGAAGACAGAAAGGCGCCCTGTAGCACAGTAGCTAGTCAAATCGTAGAACGCGAAAAACAAATAGAAATTTAAATACTCCGTTCACTGTGCCCTGGCATAAAAAGAAAACAACATGAATTGGCGACTGATCACGTTACAATTACAAAACGTAGCGTGGCGTTTTCGAAATGCAAGAAAAAACTGCCAAAATAGTTCTCATTTGTGCCACAGGTGACATTAACGTTTCATTTTGTTAGCGAAATATGGAAACATACGCCAATGTGAATAACTTTACATTATGTTTTCATCCATCCGTCACTCATATCTGTCAATCTGAAAACGCCTAATATATAATTAGTTCGACGCCATGTTTGGTTCGTTTCATGCCCAATGGTGAACACAATAAACTTCGTAGGATTTGTATACTTCTTACTGCTTTTACACCAGTTACCTACGTTTACAAATAACAAACGCTCTCTGTATACGTCACAATTTAAATTACGGCCAAATTTTCCAATATTATTCAGAAGAGATTTTTGTAAAAAAGAATAACGACTATTATTGTATAATTTTTAATGAACTTGTGAGTTTTGTTTAGTTTGTTGTATGAAATTATGGAATCGAATAAAATTTTACTAAGCTATTTCATGTTGATTCTTATTTACTTTCCTCTTTCCAGCTCAAAGAAAGCTTTTTTGTATACTAGTCAGGACGTCTACTTTCTATCTACGAAAAACGTAATTTCGAAGTAAACTCGCGTCTTTCCTACACCGGTACTACTCATCGATCGAACATTGACGCTTAATTAGAGTAGGCTTAGAACATTCAAACGGATCCAAGTAGAACCGGAGTAGGAAAGTCGCGAGATTATTTCGAAATTACAGTTTTCGTAGAAAGAGAGCAGACGTCCAGGTTGTTCAACTACTAGAGAATTGTTATCGACGCCGACGCAACGGCAGAATAATCTATTTTCTCCAAAAAAACCCGACTTCTATTTATATTTAAATCACACCTCGACCGACTGTCATAATAGACTGCAGGCCCGTGAACAAAATGTATGGGTCAAATGAACTCCACGAGACCTATGTAGGATGATAGAAGGGTATAAAGTAATAAGATTCTGCACTATGCCGTCACTTGTAAGCTGTCCAACTGAGTGCAGTTGAAGAGGGGGGGTTGCAACCCTCGATCAATTAATTCTCCTTGTCGCGTGATTTTTGTACGGCATTGTGAAATAATGGATTAGAAGAGGTATATAGGCCTGCAGTCTTATAAGAATCTATTAGGTACCTACTAAATACATGAAAGCTACTTTAGTTTTTTGTTCATATTTCATGGTTGCATGAGCAGTATGGATCACAAAATATCATAGGTATAAATACAACAAGTACCTCGGCTGCATACTTTATTGCTAGGTACAAATCTATCGGAAAACAATATGGAGTGGCAGAGTTGGTGCAGAAACTAATAGACCTGTATTGTATTATAACAGCATATTGTAAAAGTATAGTAGCTGTTTATTAGCTCCTTTTTTGTGTGGGAGGGAAATGCTTTTACGCACCATCCGCCGTGGAGGGACACGGTGGGTGTAGCAAACTTGACACCACCAAAAGTGGCACGGGCTAAAAACAATTCTTACACATACTGTCTACCTCCTGAGGCCACTTGGGTGGACCGTGGAAAGATTTTTTTTACAACACGTTACCTCTCAGATAAAACTTGAAAGCCCCTAACTTGATATTGGTGACGGTACAACTCAGAAATATGTACCGGTTCGGGTCTATCACTGAGATTTGACCCGGGTGTGCTCCCGCCAGAAACTCTGCGGTCGGCCCTGACCCCTGACCTCCCTTGAGCTTCTGGTTCCTGGATTTTTTAGATACACTCTAGGGAGTAGCGACAAGAATAGGTGGAGTTGGGGTGCTCCGACTTGGATCTGGACCCTATGTGACCTAACCAGTCCGATTTGGTTATTTAAGTTTACGGTGGAAACTAAATATTTCCCAAGGAACACCCAGGTGGACAAAGGTGAACCGTTGTAAAAAAACTTTCCACTGTTCACACAAGCAGTCTCAGGTGGTGGATGGTGGTAACCCCCAAAATTCCAGTGGGGTTTTCACACAACAATGGAGCCAATTAACAGCTGTACTTTTACGTTGTAACAGTCCAGCTGTTAGTTACTCCATATAGTGGTCCTATATATACCTATTCACTAGAGATCTATCGGTACCATCTAAATTCAGTAGTGGTAGAACACTTGGCAGAGTCCGCCTGGGGAAGTACCAGACCTTTGCTAGTTATTCTACCGCCAAGCAGTAATGTGCAAACATTACTGTGTTCCGGTTGGAAGGGCAATGTTTCCAGATAAATTACAGGTCTTAGAGATATAACATCTTAGATCTCTGGGTGACGAGTGCAATGCTAGGTAATGATTTGGACTCGTTCATGTTCCAATAGCTGCGTGTCACTGTGCTGTTATGTGGCAGGCATGTTGCTTACTACTGATAGTAAGCAACATGCCTGCCACATTTGCCATGCCAGGTTTGTCATTGTCAGGATGTCATGCTCGTCTCCGTCACTCTTTATTTAAAAAAAAACACCTACTCAAAGTTCTAAGGATGGTTATCCGCCGCCAATTTATTTGATTTTCGGTGAAATTCTGGATAGAAAAAACAATATTGGTAGAAATTTCGTGTATTGCTCAACATTATTTACATTACTTACTTTTATATTAACCTAGTCTTATTCTGAACTTCATTACACAGCCTATGCTATAAATACCTAGAAGATAAATATTTTGGCTGGCATTCCATAGAACGAAAAATATTATCAACGAAGATAATAAATACTACTTAATGTATTCAGTAGTAATGAAATCGATTTATATTTAGGATTTAAAAATTAAAGTCTAGAAAAAATATAGATGCTTTAAATGTATGACAATTTGAAAATATTTATGTATATGCAGTATGCACATTAGACTAGATGTGATAGCCAGTCTGCCATTTTTGTTGCCAATGTTGTTTTGGGAATTTTCCATTATTGGTTAGCGCTATCTTCTATTTCAAATCCTATATGCATATTGTAGTGTATAAATCTAGTCTAGTATTTGTATTTGGCGTGTTTCGCATGTTTCTTATGATGGTGGCTAGGGGGCGTGGCCGGCGACGAGCGTCTTCTTCTGTCCCTCTCGCGGTCTCTGTCTCGGTCCCGCTCGCGTTCTCTGTCTCGCTCCCGCTCGCGTTCCCTATCCCTTTCCCCTCTCTCTCTCCCGCTCCCTCGAACGGGACCTAGATCTTGACCTCCTGTAGAACAAAGGGAATATAAAAACAAGAAAATAAAACTAACAAAGTATAAATGTTTTTACTAAACACTAGGTGGGTCACCTAGTCTTTAGGTGAACGTCTTATCTCGGTCACGTCCATACTCTGCAAGACTATGGAGCGTGTCTTAAACCGCAGGCTCCTGATGTACCTAGAATCTAACGATCTCCTCAGTGACCGGCAATACGGGTTTCGCCGAAACCGGTCCACTGGGGATATTCTAGCGTATGTCACCCACATCTGGAGTGAAGCCATTGAGAAACACGGGGGAAGCACTTGCAGTCTCCCTGGATATCTCGAAGGCTTTCGACAGGGTTTGGCATGATGGCCTTATTAGCAAGCTGTCCAGTTATGGATTGTCTTCAGGGTTTATTGCGTGGATATCGGACTTCTTGAGAGATCGATCCATACGAGTTGTCATTGATGGCTGCTCGTCGGATCGAATGGCTATCAATGCCGGAGTCCCTCAAGGGTCGGTACTCTCTGCGACGCTTTTTCTGCTACATATCAACGATCTGTTGAAGCTCGGTATCTTTGGGTACGCAGATGATAGCACCGTTGTAGAGTTACACATCTAGCGCGAGAGCCAGTGAACAGCAAACTAAGGTACTGAGAGAGAGTATGATTGAGCGTTTGAACTTGGCCCTTGAGGAAGTCTCTGAATGGGGCGAAACCAATCTGGCCAAGTTTAACGAGGGAAAGACGCAGGCGTGTCTGTTCTCCGCAAAAAGGAGTCCATTTCAACAGACTCCTACTTTTCGAGGTGTATCCGTACCGGTTACTGATCATCTTGAGCTTCTGGGCGTTACCTTGACTTCTACGCTCAACTTTGGCTCGTACATGGAGTCCAAGGCAAAATTAGCTGCTAAAAAACTAGGTGTCCTCTCAAAGGTGCGAAAGTACTTCAAATCTGAACAATTGCTTTTGTTATATAAAGCACAGATTCGCTCTTGTATGGAGTACTGTTCGCACCTTTGGGATGGATCGGCTAAGTATCAGCTTGAGGCTCTGGAATCGATCGAGAGGCGTGCCAAAAGGCTCATAGGCAAAGACATTCTAGCGCGAAAAAGACTTCAAAGTCTTGAACATCGCCGCAAAATTGCTAGCTTATCGGTTTTTATCGGATACACTTCGGAGAGTGTGCAACTGATCTGTACAATCTTATACCACCTTGCCCTTTTTTACTATCGTACTTCTCGTAACTCGAAGAAGCGGCACCGTTTCATGGTGGATATTCCAAAGACACGGACAAAGAGGTTTGACTCTACGTTTGTGATAAGAACGTCTAGGCTATGGAATGAGTTGCCTGAGTGGGTTTTTCCCGATAGTTATAATCTTGGTGTCTTCAAATCGAGAGTGAATCGGTTTCTTTTAGGTAAACACGCTCCATCGTAGACCGCATCGTCGCTTAACATCAGGCGAGATGGCGGTCAAGTGTAAACCTATTAACGTTAAAAAAAAAAGACACATTTGTTTATCTTTTTGGAATAAAGGAAATAAAAACAGGAAAAAAATCTAGCCTAAGCATACACATACCTAGAACGTTTCGGCGGCGGGGATAACGTCGGCTCTCTCGATTTTTTAGACTTTTTCGATGATGATCTGAGAAGAAAAAAAACAAGTTACATATTTTTATTTAGTTTCAAAATTAAGTTCCATAACTTTCTTAAAAGTTTCTTAACATGAGGTACTTATGTAGTCATGATTTGAGCGATTATTTGATTGATAATAATTATTCTTTATTGTTTACATCATTCAATTATGTACACAATATGACCAGTAAAAAAAGTGGCTGCTTTATCGCTCAAGTTTTTTTTTTCAGGCAACCTTGAGATGGAAAAAAAATATTGGTTTGCATAAACACCATTAATACAATATCATTACGCTATAAACATGCAAATACTTCACACTGATATATTTTTTATTCCACTTTTGGACACCTGGGTACTGAATCTGAACAATTAAGTTTTTTCTTCAGGCCTCAGAGGCAATTTAAACAGATAAGACAATATTGATTCCGTTTCGAGATCAAACCGACTGGCTTCAGAATCGCTGCAGTGTATTCTACTGTAATTTAGAGTCCAAAATATTTACAATATACTAAAAATTATAAATATATTTGCATATAAAAAATTTTTCAGATTTAATTATCAACTATTAATTATTTGTGACGTGTAAATTGGCATTACTAAATAAATGAATATGAGCGAGAATATACACGTGCACAATACTTACGAGTACGCATCTTCGTCGGGCGACGCCCGTTTCCGTACGTCTGGAGACTCCGACACCTCTTCCTTGCTTTCCTTCATTTCTTTTAGCGCCTGCAATGTGGGAAAACGTGTCATGATTAATTTGATGTTATCCATAGTGACTGCGTTGCTATTCGATTTATTTTTAGCGAATTTAGTGACGATTCGTTGGATTAGGTTTTTCAAGTCACGTTACAACCGGCTCATATTGTTTTTTATAGAATAAGTGGCAAGCAACTAAACGTTTGACCTCGCCCTTAACGAGGGCGCCGCTAGCTAGCTAGCCTTACTTCCAGATGGATATGATGAGATAGGTCACCTGCTTAGTCTTCCGGTAAAATCACAACCCACTTTCTTAGTACAATTATACAGCTACACTCATCGTTAGTGTAATCAGACAGGTTGGTTACGCTGTACCCTCACAGCTGTCTGATTCCTCTAACGATGGGTTGTGCCCACAGCGTAACCAACCATGTTCCCCATGTGAATGCGAGCTCTTTCGCCTCACCTTCTTGATGAGTTTCCGTCGGTAGTGCTGCAGGTGGCCGGCGGCGGTGAGGCCGGCGCGCGCGGCGCGGCGGCCCGCCTCCAGCTCGTCCGCGTACTGCAGCACCTTCACCTCGATCTCCCGCAGCCGCGCGCGCGACAGCAGCCGCTCCTCGCCGCCCGCGCCCGCGCCCGCGCCCGCCGCGCCCGCGCCCGGCGTCGCGCCGCCGGACGTCGGCACGCTCGCGCTGCTACTGCGCAAACATATTTAGAAGTTAAACACCTATACTCGAGAGGTAAAAGCGATCATTGGCGTGGCTACGCTACACCAGGCCACTCAGAAAGTTTTGCGAAAAAAAGTTTTTATGTTCAAAGACACTGGCCACTTGTAATTATTTTGAAAACTTCGATGATTTAAAAGTAAAAATACCTCCGTTCAATTTTCAAATTTCCCTCTGCATTTTTACAACAAACTATTTAAAAAAGAATTATAGTGTTACTAGCAGCCCGTTATAGATAATAACCTAGATACCAACTGCAGCGCCATCTGCCGGGGTGATTTGTGAATCTTAACTATCTAGGGCCCTACCCAAACGTATACAAATAGAATCATTTAAATCGGTCCAGCCGTTCAGGAGCAGTTCATTCACAACGAAAAGTAGCATTGATTTTTATATATATAGATATACGCATGAAATGAAAACCCTTTTTCTCTCTGAAAGTTGCAGTATAATTGTTACAATATCTAATAAAAGTGGGCAAATGCGAGTCGGACTCGCCCATGAAGGCTTCCGTGGCAGCAAGTAACATAAAGTTCTTGTAGTTTGTTGTTACGTTAATCAGTGTTTTAACAATAGTGAATTTATGACGTATTAAAATATAACTACTTACTAGATCTCACTCAAACCAATTTTCGTTGAAAGTTTACGTGGTAATATATAAATCATATTTTATTTTTTTTAGTTTTGTCATTTTACTTATTTTAGAAGTTACAGAACACACACACATTTTACCACTTTGGAAGAATCTCTCGCGCAAACTAATCAGTTTATATCTACACAGAATACATCTCTCTCTCTGCCACACGATGGACCCGGCACCCGCACGGTGAATCCATGGAATGCTAAGAAAATCGTCTCTAGTTTCGGAGAAAAGTGGCTGTGACATACGGACGGACAGACAGACAGACATGACGAATCTATAACGGTCCCGTATTTTGCCATTTGGTTACGGGGCCCTAAAAACACAGGATGGCAAAGTCTAGTGTGTTTACGTGTCTAGTGGGCGGGGCGTGGGCGGCGAGGGCGAGCGCTCGGGCGGCGCGGGCGCGGGCGGCTCCGCCCACTCGGCGGCGGGCTCCACGCTCTCCCAGCGCGACGGCACGAACCCGCCGGCCGCGCGCTCGGGCGACGCCTCCAGAGGCACGCCGTCGATGTCCTCCTCGACTACAAAGTTAAACAACTAAATTACAATTTTTGAAGTGAAAACCTCTTTCGGCGTATCACACAGATTTTTTCGTTCACGTCACGCTAGTGAATGAAAGAAACGGGTGAACTCGGCATACTCGGGGACGCATTTCTAGATAACCATGTTTAGAAGACTTATCTAGATGATCATCATCATCAACAGCCCACTGAATGTTCTCATTGCTGGGACTCGGGGCCTTCTCTCGCAAGGAGAGAGTAAATGCCATAATCCACCACGCTGGCCCAGTGCGGTTTGGTGGATGACACATGACTTCGAAAAACACTAGGTACATGTCGGTTTCCTCACGATGTTTTCCTTCACCGTTTTAAGTTAGTTCTAGATGACCATGCTTTGAAGATTTATTCTAGACTACTAACGCACGGTTTCAACCGCGTAGCTTCCAAATTGAGCTATCAAATTTTGAGTTACAAATTTTCACGTCTATCGACATTCCCTACAACTGCAATTTTTTTTATCTACATACTTTAAAGAAAACTTTAAAAAATATATGTCAGAGGAAGCCGGTGTCGTCTTGCTTCTTATTTGCATTGACTTTACTTACATTTTACTTTTACTTAAAAATCTTAATAGAATGTTATTAAATTGCTGTATTGCTGCAACGCCTCTGAGGACCTCTGGGTATCGGGCTCGCAGTCACGTGTCAAGGTACACTCCGCGAGGCTTAAGCTGAGCTTTTCATTTGTGTGAGTGTACATGGATAGTGTAGGTGTGACAACCGGCCTTAGGCGCGGCGCCATTCTGTCTCGCCGCGCTCCTGCCTGATTGGTGATCACTCACACTAATGCAAAGCTCAGCCTATACCTCGCGGACAAAATTTCAAGCTCCTGCCTGAATGGTGATCACTCACACTAATGCAAAGCTCAGCCTATACCTCGCGGACAAAATTTCAAGCTCCTGCCTGATTGGTGATCACTCACACTAATGCAAAGCTCAGCTTATACCTCGCGGAGTGCACGTACTGACCTCGTAATCACGAGTCGGGGTACTGGACTTGTAGCTACGTGTCAGGATACGAACTAGGCTCGTAGCTACGTGCCAGGCTGCGTACTGAGCTCGTAGCTACGTGTCAGGATACGAACTAGGCTCGTAGCTACGTGCCAGGGTACGTACTGAGCTCGTAGCTACGTACCAGGGTACGTACTGGGCTCGTAGCTACGTGTCAGGGTACGTACTGGGTTCCCCGTCGATGTCAGGAGTGACGCGCGCCGGCGCGTGCTCGGCGGCGAGGCGTCGCAGCGCCGCGCCGTCGAGAGGGCCGCGCGAGCCGCCGTCCCACGACGACGACGACGCCGACGAGTGCGCCGGCGATGCCTCCTCTGCGACGGGCTCGCCCTCCGGCTCCGCCACAGCCTCCTCCTGAGAACACACACACTTTACTATCTATTTCAAATTATTATTACATCTATCTGGCTCATATAGTACCTGATTTTCTTAGTTTGGGGCTAGATTTTATGAGAAAAGTCCACCAATATTTAATTATACTGAATTACATTTACCAGACAAAAGTCTACAACTGAAGCTTGAAGCTTCAGTTCAGGATTTTGAGTTCTGGTTCATAATCAAGATTCGAAACAGTCAAGTCAGACTGAATTCTGAGTAAAGTACAAGTCGAGTCCGAATAAAGTGAGAGTAGAAGTAAAGGCCCATCAAATTAAATTCAATTTTCGTGGACATTTATCACACAATACCATCTAACCCCAAATTAAGCAAAACTTGTAGTGAGGGCAGCCAATTGATAACTAGGGAACTTAAATCTCACGATTGACGGTTTGTGTGGTGATTTTGAAATAAAAACGTTCACTTGGATGTTACGTAACTTTTAGGGAGAGTGAAGGGAAGGGTGAAAAAACATTACGGCGCGTTACAAGGGGAGCTATAAAACTTTAAAAAATGTGTTAAGTAATACTTGAACAACCTCAAAATAGAGGGTTTATTACATGAGGTACCTTATCCTCTCCCCGGAAGACGTCGTTCAGCTTGAACAGGAAGTCGGTGGGGTAGAGCGCCCAGTCGGCCCACGCCTGCAGCACGCGCGTGACGCGCGCGCGGAACCCCTCCCGCTGCAGCCGCGCGCCCAGCCCCGCCCACGTCACGTGCTGGTGACGCATTATCTCCATCAGGTGCCCTTGGATACTGTGGAAACACGATACGTAGGACTGGTCCTTATAAAATTGGTGTTTTGTCATACTAGCCACTTTGATCTCAAATAGTGATTGAAAGAAAAAACCAATAGAGGAAAAAAATTACGGATGAGTATACCTGTCTGTATAAATTTGAAATTGGAATTCCTAACCGAAGAGGAGAGATTTGAGATCAAAGTGCCCAGTACGACACCACTTCCACACCTCACATATTTAACGAAACACCGATTTCATAAAATATGGGAGGACCTAATATAACCTCAGTATATTAAATTATACAGTCGTTCAACGAAACCGTCTCGACGGGGAAATTGTACGGGCCGTGCAGGGTGAGACGTGGGAAGCGCGCTCCCGCCATTCCCAACATTACAATGTTAGTATTTCGTGAGCGCGGATCAATTTTCGGTTTTATCTACCCGTTTCTAAACATTATCGGCGTTTCTTTCAAAATCAAAGGCGATGGAACTACTGGTAGTATTTCTTTATACTGTGCTTCTACTATCCGATGTTACTAGATGTGCTTTCATATATTATGTAAATGACTTACAGATGACTGATTATTGGATCTGAAACTGGTGTCACCTGACTTAGGCTAAGAATTCATGGAGCAGATTCCAACCCCATCGTGAGTTATGATTTCAATTTTTAATTTCAATCTGCATTCTACAGATGCTTCGGGCCCGCACCCGCATGAGAGCACGGTTGGAAACCGCTCCATGAGTTCTTAGCCTTATTATTGTCAAGGGATTTAAAAAGGTCGACAGGTGCCTCGTTAAAGGACTGGTTTTAGTGCCGGCTGAAAAAGATCTCTCTGTCGGATGATTTATTAGTGGAAGTTAATAGATCTGCTGATAGGCCCTGAATCGAATCTGAATCGTCTAGTTAGATGTATACTGACCAAGATCTGTAGGCGCTGGCGTTGGTGAGTTTGGCCTGCGCGTTGTGCAGTATGTCGGAGAGCAGGTAGAGGCGCGCGACGCGGCGCGCGGGCGGCGTGGCGGGCCCGGCCAGCGCCTCGGCCAGGCAGCGCGCCACCTCGGCCGCCGCCTCCGCGTGCTCCAGGCACCACGCCATGGCGGCGGCGATGCTGTTGCGGCACGGCGTCAGCGCGCGGATCAACTCCTCGAGCCGGTCGCGCTGGCTGCAACACAACACACTAAATATGTAGATCGATTTAGTAATTTACTTTAGAATTTCGTCCTGAACCTATTTCATCATCAACAGCCCATTAAATGTTCCTACAGCTGGGACTCGGGGCCTTCTCTCGCAAAGAGAGAGTCATGGCCATAATCCACCACGCTGGCTCGGTGCGGGTTGGTGGATGAAACATGACTTCGAAAGATTCTAAGTACATGTCGGTTTCCTCACGACGTTTTCCTTCGCCGTTTTAAGTTAGCGGCATACATTACTTCGAAAAGACAGTGGTGCATGTGGGGTTTGAACCCGGGGTCTCCGGATCGGCAGGCGCCGTTCCCCCGACTAGACCAGCCGTATCTAAACATTCTACGCCTGCCTACAATAGCGCAGTGACACGCAGCTATTGGAACATGAAGAGTCCATAGATATAAAATGATTTATTTTTTACTATTTTACTAAATTACTTTAATTTTGGTATTAAAATTAACGTGGTTGTTACACATATTTAATTGGATAAGGGGACACTCACATATATTATTTTGATTTATCTCTATACCTCTGGAAACACAGCCCTGCGAGCCTTTGCCTTTATAATGCTATATCTGTATTTTTTTCGTGTAATTCACTCAATAAATTAAACATTATTAATGAACAATTTATCCTTGGAAGTACCAGAAATTAGACAAACATTGTATAAACCTTAAACAAGTTACAAAGGGGATGCCAATGTAAAGACTCACCTGTTAGAGAGGGTTCCCCGTATATTCTCCTTGGCATCCTCTTCCTCAATGAGTTCCTCAGGCATTCCCGCCGTGTAGAGATTCATGACGGGCGGACGCCACACGGAACCACCTGATATTAACATATAAAATGAAATTACATTTCATTTTGAACTGAACATTTTGTGCACTTTTAGGTAGGGGAAAATCTTATGGTTTCTTATCACTTATTTAACTTACTTTATGATCATTCAAAGCTGGATGGGCAAGTCCATTTTAAAAGTACGAAATTATTAGAAAATGTATTTACTATTGGATAACCCATTCAATTTCAAGTTACTTTTGTTATGAAACCAGTTTCCTGAACGCAACATTTAATATAGATACCATACAAACTTTATGCGCGACGCATAGAAAGAAAGAAAGAAAATTTTTATTAACACACAGACTAACAAAACACATACATAAGTAGTTTTTTCAAGTCCAACATTACAATGCTTATACGGTCCGTATGTGTGGGTACAAGTATGATCAGTGGGCCGCAAACTAAGCACATAGCTTGTATCTTGAGACCCGAGTGCATAAAAACAAATATTTTTCTGTGTACGATTGGAAAAGTTATTAAACTATTAAATACCATTAACTTATTACATACAACATATAAAACCGTAACACTAACATAAATAGTTATATTACTAGGTACTTGTAATAAAATAATTTAAAAATCTAACAAAAAAGCTAAGAATTATCGTTTTTGTCTGAAGGACCAAAACGTAAAAAAAAAAGTTATTACCGCTTCACTCAGTACCGTGTCCACTTGTCGCTGTAAATACCGTGGAACAAACCTTCAGTTTCATGGTAAGACAATTTTAGGAGCAAGTCCCTAACGTTAGTTTTAAATGAGTACAGAGGAAGGTCGTGTTGGTCTTTCTTTAGTTTTCTACAGATACTACTGTAAACACATGGGAAAGAGTACAGTGGGCAACGTTTTGCAATAAGAGAGCCAACCCGAGGCACTGGGATCCTACAAGAGAGAGCACGCTTGTCCTTTATTACGCTGTAGTCCGGACGAGACCTCAAACTTCTGTGAGTATTCAAGGCAGCATAATACAGAAAGAGTTGTCGAACACGGAGCACTTTAAACTCTTTATAAAGTAAGTCCGTTGAAAATCGGAAGGGTTTACGGAGTATGACTTTAATAAGAGCTCTCTGTGCTCTCTCTGCCGTCATAAATATGAGTCTGCCCGGCGCTGCCCCAAACAACAATACAGTACTGTATTATTGATTGACACAGCGCAAAATAAACTTGTCTCAAGAGTGGTACTGAGGCACAATCTCGGAGATTTTCATAACATGTATGAGTTTCCGCGTCCGTCCTGCTACGTGAAGTACATGTTGTTTAAATGATAGGTTTTCGTCAACAATTACCCCAGATACTTTATGTGATCAACACGATCAATAGATTTACACGAGCAAGAGATACGCGGGGATGTGAAAACAGAGCTGCAATAGTGGATTTTTAGGTCAAAACTAGTAGGAGGAAGAGACACACAGGTTTTTGAAAAGGCAATAAAATTTGTTTTCTTTGTGTTTAATGTGAGAAGGTTTCTGTCTAGACTTTTCGCAACGATCGATAATCCATCTCTGGCAGAGTCATATACTTGTTTCCAAGTTTTTCCGTTAAATATGATGGCTGTATCGTCTGCATACGCAATGATATCGGCATTCTCTAGTTTAATGTTAAGGATATCATTAATATACAAAATAAATAGAGTTGGAGCCAAAATACTACCTTGTGGCGCGCCATACTCGATGTGTAAGATATCGCTCGGTACGTTAGAGATATTAGATTTTACATATTGTTTGCGATTTGACAGATAACTCTCAAACCAACTGAGAGCTACACCTCTGACACCAATAGCGCTAAGCTTTTTCAGTAGCAAGCCAACTGAAAGTGAGTCGAAAGCCTTTGCCATATCGAGGAATACAGAGAGACATCTTTTGCCGTTGTCAACATAGGAGGACACTAGATTAGAAAAAAGAGAGACGGCGTCTGATGTTGATTTGCCACGTCGAAAACCAAACTGCCTGTCGGACAGAAGTTTGTGTTTTTCTAAATAACTAATTAGTCTAGAGTTCACCAGTTTCTCTAGTATCTTAGAGACTATACTGAGAAGCGCGATCGGCCTGTAGTTATCAGGAACACTTTTGAACCACTTTTATGAATGGGAGACACGGCTGCCACTTTCCAGCAGTTCGGGAAAGTACCAGTCTCTAAACTCATGTTGAAAATAAATGTTAAAGGAATAATAAGAGAGTCAAGGGATTTTTTAATAAGTTGAGATGGTATTGCGTCGGGACCTGGTGCGCGAAAATACGATAGTGTGACGTCACGTTTCTGTAGTGATTTATATGAAGCATTTTTGGGCGAGTCCAATATTGTGATTTTAAAAACGTGATATCACGGGAAGTTTTTAAGATAACAAAGTAATTCTTTCACCTATGTTTCAGTTAGTGAGTAGCCTTTTGATGGCACATTAAATCAAAAATGAGTCGTCATGCCTATTATGTGAACCCCGCCTCTGGCGCCAAAGCTAGATCCACCCTTGCATGTGTAATAGCAGTATATCTGTAGTTATATAGGTGGGGTATTGTGCAATATTAGTGGTATTTAATACTAAAATTCTAAGTCATAAGTCTGCACTTCTATCGTCGGTCCCTATGACTGCCTATTTTATCTTTTATTTCATGCAGAGGAAATAAAATCGAATACACAGGAAGAATTTAATAGAAGATTTGACCAACATTGCACAAAACATTTTTCCTTGCCCTGCCGTTACCATGACCGCCGTCTTAGCTAGGATCAGGAGGGCGCCGGGCTCGGGCTTTTTTCTTTCTGGTACCTATCATGGGAGGGTATTGTCCACTGCCCATCAACGGGCGAGATTTAAGTTGCGCCATTATTGTAGTCGTTTAACCGCCATCAGTCCCATTTGTTGGCTCTTAGCACAGCCATGCTACGCCCAGACATCAGGGCCAATTGATAGACAGACTAATTAGAATGGTATATAGAATTTTAGCCCAGTCGTCATCGTCCAATTGAACTACTAGCTACTAGACTGACATGTAAACTCAAGTTATATTAAATACTGACCTGCGAACATCCTGAAGTCTTGCAAACTCCAAACCTTAGGCGAGTCCCCTTGCAGCAGCGAGAAAAGCTTCCACCTGAACATTTTATTTTATTTAGAAAAGTGCACATAGCAGACTTTAGCTTGACAAAATGAAATCATAGAAAAGTGCACATAGCAGACTTTAGCTTGACAAAATGAAATCATAGAAAAGTGCACATAGCAGATTTTGGTTTGACAATGTTAAACCTCAGAAAAGTGCACATACATAGCAGATTTTGGTTTGATAATGTTAAATCTCAGAAATGTGCACATAGCAGATTTTGGTTTTTCAACGTTAAACCTCAGAGAAGTGCACATAGTAGATGTTGGTTTTCCAACATTAAACCTCAGAAAAGTGCACATACATTGCAGATTTTGGTTTGACAATGTTACATCTCAGAAAAGTGCACATAGCAGATTTTGGTTTTCCAACGTTAAACCTCAGAAAAGTGCACATACATAGCAGATTTTTGTTTGACAACATTATATATCAGAAAAATGCAAATTTTGATTTTTTCTAACTAACCTACATAGGTTAGTTGGTGGTGAGAGCCCACTACCTAACGAACTTTTGGGTTAGCGCGGAAGCGCAGGATGAGTCCTGCCATGAGTCCAGGTGAGCCTAAACCTAACATACTTACACTAATTAGCATACAACTTACACCTGAAGAAGAATTTGAACTAATCCCTAGCTAAGATCTAACTCCCCAGGTTTCGGTTTGACAATGACGAGTGTTGTAATGTTGTACCTGTAGTAGATGTGCGCCGGCGACTGGTTCTCGAAGAGGAACCGGAAGAACGGGTTGTTCATCTCCTTGTTCATGATGATCGCCTCGAACATGGGCCCCTCGCGGATCACGAACTCGATCATACGGTGGATCAGCATCAAGATGTTACTGTCATCATACAACACACAATAAAAAAATCTAAATATATTTGACCATAAACAGATAACTGGTTTCGACTAACTCTGAAACTTATGATCTAGGAAATTAAATTGATGATGATGACATGCATTTTTTAAAAATCTTTAAACATTACATATTTTTTATTTTTTTTTATTGATTTAAAGTAATTAATGTTATTCAAGTGTGAACTTGACCGCCAAACTTATGACTCCCTAGATCCACCATATCATTAGTAACCCGTCAATGCATTAAAAAAGGAGACCAGGAAAGTCATAATTTTGAAATTCATTGATAATATATAATTAATTCTATATAATAAAATATAAACAATCCAGATGGGATTTTTTTCAACTTTATTTAATAACCATAGATTATATTTTGACATGTATGTGATATTAACTATTGTCTCACCGTTCAGTAGGCACAACCACTTTAACAATCGACTGCGACAGAACCTGCAAAGAACCAAAATAATTTAAATGAAGAAAAATTAAATGACTTACTGACTGTGCCTAAAGAATCCCAAATGATATTTATGGCATCATTCACTATAGTGGATGGAATCATTCACTAAAAATTGGCAGTCATAGACTGTCAATAAAAGTAAAAACTAGAATGTTAGTATGTATTATGTACATAAAAAATGTAGCGCAATACGTATAACCTGTAGCCACATGTTTTTATTTTATTTATTTGTCTCGAAAGCGTGTAACGCCGCACGGCCATAAAAAAATTCCTTTACGAAAACTAAAAAACATTTAACATGGTAGTGGTAAGGACACCCAACTTCCAATCGTGAAATAACCCTGAAACACGCTGCGCTTCAGAGTATTTTTCAGTGAGAGTGACATAAAACATCTTGAGGAAACCGACTTGTTCCCAGATAACATTTTTCGCAGTCATTTATCATCTGCCAGCTGAAGTACTATACCTGTTAAGCGCAGTGGGAAGTTGGCTTGACTCTCATCAAACATCTTACAAAAAAGTTTATTTGTATAATAAGTATGTATTTACAACTATATAAGTATTATATCAGCTATCTGACCACCATAGTACAAGCTTGGCTTAGTTTGTGATCAGATGGTGTTGTGTGTGAATTGTCTACTAATATTCATTTTTTAGAAATATTGGTGGACAATTCAATTTAGTATAGTAACTAAACGCTTTTTAGATACTATGTAAACTTTAGTTGGTGTGATTACATACCGTTTCGTAGAACTGTTTGTCCTCTATGTCGTTCGGATAGTGGTCTCCCGGCCGAATCCGGGGTATCTGCCAACATAAGTGCATTGCTGGACATATTTCACACAACATATATTTATATAATATTTAATATAATTTAGCTCCAAACCGTTGCTTAGTTTGGGGCTTAGATAAGAGTTGTACTACGGCTAAATGCTTCGTCCGGCACCCACTTAGGGATATGCCCTCCCGAGGCGGTGACGCGCCGCTGGTTTCCGGCGCGTCACTGGAGCCGAGTGCGGGCCCGCAAGGGCGCGTGTCCTAGGTCATGCGTACCAACCAGCACTGGGCCAGCATGGTGCTGATTAACAGTGCCGTGGGAGTGGGTCCTAGCAGTAGAAACATTTAGTGGACTGCTTATGTTTAATGTAACAACTAGTAGAATAAATTATTATTATTTACTAGCAGCGCCCCGCAGTTTCACCCGCGCAGTTTCCCGTTCCCGTTATTTGCCCTGGATAAAAAGTAGCCTATGTCTTGTTTCAGACTGTTGTAATTAAACTGTGATCCAAAGTTGAGCCCGATCCATTCATTCGTTACGACGTGATTAAGCATCAAACATCCAAACATTGACACCCTATCCTATCAATATTATAAATGTCAATATGTTAGGATGTTTGTCGCTCCAATACGTCGTAACGTCTCAACGGAGAGGGCTGAAATTTGGAACATAGATAGATTATAGTCTGGAAGAATAATTAGGCTTTTTATTCCGGGAAACTATACATGTAAAACCGTGAGGCGCTGGTATTTTATAATATTAGTTGCTACTAATAAGATGCGTTATTAATTAAGATTGTTATTAAGGTTATTGTTTACCTTATTGACGAGATGTTTGGGCGGCTGCGCGTTAAAGGGTAGGCCGGAGGGTGGGGGAGGCTTGCAGGGCTGCTGCAGCGACGGGGGGATGTAGATCGGCACGGGCGGGATCACCACCGCCTTGCCCCACCCCAGCTTCATCTCGTAACTCATCACCTCTTTACCTGGAGCGAGGGTATTCAATCCTTACATTTAACTTAGCATACAATGTAATTTATTATTTACATTTCATGTGTCAAACACGGATTTAGCAAGTAATTACACAACAGAAAGAGAGACCTAAGTCTCTCACACACAGAGACGCACCCTCACACAGAAAGAGACACACACACCGAGACAGAGACACCCTGTGACACATAGAGAGGGAGAGACACGTCAAACACCAAGTCGTTTTCGCATCAGGGGCTAAAATGATAAAATATTCAACTCTAGCAGCATCCACTCAAGACGAAAAATCCTTTGCACTTTAAGTCCAAGAACCACAAACCGTTAATATTCTTCAAGGCCCTCTCGCCGTCCTTCCGCGACATGAACGCGACGAACCCACAATTCCGGCCGCGAGCCTTCTCCTCGTCGGAGCGCGGCCACATGATCTTGATGCTGGCCAGAGGACCGTAGCGACCGAATATCTCCATCAGCTGCTGCTCTGTTATCTGTGGGACATATTACGAATTGACCTCAAACTTAATGTATATGTAACATTTACAGCCTTCAAATAATTTTATTTACAACGAAGAAATAGTCATAGATAGTTTGGCCATTGAGCGTAAGTGTTGTTGAGTTTCTAAGTGGTTTAAGACCTACTTACATTATAAATTATAAGGAAGACTTGGTTATTTTATGTTTTACATTAATTGTATGCGATATAATAAACCCGAAAAACGTAAAAAAAGCATTCGATGGCGTAAATAGAATTAAAAAAAAAAAAAATTAAAACTTCGAAGTAACGATTATACCACCAAAACTTTTAATTCTTGTTTTAATTTTTAATTTAAATTTTCATGAACTTTTCATGAAATTTCATTTCATTAATTCAATCCAAAACTTTTAATTTTTACTTTTAAATTTTCATGAACTTTAATCTAAATGTGCTTTACGTCAAAGTAAAGATCAATTCACCCACAGAATAAAAAAAAACCTGCCAAAAACCCGACTGCAAAGACCCTTCTGACCTATATATGATATGAGCCAAATCGCTATTCTGATCAGTTTAGATAAATTAAACACCTTGTTACCTCTATAATTGTTACTACAACCAATATTTCTCACCTTCGGGTTCAAGTTGCCCAAGTAAAGGTTGGTAGTGTTGGGGTCTCCCGTGTCATAGGACCCAATGTCGGGTATCATGTCCAGCACGGGTTCAGCCCCGGGGGGTCCACGCTCGCGAAGCACATTCTTATACTTGTGACGTTCTGATCGCTCCTCTTGGATTCTAAATAACAAAACAAACTTTGAAACTTTGTTAGAAGCAGCTCTATTTTTCTATTTAAAATTTAACACATATCTCCACAGACTGTGGGATGTGAATTTCAAATAAAAAACATTAACAACACTTTCAATGTTCTAATACTGGATACTGGTGAAATTGCGGTGATAGCACCAAATAGAAGACTCTGGGATCCGTGACCTTTGTCATTTGGGTTTATTTTTAACCAACTTCCAAAAAAGGAGGAGGTTATCAATTAGACCCAAACATCTTGGATCAGGAGAAAAGAAAATTAGGAGTAAGGAACATTTTCAACCTAATTCTAGTTAACTCACAAAATGTTATACCACAAGACCTTGTTTTTACGCATATCCTACCGCCCGGGTAAGACAGTCGGGTCAAGTCAGACTCGACACCGCGAGTAGTGTCCCTACTGACCAAACCTACATGGGGTTCCGCTTTTACCGCTTACGGCGGAAACTCAGAGACGCTCTCGCATTTTAGGCGAACCAAAAGATCTTCATTTCCATATAACAATTTGAAGTCTCCATCAATAACTACTGTCCATCAGGATAACAACCTCCAAATCAAATTGACTGAGCTTTTTCTTTTTATCTTGATAAGATCCCACAAACCCCAGACCAACAACTCTTATCCTCAAAGCACAAACCAGACTAAACTTTTTTGAGAGGATTAAGCATACGTTAAGCAAGCACAATTAAGCATACAAGGCCCATACTCACTGTCGTAATTCTTCTTTGAACAACTCAAGGTTGCTCTTCTTCTTATCCTGCCCCTTCTGTTTGGAGCGGATCTTGCTTGGTATTTCCGAACGCTGAGCAAGGTTCTTGATGATGTCAGCTTTGGAGCGGTTCTTGTCGTCAAACCGAGAGACAGGCTTGTAGAGCTTCCCTCTCTCTGATACATCTTCCTCTGAAATTTTATTAATAATAATTAGTATTTCACCTAAAATGTTCAAAAACATTTTGTTTAGGAATGTGTGTATGCTGAGCATAAGCAGCCCATTAAATGATCCCACTGCCGGGACTCAGGGCCTTCTCTCAGAAGGATAGAGCCAATGCTGATCAATGCAGTCAAGGCAATCCACCATGCTAGTCCAGTGCAGGTCCAGGTTGGTGGATGACACATGACCTGATAAGATTCCAGGTACATGTCGGTTTCCTCACCCCACATTGAAATCCCACGGCCACCACTGTCTCTGACTCCAGATCGGCAGTGGCAGATCTCCCAATTAGACCAAGGAATGTGTGCCTACATATTCCAAATTGCTAGGACATGTGACATCCACCAACTTACAGATAGCCATCCTATTACATATGTTTTAACTTTTAACTCCTTCCCTGTGAAGGAAAGTCACCATCTGTTGGCTAGTTATGACAACTTCTGGCAGTGGAAACTTTAAAATAAATTAAAATGATATTTGTGGACATTCCTTACAAAACACTGTTTAGCCCTCAATAAAGTTAAGCTTATTTTATGGAAACCAGACAGTTGATTTAATCCTACCAACATCATAAATGTTTGCATCTTTGTTACTCAATTGCGTCATTACATTTGAACTATTGGGTAGAAATTTACAACACAGATCATAGTTTGGATGAACACACAGGTAACTTTTTATCCCTGGAAAACAAAGGGAATGGGAACTATGCGGGCACAGCCGTGGGGTGGCACTAGTCTATACTTATAATAAAACTGGAACGGGTCGAATTCTGTACATTGAAGATATTTTGAAAAAAAAATTTTTGAGTACTCCATAGTCGATACTGATGGCGAAACTGCATTTTTTTTCTTTCATGTCTGTCTGTCTGTCTGTCTGTCTTTCTGTATAGGGATCACGCATCACGCCGAAACTACTGATTCAATTCAGCTGAAACTCGGCATGACTTTAGTTTATACTAAGGAACGGTTTTCTTGCGGGAGGGGGTGAAAGTCAGAATGTGTATTTGGTTGTAACTCATGTTGGCGTTGTTTAATTTCATTAATTCTTTTTTTGTTAGAAAGACTACATTTTTAATATTGACCCTTCAAAATTTTAACATTATCGGTCTGGTGGTTCGGAAATTACACAAACATTAAATAATAACGACACGCGCGGCGCGTTCGGTACATACTAACTTCTAAGTATTCTGTGTATCACAGACGATCCACAGAATATCTAGATTTTAGATTCTAGAACGTGCCCACGTGATCGCGTCGCGTCGTCTTGAATGAAAAAAGAATTGTCAAAAATATATTTTTGTGTGGAAAAACAAACATATATTTATAACCAACTTCAAACAAGGAGGATGTTCTCAATCGGGTTGCATGTTTTTTTATTTGGTTTTATTTTACGCGATAACTTTGCTAATTGTGAGTTGATTTTGATAATTCATTTTTTGTTTGGTTGGAAATACTTCAAAGGTGATACGATGATTTTTAACCGTTTCTTGCTCGATACTAATAACGTCCTGTCACAGGTAGACGTTTTCACTATTCACATCATATTGAGTTTTATGTTCTCTTTAAATGTAATTAATTAAAATAAAATAAATTATTAAGGGGGCTCCCATACTATAATAGATAGCCGTTTATTTGCTAATGGTTCAGACCCCTTCGCGCGCGAGTCCCACTTGCATTTTACTGGTATTATTTTTTCTAAAATTTTGTAAAATCTATCGTTTCCTAATATTATATAAATATGTCAATATTTAAATTTTTGCTGCTCAATTACGTTGGAAGTTGGAATGGCTGAATGTATCGAGTTAAAATATGAAACACATTCTTGGCTTAGCTTAAGTAACACATAGGGTACTTACACATAGGCAATGTTTAGCCTATGTGTTCTTCCAGACTAATCTAATTGTATTTCAAATTTCAACCAGTCTTGATACGTTCCGCTATAATTAAGTAACAAACGTCCAAACATTGGCATTCATAATATTTACAATTTATTCAACGTTGGAACGGCTGAACATATTTGGAAGAAATTCGAAACACACGTAGTTTGTACTGAGAAATAGCAAATCGGTTACTTATAGGTTACTGTGACGGAAAGACTAAGCAATTTTGGTAAAAAAATTGAAACAGAGATAACTTCTAGTCTGAAATACCACATATATGTACTACCTATCAACCAGAAAAGAAGCATGGCCCCTTAGGAAACAAATATTAACTATCACGTCAAAACGGCACAACGAATTGGGTTGACATACGAAACACAGATAGTTTAGACACACCCTCACCACTCGCTATACGGCGCGCGATATTAACCTACTCGTTCGGGTCCACCCGGGTGTACCAAAATCACGTATATATCTACATTTAATATATCTATTATATCTGTATGACGTGATGATAAACTTAGCCAAAATTATAAAATTCTAGAATTCGAGTAAGTATCTGAAAGTTTGTTTTTTCGGAGAAAATTTAATTGTTTGAAAATAAAATAAAAATATCTATTTTTTTAGTCGTTTCAGTCTTTTTTTTTACTTGCATAAAATTAGCCTGGACCCCACAAAACATAGTGTAGTCACCGTAGTGTGGGATCTAGTTCACACTAGCAAAACATGTTAAGTATTCATTCTTTGTACCTATTTATTGTCACATATATATTCTTTGTATATATTGTCGCTTTGTATTTAACATCCGGGAGCGCGTGAAACTGTTTTTAATAACTTTAAGGCGGTAGACGCTAGGTTTTGTAGCTTTTCTTGTGATTTGGTTTTCGTTATTGAGATAATAAACATTTTTTTTTTCAATTTTTATTACATTTAAATAAACAATAAAGAAAATTACAATTTGCAGTTTAGTTTTTTTATCATCTTATCTGGTTGCCTGGAAGAGATTGCTCTAAGCAATAAGGCCGCCATTTGTGGTGCTAGTTCATAAGTGTTCTACTGTAATATTTCTGTTCTTGTGTCACAATAAAGAGTTATCTATCTATCTATCTTATCATATTTTGTACAACCCTAGCACGTTTGGTCAGTGACGTAAGCAGACGACAAGCCACACGGGGCGCACGGTATTCTCAACTGCGTGTTTGTGCAAAGGTGTATTTTGGCTTGCAAGTAACAGTAGGTAAGTAGTTTACGAAAGTTTAGGTTATTATCGTGTAGGTATTTGCGCTTTTGTATGGCAGTGATGCATCTGTTACGAAGTAACTATTTTCTGATCTGTGGTTTAGAGTCTAAAATTTCACATGGGCTAATAAGTCTATATTTTAATTTAACGCCATATTAATAGAAGTATATATTTTTGTAAGGAACTTGATGTGATGGTAAGGTAAAAGCCAAAAATGAAAAATATATGCACCCGTTTTGGCGTAGATAATACAGGTGCTTTGCGTTCACAATCAAAATAACAAGCAACATTATATTCTCATTAGATAGCGCTAATGCCAGTTTAAATCTAAAAGCACTAAAGGCCATTTAAATCAATGTTTTGCTATAGTGGTATGTACTTTTTTCTTGCATCACTAGGTGGCGTTACTGGTATTCTAAAATGTACTACATAATAAGTTTTTTGCTGCTAAAAACATTTTGATGCCGAATTGGGATTCTTTCGTTCTTTGATTTTTTTCTGTGTTACAATTAAGTTCATACATTAACATTTCACTAAGACTTGGCTTAGATTTACGGGTTCAAAACTCAAAATTTTAAGCATTTTGATTCCACATAGGCTTCATTCATAATTTTACGGGCGAAGTCGTGGGTAACAGTTAGAAAACAGCTTGCGGATAAAAAGAGATAAGTAGGTATCAGATCATGCACATCAGCTTCAGATTTTTCATAATGTATCCTACAAACGTAACACTTGCGGCTATGTTCGATACTACGAAACCTTACTAAGTATGTTTGATTTTGTTTAAAAAAAGAAAAATAAAGATGATAAAATTAAATAATACATTTTTGTGTGGAAAACCCAATTCATTCGGGGTTTCAGCGACTACTTATCCAAATATTTTGTCCTACGATACTTCCAACTAATCTATACTAATATTATAAAAAAAGTAAAGTTTGTGTGTTTGTATATTTGTTAAATTGTAAGGGGTAATCTCGGGATCTACTGAACCGATTTTAAAAATTATTTCACCAATAGAAAGCCACATTATTGCTGAGTGTCATAGGTTATGTAAAAAAACTGAAAAATAAAAAGGCTTTTACGTGGTAGTCCATTTTGCAAAGTGAATTGGAGAAAAAACGGTCGAATGAAAGCGTTTCTTATGAACGCTGCCTTAACTATGAAAGATATATTTTTGAGTTCTAAAGAAAAGATGTGGAGCTTAAAAATGCCTACAAAAAAGTCAACGACAGCATATGTCTAACTTTTATATTTAGGTTACAAACAGTAGTTTTTTTAATATTAGTATAGATAATTTAATTTTTAATATTAATAAAATAATTTAAATCGTTAAGTCATATTTATTAGTCAGCCATCTATACTAATATTATTTTTTTTTTTTTTTTTTTTTCTCTGGGTGTATCTGCAATCAGCTGTGCTATAAGCAGATGTGTTGAGTGCTGGAGGCGGGTTTAGTGTGCTCCCCATTGGGAGCACTACTCAAAATTTAAAAAGCCATGGAATGTTTCATCAAGCCATCGGCAGTATGTCATTTCTTTTAAGACGTTTAGTGTATGGCAACGTCAGCAATGCAGTTGCAAGTGGATTTGGGTGCAGTAATAGCCTTTCCCCATAGTTTAGTGAACTGGCTCGTACTTCTTCCGCCACTGTGGTTATATTTGCATATTCATGGATTTCTGTGTTTCGAATGTACCATGGTACATTGCATATGGTACGCAATATTGTATTCTGCATTCTTTGCAACATACTGATGTTAGAGTTGCAGGCACTACCCCACAGCTGTATGCCATACATCCAAACTGGCTTTAAGATGGTTTTATATATCAGTAATTTGTTGTCAGTGGAAAGTACACTGTTTCTTCCCAGGATCCAGTAAAGATTCTTGTACCGAAAATTAAGCTCTTCCCTTTTCTTTTTTATGTGATGGTTCCAGGTCAGACGGCGATCGAGATGCAGGCCCAATCTATACTAATATAATAATAATATAAATTGTCTCGCCTAACACCAACAGCAATGACGTTAAACTTGACGAGACATTAGGACAGATATTGCACAGGTTGGAACATCTTATTGACGCAATAATATTGCATATTATGCAAGACCGGGATATATTATATCCCGGTCTTGAAAATTTATTGGAGAGAGATTATCATTGGCTTTGTTTGTTCTATGGCAATAGTGTCACTCAGAAACGATACAGTGAATGAAATAGATAACTCATTTTAGAGAAAATTCCCGGTCAGGTCAAACACCATAAGTCTATTGATACGGTGTGTAATATTGAGGATACTATGAACTATCCCCAAGAATTTTGAAATTCTTTGTACCCTTCTGACATACCTCCTCACGACCTTTTTTTAAAGTTGGCATTCTTATCATGCTATTAAGAAACTTGAGCCCCCTCCCCCCCCCCCCCCAACATGTGTAATGGAACAAGGCTACTTACAAAAGAGTTACGGGACAATATAATCGTGGCGACAATTCTCACAGGGCCAGCAGTGGGACAACTGGCTTATATTCCGCGAATACCCATGATTCCCACTGATTTACCCATACCGTTTAAAAGGCTACAGTTTCCACTGAAGATCTCATTTGCCCTCACTATTAACAAGTCCCAAGGTCAAACATTCTCTCTGGTGGGCATTGACCTTAGAAAGCCGTGTTTTGCTCATGGGCAGTTATATGTTGGCTTATCTCAGGTTGGAACTTCTGATAGACAATATATTTTGCTACCAAATGATAACATTACATACAATATAGTTTACAGAGTAGTTTTAAAATTACCATAACCGAACTAACTGTTCCCCGGGACTTGGTCCTCATGGAATTCGTAAATCGCAAATCCAACAGAAAATGTTTTTTTTCTTTCGGACAGAGTTACTTTTGAATTTTGTATTAGCATGCAAATACAAACTATACCTATATATTACCCTCCTTTTGGCAGTTAGAAATTAAAACATAACACTCTGTACTAAAATAGGATTACAGTGGACCCCCGGTAATCCGGCAAACATTATGCAGGGCAGTGTCGGACTATCGAATTTGTCGGATTATAGAGCACTACCTAAGACCCCTATAGTCCGGATTTTTTTACGAAAGAGTACCTTGTAATCCGACAAATTACATATCTAACGACGAGAGTCTATACGTACATATGTATGTACTTTGAAGTACAAATCAGACTAAATTCATGTAAGTCGAATTTAGTAAATTAAATAACAATTGAGAGCGTTTTATTATAAAATTAAGCATAAATGCACATACATCTCTACCAAAATAATCAAGAATTATTAATCAAAATCATGTATACTATATCAAATTATGAAGCTTTGAAATATTCATATTTTTTTTTTGTTTAAGGTTGTTATAACGCGAGATCAGAGCTTTGTCCCTCAGTCTTCTCAAAAGTAAAAGTTTGTTGTAGGATGTACCATTCTCTTCAGCCCATTGTAAACCTAGCTCAAACGCGTTAACTGCGTCTTGATCTGTGACTTGTGGAGCAGTTGCAATCACGTTGTCGTTATCTTCCTGATTGTTTGTTGTATTATTAGAAACCTCTTTTATAATATCTTCGTCAGACATTTCAAGAAAAACATTTTCTTCTTTATCCATTCCACGGCACCAGACTTCCAAATCTTCCGGACTTATCTGTGTTTCAGTAGAGACTTGTTCTATAACTTCCGAAGTTACACTGATTTGTGGATCGTTGCTAGGAGTGGTGATTATATCTGGCCATAACTTTTTCCAAGACGATTTAATAGTTGATGACGGTAACGCACTCCACGACTGACTAAGAGCAAAAAATAAGTCTTTCATATTAAATTCTTTTAAAGTTTTTTCTATTGGTTGGTCTTTTGATACGGCTCTCAAAAATAGGTTTTTTTTATAGTCTTGCTTAACGCGTCGAGCACAATAATAGCGGTGGCGCGTACGAGTTGTGACCTGTTCAAACTTGCGTGATCTATATTAGCAAAGATTGTCAAACATAATTCTGTCATGTCGGATTACAGGGGGCGCCGGATTAGACAGGGGCCGGATTATCGGGGGTCCACTGTATTCACATTATGCTCAACGAAGTGGGCACGGGTCAGCTAGTACTATATATATACATACAATTATACATAGAAACACTGAGACACAAAACAAGATAAATATGTATCTGTTTTTATCACACAAATATTTGTGCTGGGTGGGAATCAATGAATCAACCCATACCTACTGATCTGTGGGCACCTGAGCCATAAGATTAGGAGAAGAAAAACAGAAGCAAAATGGGTTACTGGCTGTTAGTGCTAATGTTTCAGTGAGAAAACAGAATTCCCATTCCCACAATATATGGTATTCCAGACTATAATCTGTGTTCCAAATTTCAACCTGAGCCATTCAGCCACTGTCCTGATGTGATTGAGCAACAAACATCTAAATGTTGACATTATTTATAGTATCATTAGAATTAGTAACGTTGGAAATGTATAGTTGGATGGTTGTAGCGTAAGACAGCATTTGCAGTCAAATTGCATCATTTATTGATTCAAAAATAGTAGTAGTTCTGTACAAACTGGGTGTTAAAAATACACATCTTGGTGGTATATACCTTCCTATCGTAACTATGGTGTACATTCATCAAACACTCACACAATTGAACTCTTAAATTAGAATAAAGATAATATAAAAATAGTAAGTATTCTTACTTCTAGCTCCTGCATCGTAAGTGCCAGCTTTCACCCAAACCTTTGCATTAGTAGGTGCTTCTTGAAATGTCTCAACAAATTCTTTAAACACCTGAAAAGACATTTATGTTGTATAAGATATAAAATCATTATTTTTTTACCATTGGTATGTTACTGATGTTTGATTTTATGATGTTTATTTTTACAAAAACTGTCAGGAAAGACAGTTATTGAGTTAAATTAATAAAAAACGACATACATTACAGTACATTACTTCTACAAGTTATATAGTTATATATAAGTAAGTGTATACAACTTTGTACATCAATCATTTACAAAATGACTATTCCCTTTCATGAATACTGCATATTTTAAAGACAGGTAATTTATTTATTGTGCTATTTCAAACAATAAGTACCTACCTATTCTAAATTTCATCATGTTCTGCTCAATTTTCATGACATATCTGAACAAAATAAATAACATCCAAACATCATACCTAACCTTTCGTATGTTGAAATACCGGCTCCCACATATAAACACATTTTCGCCGCTCTGTTGACATATCGGGAGCCGGTATGGGTAAGTGTGTTCTTTTAATCACTCTAAAACACGTCATTGTACATACCCTATCCTTTCTACCACGTTACAAATGCATAAAGAAGAAACAGGCAAACTAGTGAAGCCAAAATCTCGCGCAGCTTTAGTGAAAAAAATTTAAACAAGAGTCAGTTAAAACTCCGCCATCGCCTAGGTGACTACTTATTTTTTGTGTTGTGTAAAAAATATGTATGGTGGCACTTGAAGTTTGAGTTGTGTTTTATACCTAATGTGATAAGTTGTAAATAAAATATTTTATGAACTTCCAAATATTGTTGTAATTAAAATTATAACCGAAACTTATCTAAATATCACAGTACCCTATGTTGAAAGTTCTATATTAGCTATAATTGGGTATTATATAGAAATGGTTTAAAGTGAATAAAGATTATTCAATTTACAATAAGATTTTAACTTGAATTGACTTGATTCCTACTAAATACGGAGAAAATCCAGTTACAGTAAAAGTCTATCTCAAAAATGGGCTGTCTGTTGACCATACCGGCTCCTGGTATAACAGATAAGACAAAATGGGCTATAATGTCATTCAACATACGAGAGGCTAAGTATTGTCACTTTTAATTATATTATATTAGTAGGACAATTACACATCAACTGCACCCAAATTTAATAGCACCATAAATAATTTGAGATTCGTGTCTAGCTAGAAAAGAAACATTCACTATGCTGAGCTGAAATTTTGCTAAAGTGATAGTTTTCTGAAGATGCTTACCGAACATTATAAACAACATATACGTCCACCATAAACCCAATTACGTGTTACAACGCGCTTTTTTCCCTAAAGGACCTACCAAACATGAGTTCAACCATGGTTTTATATAAGAATAGGTTAGCACTGGTTCGCAAGTTATTTTCCTATTATAATCGTTATACTCACATGTGCCGCCGCTTCCTCTTCTTCTTTCTTCCGAAGATCTTCAAGCTCCTTTTTCGTAAGATTTCTGCTGCTCATGATGCCGGGATATGCAGTATTTTATATAGCGGCAGTCGTTTCTGTACCAACTTAGCGTTCACTGTTTGTAGGTTCCAACATTTGTTTAGTACTTCACTGATAATCTATTATTATTGTTGTATTGTTTATTGCGCATCCGATAACAAATTTTCAGGCAGTATTCTCGTTACAATATAAGATTAATAACAAAAACCATTTGAAACTAAATTTTGTTTACGCCATTTTTGCTTTTGCTTGCTTCACGCTTCGCACTTCATCACAGTTGTCACAGTTCTGACTTCTGACAGTTCACATTAAAGTGACAGAGATGGACAGTGGATACTAGACAGTGACATCTTCCAAAACATGAATTTAGCAAAGAGGTTTTCAAAATAAAAAAAATAGTAGGGAGTAGAGTAGACGTTTCTGGCAGTGCTTCCACAATGAGAACTTCCCCTTTTGAGGGGAAATTAGGGTCCAAAGGGAAATATGTAAAGGGGAAATCATGCCTAATCAAACAAATACAAAAACTCCGTAATATTGAGGAGAATTTTCGTATAATTAGTCCATACAGATATCAGTTCCAATTTTTTTTCAACAAGGCAATGTTGATTCAAAACTATACCAGAAATAGAAATAGAAATAAATTTAATTGCTTAAAACCGTGTACATTGATGGTATTATAAAAGTTTAGTATCAACAGTTTGTCCTAACGGACGTGCAACATATAATAGTAATAACCTTATAATTAAGAAGGTGATAGTAAGGTAGGTAATAGTTAATTGAGTACATAGGTACTTAGTGAGTACACAGGTACTTTTCTCATTATCTATTAAACACCTTCAAAAAACAAATTATTAAATTAAAGCTTAGTGACATTTTACAAAGTAGGTAAAAACATCAATAACAAATTACAGTTATATTAGTCTTCTAAATACTTATTTTTAATGTGATTAGCTGCAGTAAATGTATAATATTCTTCCAAGTCGTAAAAAGTTTTATCATTGAGCCAATTTTTCAGTGTGTTTTTGAAAATACTGTTTGAGGTTATAGATTTAATGTACTATGTTGGTAGGCTATTAAATATTTTTATAGATGTGTTAAAGGTGCTTTTGTGAAACATGGCATTATTCGATTGTGTTACACAAATGTTATATATATATATGTTTTGAGCGTAATATGTCTGTGCGAGAGGATTTCTTTCCAAAAAAATATTTCGGATTTTTTTTAAAGAACAGACACAGCTCTAAGATATAAATACTACATAGGGTCAGTATTTTATTTTTCTTAAATAACTGTCTCACTGAATCTCGTTTATGTAAGTTGTAAATAACCCTTATACATCGTTTTTGTAACTTAAAGGTAAATTCTACTTCAACCGAATTTCCCCAAAAGATTATGCCAAAAGTTAAATGAGGGTATACATATCCATAGTAAGTATTCTTAGCAATTTCTTGTGACGAAACATTACTGAGGATGTAAAGCGCATAGCAATATTTGGCAATTTTAGAATTAGTTAGAGAAACATGAGCTTTCCAATTTAAGTTTGAATCTATCGTAACGCCTAAAAAATTTGGATTCTGTTACTTCGTCAACTTTTATATCCTTATATAATATATTTAAGTTCATGAGTAGTGTTTTATAGTTTTGAAATTGGATGAGTTTTGTTTTAACAATGTTTATATTGAGATTTAGTGAATTTAGTTCTTTATCTATTTTTTCTAATGTTTCGGTAAAAAGCAAAAAAAAAACAAAGAAAAGCGCAAAATTTTCGGTGCAAAGAAAAGCGACAAAATTACCATATTTCCTTCGCCGTAAATCTTACACAGACAGGTTAAAAGCCCTGCGCCTCACTACATTGGAAGAGAGACGGTTGCGGGGAGACTTGATTGAAACATTTAAAATACTGAATGGATTTTATAATCTCCCTCACATTAGGAACCTGTACAGATTAAAGGAGCATAAGAGAGACAGTCGGCGTCATAAGTCCCAGTTGTCCCACGCGCCATCACTGACGAACACTGCACATCACATCCTCAGCAACAGAGTGGTTTACAACTGGAACAGGTTGCCTGAGGATGTTATTTCGGCAAAGTCGTTAAACTCATTTAAGAACAAACTTGACAAATGGATAGTAAAAGACAAAATCATTTTAACAGACAATTACCTATAATTTGTTATTTCAACACTGAGATATAGGCACATCAGCTAAAGCTGCTCGCCTATTAATCAATAAATAAATAAATAATTTCTTTTTCATAATCCGCTAAGTTGAAATTTTCTTTTTTTGGGATATATAGTGTAGCATCATCTGCAAACATGATACACTGATGTTTGGTAGATAGGGGTATTTCGTTAACGTAAATTAGAAACAGTAATGGACCCAATATGCTACCTTGTGGTACACCTAGTAAAATATTTTTATAATTTGATTGAACTTTCTCTATGGTTTTGGTTTTTTTGTTGTAGAAATCGATGCTAGTTGACTGGGTTCTATTAGATTAATAATTTTTAACTAGTTCTAAGGCTATTCCTCGTATCCCTATAGCTTCTAGCTTATTTATGAGTGTAGTGTGTTTGACACTGTCAAATGCTTTAGATAATTTTTGATGGGGAAAAAGGGGAAATCTTAATTGAGGCGAGGGGAAAGGAAATTATTAAAGTGGAAACACTGGTTTCTGGGTGTTTGGTTACTACTTACTACTCAGACCGTAAACAATGAGAATCAGAAGTTTCCATTATACTATTTGGAGCTTAACAATAAAAAAAATGGCAGTGTTATGAACTGCCGAAGTGAAAACTTATAAATCAGAACATTTGGTAGCTTACTTTGAAAGCTACGCGGGTGAAGCCGGAGGGCATGGCCATGAGCATGACCATCTAGAAATGCTGAGCGTGGCCCCGTGTTGGTCCTGAATTTACCCGAAGATTTCTTTTTATTCCCGAACGTGACGCTAGAATTCAATTCACAGCCCATGAAAATTCTGTCAGTGGCGCGCCACAAGAAGTTTTCATTTCCAAAATGTGTGATGAACATCAATGTCCATGTCCCTAAGTCCTAAAACCAGTGTGCTGTGGGGATATTATCCGTACCCACATAATAAAAATGTATTACGCTCGCTGTAATGCATATCCGTGTAAATAAATGTGTAAAATCCGTGTAATACTCAGTCTGTGATCTGTGATTTAATCAGAAAGGTGTTTTTTTGAAGAGAACCCTTCTTTTGGCGCACCGCACCACACACAGATTTTTCGTGAGCTGCGAATTTCCAAAGTACAAAGTCTGCTATCAAATTCTGAATTATAAGTTTTCACTTCTATCGGTAGTCCCCATGACTGTCTAATTATTTTATTCGGGTCTAGGGGCACCCAAAGAAATTGGAAAAGAAGGGGCACCACTTTTAAGTGGTGCTGGTGTCGACCCTGATTAACCCCAAAGCACGCTGCATCTTAGACCGCATCCTCACGTAACGAGATGGCGGTCAAGTGAAAAATGCTAAAGGTTAAAAAATAAAAGTGGTCAAGTGCAAGTCGGACACGCCCATGAAGGCTTCCGTAGCAGCAAGTAACATGATATAAAAGTTCTTGTAGTTCGTTGTTACTTTAATCAGTGTTTTACATAACAAAAGTGAATTTATGACGTATTAAAATAAAAGTACTTACTATATCCCATTTAAACCAATTTTCGTTCAAAGTTTACACGGTAATGTACTTACATCATAATTTTTTTAGTTTTGTCATTCTCTTATTTTAGAAGTTACAGGGGGAGCGGACACACATTTTACCACTTTGGAAGAGACTATCGCGCAAACTATTCAATTTAGAAAAAAAAAAATATGTTAGTAACCTCAATATAATTTTTGAAGACCTATTCATTGACAACCCAAACGCATTGTTTGATGGAAAAAAATATTTTTGAGTTTAATTTCTAAGTAATGGAAGATGGAATAAGAAGGATGTAAGAAAGTACATACCCAAAAATTATTGTTTTGTTCTATTTTTTGTATGAAAATCATAATGCAGTTCACAGAATACATCTACTTACTATGTTTCAATAGTATACTTCTTATAGTTTCAGAGAAAAGTGGTTGTGATATATGCACGGACAGACATGACGAATCCATAATTCAATCCATGTTCATCATGTCCGCACTTTTGTTATTACTTATAGTATTTATCAGTAAAATTTTAGTCACATGTTTATAGGTTAATATTTATTATTTTATATAGTTAGTTATATAGTAGTATTATTAAATTAATGTCGCTTCCCCCGCCTACGAGTATATTATGTGGGTTATTTTCCTTTTTGCTGGTGGCCTGGAAGAGATTGCTCTTAGCAATAAGGCCGCCACTTGTGACACTAGTTAATAAGTGATTATTTGTAATATTTTACTTTTTTTCTGTCGCAATAAATAATTTATATCTATCTATCTATAAGGGTCCCGTATTTTGACATTAGGCTACAGAACCCTAAAAATGAGTCTCTGTGAACAAAAAACCTCTTTGGTTTTTAAGCATTCCAACAAATATCTATGTATATGTAGGTATTGACAGTGTACTACTTAGTCTGTGGTATTGACCGCGCTCGACGTTACTTGACATCGGTCGTCTTCAGTAATCCGAAGCGACAGTACCTTTACAATCTGGCTAAATACGCTGCGCTTAGCTTTTTTTATAACTCGAGACATCTCTTTTTGAATCTACACTATCGCCATAAAATATAGTGCGTATGTTAGAACTATTTTTGTCTCGTAGGAAAACCCCTCATTCCCATTATTTCGAACAATCAAACCATAGTTTTTAATTGAAAATTGTTTCATAATAACTGAACAAAAATAAAAATATCAATAGATTAACAATATATTATATTAAAACAATTTTTTTTATAGACGAGCCACTGACGTTGTACAGCGTTTTAGGCATTCGCTGAACAGATTAAAAACATGAGTTTTGAAATTGAAATATTAAATTTATTTTGCATCTTTTTTAATGACTCACATGCTTTTTGTTTTTTCCCGATTTTGTTACATTCTTGATTCATGCTCCGCTTCTTTTAATACTAGCGTTTTGTTCTTTAGCCTATAGCCTTCCTTGATAAATGGACTATTCAATAGAAAAATAATCTTTCAATTCGGACCAGTACTTCCCGAGATACAAATACAAATACAAATACAAAAATCTTTATTGCTGTTTGCAGGTAAGATAAGATGATACAAAACATTTAAATAATTGACCCATACAAACTGGCCTCTTCTTCTAGAGGCATGCAATATGTCTGGCAACGCAGTTTCCATTGGTCTGAATTTATACAATGATAATAATAGTAATAGTCAGCTGATAAAGTCTTCTTCTTCTTTTTTCATTTTTAACTTTTAATCGGTTGTATATTATATGTCATCTGATTCATCGTCTATTAATTTCTGGCTTCTATCCCGTTGTGCTATGTTAGTGTGATATGATTGGTGAGCACAATTACGCCAACGTCTTGTGACATCCTTTGAATCATCCTTGTGAGATCCTAGCGTTCAAACAAAACCTTTGTTTGTTTGTTAACCTTTTCCTTTTTTCGTTGGTTAAAAATCGGCGTGGCATCAGAAACGACAAAATATAGATCCTTCGTTGAGTCACCGGTCCCAAATAAAAAAAGAATGAGCCGTTTTCCGACGAGATAAAAAATGGTTCGAAAAAAGGACGATGGAAGGCGCTTGTAAGTTTTAGATTGCGATGTCAATGTCAAAAGCCACTGAGCCACATAGTGAGGTCCACTGTGAACGTGGGAACGCTGAACTTAGCTCGCATACCTGTGTCGAACTAGTTCGCTCCCATCTTTCGTTCGTTCGGTCTTTTTTAAATATTTTAGAAGACAATATTGCAATTGTTTTATTCATACTGCGCTCCAATATTTAACTATTTCATATAATGTAAAATACAAAAATTTCACATGAATTGAGAAAAGTTCCGGCTGGTCTCGTCGGAAGAATAGCAACTGCCGATTGGTATCCTATCGTTTCGAAGATAATAATATGTACGTAATGCCGCTAACTTAAAACGGAAAACTTCGTGAGGAAACCGACATGTACCTAGAATTCTAGAGGTCATGACTGTGTCATCAGTGTGGATTGGTACACTGCGCCAGCGTGGTGGATTATGGGTATGACTCTCTCTTTGCAAAAGAAGGCCTGAGTCCCAGCAGTGGGAACAATTAGTGGGCTGCTTATGCTTTTGCTACCTAACTGTAGATGTCTACGATTGTTGTTATTTGCTATTGTTGTTGTGTTGTTGGTTGCTATTGCTTATGAACATCTGCAAACTCGGAAACGCTTTGTGTACACACATTAAAATTCAAGAGAACTATAAATTGTCTGATTTAAAAATTTCATCTATCTCAATATACGGATATTGTCCAAACCTTAGATTTGGATAGAAATGTTAAGTAATATTAGACGTAATATAAGCGCCATCTATCATTTCTTCGTTTTAATCTCTTGAAAATGTCTAAAAAATCTGTATCTAGAAAAAAATACGTGGTAGAAATGATACTTTAGAAATGCTTAACTTTCTTTTTACTGTCGCTTTTTCGTTTCAATGATTTTCAAATCACAACGCTGCTAAAGAAAAGTTCACTACAAAAATTCGAAATATATTAAAATCGTTCAATACGTAACATACAATTCGGGTAAGAGCAAACTAAATCAGTCAGTTGACCATGCGGCATTACTGAACAATAGTGGATCGCCGAAAAATAACGGTCATGGAACCAGATAATCGATGAGCTAATTCGCATAGTTCACTAAAACTTAAGGAGCTGTTCTGTATACTCGTGGTTTGGTAACTAATGTCCCAACACTATTAATTTTTTATTTACTCTTGGCCATAGATATCACAAAACACTAGATAGATACCACAGACTAAGTAGAGAGAATAGATACTAGTCGTTCAGCCACAGATAAATATTTTCGGATCAGTGTTGCTATTTATATTTTTGAATCTTCCTTTTACTAGTGCTTAGTTTGTGTCTCTGCATCGAGAGTTTTAAAGATTTTTATTGAAAATCGAATGTGATCAGTAACGATTTTTTATTCCATTATCAATTTAATTGACTATTTTTAATACTAAAAAAGAAGAAAATTTGATTTATAATGAAATTTTTTCTTCGAGTATTTAGGGTTTATAGAAGGTAAACGAACCAAACACATCAGCTGAGCTGAGAAGAAAATTATAATATATCTAAAATAAGTGATGTGTTCGGGAAACCTCCAACAGTTTTAGTTATCGCAAATAATTTAGATTTACACTTTTTCCCTGAACATTGGGAGGGGCTTCATAGTAATTACACTTTTGAGAGTCTATGGTACAGACAAATCTTTTTGAAATTTCACACCGCCATCTAGTGCGTACTTTGGAACTATTTTTGTCTCGTCGGAAAACGGCTCATTGAAAAAGACTTTAGTCTGCATATCAAATGAAAGGGCTTGACTAGTAGAATGTTGTACAGATAACAAATCTGAGGTAGTTGGGGGTTAATTTTGTTCTTGTTGAGAGTTTTTGTAGCGTGCTTTGAGATGACAGCATGTGTCTAAGATTACGTCAACTTCAACTTCAAATTTTTATTTTGGCTTACATTCGGTAATGTCACCGTAATTTCGCCAATGTCCAAGATTGCGTCATTGAATACAAACCTTTGCTAATCAAATTTGTTTCTATATCTGAGTTGGTACGACCAATTTCCGATAGGTGAGGTAGCTGAAGAGGTTTTTTGTTTGAAAGCGATATTACCAGGAATGACTGAAGCTATTTCAGTCATTCTTTCACCGTTGGATATGTACGGGATCCCGATGAGTGCTATATAATGTACCACGGGCGAAGCCGGGGCGGACATCTAGTATTAGTATAGTACCTACAGATGTGTTGAAATCGGAGTACATGCATGCAATATTTGTTTAATATATTTTTATGTACCTAGATACCATGAATCTTCTACTAAACTGTACTGATATAGTGGAAAATTTAAAAATAAAGGATCGAAAAAATAACACACGTCTTTGGTTACATTTATTATTTATTGAAAAAGTATACATCAAAAATGTTTTCGATGTAAAATTAAATAATATTGTGTAGTGCGATTGGCTTGTCAGTTAGCTATCCATTTGTGAAAACTGTACAAAAGAACAAGTTCAATTTATTTTCTTTGTCAACTGTAAAAGTGAAATTCTCAATTCGGGGCACACAAACATCGAGGTACTTATTAAGGGAGTCATGTATGTAACTACACTACGATGAATTTCCGAAATTTCGTATTTCTTAGGTATGGAATACGATTCATGCTCATCAAAAAAGTTCCATGCTGACTTATAAAAAGCGTCTACTATGGATGTGCGGCGCAAAGAAATTTTCCACCAATATCAGAGGGTCTACCGCCTAACTGAAACTGTCTTAGCTTTGCCATTGCTCTCTCTTTTCTTTTCGCTTGAAATGATAGAGACAGCAATAACAAAGCCATAGCCGATTTAGTTGGGCGGTAGAGGCAGGGCTTTATTTTTTAGCCGCGTCTATTCTATTGGTTGAAATCTCATCGT
Source organism: Ectropis grisescens (assembly GCA_017562165.1). Taxonomy (NCBI): domain Eukaryota; kingdom Metazoa; phylum Arthropoda; class Insecta; order Lepidoptera; family Geometridae; genus Ectropis; species Ectropis grisescens. Next base: position 25,880,634 of record CM029771.1, read on the forward strand.
ACACCGCTTACCTATCTAATATACCCAGACTAGACGCAGAGCTTGTACGGAAACGATTTAAAATATACTAATTCCTACTCTTTACAGGTAACAAAGAAAAAAAATATAATATGTATTTAAAATCCATTATGTACGCTTTACAGTTATTTGTGCCTAAAATTATAATATATCTAAAATAAGTGATGTGTTCGGGAAACCTCCAACAGTTTTAGTTATCGCAAATAATTTAGATTTACACTTTTTCCCTGAACATTGGGAGGGGCTTCATAGTAATTACACTTTTGAGAGTCTATGGTACAGACAAATCTTTTTGAAATTTCACACCGCCATCTAGTGCGTACTTTGGAACTATTTTTGTCTCGTCGGAAAACGGCTCATTGAAAAAGACTTTAGTCTGCATATCAAATGAAAGGGCTTGACTAGTAGAATGTTGTACAGATAACAAATCTGAGGTAGTTGGGGGTTAATTTTGTTCTTGTTGAGAGTTTTTGTAGCGTGCTTTGAGATGACAGCATGTGTCTAAGATTACGTCAACTTCAACTTCAAATTTTTATTTTGGCTTACATTCGGTAATGTCACCGTAATTTCGCCAATGTCCAAGATTGCGTCATTGAATACAAACCTTTGCTAATCAAATTTGTTTCTATATCTGAGTTGGTACGACCAATTTCCGATAGGTGAGGTAGCTGAAGAGGTTTTTTGTTTGAAAGCGATATTACCAGGAATGACTGAAGCTATTTCAGTCATTCTTTCACCGTTGGATATGTACGGGATCCCGATGAGTGCTATATAATGTACCACGGGCGAAGCCGGGGCGGACATCTAGTATTAGTATAGTACCTACAGATGTGTTGAAATCGGAGTACATGCATGCAATATTTGTTTAATATATTTTTATGTACCTAGATACCATGAATCTTCTACTAAACTGTACTGATATAGTGGAAAATTTAAAAATAAAGGATCGAAAAAATAACACACGTCTTTGGTTACATTTATTATTTATTGAAAAAGTATACATCAAAAATGTTTTCGATGTAAAATTAAATAATATTGTGTAGTGCGATTGGCTTGTCAGTTAGCTATCCATTTGTGAAAACTGTACAAAAGAACAAGTTCAATTTATTTTCTTTGTCAACTGTAAAAGTGAAATTCTCAATTCGGGGCACACAAACATCGAGGTACTTATTAAGGGAGTCATGTATGTAACTACACTACGATGAATTTCCGAAATTTCGTATTTCTTAGGTATGGAATACGATTCATGCTCATCAAAAAAGTTCCATGCTGACTTATAAAAAGCGTCTACTATGGATGTGCGGCGCAAAGAAATTTTCCACCAATATCAGAGGGTCTACCGCCTAACTGAAACTGTCTTAGCTTTGCCATTGCTCTCTCTTTTCTTTTCGCTTGAAATGATAGAGACAGCAATAACAAAGCCATAGCCGATTTAGTTGGGCGGTAGAGGCAGGGCTTTATTTTTTAGCCGCGTCTATTCTATTGGTTGAAATCTCATCGTACACCGCTTACCTATCTAATATACCCAGACTAGACGCAGAGCTTGTACGGAAACGATTTAAAATATACTAATTCCTACTCTTTACAGGTAACAAAGAAAAAAAATATAATATGTATTTAAAATCCATTATGTACGCTTTACAGTTATTTGTGCCTATTTGTGCAAACAAAAGTGAAAACGTAAGTAAATCGTATGAAAATTGTACTTCTATAATTTCCGTTTGCGTTTATTTTCGCGTAGACATCATATTTGTTACATTTAAGGCTATGCATAAGGTATACTGTTCGTAGTATTTAGGCATGACTTCATTTGGAATTTAATCTTTCCGAGGTATATAACTGGTTGAGTTTACTGTTGCGTTTTTTTTATCTATCATGTATTACACTATCGATAATACAAATCATCTATTTATTTATTAAATTTAATACTTATTTTAATGTACATAAATAATACAAACACATATCAACAGCAACATCGAAATTCATTATTTTACTAAAACTGATATTGAAATAAAATTAATTTTTTTTTTTTCTAATAAATTAGTGAATAAAATTTATTCACCAAAATGCGAATGATAATGATAAACTTCTTCGGATCGCAATGACGTCCCATTTTCAGATGTTTAATATTTCAGAATGACAGATAGAATAAAAAAAATTAAAAATTGAATTTTTTTTTTTCAGACATTCCAAAAATGTTTTATTACCTTAACACTCATTAAACTTCAGATTAAGATGAACGATCTCTGGGACAAGGAAAGATGCGTTGTACTGATAATTTTAAACTACTATTATTATCTGTCATTTCCCTTCTAAGTGTTTCATTCGACAAAACGAACGGAACTGCTAATTATTTTACCGCGATTTGGAACCTTATGGCGGGAACAAAGCGTCCTTTTCAGCTTCAGAGTTTTCCCTACATCCGGTACATTGCAGCAACCATACTATATTATTTACTTGCAAAAAATCTTCTTTTTAAAACTATTATTAAAATTAGCAACATCGCATTCACGTAAATATTGGTATCTATTATGTTAAAATACAGACGCAGCATGTGTATTTTCACAGAATAAAATTAACAAAATATATTTTTTAGTTAATTTCATTATAACTTAAATGTACAAACCGGGTCTTATAACCACGCGTTGGGGTAACTAGGAATTTTGTATAAGGGTTATGAGATTAGGGGCATCCGTTTAATAACTCTTTGCCATAATTACAAAGTAAAAACGTTGACTTTTTTTCTGAAGGGGGCTAAGAAATTGTAATATTGACGGCATCCCCCCTACACCTATGCTTTCAACTATTCATTATCATTATCATTCAACACTCATAATTATGTTAAAATAGAAATTGTTCGTATTTTCATAAAATCGTTGGGCGATATCTTACACGGCCCTTAAGTAGGTGATCGAGATGAAAATTATAATTATTTTGTGCATACATAAAGCTTAATATACAAGTAAACACGCCACAAAATTTACAACTACTGTACTGTACACATAAACAAATGTACATAGAAAGATTATCATAAGAATTGTTGTGCATTGCATCATACCACCTGGTAAGAATCATATAATTAGCGAATGGGCTGATCACCTTCATGTAATATCGCTCCCGCCAAACAAAAAAAAGTGCTATGTCCGTGCTATGGCTCTCTCTTTAATTTAGAGTCGAAAAAAAGAGAGAGCTAAATAATGACATAATACATACCTACATAGAACCATAAACAAAGATTGTGCACTTTACAAATTATAACAACAAAACTAAATTGTTATACTCAATATTATAAATTGTATATACTATACGAGTTTATGCTTAGATGCACAATTCTAATGGTCATTTTTAGTTGTGCGGGAGATTTTTATATAGGTCTAAGTCTTATTTAGTGATAGATTAAAAAAATATTTATATAGAGCGATTTGAGAGCCTTCTGTCAAAAGGTTACAGTAGTACAGCCCATGCAAACAAAGCGATAAGTCATGAAATTCTTTAGAAATCAGCATACTTCGAAATTATACAATTCTCAATTGTGAAGCATTCTAGATGGTAAGCGAAAACAATGCACAGACGGAATCCAAGTATCTAAAATAAAATTTTATTCTTACATTCTCTATAAGCTACTATTAAAACTTCATACACTTTGTTCAATATGTCAACATAAATAATAGTAGATATGTTAGTTCGTAACAAGCATTACATGATCTGACAGATTACATTAGAATAATAGTATATTTCGACACATTTAATAAAATATACTTTGCGCTATCCAAAGTCCGGTGCTAACATAATAATCTACAGTTAAAACACGTATTGTATCAACGCTAACTGTGAAATAAAGACAAAAAATACAGTTATGAATTTTGTTGAGTTAGAAATGATTTTATGCTTTAAGTTAGCGCCTTTAAGTTGAATTTCACATGATAATTGCATCGTTTTAGAATCAGTAAACCAGTTTTTAGAAAACAATCTGTTCTTTCTAAAGAGTTCTCTTATATTCTATATCATTCTACTTAACCGTACGAGCTTGTATTAAAAACATTATGGAATACGTAACCGTAATCTGCTTGTTTTTTTTTAATTACGTTTCAGTCAAGACCAAATAACATGTGGCCCTCTCTTTGAGATGTGAGAGGATCGCCATCTACCCATGTACATCATCTAGTCTTCAAAAATCGTAGGGCTATCACCACGGCACACCACACAATGCAATAACGATTGTAACACAAGTTCGTACTGCGTTTAAAAATTACATACGAGTAGGAGCTCGGTTGGTACATCACCAGCTGTGATTGGTACATCTGCCAATAAACACCATAGTTGACAACCATACCAATTAATTCCCATTTCGAGAGATGCTCCAACCACCATACCATCACTTTGGCGTGATCTAATGATCACATGTTTAAAAAAATATTGTTTAAGTTTATTAGTTACTTGGTGTATTTGTTTCATTTGAAGGTAAATGGTAATTGCTATGATAATTGCTTTACTGTGTTCGGATGTGTATGGTACATGGGATCGATATATTACAAAATGAGAGGCACTTACGCGGGTAACGCTTTGAATGAATTAAATATTATATCCTTTGCTCAACACTAGTATTATTTAATGTTTATATTGTACGGGGCTTAATCACCGAATAAATCATTGTTTAATTACTTCGACGACTACTAGAAGACTTCTCACTCTTATCGGTGACCAGGGCGGTTGTAACGCTGCCGAAACGTTAAGGTAATTTTAAACAATGATTTATTTCGTGACTAAGCCATGACAATATAAACATTATGTGTTCAAATTGCGAAAGTATAAAAACAATACTAGTATTATAAGTCATAATTACGGGATGTTTGCCGTGACTATGTTAAAAAAGAATACGAGTCCAGTGTGGTTCGTCGAGATTTAAATTCTAGTTCGACTACCAGACGTAATTGTGTCAAAAAACTGCGAAAGAGGGTACTATTTCTAACCTTGATTATAAACTTGGTGTCAACTCCCCGCTATCGTCAGTTTACCCGTAAACGTGGTGCACGAAACTGCCTCGAAATAATGAGAAATTGTTCGAGCAAACATCCCGTAACTAATAACACTAGTCAACAACCATGATAACAAAACAATGCATCTTTGCGCTACTCACGGCAAACACTGTCAAATCTTTTCACGTAACGATTTTAGTTATATTTGATCACGGTTACAACTAAAGAAACCGTAAAATCATTGTAACGAGCCAGTAGTAATGGCGCAAGCTCGCATCAGCCAGTTTGTTTCTCCACGACTTTACGGAATGAACTTAAACACCGTTGGCGCAAAGATCAATTTCCTCCGCGCCCCAGCTTAGTGGGGTTCAACATGATATAACATATACGGCTAAGTTGCCATTTAAATTCTGTTAAGAAGGCCACAAAATCGGGCTGCCTGCAGCTGATCTATTTTACTAACTATGAGGAAACACTATAATTTTTTTTTAAATTCTCCTTCAACAGTACGACCACTGGCGTGTTTTTTTTTTATAGTAACAATTGCTAGCGATTACTTAATCATTAGATCGGACTCTTTTAAATGGCAGTATGGTATAAAGCTTGTATGTCCAGCGCGATCTCAATTGAAAATTAATCATAACCAGCATGATTAAAACCCGTTTCTGGTGTCCTAACACAATTGCTTTTCGGAACGTCAGCCGCCTATAAAGTAGCTTAATTTTAGTCGACCGAATTCTATTATAGCGTAAGTCAAAATTAACAATTATCCAGTAAGTAAAAATAACGCTTTATTTCTATAAAACACCAATGAAACTTAACATTAACGTTGACTATGTAAAACCGAACATAGTTATCTACCTAAACGTTAACCTAAAGTTAAGTTTCTCTAAGAGTAACGGAAACAAGACGCTTTTCATTTATTTTTATTGCTTCCTGGACATTTGTAAATTTCGATTTACTGAATATTACAATTAAAACGACGTTATGGTATTGCATTGCTTGTTGAACAGTTGCAAGACCATTGCAATTATTTTAGGCAGTTCAAGGGGTCTACCTAAGTAAAACCGCCCCCCTAAGTAAAACGGTCACCATTTTATTTAGGCGGTCGAAGGGTAGGCTGGACATCATTCTATTCATACTGCACGGTTTCGCCAATTTGTGTTCTATTCCCACACGTTTTATTGACGGCATGAGTCATAGTCGTAAGTTGTACTACAAGGCATGGCTATATATTTATTCTTATTTAAACATTTAATGGTTTTACTAGGAACGAAATATTGCAGGCACTACAAGTGAGCGGTGTAATGTATGTTTTTTGGAAACGACTCAACGCAACTCAACAAAGTGTACTTTAAGTTCATTTTTGAATAAATAAAATGAAAACACATGTAACTTTCTCACCGCAACAGCCATACCAAAAACCCTTAGCTAAAACCGACATATGTAGTTTAAAACAAAATCCACACATGAACCCGACATCTCTCAAATATCGCTTTTTAGTAATATCTCACACGTCTACACAGTAATACGACAATAGATAATGTAAAATTCATACAAAAATTAAGCTTATACTCGTAATGAAAATATATTCAAAATGCAATAGATTGTGAAGATTGGACAGCGTCAAATTAATCACAGTCTCGTGTAGTTTACGCTTACTTTAGCCGCATTAACAATACTAGGGAAGTCGAGGCCTTGACATAATGACACGCTCGAATAATATGAACGTATGTTCTACTTATGAGAATCAGTATAGTTAGTAAGTCTAGATTTGTAGGGCCCTACTTTCAGCGCTAGTAGAACGATCGGTAAGCAGTAGAGGCCATCCCACGAAACGTCACCTGCCTTCAGGTCCCTTTAAAAAATCTTGAATTAACTTGGATTCGTGTTTAAAATATCATTTTAACAATTTTGCTTCTGTCATCAGATGACCGCAATCGCTGTATATCAATCATTAGCGGTTTTTAGTATTTTAATTCTTTGTTGAACTTAACAAAATAAAGAAAATATAGCCTAGAAGTACCAAGCTATACGAAGCAGTTAAAATGCCTTTTCTGCCTTGCCGGCTCTAATGGACCCTTATGCAGTTAAAAATAAAACTCATAGTTCATAGCACAACTCGAAGTACGAAAAATTGAAGATTTTATGCGCTTTTTACTAGGCAAATATTAAGCCCAAACAATTTTAACTTTAGGACTAATATTGTAATAGTGGAAAAGAATCAAATCATACAAATAGGTAGAAATCTTGTATTAAACAAGTTTAGAACGAATGCTTTTGTGACGGTTTGATTCCTTAATAAAACTTGTACTCATTGCGGGTATTTTCTATTAACTGATGCCCCGCAAATTAACTCCATACCTAAGTTATTCGACGTGTCATATTTTTGTCAGGCTCTGTTTCTATGATTAACGGGTTGGAACTCACTTTACACTATTAAATGCATACATCATTGTACTACACCACTAAACGTAATGGTCGATGATTACTGATGATAACAATTGAACTCATTGTTGACCCTGTATGAAATGAATAGACTGCATCTTCATAATTTACAAAATGATACAAAAATACTGCAATTAATATAATATTTTCAATTATCTTTTGCAGTTTGTAGTTAATAGTTGATTCAAAATCTGGTAGCTGGTATCTTAAAAAGACAGAAGCGTATGTGTATAGAATATAGAAATAAAAGTTATTTAATATTTAAGCGTTTTTAAAGATCTGGTAACATAAAAAAATTTAAAGATCTATTATTTGTTACATACCAAGCAACTAGGTTTTTACTCAAACTGTAGTATTTCATAAAAAGGTAGTTACAGGTAGTTATTTCCAGTAAAACCATTTTGTAAATTATGTAATTAAATGAAGGTTACTCTGAGGACACATTTTAAAACTAGAAAGCTTCCTGCAATTTAGAACTGTTTATTTAAGATAGTGACGGGACGAGCATGACGTGCGTCTGATGGTAAGCAATATGCCCGCCCATAACAGCGTAGTGCCACGCAGCCATTTGTTCGTGAAATGTTCAAAACATCTCACTGCACTCGTCACTCAAAAATACAAAAATGTTGTACAAATGTAAAGTTTTTTTTTTACCAGTATACACAGATATCCGGTTTTCAAATGTCCTTCAATTTTTGCATTGATAGTAAAACGCAGTCTACTCATTCGCCGGAGTCAACAAAACAAAATTGTACTTCGTATATTTGATCAATAGACAACTATTAATATAAATTACATAGAATATTCATCGAATATAATAATATTATATAAAATTCTTTAATATTAGTCTAATGCGCCGCGCAATATGGCCTAGAAATATCTCTATACACGACTCAAGAACACGAGACAATTTCCCCATACATTTAGTAATTCACGGTCGAAGTCTTGTAGTTATTTGTATAAAACTTATGTATTTTATGTTATTTATACTGTTTTAGATATTATTCCGGTTTGCGCGGGGCCTAACAATAATGGTGACAAATCAAATCCTTTCGATACATTATACACTGTACAGGAGTTTTCTGGACACTTTTAATGAATATCCCACATTTTTCTGAATGAGCAACGACAGAGCATACCTGTTTATTGTGTTCATAAGGAGTAAATTAAATTTATGAAGCCAACTATCGCTGTCTCTTTTATTTTAGAGTGTTGAAAAGAGACGGCGGCATTCGAGGTTCTTAAATGCCTTCAGGATAGTGTCTTGAGCATATGCGTGGAAGCAGACGACGGTTTCAACTTTCATCCAATCTACGATCATTCGTAAATGGATCAATGTACAGCGTGTGGCCATTCACAAAGTCAGACTTGGGATGTTAAGGAAAAGGGTTTATTCGTTATACGTAAATAAATCTGTTTTATCAGAGTAGAATGTGGAATTTGTAGCGAAGTCGGAATTGATAACACAGTTTTTCAGATAGCAACTAGTAGATAACTAACTTTTTTGTAAACTTTAATAAGAAGTATCTCGAGAGAAGACAACGAAATTATAGAAGGAAATGAGACCTCACGCCACGCTCGGTGCACCCGAAGGTGATGGATAAGTGAAATCTATAACAAAGTAGGCGATTAAATCAACAACGACAGAACCGTAGAATTGAACAAAATATAGGCATTGTAAGCGTCAGATAAGCGCCATCTATAAATATTATTTTGAATCATCTGTTTATCTCATCTGAAAACGTCTATTGGCTCCTGCTTGGCTATCGCTGTATGCGTCAAAGCACTATTCTACAGGTTTCACAAAACGCTTACTAAGCTTGACATCACTTTAGCTTGTGTATTTTGGTGAAAAAGTCCAAATTCTCTCGATGCACACTCATCATTCTAGTCCGCAGAATTAGCGATGAAACATTTCAGGTGTAAGTTCACCGTCGTCACTTTGCGGTGTTTTACTGTGCTCGGTGGCAAGAACCTTATGTCGTCTGTGGTACGGGCTATGGTTGCGTGTCTAGCGAGTTCAGGCCTCTGCGTCGGCGCCCTTGAGTCGTAGTCGGGCGAAATCTTCGAATATTATATCGTCGTCTTGCTCTTGACCGTTTTCTTCCCTGAAATAAAAGATAAGATATTGTTACAATGCATGGACAGATAGTGTTACAATTCATGAACCTCACATTTATTAATCATTTTTCACTTTCAAAATTTATTTGTAACATATTTTGAACAACTATGAATTTATTTTTATTTTTGACTTTGGTAATATTATTCAAACGGTTTGAATTTTTTTGTAATATTATAATTTATATGCATCGCCTCGCGGTTTTACCCACGTAGTTCCCGTTTCCGTTATTTTTACGGGATAAAAAGTCAGCCAAATAAAAATTATATTCTTCCAGATTATAATTTTACTGTGTTCCAGACTTCAGCCCGATTCGTCCATACGTTACGACGTGATTGAGCAACAACAAACATACAAACATTGACATTTATAATATTGATAGGATTGTTTGGTGTTACTTCTGTGACAACACAAAAATTGATAAAACCCGTTTTGACGGTAACATTAATTCAGCTAGATTATTGGACAGCTAGATTCTGGCCTCGTGGCTTAATGAGTAGTAACACTGGCCGAGGGTTGTGGGTTCGATTCCCCCACCCAGTGCAAATATTTGTATGATGAATTCAAATATTTGCACTGTCTGGGTGTTTCTAAGTTACAACTATGTAAGTATTATATCAGCTATTTGGCCGCAAAATTACAAGCTTTGCTTAGTTTGGGGTCAGATGGTGTGTGTGTGAATTGTCCACCAATATTTATATTATTTATTTATTTAACTAGATGCCCGCCCCGGCTTCGCCCGTGGTATATTATATAGCACTCATCGGGATCCCGTACATATCCAACGGTGAAAGAATGACTGAAATCGGTTCACTCATTCCTGAGAATATCGATTTCAAACAAAAAACCTCTTCAGCTACCTGCTACGCCACCTATCGGAAATTGGTCGTACCAACTCAGATTTAGAAAAAAAAATTAGCAAAGGTTTATATTTATATGCACAGATTACTGAAATTCAATGACGCAATCTTTGACACATGCTGTCATGTGTCATGTCAAAGCACGAAACGTACGAAAACTCTCAGAAGGGGAATATTTTTTCCCGATTTTGTTACATTCTTGTTTCATGCTCCGCTTCAATTAATAGTAGAGTTATTTTCTATAGCCTAAAGCCTTCCTCGATAAATGGACTATCCAATAGAAAAAAGAATCTTTCAATTCGGACCAGTACTTCCCGAGATCCTAGCGTTCAAGCAAACAAACAAACAAACTGTTCAGCTTTATAATATTAGTGTATTTAATTAGAAGGGTTGTGAGTACGCACGGCTGCGGGTCCAGCTGGATGAGGTCGTGGTCGGCGCGCGGCGCGGGCTCGGCGGCGCGCGGCGGCGCCTCCTCCTCCGGCTTCGGGTGCATCAGGATGAACGGCAGCTCCGCGCTCAGGTCGCTGCCACAAACACGACGAACAATAAACAACTATTGGGATATTTAACTGGATAACGGGACACTCACGTATATACGGTCGGTCAATCCGACTCGAGTTTCGGCCGCGTCCGGCGGCCTATTTCAAAGAGAGTGCACGCGCGCGACGGCTGCCCGTTTCGCACTGCGGGCTGCCGCACGGCGCGCACGCAAGCTCTCTCCTTGAAAAAGGCCGCCGGACGCGGCCGAAACTCGAGTCGGATTGACCGACCGTATATACGTGAGTGTCCCGTTATCCAATTAAATATGTGTAACAACCACGTTCATTTTAATACTAAAACTATTGGGATGACGACAGGATGGATGCCATGGGATAGGTCGACCAAAAAACTGTGGATGAATTGTGTGAAAGACGGAGAAGGAAAGGAGTGAGCTTAGATCTGACGAATGACAGAGATGAATGGAGGAAACGTATATGTTGCACCGACCCCACCTAAAGTGGGATGAGGGGTAGGCGAATGATGATGATGATTGGGATGACGACAGGGTCAAAAAACATACCATTCTCACTATTTCGTCAGATTATCGAAAAACATGGGACACGTATTTTTTGTTTTATCAAAAATTTACAAAGATAATAGACCATCAAACATCCGGAGTTTTGTAACGTCACCCTGCAGTAAAAATCGTACCACATCGTGACGTCACTCGACACTTCTAGGCACTGTCTTCATCGTCATATTCGTCATTTTTTGTTTATGAAGCATAAAAAAAACGTGTACAATATTTTTTATAATCTAACTGACAGACTAGTTAGTTATATTATATTATAGTCGTCTCGCCTATTACAGGCAATACGTTACTACTTGTCTAGTAAGTTACGATTGGCCTAGTCGGGAGAACGGCGACAGCCCGAACCGATATATATAGTCTATTAAGTAATTACTAAATCTAACGACTAAGACTAACAATAAGTTTGCTACAGAAAAAAAGAGAAATCTAGTAAAATCCTTACCCGCCAAGCGGCCCGAGGCATAGCTTCACCTTCACTTTGTACTGTACTATAATACCTAAGTTCTCACGCTGCGATGGATCTGCAATCCTAAGAAACAAAGAGATTTAAGTTAATAATAGTAGATTATGGCACAAGTGGGTAAAGTTGGTGATTATCCCTGAGGCACTATTGAGACCCGAGCCTTGGCAAGGGTCTTAAGATAGCCGAGGACGGTAATCATCAATACACACGTAAGTCATACGACGTTTTTAAACACACTTGTGAATAAAATAATAATAAAAATCATTTCAATAGTGAAAACGAGTAGTTAAAAATGTTTCGTTATGGAGGGAAAAATAATGAGTTGTCAAAAACTGCGCACGCAACTAACAATGGCTACCAGCCACAGACTAAAACAGGTTTCTTTTTTTAGGGTTCCGTAGCCAAATGGCAAAATACGGGACCCTTATAGATTCGTCATGTCTGTCTGTCTGTCTGTTTTGTCTGTCCGTCCGTATGTCACAGCCACTTTTCTCCGAAACTATAAGAGCTATACTATTGAAACTTGGTAAGTAGATGTAATCTATGAACCGCATTAAGATTTTGATGCAGAAATAGAAAAAAACAAAAAAATTAGGTCCCATACTTAGAACTGAAACTCATTTTTTTTAATCAAAACCATACGTGTGGGTTATCTATGGATAGGTCATCAAAAATGATATTGAGGTTTCTAACATTTTTTTTTTCTAAACTGAATTCCCCTGTAACTTAAATAAGAGAATGACAAAATAAAAAAAATATAATGTACATTACCACGTAAACTATCAACGAAAATTGGTTTGAATGAGATCTAGTACCTAAGTAGTTTTATTTTAACACGTCATAAATTGGCTATTGTTAAAATACTGATTAAAGTAACAACAAACTACAATATTATGTTACTTGCTGCTACGGAAGCATTCATGGGCGAGTCCGACTCGCACTTTACCACTTTTATTTTTTTGTTTATCTGCGGATAGCGTTTTGCCACATAAAAAAGAATGGAATATAAAGTTATCTTTATAACAAAGAAAATAAAAGTTACTATTTGAGTGAAAGTTTTATTTTTAACCACGTACACGTTGAATTTTCATAGCGCATCAGCGGTAATCATCAACTTTACACACCTGTGCCATAATCTACTATTACATCTTTTATTAATCGTTGAACTATTTTACAGTACAATCTTCTTTAGCCACATTAAACACTTTTTAATGTAAATCTTATGACTTCCCGTCACCAAAATGCTGTCGGGCGGCAGCGGCGTGGAGCGGCGTGCGCATTAGATTTTGAGGTGAAATCTTATCAGTTTGAGTCACTGACATGCGTTATAAAAGTATATTTATAGGTGATGTATTGCCCAAAATTAAAGTCGTTTAATTATTATTATTATCTCAGCCTACATATTGTCCCATTGCAGAGCAACGACCTCTCTCCCCTTCTTCCAATTTTCCCGATTCAGAGCAACAGTCCTCCACTCTTCCCTATTTGTATCGAGTTAGGTCCGCCAATCTCTTCCTGACTCGTCCGGCTGGTCGTACATGTATATCCAAATAGTTGTTCATTTGGCCCAAAGTCGTTTATTACTAAAATTATATGTTAACCTACTAGCCGTACACTACGAACGTTGCTACGCAACCTGCCGAAAATTAGTCGTACCAAATCAAAATCCTTCTTAGGGACATGCACAACAACTTTACATAAGATGCTCAAATGCATAGATTAAGCACCCTATTGATCGGGCATGAAACGATTCTGCTTAAATTCATAAGTCACCAGCGGGGGCGCAGGACGAGGTAAAAAATCGCGCTGTGATAAGCCGAATATCCATGTTACGTGGCACTACTTTCCACCAATGATTGGACAAAACGAGATAGAGTTATGCAAACTTCAAGGACAGAGCAGTATGCAAAAAAAGACATCAACGGGTTCAAAGGTAAGTTAGATGTGCAATTATGCTTATAAAACGGTACGGAGGGGGAGTCGTACGATGAGTCAAATGGGTCTTTGGTCAAATGCATAGTTTACGATTTTATAAAGGACATACATTCGTTTATATTAATATAGATTGGCAGTCCCTATGACTACCAGTTTTGTTTCTGGGTATACTTACAGAGTGCTAGAAGCGAGGTTGGTGTCCTCGTGTTTGAGCTGTCCGTCCAGCGCCAGCCCCCACTTGTCCTTGTTGTTGGCTAGCAGGGGCGTCAGCGTGAACACCTTGCTCAGCGTGAAACCGGGACCCACCGGGCAGCCCTCTCTGTGGACATCACGACCAGTTTAGACCGAGTCACGACGAGTAACGACGTACTTGGTCTTGATATCACGCCAAATAGGCCGACTGACTTTGTTTGACTTACAATTTCATTTATTTGATTTTATAACAGACATGATAAAAAATTAAAGAATTGGTCCGTCAATAAGATAATTAAAAATATTGTACACGTATTTTTTCTTTTGATTCACAAACTAAAAATTACGAAGATTTTGTGCTTAGAAGTTTCGAGTGACGTCACTCCATTGTACGATTTTTACGAAGATGTCACGACCCTCCACTCCGGAAGCTTGATGATCTGTATAGTGGCCGGCAAACAAGTTTACCCAATACAGATGGCTGCGCAGAAACGTTTTTAAGATCTTTTTTGTGGAAGAAAACATGCGCGAAGTTTTCCAGCCACTTGTTCCACAAGTTCCACGCCACTTTTGGGTCAACTTGTTTGCCGGCTACTATACGTTTGGCGATTTTGAATAATTTAACAAAACAAAAAATACGTGTACCATACTTTTTCGTAAAGTACTAGATGGGAGGTTTTTTTTTATAACGGTATATTTTTGATCTAGTCATCATCCCAATTCAGAATATTTGTTGTAATTTTATTTGTATCGTTTATAGTCTACACTTTAGAATCCAATGTCTAATACATTAAACTTGAATATTATTTAACATGAATGAGGTTGACAATCCACCATGTCGCTTGCACTCTTTAAATTTGAATTGATGTTATTGGACAATCATTTTAAATATTTTTTTGAGGACGCACATTTCCAACGAACGTTTCTCGTACGTGCTTAAGTAATCTGCTTAACATGTAGCACTTAAGTTGGGATGGACCGATCACATGACACGTATGTCATGGTGATCGGTCTATTACGACTTAAGTGCGACTGTAGTGAAAGCCAATACTTAAGTCAAGCTAGACGAACTGTAGTGAAAGCTGAAACTTAAGTCAGGCTAGACGAACATGTAAGGGACCCATCAAATTTAAAAAAAAATTCTTTCAAAGTCAAATTTCTTGTTCATATTACAAAAAAATATAGGAAGTAAGTATCATTTAAATTACGCATTGATTTTTATCTGAATCTGTAGTTTCTTAAAAAAAAAACGTATGAAAAAGTGATAGCAGAAAATAGCAGAAGTGAGATATAGATAGATTTAACTGTATATTGCACTTTATTTATTTGAAAACAAAACAATAAAATATACAAAACCTTAAATTCGCTATATCATCGCTGAGAGCAATATCTTTCAGACAACAGCAGGATGGAAAAGAAGATAAGAAAAATAGGAAGTCCAAGAAGTACAAATAAGGAGATGAAGTTCCCTTTACTTCTATAAAGAGTGCAAGTGAGATGGAGGATCATTAATTATATTTTGTAAAAAAAACACCAAGTAATAAGATATATCTACATATTAAATCATTGTATTTTCGTCGTCTTAATGTATTTCTGACCTTTAAATCGCGTCGCAATATGTTTACTATTTATTTTTATAATGTTAGTAGCAAAAGTAACAAAACTCTAAAAAAAGATACAAAAATCAAATGGTATAAATTTCAACCAAAACTGTAAAGCAGGTGGCTCAAATCACTCGTAAGATGAGCTTCGATGTTAGTAACAAAAATAAAACTCTCGAGGGCTTAAACAGGCAACATTAGGGTTTGTGGATCTTCTGTCAAAATAGACCTTTATTACAATAGTCATGGAAATTTATAATTCTTTATTGGTCTTTAGATTTTCGGATACATCTATGATCTACAGATACATCTATTTCTATATAGATAATAGGATCTAATATAGTAATTGTATGTACATATATATCTGTTCTATTAACACATCTACAACTTAAAAAACTTTACTGCACTTTACTTTTAAAAAGGTTATTTTTATTTTATTTTTAAAGATTTGGGTACATTGCTGTCGTGTCTATTTACCAATAACACAGTACACACATGTTAGTTTTTATTTCATGATTTAATTTTACGTTTAAAGATGTGTATTGGACATTTTTCATACTAAAACCTCATCGGAACTACCTTCGAATATTATTAAAAGATGGCGGGAAAGGGTAAACTTAGCAATAAAGGTGAAGGATTTTGACAACATTGATTTTTGATCGAAAAGCAGCCATTGTAGACCCAACTCAAGTTTTGTGAATTTTGCCAAAAACAAGATTATTTTGGTAAGGTCAATATTTTATTAATTTGTTGGACAAAAACGCAACTACATGTGTTCTAGGATTTAGCACTAAGTGGATAGGGACGAATGAAATATCAAACTTTAGGAAGCAATCAAATTTACGTGTCAGAATAATAAAACCTATAAGTACTTAATTTAATAATCTTACTACTAGTAATAGATGGGTCTATCAGTCTCTTCAAATTCTTATTTCTATCACGGCCAACCTACCTAGAGCGTCGGTAAAGTAAAATAAACTTTCAAATGCCATATAAAATAATAATTTTGAGGAATAAGCATTCTAGACATATATTCAAGTAACACAAAAACACATTAGCATAACCAGCCCACTTAATTTTTTCAATACTGATCGTTGTACCTTCTCTCACAGAGGAGAGAGATGTTTACCGCTATAATAATAGCCATAATCCAAGAAAGACGACTTCTGAGTATTTGTGTCATTCCACAACCCGCACTTGGACAGCGTCTTAGATTTTAGCTTTGCGAAGGTCCCGTGTCCTATCAGTGGGAACATTAAGTTAGCTTGGTTATGCTTTTGCCAAACTTTGCCTTTGATTTCGCCTTAGCTCTTTTATAGAGAAAGATTCCGATTTCTAGCAATAGGCAATGAAACGTGAATTGTTTGTGTTGTGATCAATACGGATTTTAACCAACTTTTTAATTTTCCATTGTTTCTTTGAAACTAATCCCAAGGCTGTAAATAAGTTGGTCGTGACAGAGATCAAGAGGCGAGCCTCTAAAATACTGTAATCATGCGTACTGCTTAACATAAGTACACTTACAATGAACGACATTTTATTGTCTTATTGAACATTCCAAGGAATGGGAACTGAAATACATTCTTCGTCTTCTTTTTTTGGCTCCCTGTACAAGATAGGGCAAAATTATAAAGGAAAAAAAAAACAAAAATTGGATGAAAGAAAAATAAAACGTAATCTATTAAATTTGATCTTTGACAAGGTAACACGGAGTGATCAAAAATCTATCTAAATCGTTGGGGTGTTAGGAAATGTATTTATTTTCACATTTTAAAATACGCGTTAGGGTTAACAGAAAGAAATACCCTGATGCAGCTTATGCACTGGTTCGATTTGTTCAGAACAAACTTATCTGGTCCGGTGGCCAAAAGTTATGAACTAACAACGATTCCAATGTAAAATTTCAAAAAAAAAATGCTATAGTAGTGACATCTTCCAACCGGTCAGATAAGTTTTCTTCATTCTATTAACTGCATGTTCGCGACTCGAAACAAATGCTAGCTATGTATGCGGCCTGGAAATAGCCCAGGTTGCTACCCGTACCTCACAGAAGATGCTATAGTGAGCCTTACACTACTGTCACAAGACATATTTTAGCTTGTCATTAAAGTCCATACTCACTTGCTCTCAGCCTCGGCGGCGGTGCACTTAAAACACAGCGCCGTGGAGAAGAGACAGATGTCAGCGAATTGACGGACCGATAGTTAGAGCCGTAGAGGCACAAACTTATGTGACACGGTGGCCAAAAGTGGAAATAACGACACTAATAAAAATGTATAGGAAAATGCTATAGTAGCGCCATCTTCTAACCGGCCAGATAAGTTTTTATTACCTATTAACAGTGACCGTATGCGGTCTGAAAACTACCTACTTTGCGACCAACCTAACGGAAGATCCTATATTGAGCCTTAGCTTACTGTTATAAGTCATATTTTAGCTTGGCATAATCTATAAAAGCCCATACTAACTCGCTCTCAGCCTCGGCGACGGTGCACTTGTACTGCGCCGTGGAGAAGAGGCAGATGTCCGCGAACTGACGGACCGACACCTTGATACGTTTCACGGACCGGTTAGAGTTGTTTGCTATGTGCACGTTCACCGCTATGTTCTCGCCGTGGTGGTACAGTTCCTGGAATCAGTAATACTCGAAAATTAGCACAAATTCGCTTTGTACTGTTTGCATCTTTGGGAGAGATTGTTTGACAAGATCTATTTGCCTGTTTCCAAATCGAGTTAATCAGGTTCGGGTAAAGTAATGATACAATTTGTTGCTGTCATTTAAAAATAATTCTAAAGTTAGTCAAGTTAGTTAGTAATAATTATAAGTCAATACCTTATTATATTATTCATACACACATTTCGATTTTGATTTTTTATTTATTTAAATAATAGAATGTATAATATGTTACATTACGTTTGTACCCTTACAAAAAATAAATATATCTTTCCAAATCCATATATGTTCAAGTCTAAGGCGGACCGGACCGCATTTCGACTGCAAATCCAACCGCAAATTATGGCACTAGATATTATAATAAGTTATTGTTTTTTATTGTGTATGTGTTTGTAATTTTCTGGTGTGCATAATAAAGAGTTTCTGTTTGTCTATTAAATTGTAGTTAAGGTGCAATTCGAATACAGTTGAGACGACTGCAATAGATCTGCAAACCACACGCGCAATCCGATTGCAGTTCAATTGCAGTCGACTGCATTAAAATTGCATCCGAACTGCACCATACCCGCCCGCATTACTTTGGCGGGTGTAAGTAGTAAGAAGGAAAACATCGTGACGAAACCAGCATATTTCAAAAAAAGGCATCTTTATGACAAATACGCGCCATGTGCATACTATGTATGTGTCTACAATCGCGCGCGGTAGTTTTATTCTGTCTTTGTGTGTTCTGAATAAATGTGACGCACACAAACCGAGACTAAAAACAAGTTGTACTGGCAACTCGAAGAGGCCATGTCGTATGGGTCAACTTATAAAATATTCTGTATCCATAACTACAAATAGCAATTAAGATTTTTGTATTTATACTTATTGGCCTCAGCCACGAAACCGTAGTAGGCCTTACCTTATCAAGTGAAGCCTCGAGGTAGAGTTTGTTGGGGCTCATCATGAACTCCTTAGAGACCTCGACTGACGGCTGTTCACCCTGCTTACTCGGCGCATACATTATCTTCCTGATGGCCAGGCGGACAGAGTTCCTGGGGGGAGTCGATACAGATTTATATTAATGAAATATCAAAACGATTCACTTATAAATAATAACTAACACACATAAGCTATCACCGTTGCTCACTAGTGTAGTGAACAATGGTGTTTGTTAATTACGGGATATTTACCGTGGTTATGTTTTTTTTAATAAATAAAGAGTGACGAGACGAGGACATATGCCTGATGTAAAGCAACATGCCTACCATATAACAGCACAGTGACATGCAGCTATTGGAACATGAAGAGTCCAAATCATTACCTAGCACTGCACTGTGCTCGTCACCCCGAGATCTAAGATGTTATATCTCTAAGCACTGTAATTTCTCTGGAAACGTTGCCCTTCAAACCGGAACACAGTAATGCACATTACTGCTTGGCGGTAGAATAACTGGCAAAAGTGTGGTACTTCCCCAGGTGGACTCTGCCAAGAGTATACCACTACAAAAACAATTGTGTTTATTTATTTCTTAATCAAGACAGCAAATCGATCATTATTTTACAGTACACAGTTTACCCGTGAACATAGTACAAGAAACTGCACTGAAATATCTAAACTAGCTCCACTATATAACCACGATAAATATACCGTAATTGGGATGATGACTGGATAAAAAAGATGCCATCCTAATTAGTCCGTCAAGTAGATTATGGATAAAAGAGACGCATTTTTTGTATCACCAAATCATTAATAAATACTTAATCGATACAAAGATATAGATCAACAAACTTCCAGAATGAGGGTGTTGTGACGTCACATCTTCGTAATAATCGTATATTGAAGTGACGTCAGTCGATATTTCCAATCTGTGTCATTTTTCGATTGTGCAACAAAATAAAATATTCGTGTACAGTATTTTTAACCCCCGAACATCACGATTTAACTAACTGCCTTTGATACAAGTTCTTGTTTTATTTTCGTTCGCAAATCCTTTACAGGCGCTGTGAGCACTAATCTTGTTACGCGATTTCGCTGCATATTGGACAGTGGTTGACTTTTATTTGACATTGGAGCTATGAAACAAAGGCCTTTGCTACGTGACTTGTGCACTATGACAAAATTGCAGACAATTTTATTTTGCAGATAATTTTACAGGCCAATGAAGAATTGAATTGAATTGATTTGTATCCCAACAGTTATAGGATCGATTTCAGGAATGTAGTTCCAGCTCGTTTACACTATCCCATATCTATGGCCGTACCAAATATAACACGAAAACCGACCACGTTCTGAAATCATACTCACACCGACTTTGTCTCAGAACCAGTGAAGTTTATAATTTCGGACATAAAAAGGAACGTTCATATTTTCATTAATAATGACGGACAATTTTTTTTTTCAGTCATCATACCTATTTTGTAGGGATGTTATGGATATTATATTTCAGATCTGAATACGGATATAGGAACAAAGTTATATCGGTTTCGGATGCCGATAAGGAAGTGTAATTATTTCGGATTATTCGTTAGTATCGGATAGTTTCAATTACGGATATAGATTGAATGTAATTCTAATCGTCAAAAAAAAAACATAGGGGTCGAATTGATAACCTCCTCCTTTTTTTGGAAGTCGGTTAAAAATTGAGCAGAGGCAGATTATATTTCACAAAATACAATAGGCATGACGACTCATTTTTTATTTAATGTGCTGTCATCAACAGGCTACTCAATAACTGAAACATAGGTGAAAAAATTACTTTGTTATCTTAAAACCTTCCCGTGATATCACGATTTTAAAGTCACAATTTTGGACTGTCGAAAAAACGCTTCATACAAAAACACTACAGAAGCGTGACGTCACTGTGTCGTATTTTCTAAGCGTCGCGCGTAAAGTTTGTATGGTAGCTACATTAAATATTGCGTTTAGAAAACTGGTTTCATAACAAAAGTCACTTGAAATTGAATGGGTTATCCAATGGTAAATACATTTTCTAATAATTTCGTACTTTTAAAATGGACTTGCCCATCCAGCTTTGAATGATCATAATGTAAGTTAAACTAAAAAATATCAAAATTAAAATTGGTACATATTTTACTCTATCTATATACTGGCATTATATCAAAACGGTTACGGAGCTCCATAACATCCCTGCTATTTAGCAATAAGCACTGGCAGGCAATAACACACACACACAAAAAAAACAATTGTTAATCGGTAAGCGGTGAATAGAAGGTGTTACTAACAGGTGCGAGTACCTCTTGTGCGGCTTATCGTCCTGATTGTCGGCGACGAAGGCCTTGAGCTCGTAGTCGACACCGCACGGCTTGCCGGTGTCACCGGGCGCGGGCTGCAGAGTGACCGAGGCGGGGCAGTGCGGCGGCAGCTCGAAGTAGAACGGGTGTGCCGCCGGGCCCAGCTTGCGGACCAGGCGCTCTTGCAGCCGCGTCAGCGGACGCTTCGGGGCTTGCGTCACAGGATATATCTGGGAACCGACCATAGTAACTTTACTACGAAAACTGATCATCGGCCGCAAGACGTCCACTGCCACATAACCCTCCCTCCTAAATTTCCACATCGAGCGCTCATGCAGCTTTTTCCAGCAACCTTTGCGAGGTCATCTGTCCATCTAGTGGGAGGCCGTACAACAGTCTGTGTCTTCCAGTTCGTTGTCGCCACTCAAGAACCTTTTTTCCCATTCGCTTGTCGGTTCTGCGAGCGATGTGGCCTGCCCATTGTAAATTCAGACTGCTTACTCTTTGAGCAATCTCGGCTACTTTCGTTTTTTTGCGAATATTATCATTTCGGATTCCATCGCATAAAGAGATTACGAAAATTGAAAGTAAGCCTTAGCCCTGTAAACTTAAGCATATTATATTACACTAGTAGCATCCCGCAATTTCACATGCACAGTAGTTCCCTATAAATTCAGTTCCGTTCCGTAAAATTTTGATACGTTGGCTTAAATTGTTCCGTATTAGGACGGGATTCCTATTTTTTTATTATTTTTGCTGAAAATATAATGTATATTGTAGCTTGCTAATGATGGTAAAACAATTTCTAAAATTAGTCTCGTAGTTTTTGCGTGAGATAACAACAATGAAATATTTTCTCTTTATAATATCAGTTTAGATTAATTAGCAAATTTATCATGTACACTATCGTACTTTTTATTTATTTAATTTCTCTAGAAACACTGTTAATTAACAGATTTACTGCTTAGAGCAATTTATTCCTTCCAGGTTGCAGAAGTGACTACAAAAACGTAAATGTTATATTATGTGATATAAATGTGATATTAACACGAATCGCTCGTTTCCTTACCCTATCAAGAGTTTTTAGTTTTTCGCTGAAGCCTAAAACCTTTAGCCCTATTATTAAACAGGTACGAACAGTACTCCAAAAAAGAGCGATACTGTGTGAGTATAACAGGAGGAACTCTACAGACTTGGACTACCCCGCACTTTTGTCAGGACACTCAGTTTCTTGGGAGCTAATTTAACCTTGGACTCGATGTCAGAGTTAGTTAAAAAACCAGATACATTTCGAAAAGAACATTTGCGGAGAACAGGCGCTGTACAGTGTGTACAGCGCCTTTAACGGCGAAGGAAAATATCGTGAGGAAACCGGCGTGTTCCAAGAAACAAACATCTTTCGAAGACATTGTCATCAACCCACCCGCACTTGTCCAGCGTTGTAGTTTATGGTATTCACTCTTTCCTTCAGAGATAAGGTCCCGAGTCCCAGTAGTGAGAACACAAAGTGGGCTGCTTTATAGCTCCTAACATCGATGCAGCGCTCATATTTTTAAATGTAAATCCACATTTATTACACAAACGACTCAATAAAAATGTAAATAAAATGATAAAATTTGTTTAGTAAAATATTTATACTCATGATCTCAATATAGAATCAACCGAAGGTCGCTTCCATAAATAAGTCAGTTCAAAAATAAAACATGCAGGCCATTTACATGCAAATTCATCATATTTACATTCTGCATGGTATGCATATTTATATAATGTATAACACACACGCACGCTGCGTTATATTTATGTTGTGGGCCGCTAGTTGTATTGGTCACATCGTAATATGCCCGGGCACATCGCGATACGTATACACTGGCACATCTCGATCTTGCCATCTTGCACCAGCCACATCTTTCAAAGCTAACGATGTGACTGGCTAAAATACGAAGTGAGTTTAAAAAAAATCCATACCGTGATTTGACCAATCGAACGATTGGCCGTCAACATGCAAATAGGAGGATTATACATGAAGTAATTTGTTATAACTAATGTTGATGGACTAATTTGCATTTCATAAAAACTAAGGTCACTATACTGGGGATTCCGAATCCGCCGTAAAAAACAACTTCTACAATGAAATCATTCATATAATTTCTTGAAATCGCGAAAAGAACTGCTTGTACACTTTATCAAGGAAATTTTCGTTGGGGTCAACTAATTTCAGGGTTGGCATCATAGTTGAAGTTGTTTGTAATTGTGAACAGAAGACTTCCTCTTGGGCTTACTACAAACAGCAGGTCTACTACGAAGTCCGATAAACGATATATCGGCCGAAGTTATGGACGTTTTATACCACGAAACATAATCGATCGGGTGATCTGATCGGGCGTTTCTTTCATCCCGACCGACACTGATTTGACAGTTTTTGTGTCATCAACCGACCGATTGTGTTTCGTGGTATAAAACGTCCATAACTTCGGCCGATATATCGTTTATCGGACTTCGTAGTAGACCTGCTGGGCAAGCTGTGTCCCACGATATCATCCGCCGGATTCATTCGGAAAATTTTCAGTACAAAAAGTAGCCTATATGTCATGTATTCTTTACCTGTTCAGCGGCCAGATAGAGGTCCTTTCGGAAGGTGAGCCCGAGGACATCAAGATCTTCCCGCCCATATCGGAACGCTGCGAGCACATGCCCGAATACTTTCCGGTCTTTCACATATTCCGGGTCGATCAGCACTACGCCGTCTGTAAGAGACAAGGACAACATTATAAGTAGTAAGTAACCCTTTGTCACAAACAGCTGACCATCTAATTGAGGTCCACGTCATCAGCTTCTCCCTATCACAGTTTTACTAACGTCTGAACAGATTCGGAAAATTCTTCATTTTCTTCAAGGTGTTATTCTAAGGATTACAAGTACTTCCCGATTTTTTTCGAAATGAGTCGAGTGGTTTTTGAAAATATACAATTTTTATATAGGTATTTTTACATATTTATTATGTTAACTTAGAAGAAGAAGCCTAAAATTTTGCCTCCTAGATGTTTCCTTCTGGCTTCTTCGTGGTCCATGATACCTCCACTGGTTGTGAGAACAAGGTATCCGAACTGTCGCGACGGCAGAAGGTTAGTCCATCTTTCAATATCGTTAATGGGTACATCAAAGCGCGGTGAGATAACTCCGCACTTAAAAAAATACATCGACGAAATGTTCGTACACTCGGAGTGAACGAAAATATCTCTATGTCTCATTGAAACCTTTACTTGGGGTTTCCCATATCATTTGATTTTACTAATTTAGTTTCAATTTGTTGAATGTGAGTTTGATTTTAAATTTGATGTCATTTATTTGATTTCTCAATATAAATATGATGATAAATAATGATGACCTTGGTTCACCAGAATCAAGTAAGCTTAAAAAAAAAACGAATGAGTCCAGTTTGCCATGTTTATATTACACGACACGATCGATCCATCTGTACACTAGACATCCAAATTATAAAAACCTTCTTTTTACGCCAGTTATTAAAAAGAGATTTTTCTTATTAACTTGATGGATAAGACTTACCAATCGGGTCTACATGTGTGATGTGGTCCACGAAATCTCTTTTCCCTAAGTATACTGTAATCTGTAAACAAAGAGAAATATATTTATTTTTATGTGGCTATCAATACAAATGAAATCAAGGGCAATTCATCATTCAATGAGATAATATTGAAACTTCGACAAGTAATGGACGTAAAAGATGAAAGCCGGATTTAGATTAAGACAGTATTATATTTTTTTGAGAACTCAAGGTCTTTTCTTTGAACATTGCTATTTCTTTATATAATTTGGGACAAAAATTAGAAAGAGTCGTTTCTATAGACAGGAAAAATGCCGATTCCTGGAAATTGTCGATAGAAATAAAAGCGGTTGAAAAAAACAAGTTGAAAGCTAAGAACACAACCCACCTTTAACTAGCTTAGGTTGTAAATAGCCATTACTATATAATAACAGAATAAAATAGGTAATTTTGTTGTTTGATTGGTTGATCTGCAGCATAGTACGTGTCATGAAAATGTGGTATGCGTGAATTAGTCCAACGAGAGTTTACCAAACAATCAGGCTAACAAAAGGCAAACAAAATACTGGCTGAGAACCATTGAGAGTTGATATTACACGGACAGCTTTCTACGTTTATAAAGTTTAATTTGTAAGGATTTTAAATCTACTTATTTGGAGTTTTAGGTTTAGAGGTTGCAGACACTAATAATATAGTTGTAGTGGTAGGACTCTAGGCAGAGTCCGCCTGGGGAAGTACCACACCTTTGCCAGTTATTCTACCGGCAAGAAACTAATGTGCAAACATTACTGTGTTTCGGTTTGAAAGGCAATGTTTCCAGATAAATTACAGGGCTTACAGATATAACATCTTAGATCTTTGGGTGACGAGCACAGTGCAGTGCTAAGTAATGATTTGGACTCTTCGTGTTCCAATAGCTGCGTGTCACTATGCAGTTATGTGGCAGGCATGTTGCTTACCATCAGGCACATGACCAGCTCATCACGTCCAACTTTATTTGAAAAAAAAAAAAAAAAAGTTTTTCTACAAATTATGGACGACCGTACGAGGAGTACGTTCGTCCATAATTTCTAGAAAAATTTGCCTGAGAACAGGGATTGGTATCTTCGTAGTGTCATCTTGTCACATAGACCCGCACCTCGCTGGAACCTGAAAAACTATAGAAGTCCTTTACAAATGCAAACGTTGGTGTGACGTAGAGAGTCGGTACGACGTTATCAAAGCCTAGGTGTAAAGCTATTGAGGTCGAGTAGAAGATAACCGTATTTGTGTATCTGTCTCATCTATCTCATATGAATTACTTAATACAATTAGATCTTTTTCATGGGACTACTCGTAGCTCAAAAATAGGCACAGGCACCTGTTTGACAACTGCCACCACCAAAGACACTTTGGATCTGTGTCTTTGGTTGGAATTAACGAACATTTTAGAGGACACATCTGGCTAAAGTTAAAATTATATGATACTTTAACGAAGAATCCAACTCCAGTAGGCAGCGCTCTTTTAAAAATGTAACGCATGTGACATCCATTGATCTAAACGCCCATATTGACGAAGATGTGTGTAACTCGCTGCTGAAAAACAACACCTTTGACATGGTGCTCCAACGTTTGATGTCTCAGGCTACATTACGAGCAGACCTATGGAATTCTGGAATGTGGTTACCCAATAAGGAGTTCCTTCTAGTTAAACTCCACATGGTATTTCCCTCATTGTTGTGTATCAAGCGAGAAGCTAGTCAAATATCCATCTTCACTCACAGGGTCATCCTGAGCCACGCGAGCCAGATAACGAACTGTCTACGAAGTTTCTTAGGTTCTTCTTCGCTTTATCATGTTGATAACTACATGTTGAATATTGGTGATACTGAACTTTGTTCAAAATACATTTTAATTGTTTTTTAATTCTATTTTTGTTCTCATGTTTTGTAGGTATTGTTTTTCATTCGTTTTCTCAGCTATCTTCTTATTGGGCGGAATATGTTAGGTCCTTCTTCTTTGTTTTATTACATAGTTCTATCAAATGAACTGACTTACGAAGCAACTTTTTTGTTTTGATTATCTTTAATTCTATTTTTGTATTGTTTTTTTTTAAAATTAGGTTTATCAGCTACCTTGCCATTGGGCGAGCTCTTCTTGAACACTCGGGTGGCTTGCCGCTGCTTGTTGCTGCCGGCGTCGTCCATCTTGCCGCCACGCCCTCCGCACCACTGAAAACACAAATAACCTTTCAGATATTTTGTAAAGCATAAACAGACTGGCCCTTCTACCGCCAAGTCATTAATTAAAAGACAGCAATATCAGAGTTAACACCGTTTACGTTAGGCGGTAGACCCTCAATTTACATGCCTATTGCTAGGACTTCTATCGTAAGAAGAGAGCACGAATCAAGGCCACAATTCACCACGATGGCCATAAGAGAAAAATAAAGACGAAAATTCGTCGAAAGCACGGATATGTCAATGTTTGTTAATCTTTCATACAACAGTCGCTGGGATGTAGTTTGGTAAAGAGATAGATAATAATTTAGTCTGGAATAACACATGCGCTATTCTTTATCCCGGGAAAATAAAGGAGTTGAAAACTGCGCGGGCGAAACTGCGGGGTGCTTGTTGTAGTTGGAGTATTGTATAAACACTAGGTGACACGATGTATTGTTACATTTACCTCTAATCCTAACTTCTACTGTAGTATCTGTTTTAATTTGAACATGTAAATAAATATTTAATTCTGTTTAACAAACTAATGAATGAGTATTGAAATCAGGCGCGACCCAGCTTCTAGTTTTGAAGTGCGTCACCAACAATAAAATAATATGCCGAGTAAAAACATTGGGGTATTAATCAATTAATAAATTATAATCTATCTTCTCCAATAATTTAGATACTAGACTAATTTCATAAGAATCTATCACTATATCGTCTAAATCTCTAAATACATGAAAGCAAATTATAGTTTTTTGTTCATATTTCATAAACCACCTCACTGATTTTGATAAACATTTGTGCGGCCACCAAACAAAAATTGAATCATCAAAATCGATGTCCCTAATGACCCTTCGAATCGCACCTGATTAAAATATCCAAGAGATGATTTATGCACTATCGCATTCCGCGGATTATATCGATTCGCATTGAGAATACTAATATTAGTCCGTGTTGCAAATTTCGTTGTGGACGCCCCAGATTTGATAGATGAAACGCGATTTCAATTTCAATACCTCATCAATTTTCAATCTTTTAGCCTCGATTATAAAGTTTGAAGCGTTGATTGAAAATTATGGATCTGGGAGAAGTGATTGCGAAACAATTAATCACTACTGAGAATATTTCAACAGCATTATTGTTTCTTTTCACATAAATTTTAAAGCAATCATTTCTATCAACTTTTTTATGATATGAACATGATATGAAAATTCAAAATCAATAGGTATCTAGGTCTCATTGCAATACGCTCGTCATCCAGAGATATAAGATCATTTACCTCTATGTGCCCTCTAATTCCTTTGGAAACATTGCGTTTAAAACCGGAACACAGTTATGTTTGCATTAATCTGATGGACGGCAGAATAACTGGCAAAGATGTACTTCTTTCAGTTTAATTACAATTCACAATTCTTTTATTTTATTTTTTTTAACTTTAATAGGTTTACACTTGACCGCCAATGGCTGTCAAGTGATGATTAATTGGCTGATGTTAAGCGACGATGCGGTCTACGACGGAGCGTGTTTACCTAGAAGAAACTGATTCACTCTCGATTTGAAGACACCAAGATTATAACTATCGGGAAAAACCCACTCAGGCAACTCATTCCACAGCCTAGACGTTCTGATCACAAACGTAGAGTCAAACCTCTTTGTCCGTGTCTTTGGAATATCCACCATGAAACGGTGCCGCTTCTTCGAGTTACGAGAAGTACGATAGTAATATAGTAAAGGGCAAAGTGGTATAAGATCATACAGATCAGTTGCACACTCTCCGAAGTGTATCCGATAAAAACCCGATAAGCTAGCAATTTTGCGGCGATGTTCAAGACTTTGAAGTCTATTTCGCACTAAAATGTCTTTGCCTATGAGCCTTTTGAAGTGAAAATACTTCTTTTGTCGCACCACACACAGATTTTTCGTGGATTGTAAATGAAGCTCATCATCATGCTCGTAAATGCAAGAAATGTTTGAAATGTTGAAGACTAATCTAGATGGTCATTCTTAGAATACTTATCTAAATGACCATTGACCATGCTTTGAAGATTTATTCCAGACTAACAGCGCCCTGTCTCGTTTCGTCCGCGTAGTTTCCAAAGTGAACTATCAAATTTTTACTTCTATCGGCAGTCACTATGATTGGATTTTTTTAAAAGTTTTTAACTACACACAGAGAAGTTATTAACATTAACAACACACTTATGATGTAATGTCGTTAGACTATAACATTACTGTATTTACAATTGTATGATGCGACCAGTAGCGCCCCGCGGTTTCATACGTTATTTTCCGATCTCGTTATTGTATGTCGGATCCAGGGATAAAAAGGTCTTATATCTATCTATGTACCAAATTTCATTGAGATACCTCCAGTCCATTGGATGTGCCCTCCCAAACTTCAGGCACACGGAAGTATGTCATCGTTGGGAAGAGTGAGCTCACTCTTTCCATTCTAGTCGGTTGCAGAAAGCAGTAAACGCGAAATGTTTTTTACCTATGACTATTCGTTGTCAATTACTAAAATAAATAGAGCCACAGCATACCTAGCCGCTAGCGATTCTAGGGGTCAAGTACATTGGTGATGTGTAAACCACTTACACTGCACATAGGCACGCAGTTTATTACCAATTTCAAAGTGCTCGGGGCATATCTAGTGGTTTATATCGAGGCCTCCAGTAGGCTTGGCGAGAAAGTAATAAACATGCATCCAACCTCGCATACAAATACAAATACAAAAATCTTTATTGCTGTTTGTAGGTAAGATAAGATGATACAAAACATTTTAAAAGTTGCCCCATACAAACTTGCCTCTGCGAGAGGCATGCAATATGTCTGGCAAGACAATTTGTTAGTAATTTATAAATAAAAAAAAATTTAATAATAGTCAGCTGATTAAAGTCTTCTTCTTCCTCATCTTCTATTAATTTCTGGTTTTTATTTATGTCATCTGATTCTTCATCTTAGATTAATTTCTGGCTTCTATTTGGTTGTGATATATATTTGTGTGAGATAAATGTTTGGTGAGCACAATTTCGCCAACGTCTTGTGTTTCATCAGGATATTGTCTTGTGTTTTTGAGTTTGATCAATATGTCCATCCAGGGTCTAAGGTCTTGCATTAGTAGATCTTGCAGTTCATCCATGTGATGTTCATCCATCAAAGAGTGTATAAAGTGTGATAAATGTATATAATCAAAAATGTCGTTAATTATAATATTCATGTAAATACTCAAAGAATGTCAAAATGTAATACAGTACAAACTAATTCATCATTATACAATATATCATTATATGGTCTTATGTCAGTTGAATGTCAAATTTCATCATGGAATAATAATGTCTATTGAGATATTAATGGAATAAGGTTTAAAGATTGTAGAAATTTAATGTTAAACAATGTCTAAAATATTAGTATTCCAATTAATTTCCTTATCATTTAAAAATTCAGTTACAGTATAATAGCATTTGTGTATCAGCATTTTTTTAGTTTACTTTTGAACATTGTTATGTTAAGTTCTTTTATGGCATTTGGCAGCTTATTATATAAAAGAGGAGCCATACAAAAAATGCTGTCACTCATAATCTTTTTTTTGCGTTTGTCCATGAGCAGTCTACACTTATCACGCCGGTTACGTTTTACTTTGTCACTCAATAGAGGAAAATAATGAGGGTTATTCCTTACAAAACACATAACTTCAAATATGTACAGGCATGGCAGGGTTAATATTTGGTTGTCTATGAATACTTGTCGGCAGCTATCTGTAACTTGCATCCCGAACATAGCACGAATGCATCGTTTTTGTACTTTGAAAACTGAGGCTGTATCAGTTGAATTCTCCCAAAAAATGATCCCATATCTCAAGACTGATGCCACCAATCCATGGTAAGATGTAAGAAGAGCCTCTTTCTTTACCACCGGAGCAAGCCTATGCAGAGTATATGCCGAGCTACATTTGTGATATTTCTTTAATAATATGTAGTACCCACAGATTTCTAAAACAAAAGGCAGATGGAACGTTCGGAACACAGATCCTTAGGTCCAGAAAGCAAATATCAAACGCCAAAGCAAATACAAACTCCAGTCAGTACGAAACGGACTTCCGTCTCGTACGGGAGTTCCGTGTGATTTTAAGTTTTGTTTAAGATTATGCCGTCTTGTGTCTTCAAACATTGCAAACATTGTTCCCAAAAATAAGAAAAGGAAAGAGGCATATCATTTCATAGGAAAATCTGAATATTTTTACTGCTATTTATATAATTTAGGCGATTTCATTTCGATTGATGAATAGAAACACAACACCTCAACGAAAATTGGTTAGTGTTGCTATACTAAACTGAAATTATTTTCCCTAAAGTTAAGGTAAAATATAGATTATGATTTTTTTGAAAATACTCGTAGACCAAATTATTTATGTACTTAAGTAAATTGTATTATTCTATTTTAAACCCTATTTTTATAATCGTATTTTTTTAATTTAATGTGAATCGATGCCTAGCACAAATCCACGTCATTACTAGTGTTTATAAAAATACTAATAGTGTTGATGAAAACTATAGTTATGAAGCAAGTTTTTAATACTTGTAAGTAAGTATAGTGGAGCTTAAAAAGTAGACGAGTTCTTTTGAGAGATCTAATCGTTTTAATTAACCTCATTTTATCTGGTCGAGTCAGTAGTGACATTGTCGAAGTTTTATACGGTGCTAATTTATGCGTACATACTACGCGTACTATGCGTACGTACCCAAAAAAGATGTTGGGATCAGGCCAATCGCTGTTGGCACCACATATACTGGCCTTGCTGCCAAGGTGGGGGGTTGTAGGTATAAAACGTTGCATTTTCGAGCTCCCTGTCCCAACAAACTTGATTTTGGTTCTCTGGGTGGACGTGAGGCTGCTGTTCATTCTGTCTTGACTTTCTTTGTCCAAAATTGGGGAGAGGGCTGTTAAAGGTGGGAGTCAAAAACGCCTTTAATTTAGTTAATCGTGGAGCCCCGTTGTCCGAAGTGAAGAATAAAATTCTTGTCCTCTACAATTTTCTTTGGCAATGTTATGGCGGACCCACAAAATTATCAAAACAAGCCTATGCTATCTTCCGTTGGCTATCAACTTGGTGAACCTTCGGCCATGCGACCTTCGCCCTGGCCATTCGCTCTATCATTCAACGTCTCCAGTCCATTTTAAACGTTTGGTACTTGGACGACGGAACTTTGGGTGGCGATGTGAATAATGTTCAACTGATTTACAAAAACTCTTAGACGGTTTTCGTTGGTTTGTATCAACATTTTTAAAAAAGGTGAACTTTCGTTTGCGACACGCGTCCAGACAAAGATTAGATAGTAAACAAATTGAATGATCTGGCCCCCCAACATCAAATCAGTTGACAAAAATTCTCTGCATCTCCTGTGTTCACCGATATTAAATGTAGTTGCCACCTTTTGTCAAGCATAATATTCAAAATTTTACAAGAAGCTCCGATAGAATACTCAAAATAAACACACACATGACTTGTACTGTTATGATTCGGCGTTGTCTTTTTATTCTGAATTTTCGGTACGAATGATAAATTATTTTAACAGTAGAATATGTGTTTATTATACGCGAAGATTTCCGAAGCTAAGACAACAATAGTGGGATTTTTTTCTTAAGACTGGGAACATTACACGCGCACCAACGTGAGTAATTTGACAACGTCGGTGAGAGCTGTCACGCATACATTACTAACTACTGGCCTCACAGTGTCTTTCACGAAGGTTTCATCTGTTTAGAAATCTGTGGTAGTACCTATACAAGTAAAATAACGGCTTAAAGATAGAAAAGTATCATCGGATACAATCCCTTGTGGCCTGAGTATCGTCTTTATATTTAGCTACTTTGATATTTCAAGATACAAAAGAACGTGTTAAACAAAACCTGAAAAAAAACCAGCGTAAAGATTATCCCAACCGGACTAGGAACCTTCTTACTATTCCACCTACTTGCTATTCCCGAAAGGTTTCTGTACGAAGTTGAAATGTACCCACTCATAAGCTTACGCGGAGCCAATAATCTCAATAGAAAAGTTTCCGAGAAAGTCCGAAAAGGGTATGAGCGTGGAATAAATAATAACCAGAATGTTCGTAAATTTGATAACATGGTAACGTATAAAATATGTAGATCCTATTTTTCAGGGCCGCCAGGTTGTTGACACAGTACTCGATATGTCGCTCTTGTATTAATATTTTCATCTTATACATTTCGTAGAGTGAGCATCTGACCTACGTCATATACCTACAAACAAACCCCAATTGAAAACGAACGACACGAGTTTTACGATTGACGTCCGGAACACTCAAGCGGGGCTGTAGGGTTCTACTTCCGCTGCCCGTTACTTTGTTCTACGAACTAAACTAAACTACGGAATATGCTGCTCGAATAAGTGTTTCCCAATAACCTACAATTTGGATGTTTTGATAACCAAGATGAATTGATTTCGCGTTCCATCTTTAACAGCATCGTCGCTTTACACCACGATAGAATGGCCTTTCAGAGCAAGCAATTTTTTTTAATAAAGAGTGATGTGACGAGTAGTACATGTGTCTGATGGTAAGCAACATGCTTGCACACACATAACAGCACAGTGACACGCAGCTATTGGAACATGAAGAGTCCAAATCATTACCTAGCACTACACTGCGCTTATCACCCAGATATTCAAGATGTTATATCTCTAAGCCCTGTAATTTCTCTGGAAACATTGCCCTTCAAACCGGAACTCAGTAATGTTTGCACATTACTGCTTGGCGGTAGAATACCTGGCAAAGGTGTGGTACTTCCTCAGGCGGACTCTGCTAGGAGTTGTACCATTACAAAGCTATACATAAATATTGGTAGACAAATCACACATAACACCATCGGACCCCAAACTAAGCAAAGCTTGTACTATGTCCCCACATATCTGATATAATATTAAATAGTTATACATATATAAATACTCATTATACATAGAAACATCCAGATACAGTACAAATATTTAAATTCATTACACAAATATTAGCACTGGGTGGGAATCGAAGTCACGACCCTCGGCTTCGCAGGCAGAGTTACTACCAACTAAGCCGAGGCCAGTCAAATATGATCTTTGCTAAACTAAAAAAAATGGCAGTCATAGAGACTATCGACAGAAGTAAAAGCTTATAACTTAGATTATTAGAAGTTACTAATGTAGCTCAAAACGTCACCTATATAGCTACAAATATAGTGCTATTACGCATGTCAGCCTCTAAAGCGCAACCTTAGCATGTCAGTGATGCGAACTAATAAGATATTCCTATACCAAAAACTGTTCAAAATGGTAAAAGAAGTTTTATCTCTTAAAATAGGTATAAATATCGAGCGCTCTAAAATTTCGTCGCCACCCACTTCACTCTACTGCCTAGCACAGCGACAGAAATAGTATCCCAATGCCTGGGAATAAGCTAACCTACTTCGTGTCTTCGGGGCTCGCAATAATTCAAAGGTTTATTAGGACCTACCATCGTAAATACTGAACGACTCCGCCGTCAAAGGTCCCTAGTATGTTGATTCAATTTATGGATTACGAAACGATCCATCAATATTTCGAAAGGAAATCGATAGTCGAGACAGCTTTTTCTATCTCACTCCACGTTGTTTGAGCAATTTACACAGCGATTGGCGTAATGTACGATTATTCACATTGAAGCACAAGTAATAAGTACATACAAGTACCTTTGTATAATGAAGGATCTTTGTATAAATGAAATAAATTTATTGTATACCTGTCAGCATTTTGGGCTGTTGACTGGTAGTAGACTTGATCATTTTGATTTTCTCTAGACCTTCATATATTGGTATATGGATAATTTAGCAGTGCATAGTGTGTGTAAGTTACGAGTGAAAAAAATATATAGGTATATTTATATTGTATACCATAGTAACCGTCCGCCCGGCGCCGGCCGTGGTACATATAGAGCCTATGATAGATATTCAGGGATCAGGTTAACGGCCACCGGTTAAAGATTTTTTAATTTGTTAGTTCCTGAGATTTTTTTTTTTTTAAATAAATGGTGACGAGACGATCCGGACATGTGCCTGATGGTAAGCAACATGCCTGACACATAACAGCACAGTGACACGCAGCTATTGGAACATGAAGAGTCCAAATCATTACCTAGCACTGCACTGCGCTCGTCACCCAGAGTTCTAAGATCTGATATCTCTAAGCCCTGTAATTTCTCTGGAAACATTGCCCTTCAAACCGGAACACAGTAATGTTTGCACATTACTGCTTGGCGGTAGATTAGCCCTTTTAAACAAATAAACGTTTTCAAAAATATATACTGGTAGGTTTAAATATTCAAATAAACTAAAAAAAACTACATTTAAATAGTAACACAATAATAACAAATAACTTCCTATCATACGGCATTTTCCTTAGGGGCTAGATAGTTTTCCGCGAGGAATGCCCACGAATCTTCAAATTTCACTCAAAATGTAGTCTAACTACGACAATCTTGCGATATAAAGCTAAAAATTGTTCAATGACAACTCAATTCCCAAAGTCTGAGTGGAATTCGCGTTCGCTTTTATATATATGGAAAGTTTTGTTTGAACAACGTTATTTTCCATTGGTTGCAAGAAAAGGGTCGTCGGAATAAGACATCTGTTGAAAAGGATAAATTGCGCCCGAATAATACACACTCGAGTTATATTCCCGGAATCTAAATAAATCGTTTGAATGGGACATAACGAGGCAAGATGAGAGGAAGACCGGTATTATCTAGGATCATTCATAACCACACACTTGAACTACACAAACTAAATGTTTAGGTATGATATCAGTATCATCTGAGCTCGCAAATTTTGTTCACCAAATTTTCGTGTAGTAGGACTCTTTGCAGGGTCCGCCTGGGGTGTTTATCTTTTTTCTACCACACCTTTAAGTTAAATTACAAACATTAATGTAATCTTACATTATGCGTAACACCACGTCTGGGCCCCGTCCTTCTACCGCCTAACTAAATCGCCTTTAGCTTTGCGTCTATCTATGGCCATATAATAGATAATATAGATAGAACGGACACTCCCCACCCCCCGCCAATTTCAAGCTTCCTCACCCCTCAGGCCGTTTCGGATACGCTAGGAGCACTCAACGAAGGGCTGGTATCGAACATCTAATTCCTAACGAAATAACATCATGGTGGGTTGATGTGTGTTTTTCAATAACGTTGCTTTATAATATTACAAGCTTTGCTTAGTTTGGGGTCAGATGGTGTTGTGTGTGAATTGTCTACCAATATTTATTTTTAATAACGAAGTCGTTTTTTAACTCAAAGTTCGTAACTCACACAGCCAGTAACTTATGTGCCCAAGCACGGATTGATAATGCCTGGAGGAATAATTATAGTGACAGAATAAAGTTTCCTTCATGGGTAAGTGTAAAATAAAATGCGAATGTGTACCTACTAACAGAAACAGATATCTAGGTATCATTAGATCAGGTATCTAATCTATCATCGGTTTCTTTTCATTTTACGCGGCAATACAAACACCCACAGATTTCTGAAACAATTTAGAAATCTGTGCATATACCCTTTTAATTAGAATAGTATAATTTGGCTTCATTATATTTATGTAACTCAACATTATAGCAAGTTTATAGACTACGTCACCAGGTGAACTCAAGGGGCACAACTATTCAATCAAACAATTCAGTAGACCTAGCGCTAACGCACACATTCACGCGTGTGTACGAACCACATGTGCGTAGTTGTGTGAAGAGTGGGCAACTCCACAGCGGCGTTTGTATGGAGTTTTAGTGGAGTGTCCGGGGTGTGCTATGGCTTAGCTATTGCTGTCTCTATCTATTCAAGCGAAAAGAAAAGAGAGGGCGACATCAAAACTAAGACAGTCTTCGTTAGGCGGTAGACGCCCCTTTGTACGATGCGGTCTAAGATGGAGCGAAACTGATCCACTCTAAATTTATTATTTGAATCAGAAAGTAAAACCCACATGCTGTTTCGAGGAACAGTGGTAGTACTCACGTGGTCCCCTGTGAGGCTCCAGGGTGCGCGTCACCGCTGCACCTGACAGCCGCGCTGCCACGCCGCCCTGAAACAAAGTGGAAAAAACATTTTATAACAAGACACTATGTACAACAGCATCGTTATAACATGTCTAGTACAAAAGTAACATATTTCAAGAATTTTAAAGATGTTTTTATTTTATCTACATACAGTTTTATCGACGCTGTTTCCATTCCCGTTATTTCAAATACAAATACAAAAATCTTTATTCCTGTTTGCAGGTAAGATAAGATATTAAAAAACAGTTTAAAAGTTGACCCATACAAACTGGCCTCTTCCCGTGATAAAAAGCCCATATTAGCATATTACTATTCTAGACTAGCATATTTGTTTCAAATTTCAATCCGATCCGTTCATACGTTCCGACGTTCCGCTACAAACAAACCTTCGCAATTATAATAAATAGTAGTAGGACTGTATCTGTTAATACAGCCATAAACGTCGACTTATTCTCACGATACACAGATTGAAAAGGAACAAATTTTACGTTGAGTCTAATAAACTTTGTGAAGGATTGCATATCACTATGTCAGCTGTGTAAGTTAGAGTACGTAATGGAAATTCGACGCTTGTCATGTTAAATTTAAATGACGCTCGAAGGGTGTGGGCGCGGCGCCACTAACCCCATGCAATTTTAATGAAATCGCCAACAAAAGATCAATAGATTTGTTTCATATAACTACAGGCCTCCGCTAGACGAGGCATTCGATTGTCGACCGCAGAACGGGGGACACCGCACAATCGGATTAGGTTCCGATGAGAGAATCGAATCGTCTAAAGACATCGATATCGATTGGTCGTAAATAAACACCGAGTTCAATGCAAAATTACCACCTAGGGAACACAATATCCGCTGATCTACATTTTCATACCTACTTATGATTTTATTTGGACAGGATGCCGAATCTAATTTTCCCACTTTGAATATCGAATATCGTGGAGGAACGACGAAATTCGGCCTCTCTGAATTTAATAATGGACGTCAAAAGGAAATATAAAACTCGTTTGGAAAATAAAGATATTTATCCGAGGGAAATTGTGCTGAAAACAATTATTCTTTGAAGCTCGATGGAAGTTTTACGCCATTGTTATTTGTCATTATTCTGTTTGTATTTTCTTCGGGGTATAAAGAGAACTCATTAGTTGACTTTCGCCGAGCGGGAAGAACAATGTGCCTCGAGCGTCGGATTTCCATTATTAGTTAATGTATCGGAAGCCTCTCCAACGGGACCGGGTAACAGGTAATGTAGTTTTGATATTGATACGGTGAAGCAAACAGGTTTGTTCTTAAGGAAAACAGTCGATATATTCCGTAGCCATCAATCTAGGAGACAAAATAAAGTCCAAAAAGTACCATGCTAATTTGTGGTTAAAGAGCACTGGAATACAATAGAACGGTAAATAAACGATTAATAAATATTGGTGAACATTTCACACACAACACCGTCTAGCTGATATAACACTTATATATTTTAAAATACATACTTATTATATATACATAGATAAACTATTTTTTACAAAAAATTAAACCGACTTCAACACCACAAATAGGCACTCAAAAGCGAAAAAATAATTTAATATAGGTAATTATTATAACCGCTACTCACTCATCCATATGAAGTCGGTGCCAGGCTAGTTAAAAAGTTAGTAGATATACTATGTACGAGGTAGTAAGTAAGTAGGCATAGGTAAGTAGTATCTATCTACTACCTGTTAGATTTGGCTGGCACCGACTTCATATAGATGAGTGAGTAGCGGTTATAATAATTACCTATATTAAATTATTTTTCGCTTTTGAGTGCCTATTTGTGGTGTTGAAGTCGGTTTAATTTTTTGTAAAAAATAGTTTATTTTACCCTTTTTAGTGCTAAACAAGTTTTCACTAATGCATTTACACGATTTCGTGTTGAGATCTCAATACATGAATTAAACCCAAACACTGGGTAGTTCCTGTAAGCCGTTAAGAAATTCCCTTGACTGTCCTTTATCTTCATCATCAGACCACTAATGACAGTCACAACCCATCTATGTAAAAAGTTCTCATCAATACAAATTCATCGAGCCCAAACACAAGGTAACTACTATGTACCGTCGAGGAGTTCCCTCGACCGTCTTCCCGTTCCCTCATCAGATCGACTCCAGACCATCTTTAAACTATACTGCTTTAAAATGCTCAAGCAAAAACTTAACTAACGCACTAGTCATCTTTACAATTTTCGAAAGTTATCCTCGATTTCTCTAGGATACCATCATCAGATCCTGGTTTCCTTATCATGGTACCACCCTTGGAATATCTCCTTTACAACAAAAAAAGAATCATCAAAATCGGTTCATAAACGACGAAGTTATCCGCGAACACACATAAAAAAAAAAAGGAACATACATACGGTCGAATTGAGAAACCTCCTTTTTTGAAGTCGGTTAAAAACACCTAGGTA
Organism: Ectropis grisescens; assembly: GCA_017562165.1. Lineage (NCBI taxonomy): Eukaryota > Metazoa > Arthropoda > Insecta > Lepidoptera > Geometridae > Ectropis > Ectropis grisescens. Next base: position 25,920,518 of record CM029771.1, read on the forward strand.
CAGTGTAAACACGTTACTGTATTGTTTCAGGAGTGAAGCTCCCAGAAATTTTACATTGCAAAGAGATAAACCATCTCATAGGCTGAGCAGTGGATTCATTTGGATTCTCCATCTCGATATATAAACATGTTATGTTGGTTTGTGTACGCTCCAAAAAACTCAAAAAGTTCTGCACCGATCGAGCTGAAATTTTAGAATGATATATAATCCGCATCAAGGATTGTTTTTATCTAATTTTTGGATTACAATGTGCCACAGCGAAGCGTGGCAGGGTACAGCTAGTATTCTAATAGATGCATGCCAGTGTGCTTACTGTTAAGGGCAGGCGTGTTACTTACTACCAAGTGCCAACTACCATGAGCATGTCTTCCTCGTCCCATCACGACTACAGATAAAAAAATAATCGACAATATCAAAACAATGGAAGAAGCAATACGTTAATTGGTCCAAAGAACGGCAGAATGATTAGCTAATCCATACTTAATATTATAAATGCGAAAGTAACTCTGTCTGTCTGTCTGTCTGTCTGTCCGTCTTTACCGCCTAAACCAACCAACAGATTTTGATGAAATTTGATACATAGATAAAATAGATCCCGAGAAAGGACATAGGCTACTTTTTGTTCCGAAAAAAGGGTTGAAAGGGTTAAAATAAGGGATGAAAGTTTATATGGAAAACTTCGTCATTGTTGAAGAACTATGAAACTTTACGTCTAGATATTTAACACGAAACCATAAAATGTATGTTTTAGCAGTTTTGTAGTTTCGAACTGTACCTACGGGGGTGGAATTGTTTTTTTTTTTATTATTTATTATTATTTATTCTTGGGTCAAATTTAGTAATTCAAATTTCACCCTCTTCCTGTCAACCGATTAATCTGAAATGTTGTATACACTTTGGATTTTGATGACAATACAATTATGTTTATTCATTATCATTATAAATTCAAGATGGCCGCCGCTACAAAATGGCGGATAATTTATGTTTTATTAATCCCATCAATATGGGTATCAAATGAAAGGGCTCAACAAGCAGAATACAATATACTATAAAAAATTGAAATCCAAGATGGCGGCCGCTACAAAATGGCAGATAACGTAGGTTTTATCAATCCCATCAACATGGGTATCAAATGAAAGGGCTCAACAAGCAGAATACAATATACTATAAAAAATTGAAATCCAAGATGGCGGATAACGTAGGTTTTATCAATCCCATCAATATGGGTATCAAATAAAAGTGCTCAACCAGTAGAATACAATGTATTATATAAAATTAAAATCCAAGATGGCGGCCTCTACACAATGGCGGATAACTTAGGTTTTATGAACCCCATCAACATGGGTATCAAATAAAAAGGCTTGACAAGAAGAATACAGTGCACTATACAACCTCAATACTTAAGATGGGCGCAGCCACTAAATGGCGTATCAGACTATCAGACAGAATTTTTGATAGTCGACGAGATTTCCATGGTGTCTTATCAAATGTTATGCATGATGGACGCTCGATTAAGGCAAATTAAGAACTGTGAAAATGAGTTTTTTGGAGGAGTAAACGTATTACCTTTCGGTAATCTTTTACAACTGCCTCCTATAAAATGATCAGGAACACCTGTTTTCAATTCTAATATGAAATTATATATATGAAAGTAACTCTCTCTGTCCGTTACCGTCTAACGCCTAAGCCACTTAAAGAGTTTGTTACAATTTGGTGCACAGATAGACTACCTAGACTTAGGAAAGGACAACGGCGACTTTTTATCACAGAAAAAGAGTTGAAAAGAGTGGAAATGAGGAGTAAAAGTGTGCATGGAAGGATCTTGGCACTCTTTGTATGCTATTTTTAACCGACTTCAAAAAAGGAGGAGGTTATCAATCCAGTTGTATTTCCAATTGTGAATCAATTTAGATGGTTATTTTTTTGGTTGGTAGATTATAGTTCAGAGGTTGTCATATAAATTTTATCGAAATCAGTGCGGCGGTTTTTGGAATATGAACAACAAACTAAAATTTGCGTTCATGTAATCAGTCGACATATCTACTAATATCTATCAATAGACTCTAATAAAATTTGGTGGAACGTCCCAATATGATTTTAAATTAAAGTCTGTTTTTGATTAATTTTTTGAGAACATAGTTTCTTTGTAATTTGTCGTGTAAATTGTACATTTATTAATAAACTAGCTGAACCCGCTACTTCGTTAGCGTAAGCAGATGTTACTGACTTATAGTGTAAATTAGTTGGAAGTATCGTACGTCAAAATATTTGCAAAATGTAATCATTGAAAAACCGAGTGAATTTGTTTTCCCACACAAAAAAAATATTTAATTTTATTATCTTTATTTTTCTTTTTTTAAACAAAGTCAAACATACTTATTAAGTTTTCGTAGTATCAAACATAGCCGCAAGTGTTAAGTTTGTAGGATTTTTATAGGATACATTACGAAAAGTCTGAAGCTGATGTGCATGATCTGATTACCTACTTTTTTCTTTTTATCCGCAAGCTGTTTTCTAGCTGTTACCCGCGACTTCGCCCGCTTAAAATTTTGAACGAAGCCTGTGTGGAATCAAAATGATTAAAATTTTGAGTTTTAATGATAGGTACTCAAGCAAGTTGAACCCGTTAATCTGAGCCAAGTCTTAGTGAAATGTTAATGTATGAATTTAATAGTAACACGGAAAAAAAATCCAAGAACGAAAGAATCCAAATTCGGCATCAAAATCATTTTAGCAGCAAAAACTTATTAGTACAATTTAGAATACCAGTAACGCCACCTAGTGATGAAAGAAAAAATACATACCACAATAGTAAAACGTTGATTTAAATGGCCTTTAGTGCTTTTAGATTTAAACTGGCATTAGCGCCATCTAATGAGAATATAATGTTGCTTGTTATTTTGATTGCGAACGCAAATCACCTGTATTATCTACGCCAAAACGGGTGCATATATTTTTCATTTTTGGCTTTTACCTTACCATCACATCAAGTTCCTTACGAAAATATATACTTATTATAGATTAATATGGAGTTAAACGAAAATATAGACTTAGAGACCCCATGTGAAATTTTAGACTCTAAACTATCTGTGTTATGCCAACCCAATTCGTTGTGCCGTTTTGACGTGATAGTTAACATTTGTTTCCTTAGGGCCCGTGCTTCTTTTCAGGTTGATAGATAATACATATATGCGGTATTTCAGACTATAAGTTATCTCTGTTTCAATTTTCTACCAAATTTGCTTAGTCTTTCCGACGTCACAGTAACCTATAAGTAACCGATTTGCTATTTCTGATTACAAACTACGTGTGTTTCGAATTCCTTCCAAATATGTTCAGCCGTTTCAACGTTGTCCTGTAACTGTAAATATTATGAATGTCAATGTTTGGATGTTTGTTACTTAATCATGGCGGAACGTATCAAGTGATCGGGCTGAAATTTGAAATACAATTAGATTATAGTCTGGAAGAACACATAGGCCAAACATTGCCTATGTATAGTTACTTATCTATATGTCCCTATGTGTTACTTAAGCTAAGCCAAGAATATGTTTCAAATTTTAACTCGATACATTCAGCCATTCCAACGTAATTGAGCAGCAAAATTTAAATATTGACATATTTATATAATATTAGGAAAGGATAGGATATTACAAAATTTTTGAAAAAATAAAACCGGTCAAATGTCGGTGGGACTCGCGCGCGAAGGGTTCTGAACCATTAGCAAATAAAATGTTTGTATTGTATGGGAGCCTTAAAAATTTATTTTATTTTAATTACTTACATTTAAAGAGAACATAAAACTTAATATTATGTGAATAGTGAAAGCGTCAACCTGTGACAGGTACGTTATTAGTATCGAGCAAGAACGGTAAAAAAAGTCAAGTTTGTTGTATGGAAATAAGCCCTCTTAAATATTTATTTTAGTTTTAGTATTTTTGTTAAAGCGGCAATAAAAATATATCGTCTGTGAAAATTTCAACTGTCTAGCTATCACCGTTCTTGAGATACAGTCTGGTGACAGACGGAAGGATGGACGGACAGCGAAGTCAGGTACGGAACCCTAACAACGGTCTGCTTCGGTTACCGAAGCTTGTTGAACACTACCTTTAAATTTTAAACAGTATTTGGATTGAAATAATACGTTAAGTTACGGCTGGTCTAGCAAGCTACAGCTGACTTAGTCGGGAGAACGCAGACTGTCGATCCGGAGACCCAGGGTTCAAAACCACGCGCACCACTATCTTTTCTGAGTCATGTTCGTAATGCCGGTAATTAAACGGTGAAGGAAAATATCGTGAGGAAACCGAAATGTACCTAGAATCTAAGTTCTAAGTCATATATTATCCACCAACCGACACTGGGTCAGCGTGGTGGATTATAGCCTTGTCTCTCTCCTTGCGAGAGAAGGCCCCGACGTCCAGCAGTGGGAACATTTAATGGGTTGTTTATGCTGCTACTTATTATGCTGATATGTTTTCTCCAAAAGAACAAAAATTTACTTCTATGACAGGTAATTTAATTCTGTCGTTCGACTAACTAAATACAGATAAATCTAAGCTGATATTTGTTTTTTGTTGATATTTGAAAAACTACCTCCCTGTTTTCGATATATAAGATCACCTCTGAAGTATTTTCTACGAAACAAAAAAAGAATTATCAAAATCAACTTACAATTACCGGAGTTATCGTGTAAAATAAAACCAAATAAAAAACATGCAACCCGATTGAGAACATCCTCCTTGTTTAAAGGAGGATATTCATCCTCCTCCTTTTTCCACACAAAATATATTTTTGACAATTATTTTGTCATTCAAGACGACGCGACGCGATCACGTGGGCACTTCTTGAATCTAGAATCTAGATATTCTGTGGATCGTCTGTGATACACAGAATACTTAGAAGTTAGTATGTACCGAACGCGCCGTGCGTGTCGTTATTATTTAATGTTTGTGTAATTTCCGAACCACCTAACCGATAATGTTCAAATTTTGATGGGACAATATAAAAAATGTGTTCTTTCTAACAAAAAAGAATTAATGAAATTAAACAACGCAAACATGAGTTACAACCAAATACACATTCTGACTTTCACCCCCTCCCGCAAGAAAACCGATCAGAGTTTGGGGATCAAAAGTAGCCTACAGCAATCTCCTTAGTTTAAACTAAAATCATGCCAAGTTTCAGCTGAATCGAATCAGTAGTTTCGGCGTGATGCGTGATCCCTATACAGAAAGACAGACAGACAGACAGACAGACAGACATGAAAGAAAAAAAATGCAGATTCGCCATCAGTATCGACTATGGAGTGCTCCAAAAAAAAAATTTTCAAAATATCTTCAATGTACAGAATTCGACCCGTTACAGTTTTATTATAAGTATAGATATAAAACTTTGACTTAGACCGATTTTGATTAGGAAACGTGAATTTGTATGGTAGTAGACATACGAGTAGGTACTGCCTCAATTACTTTAATAAATATGTGGCGCGGACGAAGTCGCGGGTAAAAGCTAGTCAATCATATTTAAGTAGAGTTTTGACAGAGTGGCGTGTCAGGTGGTATAACGGCGGCGGGGCGTGGGATAACCTAATAGGAATCGACACAGGCTATGATTGCCGGGATCCGGGCCGTGGTCGACTGACGAGGGTCCGCCTAATCGGATCACCAGCCATCCGTCCTGACTCGCGCTCCACGCTGAACACGACACTGTAATGGAAATCCTTAGCTTTGAGACCCTAAGCAACCTTTAGAAGAAAGCGTGGTCACTGCATAAATATTTGTCAACAAGTACATTATATTTAAAAAAAACCCAAGGCAATTTTTAAGTTACACGTATGATTGCAAGCAAATACCCACTTTGCATCTAAGATTCCTACCGCAGCTACAAAAGCTGATAAGTTTGAAACTGCTTAACCCATATTGCTTTATAACGCCCCGATGGTTAAAAGTTAGAGCAATCTCATCTAAAGACGATTGTATCAGTTTTCAATATTTTAAATAGATTCTGAGATTTTAGATTCAGATTTTGTTTCGTCTAACTCACGTTTCCTTCTATGAATAGTAGTCTGAAAAATCGCTGTGAGCAGTAAGGCCGCCATTTACGAGTACGGAAATAAGTTTGGTTCATTGTTCTCATTATTTTCATTGTAATTTAGGCGGTGTGCATAATTGTTTCTTTCTGTTTGTCTGTATTACACATGTATACCGAATATTAACTCAAGGCTAATGCCCAAAACCTGACATTTTTAGTACAGTCATATTGGTATCATATTTTTTAAATAAATATAATATTTAGGCAGGTAAAATATGTAGGTAAAGTAAGATATGTTTAAAACAAAATAACGTAATCGACACGAAGAAGTATTTTTTACATGTTAAATGAACTCAAAGAACCAAGACTGAGATTATGTGCTTTATATCAGTACACCGACCTGTAAATTCAATCTAAAAACACGCGAACGACTTCGGTCACAATATTACTACGAAGGCTGTAAAGCAAGGATATAATATCGTCTACAAATTTCCCTCGAGGTATAACAGGCAAATCAAATCCCGTCCAGTCGTAGCCTAGCAACGACTTGCCGGCGAATGCAGACACATTTTCATCCCACGATTGTCACATTACTCGCGCCCGAGTCGCCCGGCCGTGGCAGGCTCGTGTTTACTTTTCCATTTGTGCCTCATTCCGCTGGGTGGTCTACCGCCTAACTAAAACTGTCTTAGCTTTGACATTGCCGTCTCTTTTTTTTCGATTGTAATGATAGAGACAGCAATAGCATAGCCATAGCCGATTGAGTTAGGCGGTAAATCGGGCGAGGGTGAAGCCTTCGATCTAATCATCCCGCGTCTGATTGCGGCATTTGAACTGCTCGGAAAACTTCGTAAGTTATGAAGTCGATTTCCGATTTCGAACAAGGTTTCTGACTCTTCTAAGTATCATCACTTCTGTAATTATTTTTTTTCAGTGAAATCTTAAGCCTCGTTGTGACCTGTTTAGTAGGGAACAATATTATGGGTTTTGCGTCACCGACATGCTAATGTTCATAAATATATATCTATAGGTATCTATTAGTTTATACATACATCTAAGTACTGCTTTTTTTTTGCTAAGACGGCCATTTTTTTTCAAATTTAAATTTTATTATTATTATTTAAGCCACGTACATATCCTCAGTGTTATTGGTCATCTTTGTAGTACGAGTCAGCTTTGTTTCACAGACGAGTGTTTGCTGTTTGCCCGTGTGTGGCGAATTGTGTATTCTGTCGATCAATATATATTCAGCCAAGTTCAGGGTTACACCGCCGACCTAGAAAGAATGCGGCACGTCTATAGTAGAACGTCAAAACAGACTCGACGACAAATGTAAGAATAGTAGAACATTATGTACTATTTACGTCGATTCTTTCGATGTCTTCGTGTAGAGGGAAATTCAATCGTCACTAGACATACACTTGAGAATATTCTTTGTCATGTGATAAGGTTAAGTTGTTGATGTTAAGCTATGAGAGAAGGAAACGTAATAAAACTAAATACGTATAATACGAGCGTTGTGTATATTTGCAAATACAATTCGTGATTTTAGTACAAAATCATTCTCAATATTTATAAAAACTGTTCGATTAGAAAAACACTAGTTATTGGAACACATGGTATTTATAGGTACACTGATGACTAATGCTTGAATGTGCAGAAGTGTGCTCACAAAATGTCTACCAGATAAACTTCCAGAACAGTAAATGACTCGCTAAACTTAACAGATATAAAATCAACAAGAACATTTAAACTGTTAACCAATTCGATGGATCTGAATAAGACATTTACTAAATTTATCTAAGATCCTAAGAGAGAAACCGATAATAATTTACTCCAGAACAGTATTTCGGCGAATAAATTGAATAGACATTAAAATATCGGAGTAAATCGAAGGTTGATCGAAATTCATTTGATTAAAATTGTAAAGAGGCAGTCGAGTGCGATGAACGCTGAACACTGTCGTCAAACAAGATAATGGATCGCGAGGACCCAGTAAGTGTCAAGTATTGTTACAAAGAATAAAATAAGATTTAGCGTCTACAAGAGCCTTCTAACGTAGAAAAATATTTCACTGAAATTCGCGGAATCTTGTATGAGAAGAATAAAGATGGCTGAGTATGTACGAACTGCGAGTAGAGTAAAGAAACTATATATTTCTTCATGGAATGAATGGAAGGAATAACCTACGAGTACCCGAAAGGAATCCGTAATATGAAATACAATTCGCGTCTAGTGCGTATATAAAGGAAATATAATATGAACTGTTGTAAGCAATATAAGTCTTTTCAATAAAGGGATACAGTAGCAAATAGCGCTTTGTGATTCGTTCGTGAGCATTTATTATTTTATATCTTCACAGATAACGTGATGTAATTATGTTTAATTGGTACACTGGTAGTTTGTAAGATAAGTGAGACTCAAAGGGAACTAGGTCTGATTATCGTAACTTTCAAACGATCACGTTGACCTACCCGTTGTCATTGATATTCAATTTGCCAAATATTATGGTAACGGGAAGAGCAAACATGCGCCTGATGGTAAGTAACACTATGCAGTCCCTAACAGCACTATGCCATGCTAATAAACCATGAAGCGTCATGAATGTCAGTGAATCACTACCTAGCATTATTTACTCATCAACTAGAGGTATACGTCTTTGTCTAGTAATTTATCTGGAAATTTGCTATTCAAACAACAACGTTGTAAAGTTTGAACATCATTGCTTAGCGGTAGAATAACTGACAAAGGTCCGGTACTTCTCCAAGCGATCTCTGCAAGATTTCAACCACAAAAATAAAAATATGAGATAATAAATCCGTACCCGGCACTGCCCAGTAACTTCGGTTGAAACACGGGTTACAGCAGCAAATATTGCCCAATAATTTCGCTGAATAGACAGCCTTGAGCCTACTGAACTAGCACAATGCTCGCAACGAAGCAAACCCAACCCTACCTTCGAAAGATTCGAACCGCACAAGATTTCCCGTGATCCCGGGAGTATTCACGCCCTAATAGCCATGAGTACGTATAGGTATTATACCGGAATATGCTGAAAGGTGTGCAAATTGAAAGAGTGTGAATGTGTGCCCTTCAAGGGAAAATGTTTCAGCGATGAATACGGATATTTGTTCTGTTTCTGGGTGGATATGACCCAACCGACTAAGTATCACATAGACTTATGGGAATGCTTTGTCCGAGTGGGATTTTTCCAATGGATGTGATGTCACCTTAAAGTTGTCAACACTGTCAGATTATATTGCAACATGCAACTCATGGTATTATAATCTCACGTTAGGTTAGGTTATTTTGTAATCTGACGTTGTTAGATTACAAACTGATAATATGACGGTTTTCATAATTCCAATTTCCAATTGTTGTGACCAATTCACTTTCTACACCGCAAGACAAACACAAACTTGGTGAAAAGTAAATTGGTTACAACAATAAAGCTCTGATTGGCGTAAAAAATTACATAATTAACTCACAATAAAAAAAATGGATTAACAAAATTTTGTTTCGATTTCAAATTCTAGAAGCAAATCGCTATAAGAGCTGCTGTAGCTTTGTAACAGGTGCCGTTATGTATGGAGATTTCAATTCCGATTAATGTATTATGCTGGCTTCGTAGCGATGATTCGCATTGTTTGATTAATGGACTGCACAATCGTTGACCTGTGGTGAGAGCCCAGCCGGCCGTATTGCGAAGCCCTCAAGCTTGGTTGGGTGCGCTATCGGCCTCAAAGCTTGGTCCATTGCGGTGCTTACTGTCCATGCTCTGTTGGCTTTTGGTTTGACCACCGTGGTCCGCGTCATTACCTTACTTAGTATTCATTGTTCGTTTCACCGATTGCCCAATAGATTGTAGTGTATATGTGTCTAAAAGTATTATTACGTGTATACATATTTTTTACAATGTCAGTTCGTTTCATACTACTAAATGCAGTTACTAAACTGAGCAAGCGCAGAAGACGCAGTACCCTACTAACCTAATCTGGTGATAATGTTTTTATAATTACTATTGTTTATGACGTTCAAAAGTATACGTCACAATATCTAATGGATATTTTTTATAGTTTAGAGTAACGAGACGAGCAGGCAATGTGCCTGGAGGTAAGCAACATGCCTGTCCATAGCAGCACAATACCACGCAGCTTTTGGAACATGAAAAGTTCAAATCATTACCTAGTACTGCACTGCGCTCATCATTCGGAAATAATGTTGTATCTCTATGCCCTGTGATTTCACTGATAACATTGCCTACAGTGAACACAGTGATCTTTAAAATGAATATACATATGTAAATGTGCTTTCGCGTTTTTGTTCCCCATTCTGCGTAACCCGGTGCAGGTAACACAGGTAGGCGTAGTTTATTGTGCCGGTGTAAGGAACGCACCGGGGGGCCGCGCCGTCTCGCGTATTCAATAAACAGCGAATAAACAACGCACCCCCACCTCCGCCATTTCGCAGACAAAGCGCCTTACCAACCCTTACAGTTCGACTGTACATCTACAGATTTATGCAATGTTGTCTTGGTTTTCAGATTTTGACTGATTTATATACATATATAAATACATGTTTGTCTGTATGTCTCCTATGTAATCGTAAACTATGCATTTGATCATGTGATGTGATTTGATCTTTAGGTAAAGTTGTTGTGTATGAGCCAAAGAAGGTCAATGAGTTGGTACGACTTATTTTCGAAAGGTGGCGTAGCAACGAGTGCAGGGTACAGCTAGTAGTATATAGAACAAATGAGAGGAGTAATAATAGAGTAGGTACGTGTAAGTATATAACTAAAAAAAAAGTAAGGGTACGCCTATACCCAGAATAGGGCGAGTTTAAGTCCTCAGTCTTAAGTCGTTAACGCTTACATCTAAGCGCAGGCATTACTTCGTGTACAGCACTCGTTAAAGTTACTTATGCAAAATATATGTTAATTCGTAAATTTGTAGTTTCACTACCCCCTTTATTCAATCGAATCATTTTAGCTCAGCGCAATATTAGTTACTTAGCTAATTAAATATAGTATATATCAATGTGAGTTTATATATCTCATCATTAATTAAAACTGGGTCTCCAGAAAAAACAAAATTCCTTCCAAAGAAATATTAGACGAAATTAAAGCAAAACTGTAGACTATTCAAACTGTATGTATTATTTTAAGCACGGTCACTATGTTGTTCACAGTAGTTTCATACTAATTTACAGTGGTTATAGCAAGCGGGCGCAAATACCCGATACTCCAAGCAGTTTCATGCACCGCTCACATACACGTTTTTACCCGCTCCCATCCACGGGTCCCCATAAATTTCCCATAATTAATGACGAAACTACTAGATTTTGAAGTGACAACGTCTAATAAATCGATGAACGCCGGCTGCATGCACGAAAAAGTGTTCTGTTATGTCCCGTTACGCTCTTTGTCCCGTTACGATTATTGTACGCTTGCGCCGCATCTATCAATGTTTTGTTATGACGTTGTCACGTTAACTACCGTCCGTAAACCAACCGACTTTACAGAAAACCACTTTTTTTAAATTTTCATTAGGATCATTGTAACTTTTATGATTTTATTTAATAGTACAATTTTTCCCAATCCGTTTAGGCAACACTAAGACAGCTTCATCGGGGCGCAATTATGTCAATATCCAACACGGGGACGTGACAGATTACCCCCAGCAGCGCCCTCGCTTTTATCAATATAAAAGTTGAATTATACAACAGTTTATTTAATAAAAAAAAACCTTTTATGTTATCGGTATAAAGTCTTCCAGACTATAATCTAACTGCGTTCCAAATTTCAGCTTGATCCGTTCATACGTTAAGGCGTGATTGAGCAACAAACATACAGATATCCAAATATTGACATTTATAATGTTAATAGGATAGGATGGACCTATATTTTTACAACAACACAAAACATACAGTATATGTATATTAATGCAAAACATGTGAAATGAAGTAGCAATAGCCTTTGTAGACGAAATGTCGCACTTACATACTATTGAATCTACCTGGCAAACGTTTAACAATAGATATTACATGTGTCAACTCTGGACATGAAGGATATAGATAAAGGCATGTTTTGAATACTTCTGAATCGAATAGTGTCAGTAGTCCGGTTGTTAGTTCGTTAAACCGAACTACTGCAACTTTTTAGTGTCAGTAGTTCGGTTGCACGTCATCACCGTTGTACATCATATCACACGACATAACCGTATCTCATGATCATACTTTATTATCATTCAAGAATCTTACTGGTCTTAGAAAGTCGAGATAATATAAGGATTTAGATAGTACCATTTTTAGACAAACTCGACGAATTTTTTATGGAATTATACTTGCGATTAGCTTCTCTTGAAGATCTTCGTGTCTTCTCGTACTCACGGCCGTTGCAAAACGACAAAAAATCCCGGGTAATAATTAGAAAACATTTAATTTCACTACGTTTCCAAAATGTGTTCAAATCGTGAAAGTTATTAGTTCTCTAGGTGTGGCGACGATGAAGACCTCTGAAGATTTATGTAGGTTACGTAAATAATAATTTTCCTTTAATTAATATTCAAAGTAATTATCCTCTGCCATTTCCTAAGTCTTCATTACTTGGCAAATTTAAGTTTATGTATATGCTGTTTATATTAGTGTAAGTTTATAAATTACTTATTTCTTTTATCTTGAGTCCTAGCAGTCTTCTTCTTCGTTTCGATGATGTTGCCGTACTTATAACTACACCTAACAGGTTTTTTTTAATTTAATTTTTATATGTATGTATATAGTTCTTATATGTATAGATTACATTTACGGTGAGTAATGAGTATATTACATTTGTGCTGCCCAATATTCCGCACTGCGAGTCCTTGTATCGAGGCCTCCAGTATTTTTATTTTTTTAAATAAAGAGTGACGAGACGATCAGGACATGTGCCTGATGGTAAGCAACATGCCTGACACATAACAGCACAGTGACACGCAGCTATTCGAACATGAAGAGTTCGAATCATTACCTAGCACTGCACTGCGCTCGTCACCCAGAGATCTAAGATCTTATATCTCTAAGCCCTGTAATTTCTCTGGAAACATTGCCCTTCAAACCGGAACACAGTTATGTTTGCACATTACTGCTTGGCGGTAGAATAACTGGCAAAGGTGTGGTACTTCCCCAGGCGGACTCTGCCAAGAGTCCTACCACTACAGTCCAGTAGGTCGGTTCTTGTGGAGCTGGTTGGACACCGCGGGCATGACAGCAGGTGCTGCATGGTTTGAGGGGAGCCACAGTCGCACATATGTTATTTGCGCCAGAGTATCCCCATTTATTTATTTATTTACTGGCCTCGTGGCTTAGTGGTAGTAACGCTGTTTGCGAAGCCGACGGTCGTGGGTTCCATTCCCACTCAGTGCAAATATTTGTGTGATGAATTCAAATATTTGTACTGTATCTGGGTGTTTCTATGTGTAATAAGTATGTATTTACAACTATATAAGTGTTATATCAGCTCTCTGGCCGCCATAGCACAATTTCTGCGTAATTATGAGTTTTGCATACTGCCCTTTTTTTTTTTTTATCGCGTATAGGTCCGCGTTTGACCCTTTATAGGTCCCTTATCAACAGCCTTGAAAAAGTAAGGACAATGTTGAACTCAAACACGAAACGTGGCAAACATTGACGACAAAGTGCAATTTGCCTTGGTCCAGGGACGGAGGTTTAAATCCCAGAAGTGAAGCCGCCTGATTGCGGAGTGCTCCGGCTGAACCGGGCCGCCGCGAACTGAATGTTTAACGGGAGCAGACACGGACCTTAATTGTAAATATTTTATCTTCTACTGTCCTCACTCTTGAGTATATTTTTGATATCGTTCGGTATGTCTTACGCATTTCAATGCTGTGATGTTTTTTTAGGTCGACAAAATAAGAATATACTTATTTATCTACCTAGATAAGTAAGTATATTTTCATTTTGTCGAATTTAACGCAGAACTAGAACAAACCAAAAGTATTAGATATTTTTTTTAACTTTCTACGAAAAAAAAACAGACTTCAATTTAAAATAAAATTCAGGCACTCGACTACCTTTCAGAAGGAGCTCCAGTGACTACATGGCGTCGTCCAGATAATTGAAAGCAAATTTTAGTTTTTGTTGTAATATCAAAAGCCGCGCCACGTCTCTAAAAAAACGCTTCATCAAATTCAGTCCATTCATGTAGAAATTGTAGAACTTTATCCAGGTACCCAGATACGACAAATTTAAACGAATCAGGGGATCATTTAATATCGAGGGTTCAAAATATTACCAGAACACATACCGAACGATTTCAGAAATAGAGTCCCTGAATAACGTCGAGAAAATGAAGTGTTAGAGACATTTTATGAGGTGCCCGCGCCCGCAATCGCGCCTCGTATTATTCACGCGTAAGCCGCTTACGGAGGAAACGTTTCAGGTAAGGTCTTCCAGCGTCATATAATAACGACACGTCCTCTCTAGTTTAGAGCTTGACACTGTTATGTTACTATCTATGTTAGATCAGAGTGATCGTACAGTTTCAGATCGTAGTTTTCTCTAATCACTATAAGGGCGGTCAGTTGTTTCCATAGATTAAGCATCCTTGATAGCGCACGAAACGAATCTGCGAAATTCATAAGTCACCAGCGGGGGCGCAGGACGAGGTAAAAAATCGCGCTGTGATAAGCCGAATATCCATGTCACGTGGATACTATTTTTTACCAAAGATTGGACAAAACGAGATAGAATTATGCAAACTTCTAAGGACAGAGCAGGATCCAAAGAAATACATCAACGGGTTCAACGGTAGGTTAGATGTGCAATTATGCTTCTAAAACGCGACGGAGGGGGAATCGTACGATCTATCAATTGGGTAATTGTCTTTGGTTGTTTCACTAGAACTGTTTTCCTAACTTGCATATAAGTATCTTGTGTAAACAATTAAGAATGTTCGATCATTCACTTTTGTAGTAGTTTACTCTTTGCTAACTCCACCTAGGGAAGTAGCACACCTCAGTTATTTTACCGTAAAGCAAAGCAAGAAAATAGTAATGCCGAACATTACTATTTTTCAAGAAGAGCGAAAGAGATTAGGACGACCGCATCGCAGTGGTTTAGACTCTTCATATTCAAATAGCTCCGTTGTTTATAGGAGTCTTAGGTGAATTGTCTTTCAAAGTCGAGCCAAAATAACACAGTCTGTGTAAGGTTGAACACGTGTATCCATGAGGTACTTGTAGTCTTAGTCAATAGACCACAGAATTGCAAGGACACCGCGTTACGAGTCTTTTGTGTAAAAGAATTGAATGTGTTGGGTGACCCAATAGATTAAATTTTTCAAAAGTTATTACTCCGATTCGTTGGGAATAAATATTCTTAATTTTTATATACGCGAATCAATGTCAAGTCAAGTTTTTGGCACACAATCGCATCGTCTGGCCTCTGGAGAAAACTCACTCGAGGCCGACGCCGATCCAAATGATACATGAAGGGGATTTCCGTATTTTTAGGGAAAATATTTATTTATATTGATGGCTGGAAGAATATTGGTCGACAGAACAGGGGCACACAAGGCGTGTTTGCTTTTTTTTTATAATATACTAGCGGCCGGCCCCGACTTCATTTAAATTATTTTCATTTAAAAGTCAGATATATTACCTATTATTGGAATGATATAAAATATGGATATGATAAGAAAACTATTTATTATAAGCCACAAATAAGAGGAAAATTACACAGATAAAATGAACGCAAAGCTCTACGAGGGAAAACTTTCTCTAAATTATATTAAGAAGCTGACGACAAGACACGACGAAACAGATAGGAAAATAAAACTGGAGGACAATCTAACAAACATGATATCTGTGGAATTAAACGTCTAATTTCATTCATGCGTACATGGTGGTTAAAACGAAAAACCGAACGACGCGTTTTCAATCTACATTTTTAACCCCCCGACCAAAAAAGGGGTGTTATAAGTTTGACGTCGATGTCTGTACGTCTGTCTGTCTGTCTGTGTGTCTGTCTGTAGCACCGTAGAGCTCAAACGGGTGGGCCGATTTTGATGCCGTTTTTTTATTTGAAGGTTTGATATCCGAGCAGATGTTCTTAGCTATGTTTGGTAAATATCGATTCAAAATGGCCGCCTCCACAAAATGGCTGACAAAATATTTCATATCCATGAAACATATCCAACGGTAAAAGAAATATTGAAACTGGTCCAATAGGTCCTGAGATTTTCGCGTTCAAACAAAAAACACTTCAGCTTTATAATATTTGTATAGAAGTATAGATATCTACACACGTAGGTACGTAGAACGTACCTGAAACAATATCAGCCAATGTTTTCAACCCTATTACTCCAAATACTTGAGACTTCTGACATCCCGTCCTCATAAGGTCGCTATCATCCTTAGTTCAAACGAAACAACGCACTAAGGATGGCGCAATAAACCCCCCAAAGGATCGCTCAAGATAATACACCAAGAAAAAGGGGCCAACAAATAAACGGGATAAAGAAACTGAGAAACCGAACGATAATGAAAATAAATATTTGCAAAGCGTCGTCTGTATACAAAAACTATTTACATTTGTAGTAAAGATAACGGGTATCAATTTGGCTAACGGAGAGCTCCATTACGGAGTAGGTACAAGAGTCATCCGGCCAAATTTTTATCGGAGTTGTTTATATTTATACCGAACTCGTAAATAGTTGGGTATACCGGAAATTATGTCGTGTTGTAATGAAAACCACAATTACGTACATAATCTATACTAATATTATAAAGCTGATGAGTTTGTTTGTTTGTTTGAACGCTAGGATCTCGGGAAGTACTGGTTCGAATTGAAAGATGTTTCTATTGGATAGAAGGCGAGGATTCGAGGAAGGCTATAGAACATAAAGCTACTATCAATAGAAGCGGAGCATGAATCAAGAATGTAACAAAAACGGGAAAAAAATTGCTTTTTTAGAGTTTTCGTCCCGTGTCTAATATTGCGTCATTGAATATAAACCTTTGCTAATCAAATTTGTTTCTAAATCTGAGTTGGTACGAACAATTTACGATAGGTGGCGTAGTAGGTAGCTGAAGAGGTTTTTTGTTTGAAAGCGATATTCTCAGGAATGACTGAACCGATTTCAGCCATTCTTTCACCGATGGATATCTACGGGATCCCGATGAGTGCTATATACGTACCACGGGGGAAGCCGGGCCGGACATCTAGTTACTTATGTTCCGAGAGCTGGCGCCAAATTTTGGGTAGATATTCGAGGATTGCTGAAAACTTGTCACATACATCTGCTACTAAACCCCAAGAAGTTTTTTTAAATTCTTATTTATTTAAGGGAATTTGGTCGATAATCGACTATGTCATTCCCATATTATCTACTACTAGGTTAAATCAAAGAAGTAAATAACAAAAATAATTAAACCTAAAACCTATAACATAATTAAGCCTAGGAACCCCCTCCAAAGAGGAACAAGTAAAGCCGCAGCAGCTTTTTGGCTTCCACTGATGATGGTGAAGCCAATATGCCATTACACTCTCCGACATTGGTGTTTTGTACAAAGACACTCTGACGGAGTACTTCATTTCGGACGCACTCCGTCAAAATATGTTGGACATCCTCTATCACGTCTAGAAGGAGGTAACCTCTGAGTATTTTTCCTATTAAATCAAATGTACGAGATTGTCATCCGCACTGGCTTTAACGTCGAAGGAAAACATCATGATGCGGCGTGTTCGAGGAAAGACTACATAGGACGTGTCATCCGCCAACCCTCGCTTGGCCACCAGGAGCATTAGTACCTTGACGCTGTCCTTATAAACGAAGGCCCCAAGTCCAGCAGTGGGAGAAAAATGTATGGTCCTTAAGTTCTCAATAAGTATGTACTCGCATTTACAACTAGGTAGAGATTTACTACGATAACATGACCCGCCCCTCCAGAATTCAAAACGTTTGAAAGTATTTGTGAAAGTATATATACAACGCACCACCACGCATGTGTGCGTACTGCTACTGAAGACGAATAATTACAACTACATACAAAATCTTTCATAAGAATGTGACTACACACATTAAGACAGTAATTTGGAGGGGCGGACCATGTTATCGTAGAAAATCTCTATATAATACTATATTAGCTATCTGACCGATAATTCGCTTAATTCTCGCTTGGAAGTTTTCGCTTCTGAAGTCTCGCTTAATTTTGGGTCAGGTGGTGTTGTGTGTGAAAAGTCAAATTATTTGAAGCTGTTATAAATGTATTTAAAAAAGTCCGTGGTGGGACAAATTTATTGAATATCATGCATTTCATAGAGAAAACATACATATGTATGTATATAACAAATGATTGTGTAAGATACACTATGAATTGTCAAATTAAACTAGATATTATTGTACAATTAGTTTATACAAACACTACATAAAACCAAACATATAAACAATTAGTTGGTGTGACAAGTTTATATAATAAATTAGGACATCGATGTAAGCATAATCAATATTTAGCCGCAAGCAAACCATACTTCAAAGATCTTTCTTGAAATTAATACAGTAGGTTTATGTGCCCCCGAATCTCTGTATTTTACTTTCATACAGTAAAATAATGAATTTCAGGATCTGTATTTGCTTTGTGACTTGAGGCAAGATCGTATTATCTTTTCATTTAGGCGAGGAGAAGGAAAATTTCGTTGTTATCCCATAATTTTAATGATTTAGCTTTTACCACGATGATCTGGGAGGTTACATAATAATACTAGACATTTAAGAAGAAATAACTTCTGCAAAGTACGTCAAGTAGTTAGTAAGCTTACTTTTAATCATAGTTTAATGATAACACGGTTTTGGTGAATTAAGGGCGACATAGTCTGAAAAAATCTGTTAACATCAAGAAACATTTACAAGTTCATCGTAGGTTTGTAGACATACACTCAAGCCTTCCGAAGACCAAAACCTGTTAATTGTTGGAATAAAACCACCGGTACATACATTATTTATTCGTATTTTTCGTGACATCAACAGAACAAACAAAAAGACAAAATGATTCTCACTCAGGACAAACATTTCTGTGATATACGAGTATATATTTTTTCTATATTTGGGTGTTTCTTTGTTTCCTAAGTATGTATTTATCATTTATAAGTATTGCTTCAGCTATATTGGCACACATAATACAAACGTTTCTTAGTTAGTGTTATTCATTTAGGACAGTTTTTGCTTCACACCCAGACACGCACATTAGGTCGAGTGGGATATTCTGCCGAAATGTCACTCGAAGACAACTAAATAATGCTTACTTAAAGTGTTTTATGGCTAGTCAGTATTGTAACTACTATTTTATGGGCCAGGTGTTTAACTACTTACTATACGTACCTTAAATATGGTCCTGGTTTGGTTATTTCTGTGCTCTGAGTTCTGAGGGTTTACGTCGCAGTACGTTTGGATACCGCTGGAACTACCTAAAGGTAGCCTTTCGAACCGAGCATCTATAGCGTCATTGGCGCCGCGATAGAGCGACAGATAGATGTTCTATGCAAATGTATGAAATTCTAGGGAACACAATTCCGACCACAGCGACACTAACTGTCATTGACGCCGCGTTAGTGTCGGCAGATGTGTCAGATGTAGGCAAGATCTTAGAAAAAAAACTTTTAGATTCAGAACGTTCGACGTTTGAATTGAAATAATGATGTTTATAGTTCCTGCTGACGCCAATAACGATGCCAAGGTCAATGGTCCGAAATCTGTAATTACAGTTTGATCGGGAAGGAAAACCAAGGAATAAATACCTTACCACTATTAGTACGGTTGTTGGTTTACCGTGCAGGAATTCTAGCCAACTAGTCAGAAATCCTATAGAGTTCCCATATAAACGGTTTAGTAATAAATAATAATACTTGTCATTGTTGTGTACCGCAATTGTTTTTAGGAAGAATTGTGAATCGGTAGTTTCTAAGAAGTTTTGGGTGTGTCGTCGCATTGATAGCTGTACCTATCGCATCGCTTTCTTTATATCAGGTGGCACGGCGATCAAAAACAAGCTTATCTATATTTAATTAATTCTCGGGTACCACTTGTGATATGGTCGGTTCACTCCTTTAGTCCAATTTAAGTTTCAAAACGTATTCTTATATAATTCAGACGGCCACTACTGTTGTATCTGTAATTAAAAATAACTTTGTCGAGGGGGCAATACTAGGCCAAACGATAACGGGAACACCACATCGACAAGATGTGTGCTAAAGTAAGCAGTGCGTGCTTTGCACTAAGACGGGTGTCCCGAGTGGTGTCTGCAGATGTATCTCGTTCATGTTACTTCGCCACGGTGCATTCCCGGTTACAGTACGGAGCCGAACTATACGCACGCGCTGCCGACTGGGAGCGTGCTTTCCGCGCCCAAAAACGTGCCATACGCGCCATCGTGGGCGTGTCGCAATGCACATCCGTCAGATCATATTTCAAAGAGCTTGGCATACTTACGTTGCCTGTAATCTTGATCTACCAAGTAGCTGTGTATGTCAGAAACAACTTAGAATCATACGACACGCGAGGAGAGAGACATTCGCGCAATATACGTAACGCTGACAAGCTGGATAGTATACCTCACACTCTCGCGAGATCGGAAAACTGACTCACATTATGGGACCGGAAGTTTATAACACTCTTCCTAAAATAGTTAAATCAGCACCGAGTTCGGGTAGCTTCAAAAACCGATTAAAAAAGCTGGCTTATCGATCAAACTTTTTATAGTTACAGCGAGTTTTTATATAGTGATGGCAAACTCACAATAAAGTTGTACAAAATTGACATTGTTCATTACAATTGTAATAAGTACATATATTTTAATTTTTGACACTTATTTGTACGATACCTATTATCGTACAATATAAACTTCAATTTAAACTTTAAAAATGTATACTCTTTGTATGCTCTTATTTTGTTTTTTTTATAAAATTGACGTGTAAATTGTACATCTATCAATAAAGAACTTTGACTTTGACTTTAAGAATAGACAGGTCGTGGTAGTCGAAAACGAGGAGAGGAAAACTAAAACGGTTTTAACGGTGGTAAAAACACTGACTAACTTGATTTTTCACAAGCTTTGAGTAAGATGAGTCTTTATCTCTATATATAAAAATGTTATGTTGGTTTGTGTACGTTTCGAGAACTCAAAAAGTTCTACACCGATCGAGTTAAAATTTTAGAATGATATATAATCCGCATCAAGGATTGTTTTTATCTAATTTTTGCATTACAATGTGCCACAGCGAAGCGTGGCAAGGTACAGCTAGTTTTGTATGAAATACGAACGTGGTTTTTACACATATTTAGTTAATTCACTGGTAACTCACGTGTGAAATAGTCGGTTCAGCCAGACTGTTTCAACCCGCGGCCCGCGGCCTTTTTCAAGGTGAGTGCACGCGCGTAATCGCTGTCCGTTTGGCACAGACCGGGTAAAACTTAAGTCGAACCGGACAGACCATACCACACGCGAATCACCCGTGAATTCATTAAACATATGTAACAATCACGTTAGTTTCTATACAGAAGTAGTCTTATCTATCTTACTCAAAGCTTGTGAGAATTCGAGTAAAAACCATGGACAAAGCTTATAGGCTAGCTCCTCGTTTTCGACTACCGCGACCCATGTATTCTTATCGTTCGGCCTAGTATGGCCGCCTCGACAAACTTAGTTTTAAACACAGATACAACAGTAGTGGCCTTCTGAATTATATAAGAGTAAGTTTTGGTATATCTTACTGGAGTTATTATAAGATTGCCGAGGGTGTACCGCCTAACGAAATTTATTATAGTAAACGGATTGAAACGATTTTACCCGAGTTCATCCCTGTTAGTATTAAATACACTAACGAAGCAACACAGAGCTTAACCCTTGCAGTTAACCAGGTCATGACACAAGAGTCGCGACACCTCTGATGAACTCTAAAAGCCGTAGTTTACTGATACCGCTCACCCTCACATTACATTTCGGAGAATGTGCAGCGTGATTATAGGCATAGTTGCCTTCCTCTTTCCACTACTGGACAAATCGTAAGTCGGCGGACTACCAACCATATATTACATTGTGGATATGTCTAAAATTCCTAACCTAACGGTTTCAATCCACCTTTCTCATAAGCTTTAGAGTGGAAAAAGGTTTTAGCCTCATATTTGTTATAGAAATTAAGTCAAGAACTTCTTTTCTTTTTTCACTTATAACTTATTTATAACTTGCTAAAACAAGATTAGAGTGAATAGAATTTCCTAGGTCAGCGTACGTCATCTTCGACCACCCTGTCGCTTACCATCACGCGAGTTAGTGATCAAACTCAGACAAAAAATGTTGGAAAAAAGCATTTCTTTCTGCAAGCGGGAGCGGTATTGTATAAGTGAGTTACAACGTCTAAAACTGATAAAGAACTGACACCGAGCCCCCCCACTAGTTGGGATGTTTTTCTCGAATTCCAGGTAACTTGTTCAATGTTCGCAGATAT
The DNA here is from genome assembly GCA_017562165.1 of Ectropis grisescens. Taxonomy (NCBI): domain Eukaryota; kingdom Metazoa; phylum Arthropoda; class Insecta; order Lepidoptera; family Geometridae; genus Ectropis; species Ectropis grisescens. Next base: position 25,943,048 of record CM029771.1, read on the forward strand.
ATATAACTGCAATAAAATAATAATAATTACTAGCGGCCCATTCCGGCTTCGCTCGGATAATAACCTAGATACCAACTGCAGCGCCATCTGCCGGGGTGATTTGTGAATCTAAACCATCCAGGGCTCTACCCAAACATATACAAAAAAAAACATTCAAATCGGCCGAGCCGTTTACTTACAACGAAAAGTGGCATTGATTTTTATATATATAGATTTAAAGGGACCTATAGTAGTAAGCCTCAAATGGCTTCTATGCAAGGTTCTAACTTTGGGCAAGTGCAAAATAGTAAGTATTTTAATTAGTAATAGCGTATTATTTTAATTAAATTCTGCGCCTTTTGCGCTAACTCAAAGGTTTAGGTGGAAGTAGAAGCTGTAAGACCGCCCACAGAGTATAACATAACACGTTTTTACGTAGTAATCTTCTTAATTTAAGAGGTATCTATTTAAATCACAGACGTAACAAGAACAAAATTAAAAATTTTGATTAACAGTCGGGGGTTAATCAGGATTTTTGATTTTTTATCTGTACAACATTCTACTAGTCAAGCCCTTTCATTTGATACCCATATTAAGGGAGTTGTGAAAAAAGAAATGTATTTCGCCATTTTATCGAAGCGGCCATCTTGGATTTGAAAATTGTCATAGTGCAATGTATTCTACCAGTCAAGCCCTTTCATTTGATACCCATATTGAGGTAGGTTGTGAAGAAATATTTTGTCCGCCATTTTGTGGAGGCGGCCATCTTGAATCGATATTAACCAAACATAGCTAAGAACATCCGCACGGATAACCTTCGAATAAAAAAAACCGCATTGAAATCGGTCCATCCGTTTGAGCTCTACGGTGCCACAGACAGACAGACAGACAGACATCGACGTCAAACTTATAACACCCCTTTTTTTGGTCGGGGGTTAAAAAGAAGTCTTATTGTGGCAAGTTCTCCCAGCAGCGGTTGTTTTCAGACTTAACCTTTATAGACTTTAAACGAAGATTAACAACATATTTTCTGGGCAAACGTGTTGCACCTTAGACTTTGTCTGTACCCTGCATTACTTGGTAAGGCAAGGTCGAACGAGGACGTACGTAATTCTGTGTTAAAAAAAAACTCCAAACGTAACTTAATTTTTTTTCCGTGTATAAATACGGGGAGTACATATTAAATCATGTCATTGTTCAACATTACACAAACATCGTCCAAACCCAAACAAAAAATACAATAACACTCATTGAATCGTCGACTGTAAAAGTCAATGGTAACCTCAGTATATTTTTTGAAAATCAATTCGGCCTCAAATAAAATACTGTTTTGATGTATTGCATTCATAAAAGCTCTCAAAGAACCTCTCAGCTACGATGAAATCCTCATCAATAAATCGTAAGTGGTTTTCAGAATCGACTCTCGACATACATAAAAATTGATCTGGTTGATATATAAAAGTAACTGTCGTTATCCGAGATCAGAGGATGTGACACGTGTAAAACGAATATTATCATAAAAAAAATACTATTATTTTTAAAATGAGGACAAGCACGTTCCGGTGGGGAACGGGAAATATGAGCGACATTTCGTAAAAAGAAAATAAATAATTAAAAGTGTGCTCACGAATCCGCACTCTCCGGTTAATTTAATTTCATTAGAGCGGCCATTTTGTTTTGAAAGCACCTGTCTCTCCGTCCTTTAAATGTATTTATGCCGTAGGTACTCTTGCTACATAAATATCATAATATATACAAATTAAGTGTCATGATATTCGTTTCCAGCGAACTCTACTTACACCAAGTCGACCGATATTCACGAAAGTTGGGATTTATGTGTAATTTGGTCTAGCTTGAGAAATGGGATAGTTTTATTTCGATGTATGTTCCGAGCGAAGTCGGAAAGGGTCACTAGTTAGGTTTCTAAATATTTACCTAATTTTACAGTATACGCAGTCCACTTTACGTTGACACTGTTGGGACTCGAAGCTTTCTTTCACAGAGAGAGAGAGAGAGAGAGATACAAAGTCAAGGGCATAATAATTCACCACACTGGCCTCTCTTTTCTTTTCGCTTGAATAGATTGAAACAGCAATAGCAAAGCTAAGGCCGATTTAGTTAGGCGGTAGAAAGGCCGGTTGTCGAATGACGCGTATCCTCGAAAGATGTACTTCTTGGATTATGTCAGTTTCCTCACGATGTTTCCCTTCACCGTTAAAACCAGTGGTGATGACAAACTTTTACTTTTGCACTTGAAAAAATAGATAGATAGATAAACTCTTTATTGCACTTAAATTACAACGAAAAATAATAAAGAAAAAACAAACCATAGAATAAAGTAGCAATTGGCGACCTTATCGCTAGGAGCGATTTCTTCCAGGCAACCGTAGGATGGTAAAAAAGAACTTAATAATGGAAGACGGGGAGTACAATTAGGAGTATATAGATACTTCCGAATGATAATCTGATATTAATAACCAACATACACCCAGATATATATATACCCAGAGATGCAAAGGGATTCGTACCTATGACGTTGCGATTGTGAAAACGGACGTTCTCATAGCTAAAACTTCAGTATAATAAATTACTTGCAAGATGAAACATATTAATAGGAGTTGAGAAATATTATTTTGCAAAAATAATTATTTTATTTTTGGAACATTTTCGTGGGTTTCAGATAGTTATGTTTGGAATTATTGTTCCATAGTGTCTTTGTTCGTACCTCTAGAGCGAAATATTTTTTTTTATCATCATTTAGTATCATCTGGTTTTATCCTCTATCTATGTTATATCTCGGGAAGCGTCGTCATATCAATAAATATTGTCATATTCATAACTTAATTTAATTTGTATTCGTCCTCTTAATAAAATATTATAGCCGATGAACATCCAATTCATATCTTCAATTACTTAAATAACAAAAACACATAAATATAAGGAAAAAATGGCGTTTTTTATTTATGCAAAAGTTGTTCTGACACGCCATTTTTTTAAGCAAATGTGACTGACAGTTTACATTTTATGTAAATGACATCAAGTCTATGATAAACTGTAGAATTGGACATACAAAAAATACGGAGTGGTAGAGTCCTCGTAGAGTTCGCATGGGTTAGTTTGCCTGTACATTTTATGTTGCATTCTACAGCCATGCGTAAACATGAATGTTTTCTGGTTTGAAGGGCTAAGTTTACAGAGAAATTACATTGCAAACAGATAATCATCTCATAAATTTGACGAGCGCCGTGCAGTACTAGGCAGTACACAACGTACACGTATAATACTATAGCCAGTCTATATTATTAAAAAGAATAAAAAAGCATTATCGTTACCTAGTTTCGGGTTTTATTGTTTTCGTCTCCTTCAAACAATTCAAGTTCCTCACGAAACTTTCGACAAATACGAAAACTTAGCAGACGTTGAAAACACAAAATCATGTAGGGATTGTTATTGACGAAAAGATTTATTCTCTCGAGGCACAACCGCTTAATATCTCTTATTTCATACTCCATCACAACTTTATGAGTCGTAAATAGTGCAAAAATAACAAAAACTCTTATGGGAGAGTGTGGGCTTACGGGTTTTCCACAAGCGTGTATCTAATACGCGTTTTATTTTTAGATTTGATGATGAAGCAAGGTGGCTCGGACATAAAATGTATCCACATTGAAATAAAATGGTTTTGACATAGGTACGGTTCCGGAGAATTTAGAAGTAAATATATGGAAGCCTCTACGTATGTGCACAAATCCTACGTCCGTATGTAGGTATGGTTTATAAGTTAAGATTTTTACGGACCGCCACTTTCTGCGATATTCCGAAGTTCGATAGGCGTATGAGGCTATGGAGGAGGCAAACAATCATAGGACCTTTTAATAAAATAAAAATGTACATAGATGAACTCCAAATGAAGTTTGTTCTCTGTCTGGGTGTTTCTATGTATAATGCGAGTACGAATGTATTTACAACTACGTATATAGGTATAAGTATTCTATCAGCTATCTGGCTTCCATAGTACAAGCTTAGTAGCAAGCAAGCGTAGCTTAGTTTCGGAGTCAGATGGTGTTGTGTGTGAAATTTCCACCAATGGATTCGTCTGTGTTTATAGAACAAACATAACACGAGCAAATAATTCGTGCTAGGAATGTAAGAGACACATGTTTAAAACGATTGCACTCATATATCTATCATATATTATGTCTGATATGAAGAGTCCGGTACGCGCCTTCACACAGCTTAGCTCCACATCATTCCACAGCCACTCTACATAGCTGATGATAGATGGTACTCTAAAAACAATTATATTATCCGCATTGTTTTAAACTTGATATAAAACGTTGATAACGACCTGGGAAGGAAAAAGGTATCCCTCGGGTACTGTGAGTTAATGATTCACAAAGAGGGGAAGGGCCCATTAAAACCAAGCTTAGGTATGAGGAGCTACATTGTTTGCCAACTTGTCGTGTGGACAACTTTGTCAAGCTCGGGGCTAAAATGTAGTTTTATATTCACACAATTTTTCACTTTAATATATGCTATAAACGTACATGAATCGTCGATCACAACTGAAAAGGATGTTTGGAATTAACCTCCAAACATCCTTTTCAGTTGCAACATCAAATACAAAATTTTAAATACAACAGCTATCAAAATGACCAAAGCATTTTAAACTTAATTGATTTATCTTAATGAGACCATAGGAAAGTACGTGTGGAACGCGTTGCATTGTGGGGTTTACCATACATTTGATCCATTCTCGCAAACTTTCGCACTTATATGAAAATATGAGAGTATTACATCTTAGCTATCTAGCTCCTATAGTACAAGCTTTGCTTAGTTTCGGGCTAGGCCAGCGGTGTGTGAGAAATGTCTACCAATCTTTTTTACAGTATAGGATAGGATAATAGAATAGGACGTAATGCATGACTATAAACGGTGATCGACGTCGGTAGAAATCTTTAGCGACACGAGTGTCACGAGAAATCTGTACTTGGCGAAAACAGTTGCCCGTGATACATTTATATTTTTATTCTACAGATTCCCGAAAGCTTCTAACTCCGCCTCGTAAATAAAACTCCATACCATTACATAATATTTCAGTGCATTACAGTGAAAGGGTACTTATGGCTATCCAGCTGTGATGGTTCGACGTCGAGCAATATTTTTTCTGTCAGCATTCCAGTCTACGCTCTATTAGAACTAAAGTATAGTATGTAAGTAATAGTATGGTTAAATTTTCACAGGAACTAGCCTCTTTCACTGTTTCTCTCTCTAAATGGATTTCAGTGTTTAACTGTACTTATCCATCTGTACAAGTATTTGTTCTGTGGCTGGGTGCTTTTATGTAGATGTATAATAAGTAGTGTCCGACCGAAACTGATTTTCCGGCCGAAACCGAAACCGAAACCGAATGTTCGGCCGTGGATTCAGTTTCGGCCGAAACCGAAACCGAAACCGAAACTCACGTGGTCAAGTATATAATTTATTAAAATACTGAAATTTGGTGCATTTTACCTATTATTTTGCCTTAATTAGGGCATGAAATGGAAAAACAATATATATCATAATAGGATAGATAAGAAATTAGTAAGAAGTCTTGTAAGTCCTTACAAGTTCTGATAGATGGCTCTAGTTTTCACTATTTTATAATAGCAATATTATAATCTCGTACTTATTTGTATGAGGTTAATTAATAGTGTCCTCGTACCTCGTACGAAAGACTACAAATCTCGTATTTGTACGAGGAACCTCGTACGGTTGGCATCGCTGGTTGCTACAGAACTATCCGAACGGCGCACGGTAATTCCCGACAAGGTCCGTCAAAGCGTTGCCGCGGAAAACAAAGTTAGGCGATCGTGAACGTGCTTGAACTTGTTAAGTTTCGGTTTCGGCAAAAGTTTCGGCCGATTTTGGCCGAAACCGAAACTGTGGCCGAAACTTGATTTTTGGCCGAAACTCGGCCGAAACCGAAACCGAAACCGAACTTTCGGTCGGACACTAATTAATAAGTATATAATTACAAGTATATAAGTATTATATCAACTAACTGGCTCCCATAGCACTTGTACTATGGCAGCTAACTTAACTTAAAAACAGTGACGAAAAACAGCGTGAGGAAACCAGCATGCAACAAGAATCTTTCGAGGTCATGTGTCATCCACCAGCCCGCAGTGGGCCAGCTTGGTCGCTTATGGTCTTTATTCTCTATTTGGGTGAGAAAGCCCCGAGTCCCAGCAGTGGGAACATTTAGTGGGCTGTTTATGCTTACGGTCGAAGTCTGTCAATAATACTGAAACTGGCTGAAAAGGTCAGTTACTTCAGCTGCCTACAGTTAGTTAACTGTTATAGCATATTTGTTGAACGATGCTTTTACCGGCCTGAACTAATCACCAAGAGAGTGCGTGGGATGTTTAATCAAACTTCCTGTTCCATGATTGATTGATTTTGAAATAGCACATTCAGGTTAGAAATTAAATTTACGAGGAATTTTCGTGCAGACATTTAAACAATCGAATTAGTGTAATTAGAGTACCTAGTTATGTCAATGAAAATCATGGTGGCTTAGTGGTGGTGAATGACCGACTTCACAGTCGCTGTCTCGTAGGTTCGAACCCTGCCCACACTGATTTTATTATTAGTATTTTTCAAAGCGCAGGTGTGCATAGTGCACAAGTTTCTCATACTCGCTGGCTTTAACAGTGAAGATACTTGCGTCATCTGCCAATCCGCACTTGGCCAGCTTGGTGAATTAGGTCCATCGAGTTCTAAGATTTACATTCACAAAACAGCAATGAATTGTTTTCAGAAAAGAAAAAAAAAACGTTACAAATGTACTAGGTAGTGAATTTTTCTATTGCTACATCGCCACAACCCCACAACCACCATTTGCTGATTTCATTTAATGCAATCCTACTGATAGTAAACACTAGGCAGCACTCCGCGTTTTCACCCGCGTAGATCCAGGGGAGCAAATACATACGAAAGTGGCCGACATAGCTCAAAGAGTAAGCAAGCTGAAGTGCCAATAGGCAAGCCACATCGCTCGCAGAACCGACAAGCGATGGGGAAGAAAGGTTCTCGAGTGGTGACCACGAACCGGAAGACGCAGTGCCACTAGATGGACAGATGACCTCACAAAGGTCGCTGGAAACCGCTGGTTGCAGGTTGCGCAGGACCGTTCGTTGTGGAAATCTAGGAGGGAGGCCTACGTTCCGCAGTGGACGTCTTGCGGCTGATGATGATGACGAGTTCCAAGGGGTTTAGCACCGAACGAAAAATGTCTTAGCTTTGATATTTCTTTCTCTTTTCCTTCCGCTTGAAATGATAGAGACCGCAATAGCAAAGCGAAAGCCGATTTAGTTAGGCGGTAGAAGGGCAGCTCCTGTTATTTTCCAGGGATACTAAACAGAATATGTGTTATTCCAGATCATTATCTGTCTAGGTATCAAATTTCATTCATATCTCTTCAGTAATTTTTGCGTGGTCTTCCACGTAACATAAAAAATAAAAAAGAAGTGTGGCACTCGGGGACTGCCGCGGTAAAACTATTGCATGTTGCATGCATTTTTATGAAGCAATAGGCATGTTAACAATGTTTCGGAATTGCTTTTATTTTGAAGAGTGACATTTGTTTACCATAAAAAAAATATGCAGAGAAGTATACAATCTAGTCAGTCTTTGACAGCTAAGAGCATTTAGTCTGTAAAGCTAGTACAAATAAGATTCAAAGTCGAATGACCGAGTGGGGAGGACGGCGTTACGGTCTTCCATCCCTCTTTCTTGTGAACATAAGAAAGAGATGCACGATCACTAAAATTCGGTCCCCAGGCCCGCGATAAAAGCTATGCAATAGCTTAATAAAAATAAAGCATAAATGTATACAATTTTTAATATTAGTAGAATGGTCTAAACAGACGGCGTTAAAATTTGGAACACAGATTATAGTCTGGAATAGAACCTAGACCACATTTCTATCGAGGCGAAACAACGGGAACTAGAAATGCGCGGGTAAAACCGCAGGGCGCTGCTAGTAAGTAATACAAATAAATTATGTTATAAATCAAAATTATAACGCTTTAATATCAGTGTGATTAGCCACGAAAACTGGGGTGGTGGAATGGACGAATGCGTGACACTGTCACATTAAATATTAAAATGTCATTCGTTAGGTCCGCTTTGCAAACCGGGGAGGTCTACCGCCTAAGGACAACGGCCTTAGCTTTGATATTGTTATCTCTTTTCTTTTCGCTTGAAGTTATAGAGACAGCAATAGCAGGCCAAAGCCGATTTAGTTGGGCACAAGGGCGGGAGTCGCCGGCCGACGCCCGTCCCCTCGTCGCTTTAATGAAAACCTACTGATTGCCCTCCGGGGATGCTGATGTTTGAAACAATGTTACGAATACATTGACGAAATAAATGACGATGATGATGATGTTCGTCCGCGATATCATAATTTACTTTTTCTGTTCGACAATTCTGGTTAGTATGTATGTTACTGGTAATTATTTACCACCATCTCACCTTGTGTTATGGTATCTACGATGGAGCGCGCTTGTATAATAGAAATCGAATCACATTTGACTTAAAGACTAAAAAAAAGACTAAAACAGACCATCGGGGAAACCCCCCTTAGACAACGCATTCCACAGCCTAGACGTCTATATCAAAATGTGAAGTCAAACGTCTTCATGCGAATCTCTGAGACGTCAACTATGAAAAGAAGTCACTTTTTAGAGCGACGATCAGTCCGATAGAAAAAATGGTAAGGTGGTATTAGATTACTATCACACTCTTCGAATTGTATCCGAAAAAATAAATACTTCAAAGTCAATAATTATAAGTTTTCACATAGCCCTAAGCAACTATATATCCTTCATAACCTACATAGGACTTCATCTACAAACTAGTTGTGAAGTCGAACATTCCAGAATGTTTGTACAAAACTTGATTAGGATAGGCAAAATAATATGGTTATTCAGAAATCCCACCTACAACAGTTTACCTCAAGGAAAATAACGTGTTGTGGAATCCGTTGTTGGGCTACATTTTCATGAAATGTTATAGTTACATTTACACAGAAAAGCTGTACTATGACGAATTAATAGGTTTTTTCTCTTTGTTACGATCTGGTTTGATTTTGAAATTCCGATTTTTCATGACTACATTTTTTCGAGTCTAACACTAAATTTTCTACGTAACAGCTGTTTTATTTTTAATTTTTAGTGTTCTGCCATAGAAAACATTGTTCACACACCTTTACTTCATACTTCTGTAAAAATCAATATGTTAATTAAAACACCGCAGCACTGCGAAACCATAGAACACTGAGTCTATGTTTCTCGATGGATTTAATCTGAGTCTCTTTGAAACTACAGTAAATAGGTTATACAATAATAGGTTTGTACTTGAACGTTATCTATTCTAGGCAAATTATGGTGAAACATTTCCCTTTATCGTATCCTACTAGGTAAAATACCTATTATATATGCGTTTGGATGTGTGGATGGTTCTTGCTGCGTCAGAACGTATGAACGGATCGAACTGAAATTTAGAACAATATTTGAATATATTATGCTGGAAGAGCATCGAACTCTTAAAAACGACAGAAGCGGTAAACGCACTTCTACTATGGCGATGCAAAATCAGGTGACGTCTCCTGATTTAGTCTCAGTCGCAACAAGGAGTTGTGTACGTTCGCTGACAATTGTGTACGTTCGCTGACAATTCAATGTTCAAATTTTTCAAACAAATTTTCGCCACGTTATGTTGTCTTTAGATTATAGCATACCTCATCTTCGTTTCTTTAATTATAGCGATGTGGAAGAGAGTACTTTTTATACCGGGTAAAATAATGGAAAAAAGAACTACGCGAGCAACACCTAGGGGCGTTGCTAGTAAAATATAAATGACAACAGTTTACCGATTGCGATAACAGAAAATCCAACTTTTATTGTAACATGAACTCGTGTAATCATCATGGATATTTATGCATATATTACGCCCCTTAAAACTTAGTATAGCCGACCCGCCTAACCTTGTTTAAGTACCTGTTTGGGTCATTTGGCGGGTCCAGCACGTTGAAAAATTCAGCAGAACTGCTAAGTGCAAAATAAAATTATATTTATGTTTATGAGCAAATTTAAAAGCGGGTTCTGGTAAAAAGGGCAACCATTCAGCCGGTTTAGCGGAAGGTAAAGTTAGAGCTTTGTCGTTTAACTGTTCATGAACATTTTATGTTACTTCAAGAGTATGTGAAGCGTATATAACGTTATTATTATACATGCATTTTCACAGGTTTATTATACCCATAATACAACTTAAAAAGAAACGTCTAGAAGTGAATCTCGCAAGAAAATCAAAATTTGTTTACAGATCAGATTAACGGAATTTCAATAATTTATTTTATAAACAGCTAATATGATGTTTGACTTGGTACTGCCCTGTGATCAAATAAGGAGTGAACAGTGTTGAGTATAGATTTCGATGTTTTTTTGCTACGCAAACTTTGGTGTTGAGGGCATTTTGACAACGTCAAACATTAGAAGAGAATAACCGAGCATGGTATCAAAAGAAACTACCATCGGAACATTTTGTCAGCTTTAACTATTGCTTGAATGACGATAATCGACGAAATATCGTTATGTTAACTATACTTTTTACACAAAAAAATGGCAGTGGTGTGTTTGCAGACTGACAGTGAAATTTGACGATTATTATACTACTTTTTATACCTATCATTATTTAACACCCATCATTTTTTCATTTTTTTTCATAATATGAAATTTGCACGCAAATGTATCAAATCAAATTTACATTAGCTGTAGCTATTATTTATTGTCTGAAATAGTTGGATTACTTTTGCATGTTGGTTGAAGAACTTTTTCATGGTGAAATTTGACGTACATTGAACTACCATCGGAACATTCTGCGGTCAGCTTTAGCGAACTATTGTTTGAAAGACGATAAATTACTTTCGGAATTATTCCTCCGGCCAGAAATATCGTTGTAACTTTTAATCCGGACGCGAACAAATGAGTTATGTACGAGCGCGGGCGCCGGTTTACTTTACGCATATGTTTTTACGCGCCAGAACGGCGAACGAGGTCAGGGTATAAAAGTGCTGTTTGTTTTGCTTCGAGTCTAATAAAACGAGGGGTTCCCACGATTTGCGTAAATTCGCCGGAATAACACATGGCGCAGGCTGAGAAAATATTTTTTTTTTGGGATCATAACCACGTGTAGATGTCAATTTGAAAACTTTGGAAAGAAATATGCTACTCTAACTTCCGTTTGAACATAATCTTTTTGGACAGTCGAGAGAGACTACAAAGTAAATACTACGTAAGTAAATAATACTACTATCTGCGCCCCACGTGGTAGCCCGCGGCGTACCAGTTTTTCACGAAACTTTTGCCTAAATACGATTCCAGAGTATAAACATTTTGCAAACTTTGAGTTTCATATTTATGTTACCGTTTCAACCCAGTCATTATTATTATACATTCCCACTACTGGGACGCGGAGTTTTCCTCCTTCGAAAATTGGCAGTCATAGGGACTGCCGATAGAAGTGAAAATTAACAACACAAGAATTTGATAGCTCACTTTGGAAACTACGCGGGTGAAACCGGAGGGCCTGGCCACAACCATGGTCATCCGAGTTTACCCAACTATTTCTTTGATTTACGAACGTGACGCTTGATTTCAATTCACAGGCCACGGAAAATCTGAATGCGCTGCCCCAAAAGAAGTTTTCACTTCAAAAATACTGTCTGCGTTACTTTCATCTTGACATTTAATATTAATTTAGCGCGGACGAAGTCGCGGGTAAAAGCTAGTTAAATAAATAAATCTGGACACAACACTATCAAATAAACAGGTACAAAAAAATTATTCATTTATTCCGCTTCATTGATATAACCGCACTGTTTCATTGCGTGAATAGGAATCAACGTAAACAAACGTATTTAAATGTAATGCCCCTACCTAATTAGATACATTATTTATTAATAGCTAAACACAACATTTACGCAAGTTGAATGGTCTCAACCGATGACCGTATAAATTCTAATATTGGAAACCTCATGAACAAAACGGTAATTGAACTAAGGAAAAAACTAATAAACGCTGGAATAACGTAATATGAGGCTGTTGCAGCCACACCTAACACTTCGGTTGCTTTTCCACTAGAGATGTGCTATACTACGCTGCTATGGATACGTTTGATATGCACCAATCATATTCATTGCTCCCTATAGCATAGCACTGGTACACGATGTCAACTAAATTATCTATACTACAATATTATAAAGCTGAAGAGGTTTTTTGTTATAACGCGGTAATCTCAGGAACTACTGGACTAATTTTAAAAACTATCACCGTTGGATATGTGCGTGATCCCCGAGCGTTATAGGCTATATGTACCACGGGCGAAGCGATGGCGGACAGCTAGTGTCTTTTTACGCCCGCCGCTTTTCGCGTTTACAATTTTGGCGGGAAAATGGGTGTCAGGTTACCTAAGTGCATTGTTTACGCTTCGGCATATGAAGTGCTGTTTTACTTGTACGTGTTTGAGCCCATTATTCTAATAAACTATTTTCGTACAAAAAATTAAACCGACTTCAAAACCACAAATAGGCACTCAAAAGCGAAAAATAAACTAAAATCATTATTATAAGCGCTACTCACTAATCTATTTGAAGTCGGTGCAGCCAAATCTAACAGGTATAAGATTGATACTACTTACCTGTGCCTACATAGCATCAATCTACTAACTTTTTGACCTGACTGGCACCGACTTCAAATAGATGAGTGAGTGGCGCTTATAATAATGATTTTAGTTTATTTTTCGCTTTTGAGTGCCTATTTGTGGTTTTGAAGTCGGTTTAATTTTTTGTACGAAAATAGTTTATTTTACTCTTTTTAGTGTGCAAGAACAAAATTAAAAATTTTGATTAACCCCCGACTACCTTGGATTTGTTACCTATACAAAATTCTACTAGTCAAGCCCTTTCATTTGATACCCATATAAAGGGAGTTGTGAAAAAATAAATGTATTTCGGCATTTTGTGGTAGCGGCCATCTTCGATTTGGAATTTGTCATAGTGCAAAGTATTCTACGAGTCAAGCCCTTTCGTTTGATACCCATATTGAGGTAGTAGTGAAAAAAAATATAAATGTCACGACTCCCTTAACATGGGTATCAAATGAAAGGGCTTAACCAGTAGAATGTTGTACAGATAACAAACTCGAGGTAGTCGGGGGTTAATCAAAATTTTTAATTTTGTTCTTGTACTAGTTTAATGTTGCGACTAACTTAATAAAGACCGATTCAAGGAGACACCATTAAACAAAAAAATATGGGTATACCTTCCCAAATAAAAATAACAAAAATATTTTATCGAGCGGATATGAATGGATGCGTGCTATCGGGCTATGTGTGTGTGGTATGGATGGAAACTATAGATGCTCGAATGGTATAGCTTTTGACAGACTTGACAGACTACAGTAGCCGTAGCTCGGACAAGCTAAGCATCTTACTTCGCGGCGGCGTCTCTTCATAGCACATCTTACCCGCCAAGGTACACACACAGCTTAGCATCAGTGGAAACGGTCGAATAGTTTCCGACCTTAGCTTTCGCATCCTGGCAGCTCAGCTGCATAGCACATCTGGGGTGGAAAAGCAGCCTTATAGAGACTGCATCGTCTCAGCCGATGATACTATTAATTCTAATATTGGAAACTACTTCCGTAACGTGGTTAAATTGATAATAGGAAAAAATACATATATATATTTCAAACAGGAATAACGTAATATGACGTTGTACATTCATTGCACAAACAAATTTTTATTTTACACGAGTTATTAGTCACGAGATTAAATTTTTTTTTATGACAATTTATTTTAAAGGTTGAAGAACTAGGAAAATGCAGGTATGAAAGTAACGGGAGCGAGTGCTGAGATGGCAAGTGCATACATAGTATTACGAACATATAATCGATTCATGGTCGACGTTCCAAAGACTCTTTTGACGAAAGAAAGACGAGGTTTGACTCCACTTTTGCGATTAGGTTATAGTCTAGAATATTATTAGGCTAGTTTTTATCTATAATCGGGAATTACTCGGGTAAAACCGCCGGGCGCTGCTAGTCCTATTACTATTATAAATGGCAATGTTTGCATGTTTGTTGAAACGGTTTAACGGATCGGGCTGAAACTTAGTACACAGATTATAGTCTGGAAAAACAAATAGGCTATTTTTATAAAACAAAAAAAAATTAACGGGATTTACGCGGGGCGCTGTTAGTATATCATTATATATATTAAACTCATTTATTATACTCGTATTAAAGTACATATACCATTAGAGACTGTCCGTGTTGTATCGCATCCGAAGCCATAACCCCATTACGTAGAACATAACCCTCTGGAAGCGGCGTAGACCTAACACAGCCTAATTGATTTACTTTAGTTGAATTACCTCATACGAGAAAGTGGAGCTACGTAATATGCTACGGCGTAGATACGTAGCACCGGTGAAATGCTTGAGAGGAACCGACTATCTACAATACCTACATGCATATAGTGGTAATTACAATGAATGCAGTTATATTATACATCCGTATCTCACAAACTTTTAGTTTAGCCTTATTTTGTGTATGCCTGGAACTCACGACATAAGATTTAGACTGTAGACCCGCGACCAAAATTTATGGGTCATAGGATACACCAGGAGACCTATGTAAAGATGATAGAAGGGTATAAAATAATACGATTGAGCACTATGCCGTCACTTGGAAGCTGTCCAACTGACAGCAGGTGAAGACAGGAGGTTGCAATTCTCGATCAATTATCCTTGTCGCAAGATTTTTGGGCGGCGTTGCGGAATAATGAATTGGAAGAGGTATTTATTTCTCTCCAGTGTATTTCCATAAATTGATATTTGATGTACGACCTTAATTATCACTTTGTAATCGGCGCAGATTTTCTGCAGAGTCCCATTCGCTGATCCAATAGAAACTTACGTAAAGTTTGCGCTGAGCCAGTGGAAATTTACGCGAAGTTTACGAGCTAGAGTGAAAGTTTAATTGTATGTTGTTTTACAGATTAATCTTGTTTTAAAGAGGAACATCGTCGCGTTAGTTAGAATCCAGCTTTTGCGCCCTTCGGCGAAGGAGAAATGTCTATTACGTTTACACGCCTACTGAAACGATTGAAAGGAAATTTGGTAGAAATAGTCCATATAGATAGCCTGAGAATGAACATAAGGCTACTTACTCTTCAGTAAAGCAAGGGATTGAACATATGGATGAAAGTTTGTATGAAAGTTTCGTGATTTTTTAGACTACCTTAACCTTACTAATACTACAAACGCGAGTGTTTGCGAGTGTATGCAAATATTTCTTAATCTTTGACGTGAATTCCAAAAAACAATGTGATTGGGAACTACACTAGTTAAACGGCGGGGCGCTGTTAGTGTTCAAAATATGGGATTTTGGATACTAAACAAAAGAATGGTTGATGTTCCAAGGACACAAACGAAGAGGTTTTTTTAAAACTGTAATAGGTTCGTACTTGACCACCATCTCTTTTTTTTTTTATAACTTTTATAGGTTTACACTTGACCGCCATCTCGCCTGATGTTAAGCGACGATGCGAACTACGATGGAGGTTTGACTCTACTTTTGTGATACGAACGTCTAGGCTGTGGAATGCGTTGCCTGTGTGGGGTTTTCCCACGGATATCGCGGGATATGCCTTGAGGGCGTGGCAGTGTCTTCTCGATACGGTTAATATGACCGCATAGCTCTGACATTCGTTCAGTCGCTCTGAAGCGCCTAGAGAGTACGTTGGCGCGTTAGTGATGGGTTAATGGAGTTTTCCGATGTGAAATTTCTTCGGTAATTTACATGGACAATGTTCGTTTTTTTTTTCATTTTTAATTAACTACATATTTTTCCATGTATTTTTACTTGTTTTATGATTATCATTAATAATATATACAAAGAAATAAAATTGGAGCGTTTGTATGTAATATCAAATTAACAACTGTTTACTAAGTCCAAATGAAAGTATGTACGGTACCTAAACCTACCTAAAAAACTATTTTAAAACTTTTTGTTTATCGTGTTTGTTCCGCTAATCTACCAAACAGCTGGACCAATTATGACGGGACTTTCACTACTGACAGCTTATCGTCTAAGGCATAACTTTTTTACGTTTTTTTATCGTGTACTTTTCTCTTGCTTGATGAAAATAATATGTTAATATTATTACTAGCCTAGATTGTCCCACTGCTGGGCAAAGACCTCTCTTCCTTCCTTGCAGATAGTCCAATTCACCGCATTAGGATTTACGGCGTTCGACAATCTAGAGATGTAATGTTTTACCTCCATGCCCTGTAATTTATCTGGAAACATAGTCCTTCAAACCGGAATAATGTAATGTTTATTTAAGCCTATAGGCTAAGCCATCAGCTTTCTTTCATTAAAAGTCCCTTAAAATTAGTCCAGCCGTTTCAGAGATTACCCAGTATAAGCAGGAAACCAATAAAATAATAATATTTTTTTTTTGTCATTGGTATCGTAAATCCTACTACTTACCTAATATTACAAATGCCAATGTTTGGACGTTTGCGTATTTGGATTTGTTGCTCAATCCCGTTGAAACGTTGAAACGGATCGAGTTGTAATTTGAAATACAGTAAGATTATATTTTGGAAGAACGCATAGGGTTGGGATACTTTTATCTCGATAAAAGAACGGGAACGAGAACTACGCAGGGCACTGCCAGTACTTTCGTATACATTTGACGTAAAACTGTTAATTTGAAAAATTAATTCCTGGAGTAGGAATCAATTTTAACAACTTTATACATTTATTTATAGTATAATACATTTAGTACAGGGTATCAATTTTTATATATGTATAAATATATTTATGTACTTATTTGTATATTAGTAAAACTTTATAAATGTAAATATAATAATACAGCCCAAAATAAAATGTCGAATAAATTTTGCAATCACTCATTTCAATCCCTAGTTACGTGTGTGAGCGTTGAGTGACTCCTTCTACATAGACAAAATTATTTGTTTACACGGAAATGTTCCGCCCATTTTATGTATGTTGTCATAAAGAGCGCAATCATAATTCTTAGTGTTCGTGCTAAAATATGCGGTTGTGTGTCGTACTTATTACTTTTGTTTATGTAGTAATTATTTAGGTGGGAGGAGACCGGAGACACTAGGTTTCGAACCAAATGCGTAATCATGGCATATCCCCCGAATATTATCCGTGGAGTTTCCCGATTGTTATAATCTTGGTGTCTTCCACGGAGTGTCTTCAAATCGAAAGTGAATCGGTTTCTTCTAGGTAAACACGTTCCGTCCTATACAGCATCGTCGCTAAACATCAGGCGAGATGGCGGTCAAGTACAAATCAATAAAAGTTTTAAAAAATTCCTTCCTCAAGAATAATGCCCGAGCTACACGAGGCTAGTTTTTCAAGCTACATAGTTAGCAAGCTAGTGTTAGTAAGCTAGTACTTCTAGCTTCGCGTAGACAAAAAAGAGAAGTATATATATATATACTAGCTGACCCGGCAAACGTTGTTTTGCCATACTTATAAATAATTTCCTAATAAAATAAGGGTTGATCGTAGAAGAGTGAAAATTGAGGATTGTATGTATTTTTGTATGTTGTATCATAAAAAAATAGAAATTAAAATTTTTGTCTAAAAAATAAAATAAAAAATTTAGGGGTGGACTACCCCTAACATTTAGGGGGATGAAAAATAGATGTTGGCCGATTCTCATAGATACCGGATAAGCACAAAAAATTTCATCAAAATCGGTCAAGCCATTTCGGAGGAGTATGGCAACGAAAACTGTGACACGAGAATTTTATATATTAGATATAGTCCTCCTTGACGTATTCGTCAACGGCGAACCCAGCTAAGAGCGATTATGCGCGCGAACATGGCTCGCAAAACCAAGTTTTGTTTTAAACATCCTATCGCATGACGCACAATGCAATAGGCCATTCGAATTGTATGTATAGGTGTAGGAAGGCTTCAGGCGGGTCTTATTAATGAGCCGTTTTGCGTCTAGATCTTGTAAACGCTTCGTTTCAAAATTTTTTGATAGCTTGATGGACAGAGCTGCGCCATACCGATCTCTGTTTTGCCAGCTCTTCCTAACCATTGCTTGGGATGTTACATATATTAAGATGTCGCTTCAAAACATCCTTGTAGCGAAGATATTGACCTCCAGAAGTGCGCTTTCCCTCCTTCAGCTGTGAATAAAACACAGCTTTAGGCAACCTGGAGTCATCCATACGTAAAAGGTGTCCACACCATCTCAGTTGGAGAAGAAGTACTACACAGGAAGAAGTAGTAGCTTGCTATACTAGCTTGAAAAACTAGCATCGTGTAGCTCGGGCATATGAGACGTATCAGATGAAAAAGGCCAAATGTTATTATCCTACCGACATGCTATTCAGCGAGTGGATGTTGCGTAATGGGCGCACGGAGCCACATAACTAGTTTATCTAATCAGTGCCGTCTGCCGGGACTGAATCACGGCTTTATTTCCGATCCTGTGGGTCACTTGTGTCAACTCACGGTATGGCCGATTATTTATCAACGGGAAACGAGGCTAGTTCCGAGAACATTAAGGTGCTAATCAATAAAACCTATACAATAATAAATAATCATCATCATCAACATCCCACTAAATGTTCCCACTGCTGGGACTCGGGCCGTCTCTCGCAAGGAGAGAGTTAAGGCCGTAAAACACCACGCTGGCTCAGTGGATAACACATGACTTCGAAAGGTACATGTCGCTTTCCTCACGATGTTTTCCTTCACCGTTTTAAGTTAGCGGCATTACCCACTTGACTTCGAAAAGACAATGGTGCGTGCGGGGTTTGAACCCGGGGTCTCCGGATCGGTAGGCGCCGTTCTCCCGATTAGACCAGCCGTAACTTCAATAAAATACAATAATAAATAATAGGGTTAACAAATATACAACTAGCGGTTCGTCCCGACTTCGCCCATGGTACACCATTTACAGGCTATATATATATGTTTATTTATTAAAAGGGCCAAATTCTAACACAAAACACGTACCCAGCCTCGTGTATGTGATGACAAAGAAAAACATCATCGTATAAAAGAAACCCCACCAAGCCCCGAATCAAATAAGTCAAATAACATTTCAAGCGAGTAAAGTAGCTAGATGAACTTCAAATTCCGATCAAGTTTATGAATATTCCTCCAGCGTCGCGCGTCGGCTGGAAACTTTACCTGTAATTACTTTCCGAACAATTTTGTTCGAACTCAGCCGATTTGATTGCCAGCGAACGGCGGGACAAGGTTTCGGAGAAACGCCGCCTGAATTTTACACAAACTTCCACGCATTATATAGAAGCAGTGTTTTACTCGTGTATTTTAAGTTCTCGTAATTTTCCCGCAATTAAAATTAGCTAATTAGCTAATCTGCTATCCCAAGCTAGGGTTGCCATCTCCAAAGTTTGGCAACCAGTCAACCAGGTCAAGACTCCTGAAAACTCCGAATCTTAGAGCCCAGAACCCGGATAACTCAACAGGTTTTCCGCAAAACAAATTAGACTTTACGGACTTTAGGGTTTGTGGTGCTCAACATTTAAAATTAAAAAATTGAATATATATATATATATGATATATAGAATATAGAAACCATGTCAAATAGTCGATAAGGTACGTTTTGGAACTGAACGATTACGTAACGTCATTAATTACTAGCAGTGCCTTGCGGTTTTACCCGCGTAGGCCCCGTTAATTTTCCGAGATAAAACGTAGCCTATGTGTCCTTACATACTATAATATCCCTGTGTTCCAAATTTAAATATTCCGAATTTCCGTTCATACGTTACGACGTAATTGAGCAACAAACAATCAAACAACCAAACATTGACATTTAGAGGTATTAATATTCATTTGGCCCAACGCATAAGCATTGCCATTCAGCGTGGTAATGCCGCCAGCATGCTGGGTACGCTTCCGATTGGTAGTGGGCTTGAACAACTTGATTATCTGTAGACCTACAGTGGTCTATGGATAATTCAGGTGTGCTTGGTGTATGTACGAGGGGTGATCCAAAAGTAATGATAATCAATAATAAACACAATGAATAAAATCAAAAACTAAATTTATTTCTCAACATAGTCTCCTAGCAAGTCTATACATTTAGTCCGTCTCTTTTCTAAACCTAAAATTCCCTTAGAAAAAAAAATCTTTATCTTGACTCTCAAAAAAGTCCTCAACCGCGGCCATCACGTCGCTATCATCGTCAAATTTCTTGCCCCGGAGGTGTTCCTTGAGTCGTGGAAAGAGATAGAAGTCACTGGGGGCTAGATCTGGTGAATAGGGGGGGTGTTCCACCAGCTCAAAGCCCGCTTCCTGAATGGCAGCCATGGCAATTGCAGCTTTGTGAACCGGTGCGTTGTCTTGATGGAACAGCACTCCAGCCCGCAGTTTGCCTCGCCTTTTCTCCTTAATAGCCTCCCGCAATCTTCTTATTTGTTCTGCATAGTAGGAGCCTGTAATAGTGGCCCCTTTTCCAAGTAGTCCACCATGATTATTCCTTCAGCGTCCCAAAAACAGACGCCATAACCTTCCCTGCTGAGCTTGACACTTTGAATTTCTTCGGCGTCGGTTCATCGGATCGTTTCCATGTCATCGATTGTTGTTTTGTTTCAGGATCAAAATGGTGGATCCAGGTTTCGTCCATGGTCACAAAACGTGACAAAAATTATCCTTGTCTGCCTGGAACTTTTCGAGATTTGCTCTTGACATGTCGACTCGTTTCTTCTTTTGCTCGTCGTTTAACATTTTCGGTACCCAACGCGCGGAGACCTTTCTCATATGCAATTCGTTCACAAGGATTCTTTGAATGCTGCCATATGAGATCCCTGTGACCTCAGCTACATGCCTGATAGTCACTCTTCGATCTTCCAATACAACTTCTTCAACTTTTTCACATTTTCTCCAGTGAGGGACGTCGATGGGCGCCCTTCGCGGTGTTCGTCTTCCGTCGATGTTCTTCCCAGCTTAAACTCCTTAGCCCAGCGTGCAACTGTGGAATATGGAGGAGAACAGTCCCCAATGTTTCCACCAAGTCGCTGTGTATGTCTTTGGTAGAAATTTTTTTCAAGCAGAGGTATTTAATGACAGCTCTGACTTCGTGTTTTTCCATTTTGATGTTCACTCCTTGACAGTCCGTATTCAAATGAATGTAGCTCCCGGGAATCGTGGCCTATTTATATGATTTTTTTTTCCTGAACTAGTGGGTAATTGAGCAAGTGACTGTAATTTTTTTGTATTTTTGTGTGCACTAGAAATAACTGATTATCATTACTTTTGGATCACCCCTCGTAGTTAGGTAGGTTTGTAGTGTAGTGTAGTTCTCATTGTATTTTAGTTTTGTTAATAAAGGCTCTGCCCAGAAAAAAAGTTTTCATTCATCTCCACGATAATATTACTTGCAGTAGGAAGTAGGATAAGATCATTAGTAGGATAATTGGTTTTCCAAAATAATACAGGTTCAAGACACATATATCATTACCACAAATACGCATTAAATTGTATCATGAGTTATAATACATTGCCAAGAGCTAATTTCGTATGTAATTACAAAATTATTTGAACAAGAATCCTCTATGTACATATTATACATCACCGGGAGACTAATGAGCTTTGGTAGATTAAATTGTACTTCCACTGTTTCAATTTAATTGAATACGCAACGGTACCTTTCTATTTATAGGAGTTATTTGTGGAGATGATATTTTTTTGTTGAATGGTGATAATTTATTTGTTTTTAGGTCGTCCTTTAGTCGAAATCATAATTTTAATAGACAAAAAGGTTTTTACATGCGTTTGCGTGTATACTACATACATGGTAGTAAGTGTAATGTTCTTTTTATGTATTTTTTAATTAAAAAACAAAAAATATTCGCATTCCACACTCTTCTGTAATAGGTGTTGAAAATTTCATACTCATCAGTTCTGTTCAGTAATTTTCTTAACAAGGGGTACACAATTTTTGCTAAACTTATTAATATCTAGCTGTACCCTGCCACGCTTCGCTGTGGCAGATATGTGACTGATGCAAAAATTAGATAAAAACAATCCTTGATGCGGATTACATATCATTCTAAAATTTCAGCTCGATCGGTGCAGAACTTTTTGAGTTTTTGATGCGTACACAAACCAACATAACATTTTAAGCCATTGCATAGCTTTTATCGCGGGCCTGGGGACCGAATTTTAGTGATCGTGCATCTCTTTCTTATGTTCGCAAGAAAGAGGGATGGAAGACCGTAACGCCGTCGACCCCACTCGGTCATTCGACTTTGAATCTTATTTGTATTTGCTTTACAGACTAAATGCTCTTAGCAGTGTTGCCAACTTAACGGATTTCCCGTGATGTTTTTTATGGTAAACAAATGTCACTCTTCAAAATAAAAGCAATTCCGAAAAATTGTTAACATCCCTATTGCTTATGTTGATAAAAATGCATGCAACATGCAATAGCTTTACCGCGGCAGTCTCCGAGTGCCACACTTCTTTTTTATATATAAAAAGATTAAAACATTTAAAACAGCGATCTACTTGCGGATAACTATCAGTCCGTCCCGGCTTCGGTTGTGGTACATAGATAGATAAACTCTTTATTGTACTTAAATTACAAAGAAAAATAACAAAGAAACAAAAACTTTAGAATAATAAAAAAAAACTGAGATTAGCCGTTTCATTCAAACAAAAAACCTCTTGAATTTTACAATATTAGTACAGATTTACCTTAAAATGTGAAGAGCCACGTGTAGTGTGCAGTATGCTATTCATGTAAGGTTGTCCTGGCAATATATGCCTTTTTTTTTATTAACAAGTTGCGAGACTTGCAGGACATGTTCCTGATGGTAAGCAACATGCCTACCACATAACAGCACAGTGACACGCAGCTATTGCAACATGAAGAGTCCAAATCATTACCTAGCACTGCACTGCGCTCGTCACCCAGAGATCTAATATGGTGGTGGAGTCAATGTTCCTACTGTTACCTCTCTATACTGGCCTCGTGGCTCAATCGGTAATGAATCCGCTCACTGAGCCGTAGCTCACGAGTTCGATTCCCACATAGGACAAACTAATCAGCTTCCACAGAACAGAACAGACATTACTTAGGGCTAGTTAATGTTTTTTTTTCTGTTTATAGATCTGCAATCAGTCCAAAGACTTTAAGCGGATGAGCTGTGGGTGGATAACTTTGCGAGTGTGCCCTCCACTGAGGACACTCCTCTTATTCCAGTGAGGCTAGAAATGTTGCGTGAGGAATGCCGCCAAATATATTTTATTTATTTATTTAGTACAATCAGTGCCCCGCGGTTTTATCCGCGTAGTTCCCGTCGTTCTCGTTATTTTCCGGAAAAAAGTTGCCTATTTTTTCTTCCAGACTATAACCTATCTATGTTCCGAATTTCAACCCGGTCCGTTCAGTAGTTTTTTACGTGAAAGAGTAACAAGCATCCAACCATCCATACTTACAAACTTTCGCATTTATAATATTAGCAGGATAAACATAATATGTAATTTTCCAGAAATGTTATCAAAAAGAGTTCCGCCATTATCAAATCACGTCAACGCAAAATGATACAGACGCGATATCACAAAAAAAACGCTATTACGAATCCGATAAACGTTCAACTGCGGCGTGTATCCGTATGCGATGATGAATGCGACCATTTGAGGAGTCATCCTATCGTTAAATACGAAGTAAATATCGAATCAATCTTCCTTATCTGTGCCAACAGTTGTTCCCGGGGAAAAACATCGATAAATATTTGTTATGACGAGGAGATTAGTAACAGTTTCTTTTCTAAGACATCTAAAATTACATTAAAATCCGTTGCCCGAGTGGGGTGTTCCCGATGTTTACAATTTTGATGTCTTCAAATCGAGAGAGAAGCGGTTTTTTTCTAGGTAAGCACGCTCCATCGTAGATCGCATCGTCGCTTAACATCAGGCGAGATGACGGACTAGCAGGTCTACTACGAAGTCCGATAAACGATATATCGGCCGAAGTTATGGACGTTTTATACCACGAAACACAATCGGTCGGTCGATGACACAAAAACTGTCAAATCAGTGTCGGTCGGGTTGAACGAAACGCCCGATCAGATCAAAAGACCGATTGTGTTTCGTGGTATAAAACGTCCATAACTTCGACCTATATATCGTTTATCGGACTTCGTAGTAGACCTGTAGTGCAGCGGTCAGCAACAGGCGGGCCGCGACTGGTCGGACCTCGGACCAAATCGAATTTGATTTGAAACCAAAACAATGAAGGCAGCACTTAATTTAAGATCAGTTGTTATTTTATGGACCTCGTTGAATAATTCCCGCAGTATCCGGACCCCATCTAAAACTACTTACCGACCCAAGGGTCTAGTGTAAACTTTTAACAGTTATAAATAAAAAGATATGGTGCCATAGGAAACCAGGAAGGATCAAAGTTCAATATATACAAGGCACAAAATACGTACGACAACAATAGCCAGTTTAACTTTTGTCTCCGCTCGGGTTCAGTTTTCAGGAGCCCACATGAGACTCACACGAGAGCGCTTCAGTTCCTCAAAATCTAGATACGAGTGAAAGGGCCTGGGACCTTTTAGTCTGTTTCTAATTTCAATTTGAACAAAGCGCCCGCATACTTTATTACTCTACGTACCTGATCGTCGTACTAGTATTATATCTCAAATATAAAAATACTTCAATTTCAAATTAAATTCTACTACGTCGCGTCGCGTCGTCTAAATACATGAAAACAAATTTTAGTTTTTTAGGGCTCCGTAGCCAAATGGCAAAATACGGGACCCTTATAGATTCGTCATGTCTGTCTGTCCGTCCGTCCGTATGTCACAGCCACTGTTCTCCGAAACTATACGAACTATACTTTTGAAACTTGGTAAGTAGATGTATTATGTGAACCGCATTAAGATTTTCATACAAAAATAGAAAAAAAAAATTGTGTTGTCCCATACTCAGAACTGAAACTCAAATTTTTTTCCATCTAAACCATACGTGTGGGTTATCTATGGATAGGTCTTCAAAAATGATATTGAGGTTTCAACATATTTTTTCTCTAAACTAAAAACTAAAATCGTTTGCCCGAGAGACTTTTTCAAAGTGGTAAAATAAATGTGTGTGTGTGTGTGTGTGTGTGTGTGTGTGTGTGTGTGTCCCCTGTAACTTCTAAAATAAGAAAATGACAAAAGTGTATAATGTACATTGCCATGTAAACTATTAAAGAAAATTGGTTTGAATGAGATCGAGTAAGTAGTTTTATTTAAATACGTCATAAATTCACTATAGTTAAAACACTGATTAAAATACCTAACGAACTACATGAACTTTTACATAATGTTACTTGCTGCTACGGAAGCCTTCATGGGCGAGTCCGACTCGCACTTGACCACTTTTTATTTGTATATATTTCAAAAACCACCACACCGAATTCAACAAAATTTGTATGGAACCACCTCTGAACTATGATGTATCAAACAAAAAATAGCCATCAAAATAGATTTATAAATAATGGGCGGCGCAATCGCGTAACATACTGTTAAGGCAGTTGTTGATGTTTAGTTCCATCAACGACCACTAGATGGCGTTGGCCATCTCTAAATCGCGCAAACGATATGTTCGTCGGAAATGATGTACTTTTTTACGTTGGTGAAAAAATCAAGCCTCGGATACCTTTCCCTGTGTTTCATTTGAAGCATACGCGTTGAGAGGTCGAGGAATCTAGTACATGGTCCTTCTGACGCCGGATACGGTGTTCGACTGGGCTATTTTTTGTTGGTGGTACGGCGCTCGGTCGGGTATGGGCATCGAGCGGCCACCGGTACAACCAGCAGGTGCAATTGCTGCGACAGGCGGCACTTGCTGAGTGCAAAGGACAACAGCGGCGCTGTAGACGGTGGAAACCGTCGGAGCGGTGCCAAGCTGTGAGCTACAGCTAGGAAGCTGTAAGCTGAGAATGGCGAAGCTGGGTGCTCGGTTAGAGCAAATGGAAAGCAGTACAGTAGTTCAGTCGGACAACCAGGACAACCAATATTGAGGACACAGGGACAAACCACTACTACGGACGGAACATAGGACAATCCCTGAGGATAAGTGCATTTCAACTGTGAGTAGAACATTTATTCAAGATAATTTGGACTTTATTTCTTTGCGTTGGAAAACTTTAACTTTCGAGTCAGTGTTAGCTTTAAAAATATTAACTTAGAATTATTTTGCTTGTTTTGGCTAGGACTTAGAATAATTTAACTAAAAACGAAGGTACGGGGTACCTATGCCCAATTTTTAAAATTGTTTATTAGTTCTCAAACACTTAGCAAATTTCTGGTATAAATGTTTTGGACTTGTGAAATTCTTAAGTGAGTGTAACTTCATATTATCATTAATAAAACTTGTGATTTTTTAAAGTTTAGCTTGATTTTTAGCTTTGTATTATTTGTTGTATATTATTGTTTCTAAAGATGGAAGGTTTAATAGATCTCCAGTTTAATTTGTATAATTCGATTCGAAAGGGGTTATCTAATTATAAGAAAAGTCCAAGAGAGCGAATAACTTTAGAATATGTGGAAGTGAGATTGGAAAATTTAGAACGGGATTGGGAATTGTTTAGATCAAATAACACGAAATTGTATGAAGAATATGGTACATCAGAATTAGCAAAGAGTTCGTACGTAACAAAAGAACTTTATGAAAGTACAGAAGATAGCTATGTAATTTATAAATCTACTTTAAAAGCAGCAATTAAAGAGTTCAACTCTAGTTCAGATCAAGAAAATGTGTCCAAACCGAAGGAAAATCAAGCAAGCTCTTTAGTACGCCTACCTAAGATCGCTATTCCGATATTTTCCGGAACTTATACGGAATGGACACCTTTTCGAGATTTATTTGTGTCACTTATTCATAACAACAGTTCGTTGGATAATGTACAAAATTGCATTATTTAAAACACATTTAACCGGGGAAGCTAGTCAGTTGATCAAACACACGCCCATTACAGATGCCAATTACGCCGCATGTTGGTCGTTATTAGAGACGCTACAATAATAAAAATACTTGGCAAATTGCATCTTAAAGCGACTGTTTGGTCAAAGACGTTTGATAAGTGAATCAGCGTCAGGCTTAAAAGAATTACTGGACACCACCACGGATTGTATGTGTGCGCTTAGGAATATTGGCGTTGATGTGACCAATTGGGATGTTATTGTAATCCATATAGTGACGTTTAAGTTTGATTCCGAAACCCAAAAACAGTGGGAGCTACATATTAATACTTACGATATGAATGAGTTGCCAACTTTAGATCTACTGAGCGAGTTTATGGAAAATAGATTTCGTGCTTTGGAGTTCGTCGAGACTAAAGATTGCCTAGCAGTGGTTCCACTACTAAATCAAAATCATTTCTGGTGACCAATGTTCCAGTATTACGTTGTGAGTTTTGTAACGAAAATCACAAATTGTGTTTTGCAAAAGGTTTTGTCAACTAGAATCAGTACAACGTCGTGACTTTGTCGCCAAAAATTCTATCTGCTTTAATTGTCTAGGCAGTAATCATTCAGTAAAATCTTGCAAAAAACCTACCACTTGCAAAATATGCAGAAGACGTCATCATTCTCTTCTTCATCAGCACACTAATAAGGATAATGATACATCGGCTCCTAGTTTAACAGTCGAAGAACCAGCTGAGAATACTACTACTCCTGATAGTACTGATCCGATAATTTCCTGTCTGTCCAGGAGAGCTGTTGCAAGCTCTGGTCAAGTTGTATTACCCACAGCGTTAGTTGATATTGACTCGGCTCCAGGTCAGTCTCAGACAGTGAGAGCATTATTGGATCAAGGTTCACAAACCTGTTTCATCACAGAAGCGGCGGTGCAGTTACTGAATCTGAAAAAGATACCTATTAAAGGTACAGTAACTGGCCTTGGGGGAAACCAGGCTTTAACATCTCAATACAAAGTATCCGTAAAACTAAGATCACGGATAAATACAGAGTTCAGCTTAGAAACGCAAGCATACGTGCTTAAAAATATAACTTCGTACTTACCGGAACAGAACATTGCATCGGAAGCCGTCGATTGGATAACTAAAGACATTGTACTTGCAGATCCTCAGTTCAACCTTTCTAACAAGATAGACATACTGCTAGGTGCCAACGTTTACAGCAAGATCTTGTTGGAAGGAATCAAGCGATGTCCAAAATCTGGAAGCTTCATAGCTCAACAAACATCATTAGGATGGATTGTGTCTGGTGCCGTTGTGGATTTCGGAAGATCGCACAATATGAGAAACCTTTCTGCCTCAGATCAAAGAACACGATCTTATGGAGCAACCAAGAGCAATGGAAGAATAAGATCATTACACAAAAACACCTAATTAAAGATATATTACCTAAAACAACAAGGAGGATAATAAAAAGGGACGTTTAAGATAAAATCAGCCAAATAATGGCTAATGAAGGTTCTCAAAAGAGCTATAAATATTTACAAAAATGGGATAATTAAATAAAGAATCGCTATCGAAGATAAATATAAATGTCAATTGGGGAAAAAAGAGCAACAAAATAAGAGACCACAAGAATCAACATCAAGACATCAAAGGACAGTAAGAAAAATAGATCAACAAATCAAAGGACAATAGGGAAAATAGATCAAACTAAGGATAATTGAGAAAATGGATCATCAAATCCAAGGACAATAGATCAAAGGATAAAGGGTAATTGGGAAAATAAATCAACATATCAAAGGACAATAGGTAAAATAGATCAAACAATAAAAGATAATTGGGAAAATAGACCAACAAATCAAAGGACAATAGGGAAAATAGATCAAATAATGAAGGACAATCGGGAAAATAGATCAACAAAACAAATAACAACATGGAAAATAGAAAACAACAGAGACATAGTACAGGAAACTAATAATATTAGATAATAATCAGCCAATAAATACACCAAAGAAGAATTATTATACAGGAAACCGAGTCGTGGAAGAAAACGCAATTAGCTCATACTTATGTTCAATTTGAAGAATAAGTTAACCCAATGGTTTTAGCTTTGTAAAGGTCAATTAATAAAAATATTTCTTTCAGACAAAACTCATTTCTCAAATATCGCGTTAGATCTCACTCATAAAATATGCTGAGTAAAAAATATAAAAACGGAAGAATTTCGGGATAAACTCTTTCAGTTTGTCGTACCTGAACCAAATTGTTTGGAGTCCTATGTACATTCATAGTCAAGGTGGCGACTCATTTATCGCGTGTAGAATCCCTTGTTTCTGTGTAATATAATGAATCGATCTAAATGGTCGAATAAAGTACCAGAACCAGCCATAGGTGATGTTGTCCTTGTAAAAGAGGATGATATGCCACCAAGTCGTTGGTTGATGGGTCGCGTAGTACTAAAACATCCCGGTTCTGATAACATAACCCGTGTGGTCACCATCAAGGTCAAAGGCACTACTATGAAAAGACCTACGTCAAAACTCTGTATATTACTTGCAGATCAATAATATTTTGTTATAACTTATACAGTCACAGACAAATGATAATGGCAAAAATAATAAATATGATATTTTATAATTCAATCTAGTTCATAGTTCACGCAAGTTCAGAATGTATTATAATTCTTAGTACACTCCAGTTATAGTCATTCGAGTTCACAGTCAATTTCAAATGTTTAGTGCTTTCAAGTACATAGTTCATTTTAGTTCATAGTTCATTTTAGTTCCATAGTTCATTTAAGTTCATAGTTCATCTTAGTTCATTTTAATTTCATAGTTCATTTAAGTTCATAAGATCGGAAAAATGTATTTTTCTACGTAAATCGTTTGTACAGTACATTGACTACGCTTTAGTTCAAATTTTTGTAAGTTCATTGCTACTACTCACCAAGGATAACGTTTTATGTATAAACCCATCACGGTGGGCGGAAGAATTAAGGACATTATTCGTCATAATGTCCTTGGTGGGCGGTATGTTAAGGCAGTTGTTGATGTTTAGTTCCATCAACGACCACTAGATGGCGTTGGCCATCTCTAAATCGCGCAAACGATATGTTCGTCGGAAATGATGTACTTTTTTACGTTGGTGAATAAATCAAGCCTCGGATACCTTTCCCTGTGTTTCATTTGAAGCATACGCGTTGAGAGGTCGAGGAATCTAGTACACATACCAACATACAAAACATACAATCGAATTGAGGATCTCCTCTTTTTTTTGAGTTTACAGGTCTATAATAAAATTGGTGTAATTTAACGGATGGTACTTGCCCTCCACCTGTTTCTAACCGTTCTGAGATATTTCGTCCGGGACCAAAGTCCCTGTGAGCGTTACTAGAGCGTGCATTCCACACAAAGGCCACCACCATAGTGGTAACGTTCGTCTTTTTAAGCATGGAGCAAAACATACGCCTGATAGTAAGCAGCACGCATGACCCACACCTGATAACAGCACAGTGCTACACAACTAGTTGAATATAAGAGCCCAAATTACTGCCTAGCACCGCACTGTGTTCGTCACCCAAATGTATACGATGATTTATCTCTTTACTTTGTAATTTTTTTTTAGAGTTAACTGGTTACCTCACGATATTTCCCCAAATCCGTTAAAGACAAAAACAAAAGGTTATAAATAACGAAAACGATGGTGTTTTAGTTCGATAGATCTAAAACGCGTTACTATTGGTTTGACGTAAACGTGGGAAAGCCAAGTGTAATCGTGTTCCAATAGCAACGATTACAAGCAGGCCGGGAGTTAACGTGCTTGTTTACAAACATATCCGCCGCACTTCCTCGACATTCGCCACGCCATGGGAATGTCTCGCTTTAGCCTCTTTAAAACCTCTACACACAAGCCCTAAAATCAGAGGAAATTACGTAAAAGTAGTGGGGGAGGAGCCTACATCGCACCACATGATTAGTGATTTATGGTTCGATGTAGGTCCTCCTCACTACTTTTACGTAATTTCCTCTGATTTTAGGGCTCGTGTGTAGAGGGTTTTGGTCTAACATTGTTTTCATTGGAACAGAAATGCAGCCGTGGTGGAGGCTCTGAGCCGGGAGGAGGCTGGTTAGAAACTAGCAAATGACGATGTCGAGCAAATTGACGTGTATCTATCTCTCTCTGTTTCCCTGCCTGTCTTTGTCTATGTATATTTGCCTTACTTTCAAACAAATGTGTGACCTAAAATTCTAAATAATTCCGTTAGAGGTTTATATAGGGGAAATAACATTAAATAGTCTACAAGATTTCTTGTAAAAATGGCGCCAAAAAACAGATTGAACCCCTACATCAAAGGTAGGTTTGTAGGCATCTGTCCAAAAAAATTTAGACTATATAATTTCCCGATGATTTTTTTCTCTTCATCATGCGAACAGTTATTACGGCAAGCGAACTGTACACAAAGTACATTGTGACACATGATGTATGGGCCATCTGGCAACCACTCTCATTACACGAGATACTTCAGAGCAAGTTTACTCAAGCGCAATCATTACTACAGCTTGTTTACAAGTTTTATCTAGTGTTCGATGCATGTATATTGAGTTTAGTACTCTGACAATGTGGCAGAAATTTGCATTTGATACTATTTGTATTTGCAATTATTATATTATGAGCTAACTGACTCCTTTGCTTAGTGAAGAAAATACCAATATTATTGATTATTTATTTATTTACTGAAACATTCACATCTATACTAATATTATAAAGCTGAAGAGTTTGTTTGTTTGTTTGTTTGAACGCTAGGATCTCGGGAAGTACTGGTCCGGATTGAAATATTCTTTTTCTATTGGATAGTCCATTTATCGAGCAAGGCTATAGAAAATAACACTACTATTAATAGAAGCGGAGCATGAATCAAGAATGTAACAAAATAGGGAAAAAATATTCCATTTTGAGAGTTTTCGTACGTTTCGTGCTTTGACATGACACATGACAGCATGTGTCAAAGATTGCGTTATTGAATATCACAGACTACATACTTCTTGAATAAATATTTTTCAAAATCTGTGTTGGTACTACCTATTTCCGACAGGTGGCGTAGCAGGTAGCTGAAGAGGTGTTTTGTTTGAAAGCGATATTCTCAGGAATGACTGAACCGATTTCATTAATTCTTTCACCGTTGTATATGTACGGGATCCTGATGAGTACTATACATATAATGTACCACGGGCAACGCCGGGGCGGATATCTAGTACATTATATAAACTCAGAAACGGTTGAAAGCACGCATGTCCGTTCTATCGTAGACCCCCACCGTAGCTTAAGACCAGGCGATCGTTGGATATTCCCCACACAATACTAACTAGCTCCAATCTAAGCAAAGCTTGTACTAAAGTTTTATAACGAGACTTATGGCAGTTGGTCCCGAGTCCCGACGGCGTCTACGGCGTGCCAAACTTGAAGTTTAATGGTTAGTTAGGGCTCTGCCTACTTTCAACAACTCTTTTGAGTTTCAATTCTAAGTATGGGACACCAATAAAAATTTAAACTAAAATTTACTGTTTTTTCTATTTTTTGTATGAAAATCTTAATGCTGTTCACAGAATACATCTATTTACCAAGTTTCAATAGTATAGTTCTTATAGTTTCGGAGAAAAGTGGCTGTGACATACGGACGGACAGACATACAGACATGATGAATCTATAAGGATCCCCTATTTTGCCATTTGGCTTCGGAACCCTAAAAATACTGCAAACGAAGAAATTAAAACGTAACATGAATATTAGAATGATTTGTACAACTTTTAACTTAAAGTTGACATTTCGAAATCTCGCTGAGGTCTCTAAACAGCAATTCTCGCAAAGGTCCTAACCGAAGCCTTATCGTTACACCATTATGTGAGAAGGTCAAGGTTGTGCAAATTGATATTGCTAAGAAATGGAAATTTACACTCACGTTTTCAGAGGCGGCTTGGTGGCGCTACGGAACCCGTACTGCTCTGTCGCTGCGACATCAACCTGAAACAAACATTCATAACATTATTATGTATTCTAATATTCGTTGTGTCTGGGTGTTTCTATTTATAATAAATACCTATGTATTTACAGTTATGAGTATTATCTATCATCTAGCCCCAAAATAAGCAAAGCCTAGTACAGTACCCGGCGATAAGTAGTGCACATCGGCCTTTGGAGGGAGACAGTCGGCTGATTTCGGCTTCGTAGAACATTATCTCTGTCGCACACTACCTATGTGACTGTTTGTATTTCGTGCGACAGAGATGACGCTCTACGAAGCCGAAGTTGGCCGATTGTCTCTTTCCAGGTGTCGATGTGCAATATTTATCGCCGGGTACTGTACTACGGAACCCTGCTAGCTGATATGATACTGATGATACACAGCAAACGCTCCGCGGTTTTGATGCTGGCGGAATTCCCGTTGCCGTAATTTTTCCGCAATAAAAAACTACATAGGTTGGGGAAAATAAACATATAATATAGTAAATGATGTAAATAAAAGTGTTTTGAATTTTCTTAAAAAATGCGAAGAAACTTTTTTCCCAACATATTATGTGCTTATTCCCTATTCCATACTAGAGGTATGATCTAACTGTATTTCAAAATCTTTAAAATCGTGTGTTGCAAATTTCAGCTCGATCTGTCCAGCTGTTCCGACGTGATTAAGCAATAACATCAAATTTTTCGCATTTATAATAGGAATTAGTAGAAAAACAACACTTTTTTAAAAACTTTTATACGTTTACACTTGACCGCTATCTCGACCTAATATTAAGCGACGTTGCGGTCTACGATGTAGCGTGTTTACCTAGAAGAAACCGTTTCACTTTCGATTTGAAGACACAAAGAATGTAACCATCGGGAAAAACCCACTCAGGCATAGAAGGAGCCTCCCCGAGCGGCATATACGAGTGATGCCTATACCCATGCCCGGCGCACCCTGGACCAGCCGGTGTTCGCACCAGCTGACTAATCCTTCTACCACAGCAATTCAATGCATTCAATTCATGCTCAGGCAATGTATTCACGTTGCCTTTGTGGGCTTTCCCCGATGTTTCCACAGTCTTGACGTTCTTATCACTAAAGTACAGTCAAATCTCATCGCTCGTGTCTTTGGAACACTACAAGTTATTTGTCTCAAGTTGTAACTAATAGCACAAAAATGTAAACATCGTACGTAAAACGAAGAGTAATTAATTTAGCCGTCGTCGTAGAGAAGCACCGAGATTTCCTTCCAGCACGTAGTAGTCATTTGTTATCCTTATGCTAATTCCACGATAGATGGAAGCGGCACACGTCTTGGAATTTTATCAGCGTTTCGTTCCTTGCGCTGTTCGTACAAGACAGAGTTACACAGAACAGTCTTGGACTACAACTGGAAGTGACACGTTGTTCTCAAAATTATGATCAACTTTTTCTACGGGAGCAACTCAGAAATAGCATAAGAATCAGATACGAGTAGCTCATAGTACACTTCGGAGAGTGTGCAACTGATCTGCATGATCTAATTCCTTTCTTCTATCGGACTTCTCGTTCCACAAAAGGGCGACATCGTTTCATGGTTGCTGTTTCAAAAAACGCGAACGAAGAGATTTGACTCCACGTTTGTGATAAGAACGTCTAGGTTGTGGAATGCGTTGCCTGAGTGGGTTTTCCCCGATGGTTACAATCTTGGTGTCTTCAAATCGAGAGTGAATCGGTTTCTTCTAGGTAAGCACGCTCCATCGTAGATCGCATCATCACTTAACATCAGGCGAGATGGTGGTTAAGTGCGAACCTATTATAGTTAAAAAAAAGCTCATATATTTTTTCTAATCCATTTTTTTTGTATAGAACAACTTTTGATTCTAATTTATGATTTTATGGTTGACTTCATTAGTTTGAATTGGTTAAGTTGTTCATAATAAGTGCCCACTCTTTAGATTAGGCCACCTGTTTAGATTTGATTACAAGCCTTCCGACATGTTTTACCTACTTGGTAGGGACCAGCAAACTTCACTATCAAACCCAAGACTTTCGTAAGAGTAGGAATCACTTTAAAGTGTTTCGAACATACCTAGTTTCAACATTTTTTAGAGAAAATTTCAACATTTTCCGTAAAACACTTCATATTTTTTCGGACATAATTACAAAAATTTTCGGACACATTTATTTTTTTACAGCTTTTGTTGGTATCTATAGTTCGCTAGGCTAAAATATTTCCTAAAATACGTACAGCAAGCTATGGAAAGCGTTATACTCAGAGATTTCAAAGAGATTATAATCGTATCGCTATAATCCGGATAACTCGGTAGCCAAGGCTACAGTAGATCTATTTATTATCTACTTGAAACATGAATAATGTTACGATCCGTAACATGAAAGAGCCAGTCAAATCTGTCGCAGAATCAAAGAAATGGAAGTTTAAGTCTAAAGTGGAATAATCAAATTTACTTTATGAAGCGAAAATTGCGAAATCGGAAATTCATCCTTATTGGATACGTTTAAATGGTTTCTTTTGGAATGTATTTAAATTAGCTGTATTACAAATTTTTGCGAAAGCCTTGTTTGCTGCAACACATCTAACATTAAAACAGAAGAAAGGGCTAACGATTTCTTTAGGTATAGTTCACAAATGACAAAGTGTTAATTGTGACAAAAAGATGTACAATACCTACATTTAAAAAAAAACAAGATATATTTTGTTTTCTCTGAAATAAAATTCTATATTATCTGAAACTAAACAAACTCTACCATGATAACTGTTATTGTAGGCTATTCTGAGGACACTGTTCAATACCAAGGCCAACCCATCGCCTTCTCTTTTGATAATGGCCAATATGACAAGAACGGAGCTATTCAATCCCATTAGGTATCTATTTTATCAAGTTTACCAGTTTTTTTATCGGATACATTTCGGAGTGTGCAGTTGCTTTGCATGATGTAATGCCTGTCACCATGCCCTTTTATCCTTTTTATCGGACTGTTGAGCCCCAGAAAGGATATCGTTTCAAGGTTAATGCTCCAAAGACTCGAACATCTAAGAGCATTTAAGCGTTGGAATGTGTTGCCTGAGAAGGCATTTCCTGACGGATATAATCCTGCAAGTCTAAAGTGTATCGGTTTCTTCTAGGTCAGTACATTCAAACATGACCGAATCGTCGCTTGAAATCGAGCAAGATGGCAAAGCAAACACATCGATTAAAAAAGAAAAATCTATTTGAATAACATTGGTAAGCGTGGACGATAATACAAATCTGTCGATTCTAACGATTTCGCCGCCTCGTGTACAGGCGACCTTAATCTTGAACCCGGCAACTGAGGGCGGAAAAGGGTCAGGATCGTAACGAATCAATTGATGCGGGCAGGGAATGGCCCAATGGCCGTGGATGTTCTGAACACTAGATTGTCCTATCTAGCGCAGGAAATGAGCGCTGGGCTCGCCTGCCCCGAGGGGACGTAAACATTACATACACAGCCAGCCGGGTTACGCAAGAATACTGTATTGAATAGAGAATTTAAAAGTATGGCACACACCATGATAAAATACGAAACAAAAAACATGGCATAAGCATTGAACATTTGAAGCCTCATTGCTCATAGTTGAACAACGTTGGAATGAATCATGTAAATACTCGTAGAATGTTTAAATCCTACTAAGTACTATAACAAATGTGTAAGTTTGGAAATCAATTGGTCAATGTCGGGCGGGCTAGTTGAAATTTAGAACACGCTTACATTATTTATAGTCTGAAATAGCATAGAGGCTACTTTTTGCTGCGGAAAAATAAAGGGAACGGGAACCACACAGGTACTGTAGTGATACTAGTATTATTTAAAAAAATCTACTAATACCAAGAAGGTCTCTGAATAAATAATTATTTATTGGTGGACCTTTGTCACGAAACACTATATAGACTGACACTTCTGAACAGGGAGCTGAAATAATGCTTTTACTAATATTATAAAGAGGAAAGATTTGTTTGTTTGTTTATTTGTAATGAATAGGCTCCGAAACTACGGGACCGATTTCAAAAATTCTTTCACCTTTGGAAAGCTACATTATCCCCGAGTAACATAGGCTATGTTATATTTAAAAAAAAAATAGGAATCCTTACTAAAACTCCAATAATGTAACATAAGGTGTAAAAAAAAGACCTGAAAAATTCCTTACGTCGCGTGCGCTGCGAAAACTATTGATGATAGAACAAAATCATTTACTACGACTTTGCAGAACTCATCATTATCTACAAGAAGTGTTGCGAGTCAATGTAATAAAATAAAGTCGGCTCGGCTCCCTACGCAGCGGTCGTGTGCGTGATCGTATGATTTTAGCTTGAAAAATTGTTGAATTCGCTTTAAATTCGTTTCGTAGGTAAATAAGTATATGATAATAAATATTATATTTTAATGTAACTTTTCAAACTGCTTATAGTAGTATTTTATGGGTATTCATTCCTGTTCAAAATTTAAGCAAAAATTTAGTAAAAGGTAGTTTTCTACGCCCATATTTTTAATTTTCTTTCAATAAGTACCTACCACTTACCTGATAATAAATATTATATTTTAATTATTCAAACAGCTTAGTACTTCATATAGTTCAATAAGCAAAAATTTAGTAAAAGCCTGTTTAATTATTTATTTCCTTCTATTTTTCATTTTATAATGCCCTAAAATGCCAAAAGATCAAGATATCAACTTTCTAAACATAGTTCCCAGGCGAGGGCAATAAAAATACGGCGTAATGAGGAATCTTCATCAGAAACTGAAAATCGCCTTGCAAGTCGGAGAGAATACGCGTCGCAATCGCGTGCTAGAGAGTCAAGTATCGAGCGTTCGCAGCGGCTTGCTGAACAAAATTTTATCACTGGCCCAGCAGCTGGTCAACTAGCTCATATACCGAGGATACCGATGATTCCAACTGATCTGCCAATCCCTTTTAAACGACTTCAGTTTCCGGTGAAATCATCTTTCGCGTTAACTATTAACAAGTCCCAGGGCCAAACCTTCGAATTATTAGGGATCGACCTACGAAAAGAATGTTTCACTCATGGCCAACTGTATGTTGGCCCACGTGTCGGAGCTCCTGAAAATCAATTTATTTTGCTGCCACAAAATAAAACTACTTCAAATATCGTTTACAGGAAGCTCTGACTCACTAAAACTAATGGCCTTTTTTTTTGTAAATAATATTATATATGTAAGTATAAAATTTTAAAATAAAAAATACAAAAAAACATTAATAAAAAAAATCATAAAAAATTCAAACTCCCTTTATAATTTAACTTTTTTTAAACCCGATACAAAAAAAAGGGTGTGTGTGTGTGTGTATGTACCCGTGCGAAGCCGGGGCGGGCCGCTAGTGCTTTTATAATTTGTATAATATACACTTATACGTACGTAATTCATTCATTGAACAAACATTTGTAGTATCACACAAATATTTGTCCTGGGTATCGAACCGAGGGCAAAATCTCTGTCAGCATACTCGCTACCAACTGAGGCCACAAGGCCAGTCTATTTTATCTTATTAATCATATGTAAAGAACCTTGTAATAAATATTAATATTTATTGTAAAACATCTTATTGTCTCAAGTCGAGAGTGAATCGGTTTTATGTAGGTATAACCGCTCCATCGCAGACCGCATCGTAGCACTATTATTGATGTCATTTGATCACTTGATGGTCATAATATCCGCCCTTTAGTAGGTAAATGATTATTACTTCTAATATTTAGTTACTGGATTTTGTGATCGCAAATATTAGAAGTATTTAATAGTGTTAATAGTCCAGCAGTGGAAAAATTTAGTGGGTTGTTTTTTTCTATTAGACTACTTTTTAAATATCTTACGATAGTGCCCCTCCTTTTCCTCTTATAGCCTTCCTGAAAAGCCTAGAATATAACTAAAGGTACAATCATGAATGTATGGGCGCGATATTAGATTTCCTTAACATCAATATTGAGTAGGCTTTCACCGGTGGAAGCCAATAAACGACTCTCCTTCGATCTAACAACCTGTTTCTTTTCGTCCTATTTTCGATTACATATTTTCATTGCTAGCTTTATTTGCTTTTGCGAATAAAATACATAGTTTATGTATATCTCATAGTAGGGTTCCGTATCCGAAGCGTGTTAACATAAACTACCTGATTTGATAAATTGCATCATTGTCATTATCAGCTCACATTTGTCTGTCACCGTAAAATTGTCGGTTTTTTTTTCATGGTAACCACGGTCTATCGTAGACTGCACCATCGTTTAACATCAGGCGGGAAGGGCGGTTAAGTAGAAACCTAGCATTGGTAAAAAAAAACTGCTACAGTTCAGCTCGCTTAACATCAGGGGAGATGGCGGTCAAGTGTATACTTATAAAAGTTATTCATTGTGTAATTATTTTTGTACGTAAAACCGAACAATATTAATTATTCCCATATTCACGTCTTTAATTGCGTAATTATAATAAAATTTGCGAAGCCAAATACCATGATGACATTCGAGATCAGATCCTTACAACTCTTGAGACGCAAATTTCACGGAACCATCAGCATGAGAGCCCGAATCGCACTTGCCGAATTTACTTGTTTTCACGTACAAAAGCAGTGGTCTATAGGTACGCACGCACCCACCCGTATTCCCTGTATTTCAAATTACGTTTGTTGCCAACAAACCTCAATGTTGCCAAATATTTTGTTCGGGTTCGAGTTTCTTCTGATCTGTGCCGAAATTGCTTTCTAGAGGAACAAGATGTTCCATAATTGCTATTTTGTAGGTTTAATTTAATGACTACGGTTTAGGCGAAGAAATAGAAATGTCTGTATCATCACTACATTGGGTACTTAAAACTTAGTTTACTTTTTATATTTTTTAACCCCCGACCAAAAAAGGGGTGTTATAAGTTTGACGTCGATGTCTGTCTGCCTGTCTGTGTGTGTGTCTGTCTGTGGCACCGTAGAGCTCAATCGGATAGGCCGATTTCGATGCGGTTTTTTATTTGAATGTTGATATCCGTGCGGATGTTCTTAGCTATGTTTGGTTAATATCGATTCAAGGTGGCCACCTCCACAAAATGTCGGACAAAATTTTTCTTCACAACCTACCTCGATATGGGTTTCAAATGAAAGGGCTCGACTAGTAGAATACTGTACAGTATAACAAATTTCAAATCCAAGATGGCAGCCGCCACAAAATGGCGAATTACATTATTTTTATCACTACTACCTCAATATGGGTGTCAAATGAAAGGGCTTAACTAGTAGAATACTTTGCAATATGACAAATTTGAAATCCAAGATGGCCGCTACGACAAAATGGCGAAATACATTTCTATTTTCACAATTCCCTTAATATGGGTATAAAATGAAAGGGATTGACTAGTAGAATGTGCTACAGATAACATATCTGAGGTAGTCGGGGGTTAAACAAAATTTTTAATTTTGTTCTTGTTAACTAGCTGTACCCTGCCACGCTGCGCTGTGGCACATTATGATGCAAAAATTTGATAAAAACATTCCTTGCTACGGATTATATATCGTTGTAAAATTTCAGCTCGATCGGTGCAGAACTTTTTGAGTTTTTGAAGCGTACACAAACCAACATAACATTTTTATATATAGAGATTGGTGCCCAATAAGCTGAAGTGGCCCAGTGGGCTAGAATGTGCGATTCATAATACCTACGAGTAGTTGGTTCGAATCTCACCTGCACCTGTACAGCATTTTTCCAACTGCAAAAGTACAGTTATGTCACTACCCCTGCCTTCAATGGTGAAGGAAAACATCTTGAAATAAAAGTGGTCAAGTGCGAGTCGGACTCGCCCATGAAGGCTTCTTTTTTTTTTTTTGTAACTATAATAGGTTTGCACTTGACCACCATCTCGCCTGATGTTAAGCGATGATGAGATCTATGATGGAGCGTGCTTACCTAGAAGAAACCGATTCACTCTCGATTTGAAGACACCAAGATTGTAACCATCGGGGAAAACCCACTCAGGCAACGCATTCCACAACCTAGACGTTCTTATCACAAACGTGGAGTCAAACCTCTTCGTTCGCGTTTTTGGAACATCAACAGGCTTCCGTAGCAGCAAATAACTCTAAATAAGTAGCTTTTAAATGATGATTTGTCAAATAGATCCAATCACACAAATTTCATGGACATACATATTTTATCTAAAACTGGAAGTCTATTTTGGAGTACACATACATATTTCAACACAAAACTATAAGATTTTGATGCGCATACGTACACAAACAGTGTTTTGCTCAGCCTTGCCTTGTACTCATTCGCTGCTGACGCAAACACAGATTTAACACTTTGAATTCAGGTTTAAATTGTATGCACATTGTATAGTGACTGAACAGTGAATATCCCAATGGGGAGTAGAATAAATATCTGTAAAACATAAGACCTTTTCCTTTGACTACATTTAATTGGGACGAATGGTTAAAGAAATAATAAATATACATTGGTTTGGAATCGCGTCCATGATACTAGAGTCTGGCTAACGAAAGTTGATACTGACAAAGCGCGGCAAATTTAAAATATATCAGCATGGCATCCGTAAACTGAAAATCTCGTCAAAAATAAACACATGCCAGGTACTACGAAACCTCAAAAAACACGCCATTTTGTTGCGTCAGAGATAGGGGATACCATACACTGATTCTGATTCTACCAAATCTTTCGGATAATCGCCGAAAATTAATTTCTTAAAAATGAAATTGCACAAGCTTTTCTCTATTAAATAGCGTAATTAATTAATATATTCATTAGGGCAACTAAAAGCTTAATGTTGCTCTTGAAATAATCGCCAAAACGTACATACGTCGTTCTTATTTTTTATGAATACAATTTTAGAACACGTACGAATTGTTACAACTTATTTCTTATAATGTTTAAATCAGTTTGTTTTAAAAATGCATTTTGGAAAAAAATGTCCCTAAGTATTTTCTGTTTAAAATATCCCATTTCGTAG
Organism: Ectropis grisescens; assembly: GCA_017562165.1. Lineage (NCBI taxonomy): Eukaryota > Metazoa > Arthropoda > Insecta > Lepidoptera > Geometridae > Ectropis > Ectropis grisescens. Next base: position 25,985,063 of record CM029771.1, read on the forward strand.
GGTAAATACCCGTTGGTAGGAACACTTAAGTGTTGTCATGTAAAAAGTTTGCAAAAAAATCCAGTATCTACTTTCGTTGGCCAGACTCTATGTAGAGAGAAGTCTTGTGTATTTTAAATAAACATAATAAATACATTACCGATCATAATAATTTCATAATTTTTTTTTGAAACCCGCTTATTTATTAGCCAATTTGTATGTCACACATGCAAAAACAGGTTTGCAATAATATGCAGTACATTTATAACCCAATTTTCGCAGTCGGGAAATCGATCATGGCACTCGGCCACTCGGTACTAACCGAACCACACTCAGTAATTTAATCACAGGTTCATTTAATTATTTTAGGTTTATTTAATTAAGTCATGTTTGATGTCCAACGAAGTGGGCACAGGTCAGCTAGTGTTACTTACTAAGTTAAAAATTGTAACGATCAGAACGATAATTACTGGGAGAGCCACGAATATTTGCTCTGTAACCAACCAGGCATTGTAAATGTTTCCTGGAGAGTATTCAATGTTCATTCCTAGAGCTAAACAAACTATTAAACTTTAGGTCATCGTATGTAACCGATGTAACTGTATGACAACAATAAGAATAACCGTTCTTAGTTATATCAGTGACAGCTTAAGAATGTAAAGTAGAACAAGACCTCAATCCAAAGAAATTGAAAACTCAGTGTCTACATCTGTGGCTGTACAGTGTACAGTGTACATGGGTAATCCAACACGACACAGACACAAACTGCAAACTGACACCGCCGAACAAAATTGATTACAAAAGATCGAATTTAATTTATCTTTTAACATTTTAAAGGAATGTAGGGCAGTTGGGCTCATGCTGCTTACCGAACTTTGGGCTGGCGCAGAAAAAGGACCCTAACCTAAATCTACTAACTAACTGTACTTGCAGACTTACGCAGAGCATAATAAAAGCATATACAATATATGAAGGGTACTCTAAGAATACTTTAAAGCAGGTGTTGCCAATTAGTTTGAATTTGGGTCCGTATATTAAAAAAAACGTGGCTTGCCACTTTTGCCACACGACCGAGTGTCTAGATAATAGGACCATCTCGGCCTGCTTTCCACTTTAAATGATGGTAATTAATTCAGGTAACATGGTATTTTTATGTCTTACTAATATTACCTCTATAAATGCGAAAAGTTGTGTCAAAGTACATGTATGTACGAATGTTTATTACTCTTACAAGCAAATACTGGGTGCATAGTTATTTATAACAATGGTCCGGAATAACACAGACTACTTTTTATCCTGGGAAAATAAAGGGATCGAGAACTCCACGGTTGAAAGCGCGAGATGTTACAAGTAGTATGTAGTTCAATGTTAAATTGTTGTTGCGTATTCGATACTAGCTGTACCCTGCCACGCTTCGCTGTGGCACATTGTAATGCAAAAAATTAGAGAAAAACAATCCTTGATGTGAATTATATATCATTCTAAAATTTCAGCTCGATCGGTGCAGAACTTTTTTGAGTTTTTGAAGCGTACACAAACCAACATTTTTATATATAGAAGAAGATAGTAAAGATAAAGCGAAGGATTCATTTTGCAGACTGTATATTTAACTTTCGGAAAATAACGAATGGCGGCTGAAATGTATTATTTAACGCAATGAATTTACGTTAACTGATCAAATAACGGTGCCTGGCTATTATCTTCAGACATTAGTTTGTTTATTGTAATTGACGTGCAAAACAGGTTGACACGGCGTTCGGATAAGGACCCTGGTCCACTATTTAACTATTCCTACTTTAAAGCAATCCATATTCTCACCTGCTCGTTTACCGTCAACATACCGCAGTTTCTCTCAGGATGCAGATATACCAGTAAACACAAGCGTTTTGTTTATTGGCTACCGGGAATACAAGCCTAGCTAGTAAATCTAGTAATGTCAACTGCAAACGGTCCGTTGTGCGCCATTTACGAAACTCAACAGGTAGGGCGGCTTCTGTTGCTGACTTGTGTCAAGTTTTTTTTTCTTAAACACTGTGAGACGTTGTTACATTACATTTGTGTTTTTTTTAAGAGAAAATTTATTTTTTCCGTATTTTCCCAATAAACGGCTAACGCGTCTAGCATCTAATTGACTCAACGATTAACATCAACGAATTGAAATCAACGATTTCATATGATGCCAAAAACTACAGGAACGAGAACTACGCGGGTAAAACCGGGGGGGGCCCTACTAATAAGTAATAAATAATAGTATCAATTAGGTAATAATAATTTCATTTTCTACCAAAAAACAAGAACCGATTTCAAATTTTAACAAAATTTTACTCAATACTAAATTACATAATTTTTATGAAATCAACTAAACACTGTTTTACTGAGTCGGCGAGATAGGACGAATACGTCATCGAGGTAAGCAATTTGTAGATTTATGTTAATATTTTAAAAACCGCTACACCGATTTCGATATTTATATGGGAACACCTCAGAAGTATGATCCACCAAACAAAAAAAACTATCATCAAAATCAATTCACAATTGCGGGGGAGCTATCGCGTAATGTACATTAAGTAATCTCCTCCTTTTCTGTGGTCGGTTAAAAGTCAGTAATAATTTGCACGGTAACTGGCTGACTGGCCTCGTGGCTTAGTAGTAGTAAGGCGTGGTAGTAACTCTGCCTGCGACGCCGAGGGTCGTGGGTTCGATTCCCACCCAGTGCAAATATTTGTGTGATGAATTCAAATGTTTGCACTGTGTCTGGATGTTTCTATGTATAATAAGTATGTATTTAGAAAGAACTATAAAGTCAAAGTCAAAGTTCTTTCTTGATAAATGTACAATTTACACGTCAATTCGTATATAAGTATTATATCAGCTATCTGGCCGCCATATTACAAGCTTTGCTTAGTTTGGGGTCAGATGGTGTTGTGTGTGAATTGTCCACACATAAAAAAAAAATTACAACTTGCGGCAAACGCCACTGATAGCGTAACGGGACGACCTCGATAGAAATCTTTAAGTCTGGACTATTTTAACTCAAGACAAACATAAATGGACGGAGGGTAGACCGGCATTAGCTCTACATTGGGACACATTTAGCTTTTAACAATAAAAAATACATACTTTATGGATAACATTCCTCAAACGTACAAAACTCTTCCTTAAGAAGCCAGGGTTACAACTTTGTAACGGGGACTTATTAGGTAAGCAAGCGCATTATAATTATAATAGGTATAAAAGTTACACAACCTAATAAAGCGTAAGACATTTTCAAGTTTTTGGTAATTATATTTCTTGGAACTCCTATGACTGGACGACGAAACGTGTATCGTCGTCATCTCCCATCAATTTTACAAGTTCTCGGAGCTAAGTAACAATTATTAGGCACTTGAGCATAAATTCCGATATCAGCGAATTCCGCAACTTGTATATTAGAGAATCCCTCGACCCGATTTGGGGAATGTGGAATTCAGGAGTTTCGAGATCTCAATTGTAGCAGAGAAAACGAATTAGGGGTTGACGCCCCAAATATTACCCGACGAGATACAGCAACGAGCACTCCTCTTAATTCGATATGAATAATGAATTTATCCTGTACTAAATCTACTGGAAGGGCACTTGCGACCAACATTAGTAAGGGTCAAAAGCCCGTAGGCATGTCCGCTACATATTATGTACATATTTACTGTTACAACAAATTGCTGTCAGAGAATTCCACACTTAGGGTACAAGTTCGCGCGGAGACCGCGACCGGAGACCGCGACAGGCACTTGACATTATGAAATTGTATGGGCGCCAGTTAGCGTCGAGACCGCGACACGACGGCACTTGACATCATGAAATTGTATGGGCGCCAGTTCGCGTCGAGACCGCGACACGACGGCACTTGACATTATGAAATTGTATGGGCGCCAGTTCGCGTCGAGACCGCGACACGACGGCACTTGACATTATGAAATTGTATGGGCGCCAGTTCGCGTCGAGACCGCGACACGACGGCACTTGACATTATGAAATTGTATGGGCGCGACACGACGCGCGTCGGCGCCTCGTGTCAATTTCACTCAATTTCATAATATCATTATCATAATTCAACAATTTCATAATGTCAAGTGCCTGTCGCGGTGTCGTGTCGTAGTTTCTTTTGTAGATATTTGGTAATGTATTTATTGTTTGAATTATCTTCTCATAACGAAACTATAAAAAATAGAAATAGTTGTGATGATCATGCATCTACTCGAAAACCTTCCATTATTTGTATTTTGTACAAATAATGGAGGATTACACCAACGGATAGGCAATTCCATTACGAACATTTTGGTAGATTTTTTTTTCAAAGACCAAAGTTGATTTTATAAAGAGTATATTCTAAAATTAGGACGTAAAACAGCGACAAAACCTACTGTTTCTCTTTCTTGCGGTGTGCGATGAGGTAAGAAATACTCAAGGTAATTTGCTCGGGGTACGCCCTTAAAGGAACAGCGGCGCGCAGCGCACCTACGTGGAAATTTATTGTAATGCTATTTAAAACCTTATACTAATTGATATAATATATGTATATAGTAATTCGAAAATGAGTTTGATTGAAAAATTTGAAGTCGCGCGCGATTTCTCGAGCACTCCGGTGACTCCTACCCAGCGGCAGTGCGCTATTTCTCAAGCGATACTATGTATTATTAAAACAATTTATATAAGGCTTAAAATAGCATGACAATGAAACTGCTCGTTCGTGCGCTGTGCGCCACTGCTCCTTGCGTGTGAGTTGAGCCTAAGTCTTGTAGTATGCGATGTAGTGTCTTGTATGAGACGCTTCAATCGCAACATGAACACAGACTGATATTGAACCAGGGGGTTACCGTCTACGTTTTAGTTAGACGGTTTTCACGTTACTTACTACCTATTACTCTCCCTTTATTTACCTATGGCTGAACTTAAAGTGAGTAGTAGCAAAGCTATAATCGTTTTCGTTAGGACCGCCTAACGAAAACGATTATAGCTTTAGGAGGTTATCATTATTTTCATTTCACTTAGAAACATTCGTGATTTTTCCTCGATGGGAGATGATTTTGGCACGGACCGAAGCCAAATACAATTACCGTACGGATTCGATCGTGTGGATGGTGCACCGAACCGATTTGTGGTTCAGTCAACATTCGACCGCCGCCGCCGCGCCGCCGCTTGAGCTACATATCGAGACGATATCACAGCGTTTACAAAGACAATATATCGAGATAGAAGATATAAAAAAAAATATCTCTAACTCTTTCGCACAGCCCAAGGCTTACTCGAGGCAAAAACCTGTCCAATCCCATCTAGACAAATTTTAAGTAAAGTCAAATCGTATTAGAAAAAAATCTTCATTTGTGACTTCAAACGAACTCAAAGAGACAAAGCTTGAGCTCAAGTTTTATAATGATCTTTTGAGATAAAATGGCTTAGTTAAACTTTTCCGCGACCACTTCACATTTGATTGCGCATCAAACTTTAGACTCTTGACTAGTTCAAGAACGCGCCAAGAGCCCTAGTGTAAGACTTAAGACTCAAGATATTTAATTGAATATTAATGACGTAGAGGTTATTATATACCTCGTGTATAGCTCAACTTTACACACTACTTTTGATATTTAGATTATGTCCGTGGCCTGTGTTGCTAGATTTTTTTAAAATATCTATGGCAGTCGATCTTTGATGGTATCTACTGCCTACCGAATGTTTGTCTAGCGTAGAAGGCCCTCGGGCCTACTACCTAAACTTACTGATTATAAGCCTCATTTTCAATAGTCGATAACAGGTAGATAGTCCGCATTCGGGATACCTTAATCCACGGGACAAACATGATTGACAGTTTGTCGTATTGACAAATGTTAAAACTATCAAAATATAATAGTAGAATTATAGACTGCAGGCCCGTGAACAAAATTTATGGGTCATCTGATACAGCAGGAGACCTATGTAGGATGATAGAAGGGTATAAAGTAATAAGATTGAGCACTATGCCGTCACTTGTAAGCTGTCCAACTGAGTGCAGTTGAAGAGGGGGGGTTCTAAACCTCGATCATTTCTCCTTGTCGCATGATTTTTGTACGGCATTGCGAAATAATGTATTAGAAGAGGTATTGAAACTGTATGGAACCAAAGCCGAACATAATCAAATTACCAAACTTGCTCTGTAAATCGTCGGAAAATCATGAATTTTTTTCACAAACTAAAAGAATTTTAAAATTTATAATTTGTATAGTTTCAGTACCTCTTCTAATCTATTATTCCGCAACGCCGTACAAAAATCATGCGACAACGAGAAATGATCGAGGTGTAGAATCCCCCCTCTTCAACAGCACTCAGTTGGACCGCTTACAAGTGACGGCATAGTGCTCAATCTTATTACTTTATTTTATACCCTTCTATCATCCTACATAGGTCTCCTGCTGTATCAGATGACCCATAAATTTTGTTCACGGGCCTGCGCTCTATTATCAAGATTACCAATACCTTTGAGATGATGCTAGTTCTCTGTATACAAAACCAAGACGCGAAAGAAAGTGCGCGCATTAATTGTTGGTCCATGTCTAGTATCTACTGTCGTATCGTCTGTATAAACGACTCTCCCAAAGCCAATAACCAAATTGTCTAACCTGATTATCTTACCCGGCGTTAGAGCGCTAACGACTAGTGAAAACGGTTCCCCGCATGCGGGCCCTGTGGCAGGCGTTACAGAAATCTCCCCCATCCCGAATGCGGTTCAAAACGACTAATGAAAATTTGTATACTTACAGTATATAAAACATACATACCTTCTATGAAACAGCAGAAAAGAAAAAAGATTGATGAAATTAATAAATTCGTTCTCAGGTTATGGCGTGACCAAGAGAGATAGGGATTCATTTTTATATACGTATAGATATTTTTTCCATTCAGAGTGACGGGACGAGCAGAACATGTAAGCAACACGCCTACCCATAACATTAGTGCCAAGCAGTAATAAGAACACGAAGAATCGAAATCACTGCACTCGCACTACATTGCGCTTGTCACCCAGATACATAAGATGATTCCTGTCTTTATTGAAATCTGAAATATTGTTCTCTCCTTGCAGTAAAATAACTAACTGGTATATGTGTGGTACTTCCCCAGGCGGACTCAACAAATACTCTTATCACCACAGATAGCCGACAGAACACGTGTGTTTTACAATGTAATTTATCCATAACACTCGCAACGATTCATCATATAAAATCAGTCCTGAAATAACTACTAAGTTGACGACCAATTTCACACAGCTTACGTCGTTTTTGATAAATCATTTGATAAATATATGTACTCGTATTTCATACCAAAAAACGCCAACAAACCACGGTCTATACCGTGGTCTATGCCTGAACTACGTTTCTGCAGATACGCAGCAAGTGTCAGAACCGAGTTATACTGGCAAACACGTATTTTGGTTATTGACCATCCAGAACATAGTCTAGGAGTCCTAGTCTAGGAGACCTAGGAGTCTACCGGTTAACTAAAATGGTTTAGGCTTTCATATTGCTTTCTCTTTACTTTGGGTTAGATTTACAGAGAAAGCAATAGCATTGGTATTACATTTTTAATTAGGCGTTCGATGGTTCGGTATATAGCCATCACATCACATCACATAACAAAATGCGTATTTTTGTTTCACAAAGCTCCAAGTTGGCAGGTTCTATTTCCGGCCGGGTAAATATTTAAAACATGAATTCAATCAACCGGTTTCTGATTAACTACATCCAAAACCACGAGGTTTTTGAGCGTGTGTGCTTTTTTCCTTTTGGATAATACTCGTGTTAAAGAAAACGTATAGTTAGTCGTGTTATGACTACATTATTTTATTAATTAAAGTATTTGTAAAAGGTTATGGGTTCTATCATTGGAGGCCATTGCCCATAGCCGCCACGCTGGGCATCACCGGACGATGCGTCGACAGTTTTTATTGCGGTAGAAGGGCTTTGGAGTGGATACCACGAATGGGTAAACGTAGGACGCTCGAAGACAAGATAAAGTGGTGATACATACGGAAGCTGGTGGCAGTTGGAAAAGTAAGGGTTGGTGGTTGGTGGACATTTCAGACGCAACACGTGGGGGTAATACGGGTAATATCGGTGCCAAATAGTTATAATACTTATATCAGATAACTGTATAAAGGATTGAGCTGGATCGGTGGGCGAGTATGAGCTTATTATGATGAGACATATATTATTATTATTGATTACTGTGTTCCGGTTTGAAGGGCAATGTTTCCAGAGAAATTACAGGGCTTAGAGATATAAGATCTTAGATCTCTGGGTGACGAGCGCAGTGCAGTGCTAGGTAATGATTTGGACTCTTCATGTTCTAATAGCTGCGTGTCACTGTGCTGTTATGTGTCAGGCATGTTGCTTACCATCAGGCACATGTCCTGATCGTCTCGTCACTCTTTATTTAAAAAAAAAAAAGACATCGACACAGAAATCAGTGAAACACATTTTTGTGAATCCGGGGTTTAATAAATAATTTATTCAGGCATTTACGACAAATCACGTAAATGATAATGTCATGTGATAATTTGAGCAAAGTGATCGTGCATATGGCAAATATACGAACAGTCAGAGCTACGCCCTATTCTGATAACTAGACGACATCTGGAATGAGGCACATGTACTCGTATTTGCAAATAATAACTATAAGTAGCGCACTTTTTTATTCCCACTGCTGGGTCTCGGGGCATTCTCTCACAAGGAGAGAGTCATGGTCATAACAAATAAAAAACAAATAGATAAATAGACGACTAATGGCTAGAACGTCCACCTTGATAATCGTGAGATCCTTAGGTCCGAAGCCTGGCTCTGAGGCTCTGACTATTTGCAAACCCTTTTCACCTAAATAACACCCGAGGGACTAAAACGGCCCTGGGCCCGTTTAACTCAAACAATTTCTGATGCTGAAGTTGTGATTACTTCATAGAAATGTTCACCTTGTACAATAATCACGACTAGGAAAGATTATTTCCAAATTTCAATTGACGTACATATTAGATGATGTACACATAGCCTAGTGCGGATCCTAAAATTAATTAGGTATTTTATTTTATGTGTTACGTACTTAATTGTGTTGAAAAAAAAAACTTTCTTTTACTCATCTTCAAATTGATTCGATGAAAGAGACTATTTTAGGCAGCCATATTTTTTTTAAACGATATTATTACCTCGACAAAACCGATACGCTATTGTCACGAATATACAACGTACTCTTATTTGATACAAATTTTATATTCTAAGTAGCGGATTGACTCAAAGTCTTTATGTTCTCTTTGATTATAATTCGCGCACACACGCACACACACAGACACACACACACACTTCACACACTCACACCCGGTAAAATATACTACATTTACACATTCGCCATGGGAGGAGCCATTGTCTTCCGAAATACAGTTACGACTAGTTCGGAGCCAATGGGTTCATATCAAAATTTTGTAAACTTTTTATGGTGTAAAAAATAAATATTTTTGTATTTTGTATTTGTATTGTAATTTGAAACTAAATTACATATCCCTTCATCACTTTAGTTACCAATGTTCATTACTATCAATATTTTCCTAATTGGTAATTCTCCCGCGGTATAATGATGACGGGTCAATGATGCCGAAGGAAAACAATGTCTTATCATTTTTTATAGGTAATAGAGACGATGGGACGAAGCAAGACTTGTGAAAATATTTGTATTCATAATACAAATATTTTGTTCTGGATGAGAACTGAATCCGTGAACTACAGTTCCCCAGATAGAGTAACTACCAACTAAGCTACTATGCCATACATTTTAGGAGTTAGTAGTTATGTCTTGAAACTGTCAGTCACAGTATCTATAAGGGGCACCAAAAGCCGCTTGGACATTCCAGACGAAAATAGCCAGAAACCCCCCTAATCTCGGAGATACCGCAAATCTACAAACTATGAGATAAGCCCGTGTTTAATGTTTATACAGTCTAACGTTATGGACGCTAAAATGTTTGCTCGAATGTTTGCAGTTTACATCCCGACAAATAGGCGGGTATTAAAATCGTTTTATGCCTATAGACTTAGCAAGCTAACGTGACTGAAAAACACATTTTCGACGTCGAATTTATCACTCCAACTTTAATCCGATAAATCGAAATAGCTAACAGTCTTTATTTTAACCTATATCAGAGTTGTTATAACAAACTAGCTGTACCCTGCCACGCTTCGCTGTGGTACATTGTGATGGAAAAATTAGATAAAAACAATCCTTGATGCGGATTATAATATCATTGTAAAATTTCAGCTCGATCGGTGCAGAATTTTTTGAGTTATTGAAGCGTACACAAAACAACATAACATTTTTATAAATAGAGATTAAGCCATATTTACCGTGATTACATGGTAGAGGAAGCCCTCGATATTTCAATGCAGTTTCATGAACCATGCTCAAAGGAAAAAAATCACTAAACTACCTCTACAAAACGCACACGTCAAATCGTTATTGAACAAAAAACTACAGAAAGAAAACTGTGGCTATCTTTAATTTCTCAGCGTATTGTGTATTTTACTCCCGCAAACGATACATAAATCATCAATGAAGCTAATGGGAAGTAATAATTTCAACGAAACGTAAGTGGTGTACACGACAGATGGCGTTTGAAGCACAGGTGCGTGGGCGCATGACGTCTCAAGGTCCGACACGGTCAAGGATGGCGTCAGATCGTTAGCACGCATTACGTTGCTAATCTAGCAATTATGTTGATCTCTGTGATTTCTAGATTACCGCGCCAATTACGATAGTTATCGGTTTAATTGGATTTCTGAGCGATATTGTTACGGAAACACTGTTTTGCAGTCTGAGAGGACTTGCTTTAAATAGAATCATGGGAATTGCAACAGTGTCTATATGTAAATGTTAGTTTCATCGCATTTAAATTTGCAGTTCTGTGTTACGAGTGGAAAATTGTGAGTTTTCATATGGCTGTGTTATGTACCTATTTTCTAACATTATAGGTACACAACACAGTCCAATAGCACGCTATGTGATACGAGTCTTGTAATCACGCTTGTACTTAGTCCGATAGTCACCTATAATAAAAGCGAAAGTTTTGGATTTTATCTCAATCACGTCGGAACGTCTCACCGGATCGGGTTGAAATTAGCAACACAGTAAGACTATAATGTAAAATAGCACTTAGGTTACTTTTTATCACGGGAAAATAGCGGGAACAGAAACTGGGCGGGAAACCATAGGGAGCTGCTAGTTCTATAGATACTTATAAATCTATAAATTATAATTCCAATCAAAAACCCTTGAAAATCTGAATCATGAAAGGCTTTTAAGCAAGAATATATAATCCAAAAATAAAGGTTCCTTACTGATAATATCTAGAATCGGTTTACGCTATCACGGTTGTTCACTGCCCTAGTGTTATCAATTACGGTATATTTATCGTAGTCATGTGGTAAATATCCCGTGATTTACGATAATCCAGTAAATAGTTCGCATTATTTACAGCGTTTGACGAAAATAGATCTTACCACACGTATGTTTAAGCGTTTATAAATCTTATAAGTAATTGCGGGGCGGTGACAATCTCTTATCGTCATTTTGAGATACTGTTAATATTGTGTTGTTATTTGTTCGTAGTTTGTAATGCAATATTGTAGGTTTATCTATTAGGCCTCTTAAAATGTTTTTTTTTGGTACAATTCAAACCACACTACTGATTTTGACAAAATTTATACGGGACCATTCGGAAAGTCTACCTTTACGAACAAAAAAAAGAATTGTCAAAATCGGCTTACCTAGTCGAAAGTTCAAAGTTAAAAAAACAGCCGAATTTAAAACCTCTTTTTGTGAAATCGGTTAAAAACTAGATATATTTTTCCCGATCAAACGAAAAAAAGGTGATATGGTAAAAGAAGTCAAGCACGCGGCCGATGAAGTATGTCGTAGGCATTTTAAACCGTTTCTTCCTCATTGCGGTTGTTCACTCATCGTGATGAATGACCGGCCTCTTCAAGGTGCTGAAAAATAACCAGTTTTTCAATCCTCGGAAAGGCACATGTGATTTATCTCTCAACTGGAAATAACTAGTCGCCTGTTGGGAAACAAAGCTGTGAATAATTTTACTAACAGCGCCCAGATGTTTAACCCGTGTACGAGTAGTTCCCGTTCTCCGCATTTTTCTAAGGTAAAAAGCCTATTTGCTATTCCAGTATATTATTATCCAATTGTGTCCCAATTTTTTGCCCGATCGGTTCAGCCGTTCCGTCGTGATTGAGTCACGAATATACATACTTTCGTATGTTACTTCATATTATGAGTAGGAAAGTTTGAACGACCTTTTTATCCCCATGGATAAAATTGCGGGGCGTTAATATTAGTATTCATCATCTGTCATTTATTTATTATAGAAAAGTAATTTAAGGTAATTTCGACAACAATTCTGGATTAATTTATTTACTTTGAAATGTAACATAATAAAACATTACAGCATTCATTCAATTCTTAGATACATTTTACTCTAATAGACTCACCGAAAATATTTCAATGATATGCCCCATAAAAGCGATGAAAGCAACTAATTTCGGAATTTAGATAAGCGCAAAAGCGAGTGTATATTACTTATTGGATCGTAAAGAATCAAAATTGGCTCGCAAGCAGTAAAAGATTTAAGAGGCGAATGAACGTGCCGTAACACATTAAGATGACGATTTAACGTTCGCAGGAGGCGGTAAAACATACCTCTGTCACTGTCCTCTCTCAAGATAACGATAGAGACGGGGAACACTATTGTAGAGTTTATGGCGAAATCGTTCCGGATCGGAAGAATGTAGAACGCGTCACGAAGTTTAAGGGGAAACATTTTATGGACATAAACTGTGGTTACAGTAATAACATGTGAAACGAAAATAGCAGAATAATGCATAAAACATAGGTTTTGACAAGAAAACTGCTTGTTTCAAGTCGTTTGTCGGTGTACTACCATCCATACATAGTGGGTTGCCTTAATGTAGAACAAGTTACCGACTTCACGAGTAAAGTAATGCAAGTAATGTTGGTATATTAATGCTTGGCAGCAGAATAACTGGCAAATATAGTCTGCAGCCTGCAGATTTTGCTTGAGAAGTAACATACTTCCCAAGCTGACCACAAAGAGTCCTACTAATACAAAAAGGTGTTCACAGTTACCGTAATCTGCGACAATTCATCGAATACACACACTTTTTCTAGGAACGGCTTCCCCCAAACGTAAACAAAAACTAAGTTCATCGAGTAACGTTCAACTCTGCATTCATGTTCATTGAACTGTTAAGATCATTGAATACCGTTCCACTATGGGAGCATTTTTAGCTTTTTTTTCGGAACAAGGCTTGAATTCATTGTGACAATCTGTTGGAAGATATGAGCGTGAAATAAATGGGTACAATTTGAAACGACAGCATAAAATGTTCGCTTGAAATATTATGAACAATTTGAAACATTTGAACATAAAACCAACCAGACATCGCTCGAGGCATCACGCTTTGTCGACGGGAAACCCCATTAAACTTTAAAAGGGAACGATTATTGAAAGAACCTTTTCATAGAATGCCAGCCTATATTACACGAAGAACATATCCTCCAAGATTTATAATAATTTATCATTTTTTTGAAACCCTATCTTAAATTAAAAAAGTAATTGCGTAATATTACTATTATTTTCCACTGACTGAAAAAATATTTCGACAGGGATGGATTACTATATTTTAAACTTAGTTAGCTTAGAATGTGGGTAGTACTAAAAATAATTCGTGAAAACATTACATTTCGACCCGATCCCGTTCAGGCGTGATTGAGCATCAAACAGTCAAACTTTCACAGAAAATATTATTAGGGTTATATTTAGTGGTATCATTGAAAAACAGAGGCTTCCCCCGCCTGTGCTCGTATGTAGGCGATTCTCCTTGACGCTAGTCTGTTCCTGAGCCTATTTAGCCAAAAATAGGGTAGTACGATGCCTAACTTTCAATTTTAATTTCAAACGCTATACTGATGATATTGCTTAAATATTTATATCCTAGTAGTATGTCAATAGTAGGTACTTTTTCCACTGGGATCTCCATAGTTGCAAACTGGCACCATACGAGCACTATGTGGTTACGGACCTACGGACCGGACGGTAGTCGACATATCTGCCTACCAAACTTTAGGCTTGCGGAGAAGGCACATTATCCACTTTATTGATGACATAACAGTAGTAAGTTGTAACAAGAAGATAAATTCCGAATAATCCTGCTAAATCAAGGCAGCATTAACGCCGAGGGTAGTCACAAAGACGTTCCGAAAATACGAATAAGTTAGCAATTTACACAAACCGGATTTACAAGTAATTCGTTCTTTCCCAAGACGCCGCAATCTAAGGAGACCGCAAAGATGTGAATCCCGATTTCTTGTATTACTCGACCACTGCTAAGCCGAGTCTTGTCTCGGAAACAATTATTTTGTAATCCCTGCGAGCTCTTAGCCCACAATAGCGTGATTAAGCTTTAATCGTGAAACGAATCTCTCGACGAGAATTACTTTCAATATTAAATGAAACACTTTGCACAACGCTCAGAAACTTTGCTTACCTGCCCCATTTCTATTTGAAACGGTTTCTATGGTTTCAGTTCTATTTAAAATTGAGAACTACAATAACAAAATTTAAAAAAATTCTAACCCCCGACTACCTCAGATTTGTTTTCTGTACAACATTGTACTAGTCAAGCCCTTTCATTTGATACCCATATTAAGGGAGTTGTGAAAAAAGAAATGTATTTCGCCATTTTATGGAAGCGGCCATCTTGGATTTGAAATTTGTCATAGTGCAATGTATTCTACTAGCCCTTTCGTTTGATACCCATATTGAGGTAGTAGTGAAAAAAATGATATAATTCGCTATTTTGTGGTAGCGGCCATCTTGGATTTGATTTTGTTATAGTGTATAGTATTCTACTAGTCAAGCCCTTTCATTTGATACCCATATTGAGGTAGGTTGTGAAGAAATATTTTGTCCGCCATTTTGTGGCGGCGGCCATCTTGAATCGATATTAACCAAACATAGCTAAGAACATAATAACATACAGACAAACAGACAGATAGACAGACAGACATCGACGTCAAACTTATAACACCCCTTTTTGTGGTCGGGGGTTAAAAAGGACTAAACTCTTAGATACGATAGTATCACATTCTACTAAGAACCTACTATTCGTACTACACTCACTAGATTATAGTCACACGGGATACAGGTATATTAGGGTCTGGATTCCTGCTAATATTATAAATATCAATGAAATTTGATAGTTGGATGTTTGTTCAATTACGCCGTAACTCATGTTATAAACGGATCGGGCTGACATATAGAACACCAGTATATTATAGTCTGGATGAACGCGTAAGCTACTTTTCATCCCGGAAAAACAAAGGGAACGGGAACTACGCGGGTAAAACCGCGGGGCTCTGTAAGTAAAACATAAAACTACTTTTCATCGTGGGAAAACAACGCGAATGGAAAACAGGGGGGTGAAACCCCGGAGTACTGTAAGTATCCTACCTAATATTAGAAATGCCAATTTTTTTTTTAACTTTTATAGATTTACTTCGTTAATTTCTTCACAAACTACCTCAATATGGGCATCAAATGAAAGGGCTTGACTAATGGAATACTATACGCTATAACAAATTTCAAATCCAAAATGGCCGCTACCACAAAATGGCGAATTATATTATATTTTTCACTACTACCTCAATATGGGTATCAAACGAAAGGGCTTAATTAGTAGAATACTTTGCACTACGACAAATTCAAATCCAAACACAACACAAAATGGCGAAATACATTTCTTTTTTCACAACTCCCTTAATATGGGTATCAAATGAAAGGGCTTGACTAGTAGAGTGTTGAACAGATAACAAATCCGAGGTAGTCGGGGATTAATAAACAAAAAAATTTTGTTCTTGTAACAATAGTGAATTTATGACGTATAAAACTACTTATTACTAGATCTCATTCAAACATGGGGGAGAATGACGAATCTATAAGGGTAATCGTATTTTGCCTTCCATAATGCAAATATTTTGAGGTGCATCTTCGTCACTGACGACGATTACAAAACAGTCTGTATTCAAAAGGAATCTCTATTTTATAACACCCAAGGTGCACAAAACAAATAAAACTTAAATAAAGCCTTAAACGAGCATCTAGCTATTGTACACGCGACAATTCGTAGAATTGATTCATAAATAAAACTGAAATGAATTTCGCCCGTGGTCATAGTATTGTTGTAAATTTCTTACAAAAGGAGAGGTTCTTCCATTCATTGAATGGTCTTTACCGTTCCACAATAAAACGTGCTCAAGAATTGACTGTGACGACGAACATTTTACCTGCGCTAAATAAAATCCATTGGCATCGATCGATCGAGTGATAAAGGCTTTACCACGCTCAAAAGGATCAAGAGAAGCAAAATTATGTTTTCGCCGGGGTCTAATACTTAATAGCACTTACAGAATACAAAAAACTCAACAGCTATCCAATGAAACGCTTTCAGAATACATTATTTGTCACCGTAAAATTTTCAACACCGTCAGATTATAATCTAATGCGTGAGATTATAATCTCACGGTAGATTAGGTTAGCTTGTAATCTGACACCGTTAGATTATAATCTGACACCGTTAGAGTATAATCTGATGCCGTTGGATTATAATCTGACACCGTTAAGAGTATAATCTGACGCCGTTAGATTATAATCTGACATATAGGCTACTCTTATCCAGAGAAATTAACAAGGCCGGGAACTACATGGGTGATACCGCGGGGCGCTGCTAGTTCCATATAAATGAAAGCTTTCGTGAATATCGTTTGACTTTGTGGAGAGCTCCCGGTGAACCAACATCATAACACTGGAATTGCTGGCCTGGTGGCTTAGTTGGTAGTAGGTCTGCCTGCAAAGCCATGGGTCGTGGGTTCGATCCCCACCCAGTGCAAATATTTGTGTGATGAATTCAAATATTTGTACTGTGCCTGGGTGTTTTCTATATATAATAAGTATGTATTTAAAAATGTATATCTATTATATCAGCTATCTGGCTTCCATAGAGTAAAAGCTTTGCTTAGTTTGGGGTCAGATGGTGTTGTGTGTGAAATGTCCAAAATATTTATATTTATACCTATGTATTTAATTTTATACATCTAGAAACGCTTCCGTCGAAGTTTAGTACCCGTATTTTTTCTTCCCATCCTTGCTTCTATCTTCCACTACGGTTCACCTTTACGGGTTCGTGCGTCATTGTCTGACAAGTATATCTCGACTATTCTCAAGTTGACATCAAAATATGCATGAACAAAGCCAAAAGCAGCCTCGAGACATGTAAGGTACACTTGAAAATTCCACACGGCCACTGGTGATGCCTGACGTCACCAGTCATGTGGAGTGGCCGGCAACCGACGCTTATCTGCTTTCGGTTCGAAGCACATTCTCTAAAGTACACACCGTTTTATATTTATAGCCGAATGTTATCGTGTAGGCAGTTACAATGGATATTTTACACGTTTAGGGCCCAGAAATAGTTCGCATACCAGAATAATGGCTTCCTCTTTTAAACAGGCATAAAACGTTAAAATTACGTGAGAAAATTTCGTTAATGCGAGGCGAGCTCATTTAGCTATGGATCTGCTGAATCAGAAACTGAAGCCGAAAATATTTTGTAAACTTTTCAAGATCATTAGTGTGAAAGTTAGATAATAACGTCTCAATATTATCCAATCAAGAACAAAGATGGAAAGAGACATGACAAACACAATCATACAGATTTTAGATAAGGTCTGCCGCTGAAGACTCATTACGATTCTTAACAAGATACTTATTCATGGATCGAACAAAGCTCCATAAAAATAGTCCCCTCGGCCAAGAGACAATAGGACCAGTGTTACCAGTTCCGATTCGATGGAGGCGCATAGCAAGGCATCAGAATGGCGGAAACAGGCGCTCATGCATACTTGATCACCCGTAGCCGACGCTGAACGCTTTACTGACGTTCTTACATTAGTGAGTAGTAATAATGTAACGCCATAAAAACGAAATTACTTATTTATAACTAAGTTCGACACAGACTTTACCTTGACAGAGTAGATCCAAAAAAACTCTCGGTACCTATCATCAAACTCTTAAAAACGCAGAAGCGGCAAACGCGCTTCTACTATGGCGATGCAAAATCAGGTGACGTCTCCTGATTTAGTCTCAGTCGCAACAAGGAGTTATGTACGTTCGCTGACAATTGTGTACGTTCGCTGACAATTCAATTTTCAAATTTTTCAAACAAATTTTCGCCACGTTATATTGTCTTTAGATTATGGCATACCTCATCTTCGTTTCTTTAATTATATCGATGGTACCTATATAACTAATCTAAGTTACTAAATAAAAGATATATAGTTACTGCCCCAAGTTATATCTGATGGGTTCATGGGTCTAGTCAAAAAAGCCTTCGGCACTTTGTAAGTTAAATATGTATACATTTTATACAATCACATGTATTCCGTCATTCAATTGTGTTTATTGGGCATATATTCCTCTCCCCCAGGGCAGGGTTTCGAGGCAGGTGTGAACGTCGAGAAACACGTGACCGGCATAATCATTGCGAACAACAGCTCACGAAGCTCACCTTCAACATACACGGGCAATATTGCGATATTTTGAGGCTAGACTCCTGGTAATTACGGTCTGGTCTGTTGCCATGTATCAGCCATTTCTTTTACAGCCAAAATAAATTTGCTTTAATACTGCTTTTGTTTACAGTCAGATACTAACGTTACCTACTAATTCGGATTTTAATAGCTTTTCTTGGATTTCATTGTTATTGTAAGAAGTTGATTCTTCTAAGTATCCGTTTGTAGCAATTGAGTATTTAGTGAAACGTCTTGAGTTTTTGCTAGCTCTGTTTCGGTAATTAGAGGGATTCGTGCGTTGTATTACTCAAGTGGGTAACAAGCCGTGAGGTGGAAAAACAAACACGATAAATGAATATTGAAAAACACGGTGCGCCACTTAGTGAGGTCGCTTCACGTCTGGGCGTCGACGATAGGTCACAACATCACGTGGGGCAAGTGTTTGCTGTAGATCAAAGACTTCGAGACGTAATACAGGCGCCACCATAGCTACCTACTCCTTACTACGTATGCTATATCAGATATAGTATAGCTGAATAACATGTGACGGTCACAGGGTGTACGGTTACTGCACTCTGTTGTTGACGTCGAGTTTTGATGGTGTTGTTTACTAAAACATCTGATTTTACCAGTTCTAAATTGTTTCAACTGAATCTAAATGTTCAAAACAAGTCTCGAATGAATCTATTCAATTAGATAAACTCTTTATTGCATTTAGGAGATTGTCTAGCCAGTAAACAAAGTTTTAGACTCACAGCGAATAACCTATGATACTAAGCAAACTGTATCATAGAAAACATCGTCGCTTAACATCAGGCGAGATGACGGACAAGTGCAAAATGATCTTAGTTAATAAAATAAATAAAAATACCAACCTAATTCAGAGTTACCGATCATAAGTTTTCCAACAGCAACCGATATTCTGATAGCGTGTTAGCAAATTCAAAACGGATGACATTCTCTCAAGTCGGAAATTTAAACATCCGTTCCCGAGCGGAGGGCTTATCGATTACGGATACGGGACCACATTCAACGAAAGTGTACTTCTATGTTTATCGATGTACATTTGGCAAATAAACCGGAACAAATTGTTGTGGTTATAGTCATCGGAGTGGGGTTAAAGGGACAGCAACGCGACAACCAAATATGATCCTCAATTTGTAAGCCGTAAAGGACATTTTGTTTCGTGCTACCCGTGGGAAAGGACAAAACAGGACGATATGACGTAGCACCCGGATTCTTGCTTGGCCGGGTTTAAATACATACTTGGCTTTAGATGTCTCATTGTATTCGTGTTCGGGTTATGGTATATACCTCTATATCATGGACCTCTGAAGCGCGAGTCATTGCCACTATTTTAAATTTTAAGGTAATGAAAAGAAATCTCAACTTTCATATTTGACTTTCCAAAGACTCGAACGCAGAGGTTGGACTCTACTTTTGTGATAGGAACGTCTAGGCTGTGGGGTGTGTTGCCGGAGTGTTTTTTCCCTATGGTGACAATCTAGGTGTCTTCAAACCGAGTGAATAGTTTTTTTCTAGGTAAGCACGCTCATCCCGCATTGTCGCTCAACATCAGGCGAGATGGCGGTCAAGTGTAAACCTAACCTAAAGTTAAAAAAAACTTTGGCAAATTCTTTAGTGTCCAACAAAGAACTTAAAAAGCGTATTTTTGGAGCAATCGAAATTTAATCGTTTGAAATCGAATGATTCTCATCGGATGACGGACATTCAAGGGAGGGAAGACCATGATTCATTAAGTACAGCACTTTACAAGCTATTCAGACATACACGTCTGTGTTGGTTTCTGGGAAGTGACGTCATCGGGCAATTAGCACTTTTAGAATCTATTTTTTTGCTACAGCTTCCGTGAAATACCTAGTCACTTGTTGTACCTTCGAAGCCGCAACGAAGTGTGGGAGTCACACTTATAGTGTACATGATATTAAAGTTTATATGCGTAGGACGGGTGGGGTGAAAACAATACATTTTACACTAATTGAGAAGTAGGTCCCCTATGTATTCCTATAACGAACAACACGCCTGACTTTTTAATTTATTTACAGAGCCGTTTTACGTGGCAGTCACAGTTTGTAAGTAGGTTTTTGAAGTAGGTGTACAAACAAATGAAATCTATATATATACATATATAAAAATGGATCTTCGAAATGTATGGTACGCTCATAACGTTTTGAATGACCGCACCAAATTAGATGATTCTTTGTTTTATGTATTCATTATTGTCGGGTCAAGGTTTGTCTTCCAGACAATTTAGAAAATGTTGACAAGAATAACTATGATGGTACGAATTTCACCGGCCCAGCTAGTCTAATATAAAAGTAGTAAGTAAGTCATGGTTTCTGATCATCTGATTTATTTCAGGAAGAACGACAACGCTAAATTGAATCCTCCATCAAATAAATCTAGGTCTATAGCTTGATCGATAGCCTTAACGGACAAGCTCTAGTGTCGCTAAGCTAGCTCTAATGTCGGGTTCTTTTCTTGTTCATTTTAATACGAGTACAAATTGAAAAATTGAAGCAAGTGCTTATATGCGCAGATTACTTTAAAGATTTATCATACACGTGTTACATAGTTCATTACTATTCAACATTTGATGTCTATTATATCACAAACTTGCGTCCTTCCGTGATTTCATTTGAAATGTCACAGCATCCAACATTTTTATGGTACAAAAATTGATTATTTTTAACCAAATATAGGGTTCCGCTTGACCGCCATCTCGCCTCATTAGGCGATCGTCACTTTACTCTTGATTTAAAAACACCCATTTGGTATCATCCACTAGGAAAGACCATAGAGTAAGCTCTATGGGAAATACCCACTCGAGCAGCTTGTGTCATCACTTAAACAGAAAAATAATGTTAAAGAACCACGCCAATACAGGGTAACAATAAATCGATAAACCATCAGAATACAATTCCAATTTGCATAACAACTTCAAAACTAAACCTCAACTACCCTACTAACTCTTAGTTAAAAACATCTTGACGCTATAGTCACTACAGTTTTAGTCGGACCAAGTACCCTTCAATGAGTCAAGTGCCAATAGAGTGAATAATAGACAAGGAGATTTGTAATTGTCTTCGCCATTATTCTTGTCAATTTATACGGGTCGTTACTGTACTATTAGTTACCTCTTATTTTTAAATGGACTACCAGCGCCCCGCGGTTTCGCCCGCGTAGTTCCCGCTCTCTTTATTTTTTTCGGGATAAAAGTAGTCTGTGTTCTTCCAGACTGAAGTCTAAGTGTGTTACAAATGTCAACCCGATCCGTTTATACGTTACGACGTGATAAAGCAACAAACATTTAAACATTAACATTTACAATATTAGTATGATAGTAGTTTTTCTGAAATACCAAAGGTTTTTTTTTTTTACCTTTTATAGGCTCACACTTGACCGCCATCTCGCCTGATGTTAAGCGACGATGCGGTCTACGATGGAGCGTGTTTACCTAGAAGAAACCGATTCACTCTCGATTTGAAGATAATAGATAGGAGCTGTGTAAATGACTCAGCACTCACGCTCGCTTTAAGATCTCGCGGTAGTATCATGTGTCGGGTCAGTTTTTACTATCAAGCACGGTCGATGGTAGCGATGGCTCACTTATGCGTCATTTTCGTGAACCGGTGCTGCTTGAGGGAGTTCAACAACTCGTGGCACATAGCTTATCCTACTAATACCTATTAAAAATGCGGAAGTTTGTGAGGATGTTTATTAATACTCGTTCACGCAAAAACTACTGTCGGGATGTACCGAGATGAACTTTGGTACATGCACGGACTGTCGCGTCGTATCTATGGGAATAACAATTTTACTAAAAAAAAAAGGAATTAATTATGACTACCGATAGAAGTAAAAACTTACGACTTACGTATTTCAGCACTAACCAGCACCAATGTTACAGAAGACGTCACCAGTACAGATATACTGCTACTACGCAAGTTGGTGACCCGAACTCACAAGATTTCACTCATCTAAAAAATGACTAACGCACACGTTCCGATCGACTGCTCCGACCTAGCAAAAATTTCTCAACGAGAATTTCGAAATTCAGAAGGGAAGTTTTTTTTCCACTTCAAAAATATGTATAGTTGAAGAATATTTAACCGACTTTCAAAAAAAGGAGGTTTCTCAATTCGACCGTATATATGTTTTCGCGGATAACTTCGTCTTTTACGAACCGATTTTGATATTCTTTTTTTGTTGTAAAGAAGATATTCCAAGGGTGGTACCATAATAATGAAACCAGGATCTGACGATGACATCCTAGAGAAATCGATGAAAACTTTTTTACTTTACAAGTTTTTCGTTGAAAGTCGGTTCTTTTTTGTTAAAATTATTTACACGACGATAAAATCAAGCTCCAAGCTCCAGCGCTCATCAGCGCGGTCGGCGGTCGATAGCGTCAACAATAGGATTAGTGAGCCACGGGCCACTTATCATGCAAATCTGACATAGATTGGATCTAATGGATAGATTATGTGGCTCGGTTTTACAGAGACTATCGGACTGGAAACATGGTTTAATATTGCACATCTCTGATAGTCGATACAGGATTGCACGAAAGTGTCTCAAGTAGTAGGTAGGTATTTATCGAGTTCAAAATGACGCGTTGTGAACATTATTGTTAGATAAATACGACCTAAATGACTTTTTAAACGACGACATTTAAAACGAACAACTCATTTGCGTTATGAAGATTAATTTAAGTCGTAGATATTTTTTTTTTTTACAATTTATGCAATTTGTAGGGTACCTACCTACAGTTCTTCAAGAATCAATGTCGATAAAATTTTAATAAAATCAAAACTTTTAAAACAAAATAAAACATTATTTTTCATACTTAACACACTTGCATAAAAAAAATTGTGTTTTTTTTTTTTAATAAAGAGTGACGAGACGATCAGGACATGTGCCTGATGGTAAGCAACATGCCTGACACATAACAGCACAGTGACATGCAGCTATTGGAACATGAAGAGTCCAAATCATTACCTAGCACTGCACTGCGCTCGTCACCCAGAGATCTAAGATCTTATATCTCTAAGCCCTGTAATTGGTTGTCTGTAAAGTCAGTCGGGTTTACGGACGATAGTTTAACGTGACAACGTCATAACAAAACATCGATAGATGCTGCGCAAGCGCACAATGAGCGTAACGGGACATAACGGGACAGTTTTTCGTGCATGCAGCAGGCGTTCATCGATCGATTTATTAGAAGTTGTCACGTCAAAAAAAAAAAATTTTAAGTCCCCTGGAAGTGGGTTATAAAACTAAATTGGTGAGATGATTATTTCATCATTACAAGGTTAGTGACGAAAGTATTCATAATTAAAATAAAACAGTTTTTACAACAATGCATTTTAAGCCACTAACAACTGCATAGTTCAGTCCAAACACATCAATATGTTACAATAATAAACGTAACTATTAATCAACTGAGAAGATAATAATTATTAGAACAGAACTATTGTTTAGCAACATCAATAGTGGCTCTATCATTTAACTTCACAGATAGCTTTGTCATAATCATAAGGTTCCCTACTTATGCTTCATTGAATAAATTAGACAACATGGCCATGCATTGCACATGCAAAGCTATTGTGGACAGAAATAGACTAAGTATATGCAGTGCCTGCATGTATGCATAAATATTTTAATGAGTAATTGATGCTCTAACTACTACTCAAGGTCTATATTAATACATTTTCTATGATGAAGGAAATTTACAAAACAAATTACAAATAAATAAATAGGTTGAGGAATAAGTAAATAATTTGTGATTAGAAACAAACAAATAGTAAATTCTACTATAATATATATTACAAACTCAAAAGTTTGTAAGTTTGGATGGATGTTTGTTACTCTTTCACCTAAACCTACTGAATGGATCGGGCTGAAATTTGGAACACAGATTATAAACTGGAAGAACACATTAATACTTTTTACCCCATTAAAAAAAAGGAACTACACAGGTATAACCACAGGGCACTTCTTGTATAGTATAATCAACAGGCCGCCACATTATGTTACATGTTTCCATAGCTGAGCTTGTGGCCTTGTCTCAGAAAAAGGGAGTCAAGGCCATAATCCGCCAAGCTGGCCCAGTGCGGGTTGGTGGACGACACATGACTTCTAGGTTCTAGGAAAGGTTCTAGCTACATGTCGGTTTCCTTACGATGTTTTCCTTCACCATTTTCAGTTAGCGGCATTACGCACATGACTTCAAAAAGACAGTCACCATTCTCCGAACCACACCAGTTGTAACTCAGGTATACTACTACTTAATACAATGAAGTGATATTCGGCCTTTTTAGACAAAAAATACAAATAACATTAAGGTATATATATTTTTATATACGTTGATAAAAAGTACTGATTCAGTAAGTAATCCAACTCAGACAAAAACCAAGGCGGAGTGAAACCGTAATTTTATTTTTAATTATTCTTTCTATTTTCTTAGACAACAGTATTTCAAAGTACATGTGAAAGTACTTTAATATTATCAGGAAAATCTCAATTGCGATAGCATATTATCAAACTTGGAACAAATGGCTTGTGACTGTACATAGATAACATGAGTACTTGGCCATTTTATCTTGTATGATATCACATAATCTATCATTATATTTAGTAGCAATTATTGTTGACAGGTAAATGCTTATGAAGCAAGTATTAAATTGTTTGTTGCATTTTAAGAAAAAAATTGCATTGTTATAATATTAATTATGATAGATTTAAGTACTGTAACTATATATTAAGGTCTCTGATATTTTACTTAATGCTGTTTTATAAATCATGGTACAATTTCCAATGATGCCATTGCTGTTATTAAGTTAAACCTAGACTCAATTAACGCAGGACTAAGGCAGACTGCATAAATATAGTATGAGGGAGATGGTACAGTGGATGATCGTAACAGCTTAATATAAAAAAATACAGTTTTTGTTTCAGTATTATTGTGCCCTGCAAAGAAATTCTAAACATTTCACAAGATAAAGTTTTATTGATGAATTTAATAAGTATATCAAATTTTTTTTCATACCGCTCAAAGGGGAAAAATACAAAGGATATATATAAAAAATAATTACAAGGAGATATATAAGTAAATGTAGTAATTACATCAATTTTTCAAAAAATTGTTTTTGCAAATAAATTACATTTCACAACGATTTAGTAAGTACTCTATAATATTACTAACAAAATTATGGTTGTCATTGTTTTATAATTGAACAAAATTTGACAAAAAATATTGAATGCTATTGTTACTTGATTTTGAGCCATGACAGAACACATATAACTAGGCCCAAACTTTGAGCCAAGACATTAAACAGAGAAAAAGTTCATAAATCTTCTCTTAACTATACTGAAACACTCCTTCAAAAAATTAATGTATTTTCAAATATCTAGTTTTTCTTGAATTGAAAGCTGTCACCTATCAGTTATTATGGAGTTCTATTTTATTAGAAAATACAGTGCACTAGAGGAAACTAGTACATTTTATATTATACATTCATAAAAGGCACACAAAAAGACAGTGGTTTGTATCCAAATTACCTGTTCAATATACTGTATACAGCCATAGAATCCCCCTCAAAGTCTACAGTCTAGGTTAAAACTTTTAAAGTAAAATTGCTAGGATTTCATATGTTTTGTATCCTAATAACCTGTGTTGGTACTTAGTTGTTCCATGTACAGTATACAGCCCTGGAATCCCCCACAAGGTCTAGGTTAAAACTTTAATGTAATATAGCCAGGATTTTATTAGAAATCACTACTACCCGTTAAACTGTGAAGCTAGTTAACGGATAAGACATCAAGTTGAAACACTACTAACACCACAACTAAATTTTAAAAGGTAGATGACAAATCATACTAGAAGAAAGGTACAATTAATTCACATGCTTACTTACAATCCTGGACGTCGTAAAATCGGATGTCCACTTCCTCTTATAAACACATTCGTTTCAATTAGTTATATTCATTTAACCAAGTACTGTTGTTCTACACACCGACCCCGTGCTATGGTCCTGTACGACCGACGTTGTAAATGACTAGAACACGGCACTGTAAGATTATGGCACGTTTAAAGTTGCTCAATTCACAAACACTATACAATTAGGGTAAACCACCCAAACCACCATTTGTTGCGCACGAAAAACCAATTTTCTTTTCGTCTATTCTTTCCGTTCGGCCATTCGCTCGTTTCGCTTCGCCCGTTCCACAAACCCAACAAAACGCAGAAACACAGGAACCGAGACGGAACAATCTCAAATTCCTGGGTTTTGAGTTTGACATAAATTATGTTGCCAGGATCTTACTTATACCTTACCTCATCTAAAAATATCCACTTAAAAAAAATACTTTAATGTTTGCTGGGCGAAACTTGTGTTGAAACCTTAATACCCTTGGGAAAAATTAAAAATCCAACAAACTTAACTTTGCGAGCGTTTTTTTAACAAAGCAAAAATATTTTTTCGTTTTTGAAGTGAAACTTTTTTAGTGATGCAAGTATGGGAGAAATTTTATTTAAGAAATTTTAAAACAATGGAACGCATTTCTGTTACGCACCATCTTTATTTCTAAGCCTATTTTTTAGTATACATGTTGTCATTGTTACTCGCCATACTTTAATGAAATGCTGTGAAAATCATAGTAGCAATAAGGTGAAATAATTGTATGTATAATAATAAAAGCCTTTTGTTTAAATTTTATCTAATTTGCTTTATTTAACCAAATTCTGTAAAATTGTACATAGCAGATCAATTTTTGAAACATGATGTCACAAACAAGTTTCGCGTTTTACGTGTGTACACAAATACACAAACACATTTTTTTTTTCAAGGCTGATATACATACTCAGAAATGTATGTTTAATGTATCACCGCAGTTTTTTTTGTTTGTTTTATCGTATGCATTTTTTTTTGAAATATAAAATCACTTTGCCTTTCTTATAATGTATTTTGTAGTAGCTTCTCAACCACTTAAAAACACTTAAGCTGAAGTAGTGTCAAACCTACTAGTTTAGATGTTGAATGATTATAAACAAAAAATGCCGTTAGAATCGTCCTAAAACCTTTTTAGAGTAATAGATTCAAATGGGTACAAGTTAGGTGACACTTCATAAACCGAACGTAGAAAATACACTTACATAATTATGTTATCGTCTCACATATTTGTACACTAGTGTAAGTGCCAAGAAATATAAAATGAAAAATTTGTCCATGAGTGATGAGGGTGTGGTCTCAAAGTACTCATTGAAATAAAACTATTCCCTATTCCAGCATGCACGCATAAAATTAGTATGTGGCAACATTGCCGCAGTGTTGTGGCTCAATTTTGAAATATCGACTAAAAATCTGAAATCGATGTAATAAACTAAATTCACTTTTTATCAAGCTTCGTAGGTATTGTGCGGAAGATAACTTCAAATCAAATGTCAAAATATTATATACGTCAAAATTTTGTCAACAAATCTGACGTGTTCTTTGCTTTGATTTTGTCGAATTTATTGTAATTTTAGTGAATAAACCTCGATTAATTAAACAAATTATAATCACGCATGATTAGGTAGATATGTCGGATACAGAGAGGATAACGGGCACAGCAGGGCCGGAAGGGCGCCGCGGTGGAGACGGTGACGCCGTGTCGGAACGCGAAGCTTACTTCCAAGCTCTTCGAATATGGATCCAGCAGGCTCAAATGTATCAGAATTTGTCGACATGCTTTCCTTACTATATGATGACCTTCCAAGGCCTTCAGAATAACCCGACGAACGTGCCATTGTTGAACAATAACTATCAATTCCAAGGACAACAATTTCCTTTTCAAGTACCGAATCCACCTCGAAATGTCCAGGAAAATCAGCCTCAAGCAGA
Organism: Ectropis grisescens; assembly: GCA_017562165.1. Taxonomy (NCBI): domain Eukaryota; kingdom Metazoa; phylum Arthropoda; class Insecta; order Lepidoptera; family Geometridae; genus Ectropis; species Ectropis grisescens. The sequence continues at coordinate 26,013,649 of CM029771.1, forward strand.
ATCATTGACTCCCGCCGAAGGTATTCTATCTAGATCGTTAAATTCTTGTCTTTACTACATTATTTCTACTGACTGTTTTTTTATAAGAAAACTCATTGGTAGGATGTTTATCTGCTATCTTACCTGATATCATGAGACGTTGCGGTCACGTACTACCTAATAAGTTATTCCTTTGAATTGATCATAAATTGGATCATCTCTTGGCCCTTGGCCTTAAACATGAATAAAAGTAACAATATTCTGGACATCAGTAGTATATTGCCAACAAATAATAGTAGAGCAGAATCATTTATTCCATATCAAATGTTAGGATTTTGAAATCGTTTTTTTTTTTATCAATTACTATGTTTATGCACAACAAAACATGGTTTTAAAATAATCGTGTTGGTTTGATTCTATCATCATGTGTTAGTGTTATTTTATTTTGATGTCATTAGTGTGTTCTTTGTTGTGTAAGTTATAAGCAAAGAGTTTACATAGTATCTGGTTGACCGAGTTTTGCTTGGGTTAAATGCGTGTATAAAGAAAGGGCTCTAAGTAAAATATTTTCTCAGAAAAAAAGAACAAAAGAAAAGTCCCGAGTGTAACCATCAGGATTCGAACCGAGGCCTGTTGACTCTGAGGGCGAGCATATTCAGTCTGAGCCATTTAGACTTAATGAACAGTGGCGAAATAAGTTATCATATTCTAATGACATTGTAGGAGTTGTTCATAGTCCAAAAACATTCATAAAATGATGTTTTAAAAAAAAAAAACCTAGCTAGATCGATTTATCGTCCCCGAAACCACCTGTATACATAATTTCATGAAAATCGTCGTTTCCGAGTTTCAAATTCTATATATAAATACCTACAAGAATTGCTCGTTTAAAGGTATAATACTACGTATAGAGTTATATTTTCCGCATGGTTCCTTTGTGTGTTTCTATGGCAACAGAGTGTTGTGCGGCGACAAAAGTATGACACTTCCACAAGAGCGACAAGTTAAGAAAGATGCCACCCGTGCTTTCGATGTAAAGTGTTTGTGCCAACTCTATACGTAATATATGTAAACTCTTTGGTTATAAGTAATGCTTGTATTTTTACAGTAATTGCACGCCATGGAGGCTATGAGTACATCATACCTCCACTCTACAAAAGGCTGGTAGCAGAATTCATTGACTTCATGCTACTTTTTATCCTGAAATTGATTGTTACCTTTGTTGTCGTGGACATGTTTGACTTAATGTGAGTATGTAGTCTAAAATAAAATCTTTAAAGTCAGGTTCCTAGAAAATTTAGAAACTTTAAATTTTTTCTGAATAGAAAATTCAGAGTTTTGTAATTGAGCATTTATTAATCTTGACAATTTATATGCTAACACAGCAAGACCTAAAGATCCTACAACCACCATAACAACTCTGTAATCTAGAGATACAAGTGCATGAATAAATAAATAAATAATAAAAACAACAGAAGAACCCACTGAGCTCGGGGTTGATACCCCCGAGGAGTTCCCTCGCTCAATAGCTAATAAAATTAATTGAATACATTAGAACAATATATTATTTATACCAATATTTCTTTGTATTACGTATTCTTAATATTTATATATAAAGTATGTATCAACATGTACATAATATATTATTTTAAAAATGTGCCCACATTATTTTGTGTTTGAAAATTATTTTAGTTTCTACTGTTTATATTTGCCTACAATGCCTACATAACATTTAACTGTCCTACTCAGTGGGTAGCTTTACATTTGTACATTATTTTTAACCCCAACCAAAAAAAGGGGTGTTTATAAGTTTGACGTCGATATCTGTCTGTGTCACTGTAGAGCTCAAACGGATGGGCCGATTTCGATGCGTTTTTTTTTATTTGAAGGTTAATTTCCGTGCGGATGTTCTTAGCTATGTTTGGTAAATATTGATTCAAGATGGCCGCCTCCACAAAATGGCGGACAAAATATTTCTTCACAACTTACCTCAATAAGGGTATCAAATAAAAGGACTTGACTAGTAAAGTACTATATACTGTACCGAATTTCAAATCCAAAATGGCTGCTACGACAAAATGGCGAATTAAATTATTTATTTTCACTACTACCTCAATATGGGTATCAAATTAAAGGGCTTGACCAGTAGAATACTATGCGCTATGACAAATTTCAAATCCTCAATATGGGTATCAGATGATAGGTTGATAGGGCTTAACTAGTAGAATGTTGTACAAATTACAAATCCGATGTAGTTGGGGATTAGTCAAAATATTTAACTTTGGTCTTGTTGTTACTGTGTTTGTTTAATAAATATTAAATAAATATATAAACAATATTTAGAAAAATATTTCGTCAAATTGTTTACCTTTTCAGAGATATGGAAAAATTTGACTTCTATAAATTCAGTGAAAATTTTGATGACTACCAATTCGCAATGGAGCTAACATCTGACATACTGTTCCTAGAAGTTATATACAGAATACTTGTGTGCATCTATGAGGTTAGTGTTTGTGGATATCATTCATACTTTAGTTGGGCAGTATATGTATACCTCTATATTGCTGGTGGTGTGACGACAAGATAAATAGAACATATGACATCAATGAGAAAGATGGGTTGACAATATTGTAATTATTGAAGTCGAAATTGGACTCGATTAGGACACAGGAGCTGATGGCTAATATAGAGGCTTATGCCGAGTACTGGGATAAAGACTGTGGATTAATGATGATCACTTCCTATTAGATACCAGCAGACCGTTCCGGCTTCGCTCGAATATTCACATAAGACAAAACAAAGACACAAAAGATTATAAATCGAAATAAGAACTAACCTATTTTTCAACTTGGATCAAACAACACACAGTGTGCAGTGGTTTAGAAGTTGATGGCGGACTAACAATATGAAGCGCAAATTATGATTTTTTTGCGTTGGCTGTGGAGACTATGCGCCCGTAGTCGTCCCGTCGTCAGACATGAAAAAGTTCTCCAAACAACTGTCGAAGCGGTTGGTTCTAGCCTCAGGGGATTTCAGAGCTGGCACTTACTTCACCCGAAAACTAAGTGTCGGGGCAACGCTGCAAGCGTTCTGGGAACCCGGCCGCGCGGCAGCGATCTCGACTGCGTGTTTGATTTGTAGGGTAGAGTTTGTTTTAATTTATTATTTGTAAATATTGTCCATACCTTTGATGCAGCGTGATGACCTTCATACCATGTGTGAAGTGTAATTTATATATACAGTAGAATTTGGATATATCGATCTTCTAGGGAGCGACGACACTATGTCGTAATAACCGGCCGACGCACAAAACGGTAGTGTCATTTCTTAAGTACAAATGTTACTTACGAATGCATTTATATTAATTGCTACTTTATTTATACCCGATAGAACTCACAGATCATGTACATACCCAACGATGAAAGAATTTTTAAAATCGGTCCAGTAGTTTTTGAGATTAGCGCGTTCAAATAAAAAACTCTTCAGCTTCATAATATTAGTATAGATAAATGCGATTACTTTATTTTGATGGTATTATATGCCAAACCAAAATTACTAATTAGCAAATTACAAACATAATGTAATTTAAAACTCTGTTATTAATGAAAAAGTATGTTAGTAAGTGTAGCTAGCTACATAGTTCTGAAAAGTGAAAGAAGTGAAAAGTTCAACAAACTCAGACAAACTTTTTAGTAACCTTAAATAATTGTAAAAATAAAAAAAAATGTGTTAACTGTCCAATTAAATAACATTTTATTTGCAGGCCTTTTGCTTATGCGGCGGTGTTGGGCGCACGGGAGGCGCGACGCCAGGTAAAGCGCTGCTCGGACTGAGGGTCGTCACCGCCTCTGCTGTGATCCCAGTTGAAGGGCGACCGAAGGAGACAGTGCTGCTATATCCAGGCCGTTCTTTAACATTCCTGGTAGCACTTGTACGTTCTTTCATGAAGAACTTCCTCATTTCCCTTCTATTTCCGCTGTGCGTTATACTTTTTGTGTTTAAACACAACCGTACAGGGTATGATCTCTTATGCGGAGTGATTGTTGTCGAAGAGAACATGTACCCAAGAAGATTCACGCCATAATGGTGTTAGCAAAGCTATCTTTTGTTCCTTGATCATGGTTTTGTGTCATAGTTTATGGTTCCAACATATTATGTGATGATGTCTTTGGAACTGATTTGTAAATCTGTAATGGGAGGGTTTGACTGGTCTGACATGGGGCTTAGGAGTGCAATTTTGCAATGAAGTATTTTATAGATAACTGAGGAACAATGCATTCCTATAGGTACAACTGGGATCCTCATAGTGTAAAGATTCAGGTTCCTTTTACTTTATGGCATGGTGGCCCTCTTTTCATAAGAACATTTTCCATAAGAAATCCATAAGAGTTTCCATAAGTTAATGCCGTGTGGAACTTTCTCTTTGTTGGAGAAGCCCTTGAGTGACAGCAATGGGAACATTAAGTGGTCTGTTTTGCAGTTATTGTGGGGGGAATGCTATAACATATTCCATCCATTTCCACAAACTATAGGACACTCTTATTTGAGCCTGTTTTCCGATGGGTACAATTTGAGTGTTACTAGTAGAGTAGACAGGTAAGTTCTTTTTAAACATTTTACATCCTAGGCCTAGGTAGTATAGCTTAACGTCTGGAAAATTCATGGAGAAAGTGAGGCTAATTGTGTTACTTGTTTTTTTTACTTGTCGAAAACGAACTATCCAAATATTTAACAGATTTGCTAGTTTCAAATGTTTGTAAGGTTTTTATGCGGGCTCTTAATTTGAACTTAATGTCTCATATTAATGTGTATAATCATGACTGCATATTATGGGAAATGTATAGAAAATTAAACTAAACACATTTATTTAGAAGGGTGTAGGAAAATTAGGGAAAAGTGTAGTCATCTTGGACTTGGACCCGTAAAACCGGTTGAAACCATGAGTTGTTATTTTCTGTATAAATTTGAATGATCATGTTTTCTGTAAAAACTTATAATAATAGGAAAACTAACGTGGTTGTCACTTTTATAATAAAAAGATTGTTAACATATGGGTTGTGAAGCTGGGCATAAGTTTCGTCCGCATACGTCGGCCTTTTTCCCTTGAAACAGCCGCTTATTTCAAACTGGACGCGTTCGCTCGCGCGCATTCGTCTTGAAAAAGACCACTGGCTGCGGCCGAAACTTATGTTCGGCTTCACCGACCAAAAACCACGTAAAGTAACCAATTAATAAATTTTTAAATGTAGACATATTGTGAGTAGGGATGGGCCGAAATTCGTTTTACATTCGGTTTAACCGAACTTCGGCAGCTTGAACCAAACTTCGACATTCGGCCGAATTTCGGTTAAAATGCCGAACATTCTGCACTAAATATACTTGCACTATCAAAATTTCGATATAACATCTGTAGGAACGGTGAAATAAAATAAGTCTGATATACCTACTTATTTGAATTAGAAAAAGTAATCATACAAACAAAAAACTTAAATTGGTCTTTTTAACTACCAACTTTTTAAAAACCAACAAAAATCACGTAAAATCAGTTAATTTATTTTGCATAATGTAAACAATAGTACGTGACAAGCTGGTGGTACGTCTTATCAAATGACTAGCTGGCTAACGGCCCCGCGGGGAAGCGTGGAGTGCGGGCGGGGGACATCTAGCAATATTTGCAGCAAGTGCGTAAACAAGTCACAACACGAAAAAGCGCGGCGAAATTTAAACGAAGTTCGGCCGAACTTCGGCCGAACTTTTCATTTTTACCGAATGTTCGGCCGAAGTTCATATTCGGTTCAAACCACATTCGGCCCATCCCTAATTGTGAGCATCTTTTTTAAAATTTACAATAATTGACGTAGCACCATCAGCTAGCATTGTATAAAATGTTTATTATAAGTAGAATACTGGTTGTAGTACCATACTATGGCCTACCATGTGGTAAATATAACGAAATCTAATTTAAATTTGTTTACAAGATCCAAAACTTTATGTCAATAAGGATTAAATTCACTCATATATCATAATCAAATTCGATTTTTAAATTTCATACGCAACAATATCTATAACCAAAATAAACTATGCTTGTTCTAAGGATACAAGATAAATGATGTAATATAATATTTGAATTACATAATATTAATTTATTTACAAAATTACATATTTATAGAATTAGGGTGCAGGCTAAGTTACAGGTGACGCCCGCTCCGGCGCGTTCCTGGAGCAAAGGTTGGGTATTGCCATTCAACGTGGGAACGCGGCGAACGTCTTGGGCACTTTTGTGCCGGGAGCAGTTAGTGGTGGGTTATTCGGGGATTAGTTTTGAACTCTTAACAATTACTTTTTTTCCATTTTAATATACATGTTACAAATTAATATGTATGATGTGATACATAGACACACCCAGACAGAAAACATGCACCTGTATTCAACATACATATATTTATTTACAGGTGGGAATCAATCATATATACTCTGGGCAAATGATTTGCTTATGACATATTAGTGAAGATTGTTGATAGACTTTATAATCATCAGCTTAAATGAATTAAGTTAAATGTTAAGTACAATTTCCAAATCATTACTGCTTGCTATGGAGACTGCTCAGATTTCTATGCTGATTCAGTATTAACTCTAAAAAACCCTAAATTAATTAACTTGTCTTTTCTACTTTGGTCTTGCAGGTGAAATAATCTATTTGCAATTTCTTTTACATTATTGTACAGCAAAGAACATCAGAAAATTAATTTTAATATAAATAAAATAAAAAATTCCCTTTCAGTACACCAGATCTCTAGGTTTGCTAAGCATGCAAATCTCTGAGATTTCAGAAGTATATAAGCTGTGATTACCATTTTACAATAAGGTGTGTGCAGTTTGCCTATTTCCTACTCTGTTTAAAAAAATACAGTTTGTATATGTCAACGTAAAATTGTAAAAACTGTCTGATTATAATCTAACAATGTCAGATTACAAACTGACCTGACCTAACTGACCATAGGATTATAATCTCATGCCAGGGCAGGACCGAATTCAGGGGGCCCTGGGCTTATAATTACTATTTAGGAGTTCACCTTTTTCCCATTATTGTCTATTTTAGACTTTTACTTGACTTAGCTTTGGGCCCGTTGAATCCATGGGGCCCTGGGCTGAAGCCCAAAAAGACATATTATGGTAGATTCGGCCCTATCTCATGCATTAGATTATAAAATTTTATAGTTACAAATACATTAATTAATTTTGATAGTTAAAGTTATTGTTTGCTATCCTAATCACAAACATGCAAGAGACTAAGGTTCTAAGAGTGAGATAGCATAATGAAACTTCTATTTTACATAATTATCAAACCTTATAAGGTATTTTCACTAATGAATGTTTGAATCTATCAAAAATAGTTCCCAATGAATTATTTTCAGACTGTGAATGTACTGTGTATACTGAATATTTCTGTAAAAGTTATTCTCCGGTTAAAAGGCTTCATTTTGTTACAAAAATTTAACAAAATGAAATATTGGCGCCACCGTTGTCGAAAATGGGAATTATCTTTAAAAGGCTTTACTCGTGGCTTATTAAATTTAGTTGTCTGAATTCAGTGAAGTGAAATTACATTTAGTAAGCATACTAAATTCAGAAGTGAGAATTGCTTGCTCTCTAACTTGTTTCTGAATTCAGTTGAGTAAATTTAGCCAAGTGTAATATGCCTTTAACAGGTTTATTTGCATTCTGAAACGCCTCGCGGGGATATAGAGGTTGTTAAATATTTAATTTGTAAGACTAAGATAACATCATTGTAAATAAATTGATAATATCTATCACCGATCTATCAAGTGTATCTGTAGTTCTGTAAAAGCCTCATTGTATCAATAACTTGAGAGAGCAAGCCATCATTAAAGTTATTTTTAAATAATTTTAGTATATCATAAGATTTGTTCCAAATTTTGTTAGATATGTAAAATGTTATTTTGTGATATTATTTACAAAGCTCCTGAAGTGTTTAATTGTGTACATATTTATGGAATAAAATATTTTTCCGCAATATTTTTGATATTTTGCTTGAAAAATAAAATTGTTGGGACTTTTGTTGATCCATGTGGACTAGCGTTCCGCTCCGGGTTCGCCCGTGGTACATACATATATTTATAGAGCCTAGCCTATAACACTCGGAGATCACATAAGTACTACATAAGTCTTGGTGTCTTCAAATCGAGAGTGCATCGGTTTCTACTAGGTAAGCACGCTCCATCATAGATCTCATCATCGCTTAACATCAGGCGAGATGGTGGTCACAAACTTGACCACCATCTCGCCTGATGGTGACGCCTGACGCGAACCTATTATAGTTAAAAAAAACATATCCAACAGTGTAAGAATTTTTGAAATCAGTCCAGTACCTAGTTCCTGAGATTAGCATCTTCCAAGAAAAACCTCTTCAGCTTTATATATTTAATTTTAGTATAGATTTTACTAAAGTTATAGTGAATTAAACATTTTTGATTTAGGTACTCGTATTGGCTCGCTATCTCTGTGAAAGAGGGGTACTTACCTAAAGATAGACTGATATCAATTTCATTGGCATACATGTCAAAGAAAATTCTAATGCAAATTTTATAGTATTACTGTATGGGCTGAGGATCAAGTGTGAAAATACAGTATTAATACGTACACAAAAATGCAGTAGACCGGTATTATTGGAGTGACCTATTTACCTATCGGTTTAAAGACTGTTGCTTGTCTTGTAAGATATGTAGTTCAAGTATTCTGACCTCAGTGACTCAGTGGTACCTACTTGTTTTAACCACATACAATTTATCAAACTAAATCTTAGTAGGTAGGTACCTAAGGTAAGGTAAGGTAGGTAGGTAATCAGTGCTAAACGAGCTGCGAACCCGCGCGCGCACTCTCCTTGAAAAAGATCGCCGGACGCGATCGAAACTTGAGTCGGACTGGACTGACTACATTATACGTGAGTTACCCGTGTATTTATGTAAAAATAGGTACCTACCTACCTACTCGTTAGATAATGGCATGGTGGTTACATTCTCTGATGTCTGGAGTACATACGTTCTAGGAGTCTAGGACCCACACTGTACCTATAAAATCAACGCGTTAACGAAATAAGAACATGTCGCAAAGATATTGAAAGAAGTTGTTTCGTTGCGTATCGAGTAGGTCATCATTCGCCTACCCTTATCCCACTCTGGGTGGGGCCGGTACAACATGTACCTACGTTACCTCCATTCCTCTCTGCCATTCGTCAGATCTAGGCTCACTCATTTCCTACTCATATCGTCTTTCACACAATCCATCCACACTTTTTTTGGTTAACCTCTCTCATGGCGTCCATCTACATTCATATTCAAAACTCTTTTGGTTATGTGGCCATCATCCCTACGCATAACATGCCCAAACCACGATAACCTAGTGCTTGTTAACCTCTCTGTCACGGGTGCTACTTTCACACTTCCCCTAGCTAATATACTTATTTCTAATCCTATCCATTCGCGTCACACCACACATCCATCTCAGCATTCACATCTTCGCTACATGTAATCGTCTTTCATCCGCTCCTTTGGTTGCCCAACATTCAGATCCGTACATGAAGACAGGTCTTATAACCGTTTTGTAGATTTGACTCTTAAGTTTAAGGGGCATGTGTGGGTCACCCGTTGTTGCTGTGACCTGTCGCCATTTCATCCATGCCGCATTATTCCTGTGTTTAACGTCCCGATCTATGTTGCCGTCGTCCTGGATGAGAGATCCAAGATATTTGAAATCCGTACAAGCTGGTAAAGGTACGTCGTTTAAGGCAATAGGATAGGAAAACTGTTGGAAGAACCACCGAAATCACAGAAAAGGTACTACTCTGTTTTGGTTCTACTGATCTTTAGCCCAACTTTTTCCAGTTTCACGAGCTAGTTTTCTAGTCGATCCTGTATCTCAACTCCATCTTCTCCGACAAGCCAGGCGCGGTCCCAGCCTCGAATTTTGGAGGGGGGTCACCAGTACGCAGCCTCAGGTTTTGGGGGGGGTCACAAGTAGATATACAATAAATCGAGCAAAAAATACTTTACTAGTAGTCCCCCAAGGTTTTACCCTCGTAGCTCCCGTTCTAGTTGTTTTCCCGCGTTAAAAAATAGTCTATGTACTATTACATATTTTTAATTTTCTTAGATTTTTTGTTCGACGTATACGATTTTGCGGGGGTCATGTCCCCCGTGACCCCCCCCCTCGGACCGCGCATGCGACAAGCACGATATCGTTGGCAAAGAGCATGCACCAAGGTGTTCTCTTCTGTATGTCTGATGTCAGGGCATCCATTACCAGGTGGAACAAATAAGGGTTCAAGGCCTTGGTGCAAACCTACTGCCACACAAAACTTATTGGTTTCCCCAGCTGCGGACCGAACGTATGTACTTGGTCGACTGTACATTGCTTGTATTATTGGATGTATTTTGCAGGAATCATTTTTTCTATCAAAGTCCACCACAAAACTTCTCGGGGTACCCTGTCATACGCTTTTGCTAGGTCAACGATTACCATGTGCAAGTTCTTGTGCGCACATCTGAATTTTTCACAGAGGTGGAGAAGTGAAAATATGGCATCCGTTGTACTGCGTCCCGGTATAAACCCGAATTGATTCTGTGTTATCTCACTCTCTTCTCTCAATAGTCTTTCTAGTACTTTCTCCCATACTTTCATACTATATAACATGAGCTTTATTCCCCTGTAAGTAGTTGTTACAGACCTATACATCGCCTTTATTCTTATATATGGCCACCAGCGTGCTGTTGCACCATTCATCTGGTATTTCCTCTTCATGTAACAACTTATTGAAGAATATTTTCAGCCACATCCATCCTTTATATTGGCGATACGGTAAGCTACCTTTTGGAAGCACTCGCTCTATTGCCGCAATACAGGGTGGCATGACCCTAACTCATCTAAGTCAAGATCCTAAGACACATTAAGTGTCTAAGGATCTTGACTAAGGTAAAGGTACACACAAGGTACACCTACATAATGAAAGAAAACATACCTATGCTATAAAAAATATTTCTCAATATATTCTCCTTCGATACTAATATTATACTAATATTGCATATACCCTTGTTTGGACTCTGGATCATACTGGCGGATCCACGTTTCATCTACAGTTACGATCCGATGGATCCGATTACAAATGTCGTCCAAATCATCTTTGTCTAATTCGATAAACTCCTTGCAACTGTCGAGTCAACGCTGCTTGTCGAACGCATTCTGTCATCATCATTAACGTATCGAGTAGGTACCTACCTAAATTCCAAGTGTTTCACGATTCGTGTTATTTTTAATACTTATGTGCATTTTAGGTACAGATATATCTAGACCAGAACGGGATGTGTTGCCCGAGAGAGTGTTCCCCGTGAAAGTCATTAACCCGTAAACAATTTAACTGTCAAATAAACAACATCACCATGTTTTTTTTTTTTTTTTTTTTTTAACTTTAATAGGTTTACACTTGACCGCCATCTCGCCTGATGTTAAGCGACGATGCGGTCTACGATGGAGCGTGTTTACCTAGAATAAACCGATTCACTCTCGATTTGAAGACACCAAGATTATAACTATCGGGAAAAACCCACTCAGGCAACTCATTCCACAGCCTAGACGTTCTTATCACAAACGTAGAGTCAAACCTCTTTGTCCGTGTCTTTGGAATATCCACCATGAAACGGTGCCGCTTCTTCGAGTTACGAGAAGTACGATAGTAAAAAGGGCAAGGTGGTATAAGATCATGCAGATCAGTTGCACACTCTCCGAAGTGTATCCGATAAAAAAACCGATAAGCTAGCAATTTTGCGGCGATGTTCAAGACTTTGAAGTCTTTTTCGCACTAGAATGTCTTTGCCTATGAGCCTTTTGGCACGCCTCTCGATTGATTCCAGAGCCTCAAGCTGATACTTAGCTGATCCATCCCAAACTAATCACACTGCAAGACACTGTTCTTGCAGTGTCTGCCGAAACTGCAAGTTCTCGTAATCTGGAGCACCGCGCCGTGATTAAGTTCTTCGTATAGGTATTTCACCATCTAAAATATGTATGTGTATGATATATATCATCGGTTCTTTAAGATCCTGGGATTTCCTGTACTGTGATCAAAAAATGGGCTCGCATATTTTACCAAGGACGAGAGAACTGTGAAGACGACCCTCGCCCGGGACGACCGCCAACAGTCGTGACCGCAGAAGGCACGCTCTTGTGCAGCTTCATGTTTGCCTTAGTTTTGATGACGACCGTAATCAGGTTAGAACTACAATTAGTAAGTAGGTAGAGAAAAATGTGGCAAGAAAGTCAGGGCGTTGCAAATATAATTATAACAAGTTCTCAAGGGCATCATGGGTAAAATTATTTGGGGGACTCTGGGTTAGTTGATGGCTAAATATAAACCTGTGATAAGTATAATAAAAAAATAGGAATGCAAATTGACAGCTTGACAAGACTTGACGGAAACAGTTTTCAAATATCAGTGTCAAAGTTCACAGAACGTCACTCAGTCACTCACGTCACTGTCTATGTTTATTGAATGATGTCGTCGTTTTGACTCGGGACACTCGGGTTTTTGAAGAATTAAAGTATCTTAGAGCTCTTTGGCTTTCGTTAACTAAAAAACCCGGAAAAAACATAAATTCCTATAAGATTTCTTTGAAATTGTATGGTTTCTATCGCGACTTATTTTTGCTGAGTTGGCTTGCGCGTCGCTCCGTCAGTCTGCCGTAACGTGGCGGCGCTGCGCTCGTCTGTGCCGCAGGAGTGGCTCGGTGGCTCGAAGTGACCGTCATTGTTAATGTAGTTTTCTGTGATAAGTAATACTGTGAAAAATAGTTTAGCAAATTAATTAACACAATCAGGATGTCCGCCTCGGGTGAATTCGGTAATCCTCTACGCAAATTCAAGCTAGTATTCCTTGGGGAACAGAGCGGTGAGTCGATGTCGATTTTATAGTCCTAACGTTGTACATTTTTAATATAGTGTACAGAATTTACGATCGGGAGATACGGCTGGGTCTAGACTTTATCGAATTACTGACCTACATCGGTTTGGGGGGGTGTAAGTTACCGAGTTTATGTACCGAAATGGGATCGTTAGATGTGCACGGTTCATCATCGGTAGTGCAAAATTACGTGAAGCTGGGATGTAGGTTACACTGAGTACAATAAGAGCGTAAATCGTTCTCAGCGATGTGTTCTCACGAATATCTGCCGTTATCAATGGCGCTTTTCGATCAGAGATAGCCAATAATGAGTAGGTTCATTGACATCTATTTCTTTTTTTTTTCAGTGGGAAAAACGTCGCTCATCACTAGGTTCATGTATGATAGTTTTGACAACACTTATCAGGTGAGTCATAGAAAACTGATGTTTGATGTAATTATTATTTTGATTGAGTGTTGAGGAGTCATCAGAAACAAGTTAAAGTGACTTGTTGATCAGTGCAATCACCCTGACACCTTATGTTTCATTTACTTCCTGAAGTTTCACTGCATGTACTTATGTTTCCACAAACACTGAAATACATTTTTAAATGCACATAATTTTATGCAATTACTTACACTAGAGTTGCATGATTTGCAAGCTAATAATTCTAGTGTGTGTTCTTTGCTAAATTAAATTCATAAATTAAATAATAACTTTTGAAAGTGATTTTTCACATATTAATTTTATTCCACAAGTTTTCATAGAACATAGCTGTAAATATTCCTTGAACAATATATTATTTACATATGCTACTATGTAACTCTAAGAAATAAGTGAAATATTTAACAATACTTCCATAGTTTTGATTTTAGAGATAGAGATTATCTTATCTTATGTTATCTTATCTAATAGTTTGTGTTCAGATTCATAAAAAAATACTGAATACTAACATTCCATAACTTTATGCTACCAGACTGAAACTGTCTAATTTGTTGGAGCAAAAAGTTTACTGGCTTAGGTAAATAATGAACATCAACATCACATTGCATCCAAATAAGCATAGCTGTTAATATGAATGAATAATAAACACATAAAATATAAACACACAATACTAAATAGTTTCCAGAGAAATTACAGGGCTTAGATATATAACATCTTAGATCTCTGGGTGACGAGCGCAGTGCAGTGCTAGGTAATGATTTGGACTCTTCATGTTCCAATAGCTGTGTGTAACCGTGCTGATGTGGCAGGCATGTTGCTTACCATCAGGCGCATGTACTGTTTGTCTCTTCACTTTTAATTAATAAAAAAAAAGAAAAGTATTTTGCCATTATATGATACATGTATTTTATGGTTATCTACATAATATGTTTAGTTTTTATGTTTTAAACTATCCTATGAATATTATATTAATAGAAATTGGTTTCTGTCCTTAGTCAGAACTTTTTAAAGTACATAAACAAGACTGGTCTCTTCGCTTAGTGGGTAGTAACACTGCCTGCGAAGGCGAGGGTTGTGGGTTCGATTCTCACCCAGTGCAAATATTTGTGTGATGAATTCAAATATTTGCAGTATGTCTGGGTGTTTCTATCTATAATAAATATGTATTTACAACTATATAAGTGTTATATCAGCTATCTGGGCACCATATTACAAGCTTTGCTTAGTTTGGGGTCAGATGGTGTTGTGTGTGAATTGTCCACCAATATTTATTTATTTTATTAATATTTATTACTCTGGGTATTGCAAAGGTATATCAATAGAATTATATATTGTCATAATGCACCCAGAGTTGTAATTTTGCATTCTCTCTATATTTCATGTATTTTCTTCTTCTACATAGTTAATTGCACTAGCTGTTTTACTGATTATTTTAATGGCTATTTCATTGGGATTATGACTATGTTTTGCCAGGCTAGCCTTGAGCAAGATGAACTCCATAATAACATGAACACATTTTATGATGTACACAATATTCACCAACTTTTAGTTCTCACAGTACTATCTAACCCCAAACCAAGCACTTGTTTAGTACAGGATATCACTAGAAGGTGCATGATACATAAGATGGCAATTCTATCCATTTAAACAACTTTTATCCATTAAAGCAATGTCAAAATCCCAAAATAAATCTCCTATACAATTTTCCAGTCAGTCATTTACGAGCTGTTTAAAATAATAATATTTTAATAGTAGAAACACATGTGTCTAGAAAATTTAGGCATGAAACTAAATTGAAGAATGTATGTGCAAATAATATGATGGGATTACTAGCAAAGATGTGGTATACTTCTCCAAGTAGACTCTACAAGTAGTCCTACCACTACAATAATTCTACTAGTACATAGTCACTAGCATAAAGTATACATATAGTAAACAATATTGATTGGCAATCAATATTGGTAAAGAATAAAGATATTGGTAGTAATATTATTCACATGTTAAAAATGATACAGAGGTAACTTAAGACCACATATGACCTGTGGTATTATACACCAGGTTTAAAGTTACATCACGGCTGAGTCATATCAACTCATGCATATGTATTACAACATTATAAAAGTGTTTATGCAAGATAGCAATCACATCTCACTTTTCATGAAGAAAAGCACTGTTTGGTAAAACTAACAATTGTATTGCATGCATTCTGTAAAATTAATTGTTTTTCTTAATTGTGTGGCCTCAATTTTATTTCCTTATTATTTGGCTTCCTGTTGTTCGACAGATTTGAATGGTTACTTAAATTTATCATTGGTATACCTTCAACACCTACATATTTACTATACAACAGTTACACAATTTTTAATTAACTAATGGGTGTATAACTACTTGTATGTGATGTGGTCAGTCCAACCCGACTTTAGCCTAGATTACAAATTATGCAAATATTTGTTCTATGTATAATAAGTTTCTACAACTGATTATTATATCAGCTATCTGGATCTCATAATACAAGCTTTGTCTAATTTGGGGCTAGATGGTGTTGTGTGTGAAATATCTAGCAATATTTATTTACTATCAGCGCCCCACTGTTTTACCCGCGAATTTTCCGTTCCTGTTATTCCCTTGTGATAAAAATATTCCTGTGGCCTATGTGTTCTTCCAGATGTATAATATAACTGTGTTCCAAATTTCAAGCCGATCCGTTCACACGTTACGACGTTATTGAGCAAGAAACATCCAAATACCCAAACATAATATTGACATTTATAATATTAGTCAGAAGTAAATTGAATACTAGCTACGCCCTGCGGTGTAATCCGCAGTTTAACAACCTCTGACTTTAATAAAATAAAAATAGTCTATCTGTTAATCTAGGCAATGACCTTCCTACTCGTATTTATTTAATTTCATTGAAATAAGTCCAGCCGTTACAGATAAACATGGGAACAAAGAAACACACTTACAAACCCACAAACTTTCGCCTTTGTAATATTAGTTTGACTGTATTGTTCTTCTGACTGATGAAGTTTGCAATTAAAAGTAGACAATTTAACTGTAGCGTCTTCCATATTTTTTTTCTCTACTAGATGTGCCCGCAAAATAGACTATAGATTTATGTATTAAAGTATAGATTAACCTAGTATAGACTAACACATCTAATTAAAATGCACACATACTCTTCGGTCATGTGACTTGGCCATGACTGTGACCCGCCTGACGCCAAAACTGGATACGCCCTTGACCCCCCCACACAAATCGGGGACATTGTCAAGCTGACCATTTTTCTTATGCAGTTTAATAGGTGTGATTTAGTGGAAGTGCCATAATACGAGTTCTTCCAACAGGCGACAATCGGCATAGACTTCCTGTCGAAGACCATGTACCTGGAGGACCGCACGGTGCGGCTGCAGCTCTGGGACACGGCGGGCCAGGAGAGGTTCCGCTCGCTCATCCCCTCCTACATCAGAGACTCCACGGTCGCCGTCGTCGTTTATGACATCACCAGTGAGTATACCTCTTACTCTTACCCTTATACCACATAATTAAGAAAAACTACAAGTAATACGAAGTTTTTGATCTTGCGATAGATGGTTATAATGTGTCCTACACACATTGTCAATTTGTCACAGCTATGACAAATAAAAAAATGCTTACGATGAAATAAAACCAAAACATACGTTAAACCTCAGCCCTGAAGCATGCTCCCAATCTACTAACATGGGCGTGTACGCAGCTTGGGAGTGCGCTTCCCGCGTCCACCCGTGCGCCCCGCACGATTGCCCTGTCTAGACATTATCGAACGACTGTATGCCTTTTTAGACTGTGCTTATACGGGACCGGCTTTAGGGTGGGGCGACCGGAGGGCCTACCGCTTAACTGAGACTATGTTAGCTTTGATATTTGTCTCTTTTCTTTTCGCTTGTTATTATAGAGATATCAATAGTAGAGCCGAATCCGAGTTAGTTAGGAGGTACAAGGACGGAGGAGTACCCTGGGGTGCTAGGTAGGTACTGCAAATAAAAAAAAACTACTAAAAACTCTAAATCTGCTCATTTATTGCCTCGAAACCTATACGAAGTTCGCCGTGTCAGCTAGTAACATTACAATTGAATACCCCATTAAGGAAATTGAATCAAATCTATTAGTAACATTCAATGTAGAGTTAAAACAATAAACCCAAGGCCTAATCAGTACTTTTTTGCAAGCTTTTCCTACTTATAGGATAATGTGCGACTGTTCTTTATGTTACTGTTTTTAAACCTGAGCCATATGCATAATCAGTTTATGTCCGTGAAATTGTCAACACCGGTATTATAGCGTGTGATATTATAATATCTCTGTAGGTCAGTTTAGTTTGTATTCGACGATATAGACGGCTTCATCGCCGGTGCCGTCTCGACTATCATAAACTTTGGTACACTCCGCGAGGTATAAGCTGAGCTTTGCATTAGTGTGAGTGATCACCAATCAGGCAGGAGCGCGGCGAGACAGAATGGCGCCGCGCCTAAGGCCGGTTGTCACACCTACACTATCCATGTACACTCACACAAATGCAAAGCTCAGCTTATGCCTCGCGGAGTGTACTACGTTGCGTACGGTTTGGTATAGATAGATAGATGAACTCTTTGCACTTAGAATACAAAACACAAAAATATACAAATATCAAAACTTAGAAAACAAAGTAGCAATTGGCGACCTTATCGCTAAGAGCGATGTCTTCCAGGCAACCGCAGGATGAAAAAAAAAGAATTGAAGAAATAAGAAGTATCTTATCTTATACCGTTAAACGACCAATTCTTGTAGGTATATAGGTATATATATATATAGAATCTGAATCTCGGAAACGGCTCGAACGATTTTCATGAAATTATGTAAACAGGGACGATAAATCGATCTATAGTCCGTTCCACGAAGAGGTGAAGAAAATGTAAACAAAGGTGCTACCATAACATAAAATTCGTTTAACCTTAGTATTTTTCTAAAACTGTCTTAAAATATTTTTCACAAATATGATTCGACTTTACTGTGATCTTAAATACAACATACTTGGATTTGTATTGATCAAATAACGATTTATTAACTTATCTTGAAAGTTATAAATAGTAATAGTAGAATGTGGTAGATACGATTTTAAACAGTGGCAATTTGATCTATGTTTCTCAAACTGCGATTCCCATCAAAACATAAATGTGAAGTGAAAGACAAGTTCAATATTATGATATTAAAACCAGCCAAGTTAGACTTTTAATAATTATCATTAATTATAAAAAACAAATCATATTTTAAGTATTTAAAACTAGTCTATGTTATTATAAATAGATTTTAGAACTGACCATTTAAGACCATTTAGATCTCTATTCTTTAGTCGTTGAAGTCAACAAACAAGGCAGATAATATCATAATACTGAACTTTGATCTCACTTCACTTAAGTATACGCATGTTTCTGATATATCATACCATTACTTTTTGCACGTAAATTATAAGACGTTTACCTAATGAACCACTAAATAATGTATATTTATTCGCAAGAAAATCTACTAAGAGGAAAAATTACGGAAAAGGGATCTAAGCGGGTAAATTTGCGGGGCGCTGCTCACATAAGCGACCCACTAAAAGTTCTTTGCTGGGGCTATAATTCTTCCGTGTTGGTGGTGGATGACAAACCCTCTGACCTCGAAAATTTTTAGGAGCATGCCAGTTTGCTTAAGGTGTTTTCTTTCATGAGCGTAATGCTTTAGCAGCTCATGAATTCGAAAAAGCAGAGGTGCGCTTGAGATTAGAACCAGGCACTGCATCTGCGTATTGGCGTGACAAAACCACCTAAGCCGAGCAATAACTCAATGTTAAAATAATAAATGTAAAAAAAACTTAATGTAAAAACAGAACGCTCATTAACAAATTTGTTTGGATGTAAAAATCTTATATTAGGATAGATGAAAGCACTACTCAGTATTCGATACGTTTTAAAATTAATTGCAACAGCATCTAACACAGTAGAAATTGATTGCATTTTTTAATGAATTACACCTACCACTCTTATTAAAAAAAATACCCAATGGGCCACTTAAATATTAAAACTATTTGAATCTTCTCAGAACGGGTAGAAATAGGGCCACCAATATATTTTGTGTCCCATCATTTGTTTTGTCATTTTACTTACCTTATTTGTTTGTTACAGAATCAAGTTTAAGGGCCACGTTAGCTATATATTCAGACTTGATTGCTTTTTTAGTTCAAATATAAAACGTAGATCAATAATTATAGCAAGGAATAGTATATAGGTTACCACTTATATAGGTACACTACTTTTTATTAAGACAAAACAATAGCAATGGTAGCTACACAGGTAGTAAGAACTACACTAGTGATGTGCTGTATTGTGAAAAAAGTACATCCACGGATACGGATCTGAATGTGGATATATATACGAGTATCTAAAGCTGCGCTAGTAGGTTCATATCAGATTTGGCTGGGCAGGGAGAGAAAAACGAGTAGTGAAGGTGAGTGTTGATGTACGTCAGAAAGGGGCCCTTAAACGTACGCCCGAGTCACAAGTCTCGGGATCTACTCGGGATTTCTCTCTCTCTGCCGCACGATGGACCCGGCACCCGCACGGTGAATCCATGGAATGCTAAGAAGATCGTCTCATATATATATATATATATATTTACATCCCACCCCTTATGTAAATATATATTATATTTAAGTTTACTAAAAAGTCAGTCATTTCACATACATAATGAAAAAGGAATTTAAGTGCTACATAACAAAACAAAGCTGTACTTAATAATTAATATTAATAAAAACTGTTTATATGTTACTATTGTGTTCCATGAACCAACCACCCAAGTTATTTTTGTATTAATGTTTTAAACTTATGCGCACCACATATTTATTAAACGTATAATTATAAAATACTAGAAATAAGACAAAAGGTTGGAAACGGACTTATTGGAATATATTTAACCTTGTTATGTGACGAAAATCTAAAAGGGCAAACAGAGACGCTTACAACGAACTATCTTCTAAAACAAAGGTTGAGAAATGCTGGTCTGTCATATTGAGAGTGACATTGATTTGTTTACATTTTCTTCACCTCTTCGTGGAACGGACTATAGCTAGGTTTTATTTTTTAATCTTATACCTTTAAACGACCAATTCTTGTAGGTATATCTTAATATATATAAATCTCGTGTCACAATGTTTGTCCTCAATGGACTCCTAAACCACTTATCCGATTTCAATCAAATTTGGACACCGTGTGTAGATGGATCCAACTTAAAAGATAGGATAGTTTTTATTTCCATTAATAGGTTTTATGTGACCATATCCGAGCGAAGCCGGAACGGGCCGCTAGTAGGTATATATATATAGAATCTGAATCTCGGAAACGGCTCGAACGATTTTCATGAAATGATGTATACAGGGGGTTTTGGGGACGATAAATCGATCTAGCTAGGTTTTATATTTTTAAAACATCATTTTATGCGCGTTTTTAGCCAATGAAAAACTCCTACAATGTCATTAGAATACGATAACTTATTTCGCCACTGTTCTTTAAGTCTAAATAGCTCAGACGAAATATGTTCGCCCTCGGAGTCAACAGGCCCCGGTTTGAATCCTGATGAAGACACTCGGGTTTTTTCTTTTTGTTCTTTTTTTTCTAAGAAAATATTTTAGATCAATCATTAGATTAAACCAATCTATTAGATCCCTTTATAAACGCATTTAAACCGAGTAAAGCTCGGTCAACCAGGTATTATTATATTAAGTAAGAAGTATAGTATGTAGTAAGAATTGAAGTATTAGTTCTTATCTGAAAAAATAGTGATTCACTATCAATTTGCGGGCACCTACATCTCTACATACATATGTGCGTAATTAAAGTCTATGTTTAGTTTAGTAGGGTCCTGCGCCTTTTTATAGTGTAGTCGTAGGATAGTAGGATTGAATATAAGACGCTATAAAGATTTGTACATCAGATTGATCGAACAACGGCGATTCGACTAAAGAGAACAGTTCAGCTTTCGTGATGCCTTATTCATTTCAGAAATGAACAACAAAGAATGCGTTTAGCAACTCGTGAAATCTTACGCAACGATGAGCAAAAACTCACTAGCCTGTCTGGAGTTCTAGAATTTACAAGCTGACGGACAGTTTCTCGCTGCACTTTTGTGCCGCTATAAATAAATGGTCAGCTAGAATTTGGTCAGGTACTTGTTGCAGATCTGCGGTCTGGTGAGATGTAAAATTTGTGTAGGTACATAGTTTATCCTACATCATATTATATATGTCAAAGAGTAGATGTTTGTTGCTTAATCACGTCGCAAAGTGCGAATGGATCGCGTTGAAGTAGATAGTTTAGAATATGGATAGAATATATGGTCTGGAATAGCACATAGGCTACTTTTCGTCTCGGAAATTAACAGGAACTGAAACTATGCGGATAAAACAGTAGGGAGCTGCTAGTAATGTATAAAATTAAAAAGGTCCAATTCTATAGGTGTAAATCACGTCTGATTTATATTTTAGAGGCTACCATTTTCAGTACTTCTTGAAATCAATCTCAACCGATTTAAAAAAAGGAGGAACTTCTCAAATCGAATCAATTTTTTACGTTTGTTACCTCAATTTTTGACCGAATGAACCGATTTTGACAACTATTTTATGTTCAAAATAGTAGACTTCCCGAATGGTAAAATTCTGAAAAAAGTATAAATTTTGGCGAAATCGGTGGAGTGCTTTTTATAAAAAAACTATTGATACATCGGTTTCTCCATTTTTAGAAAGAGAGAGAGAGAGAGTAATTATAGTCGATAAGGTTGCTTAGTCATCTAGACTACAGGCCCGTGAACAAAATTTATGGGTCATATGATACAGCAGGAGACCTATGTAGGATGATGATAGAAGGGTATAAAATAATAGGATTCAGCACTATTTTTTTCAGCACAGCACAGCCGGCATTTGAAAGCTGTCCAACTGAAAGCAAATTGAAGAGGGGGTTTGCAACCCTCGCTCTTTCCTTCTTGTCGCATGATTTTTGTACGGCATTGCAGAATAATGGATTAGCACAGGTATTGAAACTGTATGGAACCAATGCTGTACATAATCCAACGACCAAATTTACCCTGAACATCGTCGGAAAATCATGAATTTTTCCGACAAAACTAATAATAATTAAAAAATATTTCAATACCTACAATATATTGTTTCAATACCTGTTCTAGTCCATTATTTCGCAATGCCGTACAAAAATCATGCGACAAAAAGGAAAGAGCTAGGGTTGGAACCCCCCTCTTCAATTTGCACTCAGTTGGACAGCTTTCAAATGCTGGCATAGTACAGAATATTATTATTTTATACCCTTCTATCATCCTACATAGGTATCCTGCTGTAACATACGACCCATAAATTTTGTTCACGGGCCTGTGCTCAAATCGACAACCAGTGTAAATGATTATGACAAGATTTCTGATTTAAATTCGATAAATCTAAATAACCGTCAACCTTACCATGTTCCGGTTTAAATTATGATGTTTATGTTAGTAAAGCCAAGGGAACTTATCTTGATCAAGATCGAGAACAAGGAGAAGATAGCTTATATCTCCGGCATAGCTAGGCCTAGCTAGGTAGTGATCTGAACTCTTCTTGTTTATCTGGCTGTCAATGCTGCACATTGTGATTTTTTCTCTGGCATCTTTTTTACCATCAGGCGCACGTCTTGCTCGACGAATTTATAATTGTAAACGTAGAAAATCAAGCATAACGCATCAGGAACGTATCAAAATAGTACACAGGTGGTACTCCTTGCATAGTCGCCTGGGGAAGTACCAAACCTTAACCAGTTACTCTACCGCCTTTGTAGCATGAACAATCATAACTTAGTTGCGGGCTCGACTCGTTCTACTAAATAAATAAAAAATAAAAAGAAGTTTTTTCTGATACCAAATATTTTTTTATATGTAAGCTGACCAAACATTAAGACACCTAGCTGACCATTTCAAATGGATCAATTTCTATAAATTTGCTCAATTTCATAACACAGTGATCGGAAAATGCGGGCTGAAACTCGATATTGTGTTCGATTACATGGAATCGATCGAGACCTTCTGAAAACACTGAAAGTGTGCCATCGACCTCCGCGCCTCAACGCGCTGCTAGGCCTAGACTAGACTAGACCGCGCCGTATGTTTATCTGACCGTCTCGAACTTATTCAATTCAATTACTTCAGAAGAACACTTGGTAACGTGATTTATGGCTGGCCTGTTGGCTTAGTTGGTAGTAAGTCTGCCTGCGAAGCCGTGGGTCGGGAACTTGATCCCCACCCAGTGCAAATATTTGTCTGATGAATACAAATATTTGTACTGTTCCTGCTAAATATTATATATGTACAAATACCCAGATTCCTCTTCTTCTCCTAATCTAAGAAATATGTAAAAAAAGAGAATCGAAATGACAAAGGTCACGGACCCCGGAGTTTGTGGAGTGCCTAATTTAAAACAAAAACAACACCCAGATACAGAACAAATACGAGGGGTGATCCAAAAGTAATGATAATCAATAATAAACTAGTGTCCGACCGAAACTGATTTTCCTGCCGAAACCGAAACCGAAACCGAATGTTCGGCCGTGGATTCAGTTTCGGCCGAAACCGAAACCGAAACCGAAACTCACTTGGTCAAGTATATAATTTATTAAAATACTGAAATTTGGTGCATTTTACCTATTATTTTGCCTTAATTAGGCCATGAAATGGAAACACAATATTTTTTTTTTTTTTTTTTTTTAAATAAATGGTGACGAGACGATCCGGATATGTGCCTGATGGTAAGCAACATGCCTGACACATAACAGCACAGCGACACGGAGCTATTGGAACATGAAGAGTCCAAATCATTACCTAGCACTGCACTGCGCTCGTCACCCAGAGATCTAAGATCTTATATCTCTAAGCCCTGTAATTTCTCTGGAAACATTGCCCTTCAAACCGGAACACAGTAATGTTTGCACATTACTGCTTGGCGGTAGAATAACTGGCAAAGGTGTGTGGTTTCCCCAGGCGGACTCTGCCAAGAGTCCTACCACTACTATCATAATATAATATATAATATATCATAATAGGATAGATAAGAAATCAGTAAGAAGTCTTGTAAGTCCTTACAAGTTCTGATAGATGGCTCTAGTTTTCACTATTTTATAATAGCAATATTATAATCACATTATTTATTTATTTATATTTATTTATTTTATAATAGCAATATTATAGCTTGCTACATATCAGTAATCTGTGATTATAATCTCGTACTTATTTGTACGAGGTTAATTAATAGTGTCCTCGTACCTCGTACGAAAGACTACAAATCTCGTATTTGTACGAGGAACCTCGTACGGTTGGCATCGCTGGTTGCTACAGAACTATCCGAACGGCGCACGATAATTCCCGAAAAGGGCCGACAGCGTACGCCAAAGCGTTGCCGCGGTAAACAAAGTTAGGCGATCGTGAACGTGTTTGAACTTGTTAAGTTTCGGTTTCAGCAAAAGTTTCGGCCGATTTTGGCCGAAACCGAAACTGTGGCCGAAACTTGATTTTTGGCCGAAACTCGGCCGAAACCGAAACCGAAACCGAACTTTCGGTCGGACACTATAATAAACACAATGAATAAAATCAAAAACTAAATTTATTTCTCAACATAGTCTCCTAGCAAGTCTATACATTTAGTCCATCTCTTTTCTAAACCTAAAATTCCCTTAGAAAAAAAATCTTTATCTTGACTCTCAAAAAAGTCCTCAACCGCGGCCATCACGTCGCTATCATCGTCAAATTTCTTGCCCCGGAGGTGTTCCTTGAGTCGTGGAAAGAGATAGAAGTCACTGGGGCTAGATCTGGTGAATAGGGGGGGTGTTCCACCAGCTCAAAGCCCGCTTCCTGAATGGCAGCCATGGCAATTGCAGCTTTGTGAACCGGTGCGTTGTCTTGATGGAACAGCACTCCAGCCCGCAGTTTGCCTCGCCTTTTCTCCTTAATAGCCTCCCGCAATCTTCTTATTTGTTCTGCATAGTAGGAGCCTGTAATAGTGGCCCCTTTTCCAAGTAGTCCACCATGATTATTCCTTCAGCGTCCCAAAAACAGACGCCATAACCTTCCCTGCTGAGCTTGACACTTTGAATTTCTTCGGCGTCGGTTCATCGGATCGTTTCCATGTCATCGATTGTTGTTTTGTTTCAGGATCAAAATGGTGGATCCAGGTTTCGTCCATGGTCACAAAACGTGACAAAAATTATCCTTGTCTGCCTGGAACTTTTCGAGATTTGCTCTTGACATGTCGACTCGTTTCTTCTTTGCTCGTCGTTTAACATTTTCGGTACCCAACGCGCGGAGACCTTTCTCTCATATGCAATTCGTTCACAAGGATTCTTTGAATGCTGCCATATGAGATCCCTGTGACCTCAGCTACATGCCTGATAGTCACTCTTCGATCTTCCAATACAACTTCTTCAACTTTTTCACATTTTCTCCAGTGAGGGACGTCGATGGGCGCCCTTCGCTGTGTTCGTCTTCCGTCGATGTTCTTCCCAGCTTAAACTCCTTAGCCCAGCGTGCAACTGTGGAATATGGAGGTGAACAGTCCCCTAATGTTTCCACCAAGTCGCAAGTGTATGTCTTTGGTAGACATTTTTTTCAAGCAGATGTATTTAATGACAGCTCTGATTTCGTGTTTTTCCATTTTGATGTTCACTCCTTGACAGTCCGTATTCAAATGAATGTAGCTCCCGGGAATCGTGGCCTATTTATATGATTTTTTTTTCCTGAACTAGTGGGTAATTGAGCAAGTGACTGTAATTTTTTTGTATTTTTGTGTGCACTAGAAATAACTGATTATCATTACTTTTGGATCACCCCTCGTATTTGTATTAAGGTGCGTCCCCCAGCAAAACGAGTTTTTTGACCAGTTTTCACAGATATCTCTACTCATTAGCCAAAACAAATATCAACTCGTAAAAATACATTATATATCTACAATTTCTTAGCTTCAAAATGGTAGTTTCTTTTTTTGTTAATGAATTTATTGTTTAAATAATCTCCTCACAACGAAACCACAATGCATCTACTCGAAAAACCGCCATTATTTGGATTGTGTAGGTACTTACACCAACGGATAGGCAATTATTCCATTACAAACATTTTGGTAGAAATATTTTTTTCAAATTGCTTTTATAAATAGTTTATTCTAAAATTAGAGCGTAAAAGAGCGACAAATTCTACTGTTTCTTTCTTGCTTTTTCTTGCGGTGTGCGATAAGGTAAGAAATACTCAAGGTCATTTGGTCGGTACGGCCTTAAAAGCGATGGCGGGACGACCTAGACCTACACCACCAGAGCTGGCTTATTAAGGGTCTAGATAAAGACAAGCGGAAAGAGGGTAGAGAAGAGAGAGAAGAGGGTAGAGAGAAAGAGGAAAGAGGGTAGGGTAAAGAGGGAGGGCGGAGGCTATTTGCCCAACATTGCGATATATTCGACTGTCAATTTTAACAATTATAACCATGACTGTTCTCGTGATTCAGTCGGTATTTAACTCTGATCACGACATCATTGGTCGTGGGTTCGATTCCCACGCAAAACATACATCTGTGTGGCGAGGAAGTATATATGATCTAGGGGTTTCTGTGTCATAACGACCGAGTCAAGCCCATAACTCACCGCGCTGGCTAAGTTAAATTGTTTTTTTTTAATTAAATTAAATTAAAATTGTTTATTTCGAAAAATCGGTACATTTACATGCGTTTCCCTAATTCCCCAAACTAGGTGTGAAACACATCTGTATTTTGGGTATTTCGTTTTAAATCAATTTATGTACACTTCGTCAAAGTTAAACATGTTAAGTGCAGTTTGGCGGGTGAGACGTGTCCCCGAAAGACGTAGGGACGTGCCGGATTCCTCACGATATCGTCCTTGGTGGTAATGACATTCTAATACTTCTGCACTCGTAAAAAAAAGGTACTCGGAGGTACGGGCGGGATTCGAACCTACAAATATAAAAGAAAATACGCAATATATACCGTAAAGTTATATTTTTTTACAGAAAAAGGGGCTAATGCGATATAATTTAATATTTTTGTTGAAATATTATTTATCAATGAAAAAAATGTGAGATCACTTATCACCTCTGCAAATATACACACATACACAGATGCACACGTCAGAAGTGCGATCCACAATACTGTATTCTTGGTAGTTAAATCAATACTTTACAAAGATTTAAATAACTGATTCGTGTAGATGAGGCCTAGTCGACCGCCACACGAGCTACACAATAAATATCTTTACGTGTAGGTAATTAGATCCAAATTAGCTAACTTTAATGTAATTAGGCTGCTAAGTCAAGATTCATCAGCCCTGTATCCAATAAGTTCATAAATTGGTCGCTTTTATACCGCATCCATCTGCGAAGACAGGGTCTTAATTAAAACTTTACGTTCAGGCCATTGTAGGTCTTATTTTCGGCCAACAAGGGTCATATTGGCATCGGGTTTTGCTGTGTTAGAAGAAAATATTTGCTTGCGAAGGGGTGGGTGAACCTTGGCCCAGTCTGCGTCGATTCTACAAATTATGCCGTGTCCGTTGGTTTACTCAGTCTCGCGTGTATTTGAGCAGGCATCCTAGATATCTAATGAAGTTGAGGAACGTTGGACGGTTTCTTGTTTCGTGAACAACTATCGATTTTATTTCTACGTGTCGGGAACTTTCACCTTGGCCAAAGTCCGAGTTTTGGTTACCTGTTGTTTGAGTTGTTGATTCAGTAATGACTTTGATAGTTTTCTAATAACTATGAAGTAGGTATTTAATAATTTATTTTCTCCGAAAAAAACAAAATAAAAGTGTCAAGTGCGAGTCGGACTCGCCCATGAAGACTTCCGTAGCAGCAAGTAACATAATATAAAAGTTCTTGTAGTTCGTTGTTACTTTAATCAATGTTTTAGCAATAGTGAATTTATGACGTTTTTAAAATAAAACTACTAACTACATCTCATTCAAACCAAACCAACCAATTATAGTTAAAAGTTGACATGGTAATCATACATTTTTATTAGATTTGTCATTCTCTTATTGTAGAAGTTACAGGGGGGGGGGGGGACTACGACGACACACGACATATTTTTACGCGATTCACGCCACTTTGGAAGAGTCTCTCGCGCAAACTATTCAGTTTAGAAAAAAATATGTTAGAAACCGTAATATCATTTTTGAAGACCTATCCATAGATAACCTAGGTATAACGCTTATGGTTTTTGTGGAAAAAAAAATTTTGAGTTTCAGTTCTAAGTATGGGACAATCCCAAATTTTTTTTTCTATTTTTGTATGAATACATCTACTTACCAAGTTTAAATAGTATAGTTCTTATAGTTTCGGAGAAAAGTGGCTGTGACATACGGACGGACAGACAGATAGACTGACACACAGACACAGATCGACATGATGAATCTATAAGGGTACCGTATTTTGCCACTTGGCTACGGAAACCTAAAAACGAACATCAATTTAAATTAAATTCAGACACTCGACTAGATTTCTCACTAAGTCGTCCAGATAAATGTAAGACTTTTTTTTTGCCATAGTATTTCAAAAACCGTCACACCGATTTCGATAAAATTATCTACCAATGAAAAAAAGAATCATCAAAACTGGTTCACGATTAATTAGCGGAACTATCGCGTAACCGAATTGAAACCTACTCTTTTTTTTTAATTCGGTTAAAAATACCGTGCCAGTTGGTTCCAATTCCAATTCTGCCTGCAACCATGAGTATTTGTTAAAGTATATAGATGTACATGTAGTCGTCACTATTGGATTAAAGGTGCACAAAACTTTGCTCACAGTATGGGACAAATTGCCATTTAGCGGGGTAATACAACCAAATATTTGCTTGATAGTTTCGATTTGTTTGTTCTTGCAAGTGTGATTCAGGGTTGAAAGTAAATTTTGCTACTGAAACGATTACGCAGACACAAATTGTTTTAGAGAAACAGACCGTTGAGGCGTTTTATGGTCAGAGTTGAAAATTTTTAAAATCAAAGTTTGAAACTAGCTCTTCATATCAATGCGATTTCTTCAGACAAGAAAAAACAAATTAATAAAGCGTACTAAAAACACCTTATCGATGGCACCTATCTGACCCCTAATATGACTTGAGTATTTTTATCAATATCTAAGATTCTGTCAATGTCAACTTGGCTTATTTGCGTATAATTTTTAACAAATTACTATAAAAACTTTCAATTTTGTATCAGATAGAGACTTTTACTCATCACCACACTTAAATACGCCATAGTCATGGAGTGAATCTGTTAATTACTTGAATATTTATGTATATTAATAGGGACGGAATAGTTAAGTGAAATAGCAAGTATTTAAATAACTAGCAAAAAATAGCAAAGAAATACGTTTTAATGTTTGTGTAATAATGTGATCTCAAAATTACGAATAGGTATTATCAATCTTATGGATGAAAATCTCCCAATCCTCAAGATCATCTCCCAATGAGACGATCTCCATATTCTTAGGTCTTTTCATGACCACGGGCGTTGTATAACGGCGGAAACGTCAGGAAGTATTTAAAATAATTTAAATCTAGATTAAATCTTGTGTTACCAATATGAGTTTGATTCTTTTTTGTCCATAAGGAATAGAAGGAAGGAAGGAATGTCTAAGCTCTATGCCGTCGGAATCACGGACTTATATTAGTCCGCATTTCTCTTTCGAATAACCGAAGAATAGAAGTTATCGCCGGCCTGCTTGTTCTCTTCCATTTAAGACTTACGTCTTTCCTCTCAAGAGAGCCCACCGGCGGGCTCCTCGCCGGCGCCTCTTCCTGTTGATTTAAATCTAAGTTGTAATATGTTTGAGTCTATATTTGTTTAACTGGTTTTTCTTCCCAATCCAACTGAGAAGTTAAAGGTCAAAGTGAATAGGCTCTAAGGCGTTTAAGTCGTCGTACCTCGTATTCAACCATTTAGTCGTTGCCGTCACGCGAGTTAGTCAAAGGAAATCTCATTTCAGTTAAAAGTAGCCTATTATAATTTTGTAAAATGATGTAATTCTAAATGTTGTAAAAATGTAAAAAAATGTTGTTAAAATTCCTTGTAATGTTTTCTGTGTAGTCTCCAGAGACACAGCAGGTTCCTTATAAAGCGTCTGTGTAAAAGTGTTACGAGTACAAGTTTATGACCTACAGCGAATTTAAATCAGCAGTCCAGTAGATAAGGCGATAAAGCCGCATAATAATTGCTCGTAAACCCACTGAAACTCGAGTGATAAAAAAACGAGTTTTGTTGAGTTTATTCGCAAATATATTATACTTTCTCGGGATAAAATAATGGATTATGACGGAACTAAAATATACATGTACAAACGTTTTTTATAACAATTTTAAAATGGTCACTGTCTGCTTTTTGCCGCTCATACAAATAATACTTATTCGTGCTCATAAATAAGCAAAACCTTTTGTAAGGATCAATAAGTTCTATTCCTAGTTCTGAAATGTTTAGAATATCAGGAGCTCAGAATAACTATGCTCAAATCAACGCTAAGATCTATCCAAAATAGAGATGGATTCGATAGATAAAGAGTAGAATGATAGACATAAATTCGTAACGTTATTAGGGTCCTATGCCGTCTGCTTTAGGCCAAAGTACGCTGAGGTCAATAAACATAGGGCTAGTGTTTACCCTATCAGCATGTCTGACATTAGGAGCTGGAGGTCCTAATATCCTATATAATATAATGAGATGTTCTACTCTTATTACAGTGTTGAAAAGGTTGTACTATAATTCTTATTGTAAACCACTGTTGTTTGAGTTGAATTATTTGAAAGCTCGACAGTGCCGCCGTACGTCAATGATCATTAGTCATAAGTGAACTCTACAAGTACATACCATTGTAGCGTAGAGGTGGAACGTTGCAGTACACCGAACCACCTTCACGCTTTAAACAGTGTTTAAACAGGCGGTTGTCGTTGAATGTCTGTATCATGACTAAAAAGGAAACAATAAGTGACGAGGAAATACGCATATCTTAATGGATATTAAATGATAGATTCCGATCTAATCTCCGCTTCAGAAGTTTTGCGAGTAGGTGTTTATGGTCGTGATAACGATTTTGTTTTTTACACAATAAACTCTATTTTATGAAAGGCGCAATAAACGACACCCACGTACTGTCTAGCTACTGTTTTAATTTGAACAAGAATTTATAACATTTCTGTTAGTGTATTCATAGGGGTTCTGTTTCCTTATCGTGAGGTCCAGATTCTCTTCTCTCATCCCTATGTACTAAAAATATTTCCATCCATATGTGAATAAATATGCTATAGTCTATGATCCCGCTATACAACGACCTTCACCAAGCTGTTTATTTGAAAAGAAAAGTGTTTTATATGTAATTTGATATGTCAACAAATATATTGCGCATGGGTTGCCTAAAAAATTTCAGTTCACAATATGATTAATTAACAATTAAAATTTTTTTTTTTAAATATTTCACTTAAATTGATTGAATTTTAGAGAAAACTATATAACATAACTTATTTATTTTGGCTTTACTCAGTGCTTACCAAAATCTTTCCCGTAGTTATTTATAATTATGATTCATGACTATTTCAATAATCTACCAGGACAATAAGTAACTATGAAAATACATACGTGAACACTGAGATACCACAGCTGCAGGTACAGGAAAAAGTTTAAACTTTTTACATTCCGCTCACCGGTCTCTTGCGAACTGACTAAAAAGTAAAACCCAGAAAATGCAGATTCAAAAGATAGCTAGGTAGCAAAGAAAGAAGTGAAGACGAACACAGATAGCTCTAAAACGAGATACGGCACAGGAGCTGGTGTTTTCCCAAATGGCTTAAACCTAAAAACATCAACTGCAATAATTGGTGACGAGCGTAGTGCTAGTGACTTGGGACCCTTTTGTTTACTTATACACATACCTGCGTGGCACTGTGGTGTTATAGGCAGGTGTGTTGCCTACCATTAGGCGTATATTTGGCTCGCCCGATTGGTACGTACTTGTAATGAAAAAAAAAACTCATAATTATGATACAATCAAAGAGTTTATATAATACGTATAGAGTTAGATTTTCCGTACGTTTCCTTTGTGTCAATCGTAAGCAGATGACGTGCATACTTTCTTTGGCAACAGAGTGATGTGCCGCGACAAAAGTATGTCACTTCCACAAGAGCGACAAGGCAAGAAAGATACTACCCGTGCTTTAGGTGTAAAGCGTTTGTGCCAACTCTATACGTAGTATATGTAAACTCTTTGGATACAATGCTTTTGCAATTGTTGGCCTGTGAAGACTAGGTTAAGTACATATCTTTTGTTTTTGCTGTTTTTGTATTCGATCGAAACTATGCGGATTGAAATCAATTGAACATTGAAAAAAGTATATCAGTGAAAAGTAAGATGTCTTCAAACTTCCGCAAATGGTTACTGATTGATTAATTTATTTATATTCATTGTTATACTCTATACTAATATAATAAAGCTGAAGACACGTGTTTCGTTTGAACGTGCTAATAGTCTTAGGAACTACGGGACCAATTTTAAAAATTGATTCACCGTTGTACATATTATGTACGTAATTCCTGAGTGCTAAAGGCAAAGAGTTTACATATACTACGTATATAGTTGGCACAAACGCTTTACACCGAAAGCACGGGTAGCATCTTTCTTGCATTGTCGCTCTTGTGGAAGTGTCATACTTTTGTCGCGGCACATCACTCTGTTGCCATAGCAAGTATGCACGTCATCATCTGCTTACGATTGACACAAAGGATCCGTGCGGAAAATCTAACTCTATACGTAGTATATTTAAACTCTTTGGCTATAGGCAATATATTATGTACCATGGGCGAAGCCGGGGCGAACCGCTAGTTAATACATATTATGAAAAGTGCATACATTTCAAATAACAATCGTGGTAATACATGAACCAAAATTTATGAAACAAAACAGCGAGAAATAGGTTCATTACGTTATTGATCTTCCGATCTTTGCATAAAATCTATAATTGTAACACAGGTCAAAATATTTTTTTTGCATACACTGACCTTCCCAATCTAAAAATATGTCCGAATATCATATTTAATTTATTCTATTCAGG
Organism: Ectropis grisescens; assembly: GCA_017562165.1. NCBI lineage: Eukaryota > Metazoa > Arthropoda > Insecta > Lepidoptera > Geometridae > Ectropis > Ectropis grisescens. Next base: position 26,047,192 of record CM029771.1, read on the forward strand.
TGTAGATTACCTACTATAAAATAATTTATTACGTATAAAAAACTAAAATTTAAATAATATTTAAATGTAGATTTATTTTTAAATGTTTAAACACGCGGTGTGCACGTTCGATACAATATAGTTATTAATGTACATAAATAATGACAGTACCTAATGCTGGAAATAAAACGCGATATGTTTTCTAACAATATGTTAATTTATATTGTATTTTGGCCAAAGGATTTGTTTTTGCTATTGCCATCTCTATCAATTCAAACGAAATGAAAAGAGACACATGAACAGTGAAACATCAAAGCTAAGACAGTTTTTATTTAGCGGTAGCCCCCCCGATCCGTTGAAGTGTTCGGAAGTGATAGAACAAGAAACATCTAGATATCTAAACTTTCGGAACTATTACTAATACGAGTAGGATAATTAATTATAACTCGGGTCAAACATTTTTTTTTTATAAAGACTGACCTCATGCTGTAAATATGGCCGAATGTTATATATACTTATTCTAATTGAGATGTAGTAGACCTTAAAATAATGTATGACACGTATTTTATCGTTATACTTTCGCAATATTCGATACACTATAGTTAATCACTATAGCAACTCCTCGCGGGTTAACCCGCGCAGTGCCCGTTATTTTCTCTTCATTTATATATTACAAGGAGCCTATGTGTAATATTGGTAAGATATCTAATGACAATAATGTGAGATTGGTAATATCTAATGAGAATAAGAGTGATGCATCCAACGCCCGCCGTACGAACCGACCGAAGGCGTCGCCTTGCTATAGTTACCATATAACCAATGGTTTTGTTTCAGTTACCATAATATATGGTCAATTATTTCATTTCAATTACAATATGACTAATTGTTTTATTTCGATTACCATATGCCCAATATTTTTATTTCAATTACCATATGAGCAATAGTTTCATTGCAATTACCATATATTATTATCAATTGTTTGATTGCAATTACCGTATGACCAATTGTTTTATTTCAATTACCATGTGACCAATTGTTTTATTGCGATTACCATACCATATGACAAATTGTTTTGTTGCAATTACCCTATAACTGTTATAGTGTTATATTCCAATTACCATATGACCGAATGTTTTATTTCTATTCCAGATGCGAACTCGTTCCACCAGACCTCGAAATGGATCGACGACGTGCGCACGGAACGCGGATCCGACGTCATCATCATGCTCGTAGGGAACAAGACGGACTTGTCCGACAAGCGGCAGGTCTCCACCGAGGACGGCGATCGGAAGGCGAAGGAACTCAACGTGATGTTCATTGAGACCAGCGCCAAGGCTGGGTACAACGTGAAACAGGTAATGATTTTTTGAAGTGAAAACTTCTTTCGGCGCACACACCACACTTATTCGTCGGCCGTGAATTAAGTTCATCGTCACGCTCTTAAATGAAAGAAATGTTCGGGTGAACTCGGGAACTGACTCATTTCTAGATGACCACTTTCATTCATTTTCAAATAAAATAACTTGACTAGTAGAATACTAAATATTATGACTAATTTCAAATGTAAGTTGGCCGAAAATGTCAGGTGTTCTTAAAATATTTCATTTAGCTCGTAAAGTAAACACCTTTAGTTAGTCAGAATCAAATTTGTTTTTTTTTAATTACTTATAAGTACTTTTTGCAATAATAATACAAAATTATGAAAAACAGGTAATCTGAATTCGGAATATAAATACACTTCAATTAAATATTGTAATAGAGGCTCTGCCCGTTAAAAGAGTTAATGTGACATTTTATGTGTGATAAATGTATTTATGCACCTTTGACATTATTGCAACAATCCAGACGTTATCAGAAGCAGGTCTATCGTTATCGGCTCTATGATCGACGGCGACCTTTTACCACTCGGATCCGCTTCGAAGCGGTTATTCGAGATGCCTATACAACTAAACATATTATATAAATAGACTGGTTCCATTATAAAAACTACTGAAAATAAAAAGGTGACTTAAATTCGTGTGAATTATGACGCTAGAACTTACCGTACCGTGGGAAACTAATATACCTAAAGACCACGCGATGAAACAAAATAAGTATTACGACCTCCTAAACGAATTAACAAAAAACGGCTATGTAGTTAGTTTATACGCTGTAGAAGTGGGAGCGAGAGGTATACCAGCAAAATCTCTCTATAACCTACTGAAAGACCTTGGCTTATCCAGAAGTGCAGTAAGTTCTATACTAGAACGAGTATCTAAAGCTGCACTAGTAGGCTCATATCAGATTTGGCTAGGCAGGGAGAGAAAAACGAGTGGTGAAGGTGAGTGTTGATGTACGTCAGAAAGGGGCCCCTTAAATCTACGCCCGAGTCACAAGTGGTTTTTGTAGTGGTAGGACTCTTAGCAGAGTCCGCCTGGGGAAGTACCATACCTTTGCCAGTTATTCTACCGCCAAGCATTAATGTGCAAACATTACTGTGTTCCGGTTTGAAGGGCAATGTTACCAGAGAAATTACAGGGCTTAGAGATATAATATCTTAGATCTCTGGGTGACGAGCGCAGTTCAGTGCTAGGCAATTATTTGGACTCTTCATGTTCCAATAGCTGCGTGTCACTGTGTTGTTTGTGGCTGGCATTTTGCTTACCATCAGGCACATGTCCAGCTCGTCTTGTCACTCTAAATTATAAAAAAAAAAAAAACAAGTCTCGGGGTCTACTCGGGTTTTCTCTCTCTGCCACACGATGGACCCGGCACCCGCACGGTGAATCCATGGAATGCTAAGAAAATCGTCTCTATGCATGATACCTTTTCGCCGTTGCTTAAATTATACTGCCATCAAGCTATTATGTGCGAATATCTTTTTTTTTTTATAAATATTGAGTGACGAGACAATCAGGGCATGTGCCTGGTGGTAAGCAACATGCCTGCCACATTCTTCTATACTAATTAATATACCTAAATGAAAATGTTTTTGTTTCAACGCGCTAATCTCAGGAACTATTGGACCGTTTCCAAAAAATATTTCACCGTTGGGTATGTACGTGATCCCTGTGTGATATAGGCTCTATATTTCGTGAAACAGGCGAAGCCGGGGCGGGCCGCAATTAATTTATAAAACTAGTATTTTTGTACCCAGTGAACTCTCCACCAAGTCAATTAATATTCATGAAAGTGAGCTATTGTCTGTATTTTTTTTTAATAAAGAGTGACGAGATGAGCATGATATGTGCCTGATAGTAAGCAACATGCCTGCCACAAAACAGCGCAGTGAGACAGAGCTATTGAAACATGAACAGTCGAAATCATTACCTAGCACTGCACTGCGCTCGTCACCCAGACATCTAAGATGTTATATCTCTAATTCCTGTACTTTCTCTGGAAACATCGCCCTTCAAACCGGAACACAGCAATGTTTGCACATTACTGCTTGGCGGTAGAATAACTGGCAAAGGTGTGGTACTTCCCCAGGCGGACTCTGCCAAGAGTCTTACCACAACTAAAGAACTTGACGAACTTGAGAGACTTATCTTGGATAGTTTTTATTGCTATTAACGGTCTCTGTAGGACAATATCTTAGCGAAGCCAGAACGGGCCGCTAATTATTGTGTATTTGTTCAACCAGAACGAAGTTAGCGCGGGTCGATGAACCCCACCCTGCGGTTAGGCCTTCCCGGGTGACTGCCGTTGGTTTCCGGACCGTCAGTGGAGCCAAGTGCGGGGGTTCAGACGGCCCCAGCGAGGCGGGCCTGCCAGGCTCGGTCTCGCGAATCTGCCACCAATAAGGGGAGAAATCTGTGGGGTTTTAGATTTAGTACCGACGTACTATGTTCGGTCGTGATTTCGGCGGACATGCGTAAATGCACATACCGATAGTGTCTCTTAAATGTATGTCGTTTACGTGAGCGCTGTACACACAAGAAGAAGTCCCGTTAAAAATGACATAACTAAGCAGTTGTTTTTACAATTTCAGTTATTCCGACGAGTGGCGGCCGCCCTACCCGGCATGGACTCCGCCGAGAGCAAGCCTCCAGAAGACAGTATCCTTTTACAAGACCTATACACCAATATACAAACTTTACTATGTAGCCTTGTTACACAACATGGTACTTATTGGCGACGTAATTCTACATTTGTCTGGCTTAAATTTCACTAATCTATAAATCTAAAGCTGGCGGTTTGCGCTGAGACCGCGGCCGGAGACCGTGGCCCGAGACAGCGACAGGGACTTGACATTATAGCTTTGTATGGGCGCTAGATCGCGCCGCTACCGCGACAGGAGACCGAGACACGCGCGCGCGGTTTCTTGTCGCGGTAGCTGTGAACTCTCACACACAGTTATTTTACCAATAAGCAATAATGCTCAAACATTATTATGTTCAGGGCAAAGTTTCCGAATTATAGGGCAAAAATATAAATCATCTTATTTCTTTGGGATACAATCCCTCTGTATTGTAAAAAATCCTCTGCTCCAATAGCAACTAGCCTTTCGATAAATTTGATCTGTGAAAAGTTAAGGTTTGCTTCAAGTTTTCTAAGACAAGTGTAATACTTTTTGCAAGTTTAAGTGAAGCTTTCTAGTTTCGGGACATCAATCTTATGTTATTAACTGTGCTAACTAAGAAGGGACACGAAAGTTAGACGTGTCATAAAATCATGATTATGATAAAAATGAATATAATAAATAATCTCTAACTCTCTGACTCTCTCTGATAAATATTTAAACTATCAACTTTGCATTGACATAAACTTCGCGTTGACATAAACTTTGTTAGATGTCACAATTGAAATCCCAATAATGATAAAATTTTGCAATAATTGAATGTATGTACGTATGTACGTGTAATTTCATTAATTAGGTATTTTAAGTGAATTGAGTTAGACTCATGCAGACTACAACCAATAAGTACCGTAACATATTGAGCGTTAAATAGATACATGTTTTTAAAATAACACGCTGGTCCATACTTGCACAGTTATACAACTGAATAAGTATTTATTTATGACGTTTACAGATTCCATATCGCTAGAGTGTCATGTCGTTTAGTTTGTGTCGGTTTTCGGGTTGATTGGCTGTTCTGACGGATTAATACAACGGTGTGGTGTGAAGCTAGCTGCAAGTCTAATTTTAAAACGCAGAAATCAAGTGACGCTCTTTCGAGATGCAAAATTACCTGTCGAAAGATATTTTTTTATTTTCGGCCTAGGTGGTGCCAACGTTTAATTTTGTTAGGGAGAGTTAAACATGAAATGTTGGCGTCACATTTGACGAAACTATCTTTGAGAGATCTATTTTTGTCCCGAGAATGCTTCTTTGATAGTGATTTAGTATCATTTCTATTCGACTGTCGGTGGTCGAACACAGAAGTTACACAACTAGGACATTTTTTGGAACAACTGTTATGGCAACAATACGTGCTTTGTCATAGACTCGCTGAATGATAAAACTTGCAGTGTTGTAACTAAATTATTTCAATCTGGTCTTAGCGACGCAAAATAATCAGAGATTGATGTTTAGGCTGTTTGTTGCCTTTTCTCTTCACTGGTTACGATCGTCTACTATATCTTCTCAATGAATAAAAATATATAGTGAAAATCTGGGTTGCATTAGACAACAAAAAAAAATGGACATAGAATTTTGTATTGTATTTATCATGAATTGAGAAATAAAAACAATAAAGTCACATATTTGGGTACAAAATAAAACCCAACTACCCATATTTTAAAGCAAACAAAAATAAAATTTTAGTGATACGTATAATATTCGTGGAAAGATATTGCAGCTAACTACACTCTGTTCGAAATTAAACATTTAAAACTAGTGTGGTGCCTGTGGATCCGTTTGTGGGTGATGGTTATAACAGCTAACACGTGTTGTAAGTAAACTTACTAATATTTATGTCATTAATATATGTTTATGGTATTATTATATAGTATATTCATTGTATTACATTGCTTTATAATGCTTGAGTCAGTTCATGGTACCAATTTGGGGTAATATTTCATTCTAATATTCGGGAACATTGATGTGGGTAATGTCGTTATGTGTGATGTTAAATAAGATCAGAGCAGTTGCAACCTACAATAATTTTAAAGTATGTATTAACCAGTAAAGTGCAGGATATAATTATGTGAAAAAAAAAAGTAATTTCAACTTTTGGTTTATGGCTTTTATTGTGGTTTAGCCTCACAAAAAAAGAAATTTAATCTCAAAAATTTTGAGGTTTGATGTAACTTGTCAAAACAAATCATAAGTGAAGGTTCACCAACAATTTTTTTTTCGCAGCAGCAGAAAAAAAACTGTAAACTAGTGAAACAAATGAATATAATTTGTCTTAAAACTTGCACACTGTCACGAGCTGATTTCTTATTCCTTGTTATATAAAAAAAATTAATATAAAATTGAACCTGCTTGAAAATGTAAATGAGCTCGTACCATATAACTACATATTATTATGATATTTGGTGGACAAATAATTAATTTGAAGCCGCTTCTAACCTGAACTTAAAGGCCTGCCTAAAATAGTAGGTGCAAACTGCAAACCTAAGACAAATATTAATGTAAATCATTTTGGGACATATTTCATACAACACCATTTCAAATTATGCATAGTTTGTACAATAAGGAGCCAGGTAAATAATAACGCTTATTAAAAACAGACTTATGCATCACATAAATTATACATCATTCTATAAATGACCTGGTTGGAATCGAATGCACGACCAATGGCATTACTAAAACGTCGCGAATTCAATCATAACAAAATGCTTTTGGAAAGAGTCATGGTGTTTTTTAAATATATAAATACTACATTGGTTTGTGTTCCATCCATCATTTTACACTAAATCATTTTACAAAATTGGTGCTGTGAATTGAATGTCGTATGTGTTTTTATTATTTGTTTGCGCTTTTTATATACATAATATTATAGCACTTGGATAAACTCACAAAACGATATCGTAATTTTACTATTTACAAATAAGATTATTTATTGATAGTAAAGAACACCTGTTAGCCACTGGATGACATCCCGCGATTATTGTTTCATTAAATTGTAAATTTAATTATAATGGGTACAAAAAAGTTGGAGATAAAACATACAAGGACAGAAAGTTTGTTCATTCTTTTTCCGTCATCATGGACAACAGTAATTATAAAAAAAAAATGGGCAGCGGGCACTCCGGATGCACTGACAGAAGTGAAAACAATATATTATTGTATCCCCAAAGTCATGTTTTTACAGGAGAGCGTTCCAAATACATATAAACATTGCATTTGAATCGTCATTTCTAGTTATATTTTTGTAAAATTTGGGTAAAGAGATACTAATACATCTAATTTTACAAAAATATAATTATCTTCAAATATAAATAAAACAAGAACGGACGTTTGAAATGCAATGCTTTGGAATGCTTTCCTGTAAAATAACGATTTTGAAGATACCGACAACTTACGTGGGAAATGTATTTTGTGATTGATATATGTTCATACTTATACACAGAGGTTTCGGTAACGGTAGTCAAAATGTTGTGGACGCGTAAGACGTTTCTGTTTCGCGCTGCTTTGTTTTCGTAACTTATGCTACTTACTTATTTTTTAACAAATGGCCTTAGGCAATTGGTTATCTCAATAAAATTATCTTGAGGATCTATGTCATGGGATACACTAAGTGATTCTGATTGCCAGCCAATGACTGTAGATCGACTCTTTATTTAATTAAGTAAATAAAAAAATGCATATTTTTATTGATACTACTGATGTTCAATTTCGTAAGTTAAGGCAGAGCTTGCATCCAGTGGTTGCCAGGTATTAGTTAAGAGCAGTAGTGTCCTTCTATTTTCCTTAATGTGTGTGTGTTCAGTGCACGAGGTGATTCTGCGCCAGGCCCCCGGAGACAACAAGGAGCCCGACGGCGGCTGCGCTTGCTAGTGCCCGCCGGCCTCACACATCCACCACCACTCACTTTCAGAGCTACCAACTTATCTGGCCCAATGGCCAAAAGATATACTAACAAAATGTCAATTTTCAATCGCGAAATACGATTGTCGCGACGCCTCCTATGGGCCGGATAAGAATTGTAACTTCTATTCTTTTTACTCCAGTCCGCACGAATTCGACGTTACCCGCCGTATGTTGACCTTTTTGTTTTACTTTCTCGAGTGTTTAGCTTACACTCAGTTCGCATGTTGTATCGACAAAAATAGATTTATTTGCACAGCGTAACTTAACTATAACTGTAAATCGGTGGAAATAAGGGTCAAAATACGCGGGTCTGTTATATTAATTGTATTGATCTCGCGTGTGTCACGTCAGGCATAAATATGTGGGCCTAAAATAGCTGACTGACCTGAATCGTGAAATGACGTACTGACTACGTACAGTACGTAACAAATACGTACATTCGCAATTTCGAATGAAAATGTCTCTCTGATTTGAAAACTGTGATTTGACTGCATACATGTGTATTTAGTTCAGCAATTAGTAACCTTTTAGTAAACTAAAAGGGTTCACTAATTGCTGAACTAAATAATGTATAGTTATATACATTTACTTAAACGTTTAATAAACTTGCTGCATATGTTGCATGACGTCACGTGATCTAATAAGTTATTATGGATATTTTCTGGTGCCATAAACGCTGCACCTTTTTTTCAAAGATGTTTATTTTCTATTGTTGCGTACAGTGTTTGTTATCTGCCTCGCTCAAGTACGTTGTAAAAGTGTGTGAAAGAGACGAAACTTTATTCTCAACCCCGCAAGACGGAGAAGTAATGTTGATTTATTCAAACTATTCGGTCAGTCGCTATCTTTGCGCCGCTGGACTGTGTCATTGTTCTACTAGTTTTTTTAAACAACGAAACAACATGCTGTAGAAATCATTGTACAAAATTTAATGAAGCGAGACTCTTCACGTGATTGCCCCCGTTGGTACGAAAAACATTTAGATCTTGATTATTATAATCTTTTCAATATAAAGTCATGCTCTGACAGCGTTGTAATTCCAATTTAAAATAAACACGTCTAAACTAGAGACGGGTCTCTCCATGCGCTGCCTAAAGTTCGTTTGGCAGTCGACTGCCCGACTGGCAGGCTATCTCTTTTTCAGAAAAGGGGGAACACTTAAATACACTGAATAAAGTTCAAAGTCCAGCATATCTACCAACCGTCTCATTTGATGGTTTATCTTTCTACGTAACTCGTGACTTTCTACGTGGCGGAATTGCAAGGCTAAATCACAATAAAAGCCACAAATCAAGAGTTGAAGTTAAGGTGAAATGTCTTTAAAAAAAAAACTTAAATTTTAGTCACTTATTAACACGCTTGTTGAAATGTCTTATTTAAAAAAAACACGTAGATCAGAGATAAAGTCCAGCGCATGCAGCCAGGCGTAGCTTATGAAATGAATTCAATAACATGAAGAAAATTTGCAATAAATAGCGGTTTATATAAAAATACTATTATTATATAAGAGCTGCTCTATATTTTGTACATAGCTTACGACCTCGGCGAAACTCTTTACGTGACTGGACTAAGGTGTTAGTTTAATTTGTTTCAAATTTATTAACAAAACTAGATTAAAATGAGAACTACATTTACCTAACTTTACACTAACCACGACTGAATTACCCATAGACCGATGAAGGTCTAAAGATAATCAAGATGCTCAACCCCACTACCTGTGAACTGAATGACGGTGAATGGCAATACTTATACGTTGAGCCAAACAAATGCCAGCATTTTGGTGACGTGCAGCGTCGACTAAGTGTTCGGAAAGGTTTTAAGATGTTATAATAAAGTGTTTAATTAAAATTATTGATGATATTAGCTACAGGGAATTAGCTATCGCGATTTACCATAAGGTGTGTTAAATTTTACGGGATAAATAAATACTACATTTTTCATATAACACTTTCTACTTCTAATCACTTTCATCTAGCACTAAACAAAGTGACTACTATGGGCTACCTTGACTACCTTGTGTAATAATTAAAAATATATATTTGTGCTACATAAACTGATAATAATACAATCATAAATGTCTACTTAGAACATGGATAAAAAATTGCCCAAGTGCCCAAACTATAAACTATCTGTGTTTATTGTTTATGATTGATTTGTACTTTAATGAAATATCTCTGAAGCTCAATAAACATTATCTTATCATATTGAGAAATTAGAGCAATGAGACAGGTCAAAGACATAAATCATCCTACATCTCTTGGTGACGAGAGCAGTGCATCGTCTAGATAGTGATTTGGGCTTTTCAAGTTGAAATAGCAACTTGGCACTGCGGTGTTAAGGGCAGGCGTGTTTTTAGACCTCAGAGACCTGTCTGTCGCGTCCCGTCACTGTATAGTATAAAAAAAACATTCAATCATTTCAACTTGACTGAGCAGCACAGACAAAGATTCACATTTATAATATTATTACATGAAACAAAAATAACCAAGCGAAATTAAAAATTGTACAATTAAATCTTAATTCTATATTTTTCCTTTCCTGTATTCGCATTTTCTGTTTTCGTCGAATAACACAAATACGAATAAATAATATTTACTTACTTTAAAACTTATGAAATTCTCGAGATTATTATTATCTTGTTACATAAACAGTATCGCTGAAGTCTTTTGTACATTAGTATTATTTATTTATTTAGCGCTTAAGGATTAATTATGATTATATAACATTATGAGTGAGAACGTCACTAGCTTTCAATAATTTTATTTGTAATTAGTAAATTGAATGTGTCGATAATGTTTTTTTGAGATGTTCTGTGATTTGAATGTGAGTGGCCGTCGAGCGTCTAACTAAAATTGCTTTGGTCCTATAACAAAGAATATCTTTGTAATTTCAAAACCAAGGTCATTTTCTCTGAGAGCAATATAATACCAGAAGTAGTAGACCTACTTGGGCTATGTATCACTATTTTGAAAGTTACAGCAAAATCTCAAACGTATAGATAAATTGTTGTGTATACTACACTAAATTATATCATCTTTATTAAAATTGAAAAAAAAAACATTATCGACATATTTAATACGCCATATTTTTTACCAATCTTTGAAAGATAACTTAAAGCATTAAAGTTTAATTAAATGTAGCATTCCAATGTGGCTTTGTTGATGTATGAATGATAAAATTCACAATTATACATATTAAGTTTGATTTGAAATTCGATCTTAATAGTAAGCTTAATAAGTTATTAATAAATTGTAACTATTTTTAATATATGTGCATTTTTTAATTTTTGTACTACACTTTAATACTAAGTAAAGGCGTTTTTTTCTTAAAAAAACGTAGGTAAACAAGCGACGGCTCGTCTGAAAGCATATAACATTAATGATGTTGCTAGTATACTGACTTTTTAATGTCTTTTAAACTGGAACACACTGGTTTTTGTATGGTAGTGGTAGAACTCTTGGCGGAGTCCGCCTGGAGAAGTACCACACATTTGTAAGTTATTCTACCGCCAAGCAGTAATGTGCAAGCATTACTGTGTTCCGGTTTGAAGGGTGATGTTTCCAGAGAAATTACAGGGCTTAGAGATATAACATCTTAGAACTCTGGGTGACGAGTGCAGTGCAGTGCTAGGTAATGATTTGGACTCTTCATATTCCAATAGCTGCGTATCACTGTGCTGTTATGTGGCAGGCATGTTGCTTACCATCAGGCATATGTCCTGCTCGTCTCGTCATTCTTTATTTAATAAAAACAACTTAAATTTGCACACTACTGTGTTCCGGTTTGAAGAGAAATGTTTTATGAGAAATTAAAGACCAGCCATCTTATATCCCGAGTAGCGAGCGCAGTGCAGTGCTAGGCAGTGATAAAGAGTCATGTTCAAACAGCGGTGTGGCCTGTTGCTTACCGTCTGGAGCATGTTCTTGCTCATAGTAACTCTCCAAGTTTTTAGTTTAAAAAATAAAATTAAGAAAAACATTTCGTTTGAAGTTGGTTAGATGGTATTCCAAGAAGAAAACAGATGGAGGTAAGCCATTCTCTAGATTACAGGTACTTGGCAGAAACGAGCCATTAAATCAATGTAATGACAGTGTAGGTGATATCTTAATATTTAAAAATACAATGCTTGTTCCCAGGAAACCCTACACAAAGTCAACCAATGTTCACGAAAGTGTGCATTTGTGTGTAATTTGGTGCTTAAGAGAGAGATAGATCTATCTATCTCTTAAGAAAACTATACTATCTAATTAATACCTTTAAATGGGCAATTCTTGTAAATACATAATATATAATTATGTATGTATAAAATCGGAGTGTCGGAAACGCTCCAACGGTTTTCATGAAATTTTGTATGCAGTGGTTTTCGTGGCCGATAAATCGATTTAGCTAGGTTTCATTTTTAGAAAACATCGCGTTTTCAACAAATGAAAAACCAAGCGAAGCTCAGTCATCCAGCCATATATATGGTTGCGGTCTATTTGGACTGAATGTATATCATTTCATATTATATATATCATATCATATTTAATAACCTCGTCCCGTTGTACTATGTTAACAACATCTGAGCGAAGCCGGAAGGCTGCAACGGGCCTCTATCTTGTATTGTATCTTATTGTAGGACTCTTTGCAGTCTGTCTAGGGAAGTACCACACCTTGGCCAATTATTCTATTGCCAAACAGCAATGCGCAAAATCACTTCTCTGGTTTGAAGGGCAATATTTTTCGAGTAATAAGGCATAGTGATAAATAATTTTATATGTCTGGGTGACGAGCGCAGTGCAGTGGTAATTAATGTTTTGGGCTCTTCATGTTCCAATAACCGCACGACGAATCTAAAACATCCCGCGGTCCCCAGGGATCGGACCGGAGTACACCAAGCGGCGGCCAGGCTCCGCGCTTCTCCGTTTGACTCATCGGTACGTTCATACTAAAGATAGTTTGCAATACCCTAATATTATCAGGATAATAAGGTCTAAAGTCAAACGATACAGTGCGGTGCCCGGGCGCCTTTTGGTGATTTTCGTCGAATTTGAAGTATATATCACCTTAACTCGAGTACAGCGGTGGACCTACAGACGCAGTCTCCGATGGGCGCAGAGGCGGAGGGTAGTGAAGGAGGCTGCGTGTGCTGAGCCCCCTGCCCCCCGCCTCGCCGCACCCCCGCGCTTCACACCTCGCTTCGTGTTGACGCCGCAACTAAAGAACTCACTCCCCACTCTACTTGAACTGAACCATTACGAAACAACGACGTCATCTCAACATTAATAACCTAATATTGTTCGCTTTTCAAAATCAGCCGAGCTGCAACGACTCTGGAATAGGAACCAAAGAGTATCTAAGGTATATAAATAAATCCGACGTTAGAGAAGAAATTAAATATGGCGTCCAGAAAGTATGGGCAGCAGGAAAAGTGTTTGTAATTGTTTTCTAAAACAAATTAGGCTTTTTTCAAGTGTTATATAAATAATTGTGTTCAAAAGTAGGTACCTAACTGAATATAGAATAGCATTTTGCTTAGATAATGTGTTATTATTATTAAATGGGAGAGTAATCGTTTGAGACGATGTAAATACTTGATGAAAACATGACTGCCGTATCAGAGATAAGTCGAGACTTCACCAAATTAATTTCTTTCTGGTCTTAAGTACACGAATGAGTGCAGTGTAGACCCGAGTACAACATTAGTGAGTAGAGGTGAAGTCGTTTATAAATATTTTCTCTAACGTCGCGTGTTAATAACCCTAAACTAATTACAACACAAATGGAGATTAAAAAATACCACATACCACTTTAGGATGATCTGTCACAAATAGACCAAAGAAGTTTCAATTTTGTACCATTATACACAGAGGTGAACCGCCAAGTGTCTATTCGGCTATTTCACACGGGGGCAGAACAGTATGCAGTACAGTAGGTACTGCTACTGTTTGAACGCACAGAACAGTACTGTCTTGACAGTGAACAAGACAGAACAGCTAATAGCCCGCCGGTCTATTTTTTCGGGGCAGTTTGCTTCCCCCACCAACTTTCTCGCTCGTCTGTCTTGTGTTTGGACTCGTGTGTGCAGTCTAAAGAGCAGGTCAGAGTGCGCGCGCGTGTTTTAACTTGTTTTGCATTTGGTGTGGTCTGTTTTACTTAAAATTTGTTTGTTTTTAGATTAAAATGCCAATTGAAATACCAATGGACGAAACTATAAAACTAATTTTCATTTGTCATACGCATAATCATTCTAAACTCTTTAGGATTTTCAATCCTTATTTCTTCTAAAACAACTAAGCTCTGGTCTTCTTGCCAGCCAGTTTCTGATCCAAAGTTTTTCTTTTTTATTTATTTCATCATTTACACACTCAATAAGCTCATTCAGAGCTATTTGTGCAGAATTTTTTTAGTAAACGGCGCAAATATTGCCGTTGTCGTCGACGTTCCATCGCTCACTTGGACTGTCCCGTCTATCCTATAATCCTATATTTGAACGATACTGTCCTTCTAAACTGTTCTGCCTCACTGTTCTGCCCCCGTGTGAAATAGGCTTTAGACTCCCAATCTGCACCTTACTGCCATGTCACATATAACCTTCCCATTTCACAGCAAGGGTATGTTGACATTTTTGCAATTAGATGCAGAGCTGAGAGTTGTAAGGTTGTAATGGCAGAGCGGTTGAGAAATAAGTGACTATATCATACACTCAGAATTCATGTTTCAACGCACATTAAAAGACTTGGACGGCTCAGTCAGGAAGAAAGAGCAATAATTTGCTGTAGGATGAACTAAAAGAGCGTATGATTATAATGACTTATAAAAGAACAATTTTATTTTTGTCGAATGAGAGAATTTCAGAAAAGAAAACAAATGTTTAAAAAATGTTTACAAACTTGGGATCTTGTAAGTAGCACAACAACAGCAATATCGCCCATATTTTGTGTGTCGTCTTACCTATTTGATGTCTAGTATATTGTGTAAAGGTTGGAATCGAGATCTTTAAAACTTAGAAGACAAAACTCATTAAATAATTATCTCACTTGGACAGCTGAGTCAAATGTATAATTGAACATTAAAGATATTGACAACATTGCGCACGACTCCATCGCGATCTTTCATCCATCGCAGGGTTGTCACCATTAACCGTATCAATAATTTAGATTGTGCTTTCCCTGGAAACAATTTTCCAGGAAAAACTTCGTGGTTATCACAGTTCTAGTTGAGACTGGTATTTTCTTGATCCGAGTAGGTACAAATATCTTTCATGAAACAGTTTTTTTCTTGTTCTGAAACTGTTTCATTGTCTCTCTCGTAAGTAGCATACGCGCATTGTTATCACGAATCAGACAGTTAAACTACATCAATGAACTGTTCTCTTAAATTATCTTGTACTTATTGATATTTATTGGTTAGCTAAGATATTAAAGTTTATGTTCTTTTAAAAACGTTAAAAGTTTATTTGATAAAATACATACGTGTAGTTAATAATAATCAATTATACTTTTGTGTAACAAAGTTTTGTGAAGATAAAATTATATTTTTTTAGTTTATTTTTCTGAAATTTTATCGTCAGATATGACAACTAATCTAACTTATAATTATGAACTCAGAAATGAATTTAGAGATAAGCTGAATATGGTATCGTAAAATTTTAATTGTTTTTTAATACCTACGTAAACGTAGCATTGCGACAAAAACCTCAGCATTTTTTTGATTCAATTCAATTTCAATATTATAAAAGGCTTGCATTTTCTGGTTCTTTAGAGTGACATAGAGATTCTTGTTTAGAGAGACATAACGCCAGTATTAGGGGTTTTAAGCAAAAAACTTGTTTTTGTTTCAGAAGAAATTTTATAAAGTTAAGTAAATTAAAAAAAATATTGTCCTTACAAATTGTTCACATCACAGGTTAATTTTCAGATTTACAATCCACATAGTGGTATCTGTCGACATTTATTATACCTCTACTATTACGGTTGTGTACTACACTATTAATGAGTTATGGTACTTACATATATACATAATTATATATGTTGTGTTTATGTTATGAGGGGAGAGAAATCAATCGAAATAGCGTAGACTCGCTCTATGTATAAACACGATAGATATCCCGTAATTATTGATAGGTACCTACTAGGTATTTGAATTATTTATACAGCCCTAATTTTAAAATATATTTAATAATGGAAGAAACAAGTTCATTATTTTTTTCTAATAGGTACTATAAATTTACATATTTTTACAATCTAGCTACCTAATGGGCTTGACCATCGATAAAATTAAAGAAACGAAGATGAGGTATGCTATAATCTAAAGACAACATAACGTGGCGAAAATTTGGAAATATTCTGAAAAAAATGTATTGTCACGGTTTTCATGTAAGGTGGTATATCTATAGTTGTGGACGTTTGGCCATATGTCGTGTGACTGGTGCATGTAGAGTCTTGTCTGCATGTGTATGCAAATCCGCAAAATTTTGCATAACTCATGTGTTTTTAACAAATAAATGACTACAATATTGCAATAAGCCTAGTGCGTAATACCTACACAGCTACGCGGGACATCCTAAACCATGTTTGATTTCACCTCACCCTTGCCAGAAAGAGAACTTTTAGGAGCGATGTTATCTCATTTGGCGTAGCAACAGCAGCTCATTCATTCGCAGTGCATTAATGCACAGATTACTTATATATTTTTTACTCGACATAAAAGGAAAACGAAATTGTCGATGGTGATTTAAAAGAATTTGTATTTTCAAAGTTAAGTCTTAGTAAAATATTGCCATATCTGGTTCTGATTTGTACTAGATATGTTTACATGAACTATAACATTTTCTACGTTTAATTCGATGTCATTAGAAGATACAGAACTGAAGCGTCAGGTTTGAGAGGCGAGATAAGTTGGAAAAACTCAAATAGTTGTTCCCTTATGTTGAGGATGAAGGTTGTAAGGCTGATAAGTAATGGAAGTTTTTTAAAATGTGAGGGGACATTTTGTAAAGTTTCTGTCAACATAAACAATAAGATTATACAATGTTGAAATGTAAAACTTAGTAACGAAATAGCGGCTCAATTTTTCTAATCTGACCTAAGAGGTACCGGAATAAAAACTGATGTCTGTGTGCAGGGAATTTTATGAAACGGGTATACCTATTTATTTTTATGTTGACATGTGACGCATGTACATACATAACATACATTTATTCTTTTATTGAAGTGCAACACACATTGTACAGGTATACCGGTTTTACAAACGGCGATTACTGTTCAGCGACCTTACCAAGTTTCTAATCAAGGGGCAAATCGAACTAAAATTTTCTCAGGCTTTTGCGATAATTACTACTGTTAGGTGAATTCAAACGTAAGTCTTGATAAAACACATTCATTGTACCCTTGCTTAGACCACCATTCGGACTTAATTTTTTTGTACTGAACTACCATGATAGACTCTGAGGATAAAATATGTATAAAAGCAATCTTTTATCAAGGACACACCTCAGTTGAACAGTCTTCGCGTGTTTCCAGTTAACAATGTTTCGAGTAACGTGTTTTGGCTTGCGCTGGTGCAATGACAACCCATTTTGTACTTTTTAACGTTCGTATCGCATCACGTGGTTTAATATGCTTTATTATAGCGATTTAGAGGACGATTGTTTTGTAAAAAATAAAATTTTAAATTAGCATCGTGTTCTAAATATATAGTTTTGTTTGATTACCCACTTATTACGAGTAAAACCTAATATTAGGTCTAATATTCTGTCTAATATTAGGTCCCTACATATGAAATTGGTGCTTTGTCGTACTAGTCACTTTGTCTCAAATAGCCTCAATGAATAAAATGAAAGCGTTCTACTACTATAGTACATAAACCTTTATTTAAATAATGTACATTCAACCTTTTCATTTACTTATTCTCTATTTCCTGGCGGCTAATACCACGTGGCAATCAGTAAGTAGGTACCTACTTGATTTTTCCACATTTTGTGTAAAATATTTTCTTTAATTGTGCAAAGAGACAAATAATGCAGTCCTAATATTAAATGTGATTGTCTACACACGTATGAGTTTGGCAAAGCTCTAGGGTACACACTAGGGACCACATTTTCATATGTGGCTCTGTTCAGAGTGAACGATCTCATCAACAATTGTGTAGCTATTTGTTAGCCAATGCCTTGGTTGTGCTAGACTTGTACGCTCGGAAGTTTTTTTCCATCGTAGGTACGTGTACCACCAGCCTCCCTAGAAAGCTAGTGGTTGTGGGGAACTAGCCGCCACCGAAATAACGGTCACCCACAAAAAACCATAACGAGATACCTCCTACTAATGGAGGCATCGGGACATTTTCGCATTCTTTCGTAGTCCCGTTGACGATGCCCGCAACTCCTGCCCACACGAACGAAGTAGAGAGTTCATCTATTACTTATTATTATGAGTCTTATCATTATCGCAGCCTATAAATTGTCCTATTGCAGATCAAAGGCCTCTGTCCCCGCCTTCCACTTTTCCCGAGCTCATCCAGTCATAATAAAATTCCAAAATTTTGTAAAAGCCGATTATTGCAGCTATGGCTATAACTACTTTAAGCATAAAAATATAGAGCCTATGCCATAGTACAAATCAGATCATGTGATCAGTACCTACTCATAACCATTATCTAACTAAATGATTTTGTTTGAACTCGATATTTTAATATTCCGCCTCTTCCAGTTTGATGGGTTTAGATATGGGTCTTTTGAAACTTTTAGGGGAAAGTATAATTCCGGCAATAATTTAAGCTCAAGAAGTACATCCTTCCTCGAAATATACCTAAAAAATGTGTCCTCCTTGCGTCGATACCTCAATTATTGAGGGTCTGATTATCGACCGCCATTGGTGACGATCGACAAAAATGTGTAATGTTAGAACATATTGAATTCCCGAGCCAGCGCGTTAATAGGGTTGCAGTAGACGTCGTAACCTCCTTTTAGTTTCTGCAACAAGAGCAACAATAATATTTTTTAGTATACCCTGTCAGTTGCTGTCTCCAGTGCTTCTCTGATACCTATACTCAGTGTGCTGTACGTTTTGGGCTTAATAGATGAATACTTGACATTTTTATAGCATTATGTACCCGACACAGAAACCAATTAAAGAGTATTTCGTTGTATGGCCAAGCTTAAGGTTTACTCTAACAACGAGATTGTTACGGCCATAGTCTGTCAGTCAGTGCAGGGAAGCGGATGGCATAACCTTCCTATAGGTATTGAAAAATATTTATATTGAACGCATCAGTTTGCTAACGATATTTTCCTTCACCAATGAAACGAATGGTCATGACTATATACTTAGGTGGGGGTTGAGCCCTTACATTGAGGAATCGTACATTCTTGCCACTGGGCTACTACGAGACCCTTGAACTGACCTCATTCAGTTTCTTCATGTAACCGCCATCATCGTTGTCATCCTCATCATC
Organism: Ectropis grisescens; assembly: GCA_017562165.1. Classification (NCBI taxonomy): domain Eukaryota; kingdom Metazoa; phylum Arthropoda; class Insecta; order Lepidoptera; family Geometridae; genus Ectropis; species Ectropis grisescens. Next base: position 26,066,561 of record CM029771.1, read on the forward strand.
GTCGGCGGCGCGCCGCTGCGACCGAAAATGCTGACGTGCCCCCTTGCACGCCGCTTCATGGTACTTTGGTAGCTGGACTAACACCTGAAATAAAGTATAGACAATTATATAATTATGAGTAGTAGGCGTTTAATGTGTCGCCGTACGCCGTACCTACATATTCTCAAATGCGTACCGAAATGTTTGACTATGGAACGTTTTCATACTAGTTTTAAGATCTTTTTGTAGCCATTTTTGCACATAAAAATATTGTGATTAAATGTCGCCGAGGCAAGCACCTCATCGGCGCCTTTTTAGCAGCTATGTGCTATGTATTTGTAGGTGTTATAACCAGTACCTAATGTACTCATAGTAGCGCAGTATAAAGAAATACTACCAGTAGTACACCGCCTTTGATCTTGAGAGAAACTCTAACAATGTCTAGACACGAATAGGGTTGTCGCAAATTAAAATGTTAAAAATAAATAAAACGTTTATTAGGTTCAAAATTATTATAAACATATTAATTAATATATGCTGATCTGATGATGAAACTGAAAGGTGGCCATAGGAACTCAGTAATTAAACGACATAACCCCTTCGGCTCCTTTTATTCGCCTTGTTGAGTACTCTATCGCTAAATGGTGAGGGTAACGGTGTGGTGATGGCGACCAGGGTCTGATGATGAAGCTGGAAGATAGCTACAAGAACTCAGTTATAAGGCAGTCAGATTTGGCAGTTATTACCTTGTCCACCCAGGGTATGATGAGGATAGAAGAGAGCGAGGGCGCGCACTTGGCGTCCATCCGATGGCAGTACTCCGCGTACGATGACGTCACTAGAGCATTGTAAGTCTTTTCGTTTGTGCTAAGCAATTCGGAGTACCGATCTTCCAGAATCTACAAATTATGACAATAGGTTAACAATACAAGAACAAAATATTGGTGTTTGGATGTCACATTAAATCATCAAATTCAAGACAAGGTACAGTTAGGTACTTTTGGTTTTGACTAACAATTACTCTACCGGCGAACTACATGGGCATATTATGATGACTAGCAGCGTCATCGCATAAGTCAACTAACATGCTGATAAAACGCCCCCAAATTCACAGACTTTACTTCACAATATTTTCCCCCATATTGCTGTACCTAGGTACCAGAATTTGATTCTGCGGGTATATTATTTATATAATCACGTATATATAATATACCTGCAGAATCAAATTCTGGTACGTAGACCAGAAATATCATTCTCTGGAATTTCTCGAGAAGTTTAAGACACATTTGTCTCAATTAAGTTTCACAGATGTTTATGACAGCGATGACCCCAATGTAGCCTTCAATAATTTTTATGACTTGTTTCTACTCTTCCATGAACTGTGTTTTCCAGTCCGGAGGAAAAGAATGTTCACGACAAAAAAACCCAAATGGATAACTAAAGGTTTACAACTCTGTTCCAAAAAAAGAAGAGAAATGCTTTGGAAGTACAGGCTTTCACCCAATGAGATCACTAAAACGCTTTTTAAACAGTATACGCGTAAATATAAACAAATTATTAATCTCACTCAAAAAGCTCAAAACGCTTGTTTTATAAGAGACGCAGAATCAAAATCTAAAGCGACCTGGGCAATAATTAATAATGCAAAACACAATTATCCAAAGCAACATATTGCAAGAATTTCAGTTGAAACTTCAATGACTACTTTACTGACTTGATAAAACCTCAACAGAGAGATAGTTTTTCCACTGAAGTGAAAATAAATAAATGCAATTCTTTGTTCTTAACGCCAATAACGCCTAGTGAAACATGTGAAATAATAAATTCTCTTAAGAATACTGAAAGTTTTGGGTATGACGGGATAACCACGAAAGTTGTAAAGTACGTCAAATTCATTATTGCACCCGTAATTACACATATTATAAATGTATGCCTTGAAAAAAGAATTTTCCCAGAAAAACTTAAAACATCAGTCATAAAGCCAATATTTAAAAAAGGAGACAGAGACAAATTATCAAATTACAGACCTATAGCCCTCATACCTATCTTAGCGAAAATATTAGAAAAAGCGATTTACCAAAAATTTTATGAGTACTTCGAAAATCAAAATATTTACTCATCAAGCCAATACGGGTTTCGAAAAAACAAAGATATAAATTTAGCCATTTATGAATTTTTGTTAAGAGTCACTGATAATATGGACAAGAGGAAATGAACGGTAGGCCTTTTCATGGGTATGAGCAAGGCGTTTGATCGGGTAAATCATGAAATACTTCTAAGCAAGCTTTATGCCTATGGTGTGAGAGGGGTTGCAAATAGCTTAATTAGATCATATATCAGTGACAGATATCAAATAACAAAAATAAATGGAATTTGTCCTGATTCTCTAATTGAAAAAATATATTCATCGGAACTGAGAAAAGTAAATTCAGGTGTTCCACAAGGGAGTATCTTAGGTCCTCCTTTCTTCCTTGTCTACATAAATGACCTTCCTGACGCTATACAACATCCCGTTACATTATACGCAGACGATAGTACTATTTTATATACAGGCAATAAAAAAGATATTGTTAACCTACAAACGGAAATAAATGAATCCTTGGCATTAACTATTGACTTTTTAAGTAAAATCGACTTAGAAGCTAATTTAGAGAAGACTAAAATAATTAACTTTAAACAAAGGCAGGGGTTATTGTATAACCATAAACTTGACATAAAATATTGCGGGTACCAAATAGACGAAGTTGACTCAACTAAATTCTTGGGCCTCCACTTAGATAGTAAATTGACATGGGACCACCATGTCACACACGCCTCCAAGCGCGTCAATCAATTTTCATACGCACTATACAAGCTAAGTAAAATTGCGAACATGGATACTGTATTGACAGCGTACCATGGCCATGTTGCTTCTATGTTGAGATATGGAGTGATATTCTGGGGAAATGCCACAAATAAATTAACAGCCTTCAGAGCCCAAAAAAGATGCATTAGGGCTATGTGTAGATTGAGACAACGGCAATCATGTAAAAATAAATTTATCGAACTGGAATTATTGACCTTTCCTTGTATCTACATTAGTGATGTTGCTCTATTCGTGAAAAAAAAACCCTGAACTTTTTTCCTAAGTATGAACAAGGCAGTAGAAAGGAAAACAATGTCAAATTTACAAGGAGGGTAAAGACCACTCTAATGTTAAAAAGTGTGTTTTGTATGGCACCTATTATTATTTACAATAAAATTCCTCAATCTATCCGTGAATCGAGCGACTTTGTAATTTTTAAAAAAAGACTCAACAATTTCTTTTCATCCAAAGCATACTATTTATTCCCTAGATGATTTCCTAACAGACAAGACTATTTGACTTATATTTTATATAATTTTGACATTTCAATTTAGTTTTTGTAATGTGACATGTAATTGTATGACATAATTTGATTATTTAATTTTTACTAATACTTTATTATACCTTATTACTATACAAAATGTAACAGCTTGCATGCTGACACAGCGGGAACTGGAGATCCCTATTCCTATTTTGTAACATCAACTGTCACCTGTTTGTAAATGATTTGATTTGATATTTTTTGTTGACATTTAGCTAGCTGTAGAGAAAGTAGAGCTAACCGGTTCTAGCTGTTCCCCTTCGGCGGGGCAGTCGGCGAGAGAGTCGGCGCCGAGAGCCGCGCAAAGCTCGCCGGCGACGACCGCGGCCGCGGCCTCGTGCTCGCGCCGGAGTTCGCTCGGGTGCACGCACGCGTGTTCGCCCCAGGCGCGCGACATTCGCTCGCTGTAGGAAAATACTGCGTCTCGCAACGCAGCTTTGCTCTTCGCACTGTTTAAACGCTCCCAGTAACTGAACTCCTCATCTATTTTCTGGAACGATGACAGATCAATTTGTTACTTCTATCACTATCAGGCGCATGTACCTAATGCTCCACTTTATATTATAAAAGAAAGATTTGAAAATGTCTTTAGACTACACAAATATAGTATACTATTATTGTTTACTCCGTTTTGCTAAGTTATGGTCGTTTTCCGTACTTACAGTGACGAGCTTCATCAGATAGCAGTCGTCGTCGTCCAAATGCTGGGGTGGTAGCGAGCGCGCGGCGCGCAAGGCTGCGGTCGCGGACGCGCGCGCACGCGCATGCTCCCTCTGCAGCTGAGCGGCGGACAGCGCGCCGTGCGCCGAGCGACGCATGATCTCGTCGTACAGTGTGCTCGCGGCCGCGCGCGCCGCCGCGTTACTAGCCTCGTTTATCGCCACCAACTCGACCTCTTTCATCGCTAACCACTGCCAACCAAGAACATAAAGTTACGAAACAAAAGCAAAATTGCAGTCTACCCCTGTCCAAACCGGCAGTCTCCGCAAACTATTCGATGGTTACGAATGCTCTTTCCGTTCACGCCCTATGGGTGCGGATATAGTGATACCTTTCATAAATTTATTATTTTAAATCTGTAACTAATACCTATATTCCAGCAATAAAGATAATTTCAATTTGAATTCATCTGGATAGGCACTGATTTTGAACGATCCGAACAGCTCAAATTCCGAAAGACAATCCATGTCTATGTCATTCTAACCGGATAAAACAAAGAGCGAGAGGTTTGATTCCGTGTCGAGCTCAATCCAACTGGGATCAGAATCGCTACGCAGACCTGTGCTTAATTGCGCTTCTAATTTCCTTTCACTTGGACCAGTTAACAGTTTGATTCGTCTAGAACGTTGGTTAAGGTCCTGATGTGCGTCGGTCATTGTCAGCATACCTGCAATAGCTCGTCTCTGTGTGGGTCGTGGTCGTCTCCCGCCGGGCCGGCGGCGGCGTAGGCTGCCAGAGCGGCGTCGGCGGCTGCCATGTGGAGCATGGGGACGTCGCACGGGTGGAGACACAGCCGGTCCCCGCGCCGCGCCCCGGCCACCGCCGCCTCGTACGCGGAGCGAGACTCGCCCAGCGCCTTCATGATCATGGCGTGGTTGATAGCCACGCGGTCGGACAGCGCGCCCTCCAGTTCCTGTTACAGAAGATACGGTAACGTCTTCTGTCCATTCCAAAAAAGCCAAGAACTTGCATGGTACATCTTTCTTATTACTTATTACTTGATTTAGGACCTATTACGACCCTTCAATTTATTTATTAACCGACTTCCAAAAAGGCGGAGGTTATCAATTCGACCCCAATGTTTTGTTTCTTTTATGTGTTTTACCTGATTTCTCGAGAACCCGCGTACCGATTTTAAAATTTTTTTTTGTATTCGGATGGGTATGCTTCCCGAATGGCCCCATATTTTATATATCTTATCGAAATCGGTCGGGTGGTTTTTGAAATATGAACCATAAACTAAAATTTGCGTACAATTTTCTGGGATGACGTAGTTGTAGATTTCACAAAAGTTATGAAGCTCGATCCTGTCCATACGAAATTGTGTAAATGGATTAATAAAAACTTGTTTTGCACTAAAAAGGGTAAAATAAACTATTTACGTACAAAAAATAAAACCGACTTCATAACCACAAATTGGCACTCACAAGCTCAAAAGCGAAAAATAAACTAAAATTATTAATTTTAATATGTATTAATATTAATATCTATACTAATATTATAAAGCTGAAGAGTTTGTTTGTTTGCTTGAACGCTAGGATCTCGGAAAGTACTGGTCCGAATTGAAAGATTCTTTTTCTATTGGATAGTCCATTTATCGAGGAAGGCTTTAGGCTATAGAAAATAACTCTACTACTAATTGAAGCGGAGCATGAAACAAGAATGTAACAAAATCGGGAAAAAATATTCCCCTTTTTAGAGTTTTCGTACGTTTCGTGCTTTGACATGACACATGACAGCATGTGTCAAAGATTGCGTCATTGAATTTCAGTAATCTGTGCCTCGAATATAAACCTTTGCTAATATTTTTTTCTAAATCTGAGTTGGTACGACCAATTTCCGACAGGTGGCGTAGCAGGTTGCTGAAGAGGTTTTTTGTTTGAAATCGATATTCTCAGGAATGAGTGAACCGATTTCGGTCATTCTTTCACTGTTGGATATGTACGGGATCCCGATGAGTGCTATATAATATACCACGGGCGAAGCCGGGGCGGGCATCTAGTTTAATATAATATTATAAAGCTGAAGAGTTTGTTTGTTTGAACGCTAGGATCTCGGGAAGTACTGGTCCGAATTGAAAGATACTTTTTCTATTAGATAGTCAATTTATCGAGGAAGGCTTTAGGCTATAGAACATAACGCTACTATCAATAGAATCGGAGCATGAATCAAGAATGTAACAAAAACGCGGAAAAAAATATTCCTTTTTGAGAGTTTTCGTAGCGTGCTTTGACCACAGACTAAGTAGAGAGATACACTTGGCATGACAGCATGACAGCGATTATGTCAACTCAAATTCAACTTCAACTTCAAATTTTTATTTTGCTTCCATTCGGTAATGTCACCGTAATTTCGCCAATGTCCAAGATTGAGTCATTGAATATAAACCTTTGCTAATCATATTTGTTTATAAATCTGAGTTGGTACGACCAATTTCCGACAGGTGGCGTAGCTGGTAGCTTTAGAGGTTTTTTGTTTCAAAGCGATATTATCAGGAATGGCTGAACCGATTTCAGTCATAATATTATACCGTTGGATATTTACGGGATCCCGATGAGCGCCCTATAATGTACCACGGGCGAAGCTGGGGCGGACATCTAGTTATTAATATAAGCGCTACTCACTCATCTATTTGAAGTCGGTGCCAGCCAGTTTAGCAGTTTATGGTTTATTGCAGCTTATATATTGTAGTAGGTAGTGGTAGGACTCTTGGAAGAGTCCGCCTGGGGAAGTCCCATCTTTGCAGTTATTTTAGCAGTATTGTGCAAACATTGCTGTGTTCCAGTTTGAAGAGCAATGTTTCCAGAGAAATTACAGGGCTTAGAGATATATCTTAGATCTCAGTGTGACCAGCGCAGTGCAGTGCTAGGTAATGATTTGGACTCTTCATGTTCCAATAGCTGCGTGTCACTGTGCTGTTATGTGGCAGGCATGTTGCTTACCATCAGGCACATGTCTTGCTTGTCTCGTCACTCACTATACTATAAAAAAAATATATTACGAATTATACTTATAAAAAACGATGTATCTAGATCACGTGATTTCTCAGGGTGTGTGGTTGGAAAGGATCACCTGTATGACAGAGTCGAGTCGCGCGGCGGCGACGGCGGCGGGCGCGAGCTTGCGGCGCGCTAGGAACGCGTCGCGCGCGGCGGCCAGCGCAGCCGCGTGGTGCTGCGCCAGCGACGCGCGCGGCACGCACGGGGCTCCGCGCGACAACAGCGACATGTGCGCCGAGTACTGCTCGCGACACGCCGCCAGGGCCGCCTCCAGCTCTGCGGCGCTCGTCGCCTACATGTACAACTTGTTAGTAAATCTCTATTTGACGTAGAGCTTATGGTACGTGAGGAAAGTTAGCTAAGGAGTCTAACTTGTAACAAGTCGTCTTTTGGTTCATAAGGTCACCGATTATGTAGGTATTCGAAAAAAATTAGTACCATAAACAATCTCAGTAGGTAGTTATATCTTAGGTAGGTACCTAGTTTGAATGAGTTAGATCAAAGAGTTTTCGAAGTCTATATTTTTTATCTGGTACCAAGTCAGACAAATTCTTTGGCAGGTGTCAATACTAAATACGATACTTCTATTATACTCTACCTACTACAGCGATAGTTAATGGTTCTTTCGTCATTCCTTCCTTGATATCGCTAAAGCCTTTGTCTTACTTTTCTAACTGTAACTAAACTTAAAGTTTCGTAGCTTTAAATTTTCAATACGTTGAAATAGGCAATCGTCTTGCAACGTCCATTTTAGCGTTCTTCAAGGCAACATTTTGGCGCCTACTTTGTTCACTAATAATAATGGAAAACATTCTAATGCACTAAATCCATGATTACTTTTGTTACCTTATTGTTAATTAATAAAATAAATGTTTTGTGGTGTTAGTCTTTGTATATGTTTGTCATTACTAGTGGCTTTAACGATGGAGAAAACGAAACCGTAAAGAAATTGGCATGTTTTAAGAAAGATATCTTGTCGAGGACATTTTGTTATTCGTGAACCTGAACTTTGTCAGCGTAGCGGGTTATGGTCTTGACTCTATCCTCATGAGAGAATCACAAGCTCAGCAATAGGAAAAAGGTAAATGGGCTACTTAATACTTGTCGTATGATTTTTCTATCCATTGTCCCTTCTCTATGGTTTAGACAAAATCTTTAGTTGATCCCGTTGCAGCCTTTTGATTAAATTTGAAGAGGAATTAAATATGTAAATAATACTCTTTGGTAACTAGGTAAATCATCTTTTAAAGTTTTTTTTTTTAAAAATGGCTGATACCTGGAATATGCTTCTGGGAGTCGGCAAATCATCACCATTAAATATTTCCAGATAAGAACTGAAGTAGGTCGGCAGTTCTCCCATGGTCACTTCTCGTCCATTGATGGTTTTTGGTATGAGATTCGAAGGATGGAATATAGACTGCACAAAGTCTCGCAACGACTCTATAAACTCTGGTTGAAGATCTGAAATTGAAAGTTAAACTATGCTCTCTATTTTTTTCGACCTATAATTATACTGTATTCTGTCTATTTCCTGGGAAAATATCTGTACCACTTTTACCATTTTTCTCTGTTAAGATCAATCTCATTTCATGCTCGTCAATTCAATAGAGTCAACTAATTTTAGAATATAACTAGCTGTACCCTGCCACGCTTCGCTGTGGCACATTGTTATGCAAAAATTAGATAAAAACAATCCTTGATGCGGGATTATTTATCATTCTAAAATTTCAGCTCGATCGGTGCAGAACTTTTTGAGTTTTTGAAGCGTACACAAACCAACATAACGTTTTTATATATAGAGATTTTCAACTTTTGTGCATAATTACCGATAATAATTAATAAGTCTGCAGTCTCTTACCACACAAACGTCCATTAAAGTTCTGATCCGCGACTACCATGCCGGGGTGTGGAGTCAGGAAGCATGAGACGTTCTCGAAACTGGAGCGGATGTGATCCCGCAGTTCTTTAGTCTCAGTGTTGTTAGTTTTTGCCTGGTGAAATATTACGTATTAACCGATTAGATCAAAGAGAGAAGTCTCCAAACCCACGAAGTAGAAGAATAAAGAGAGCTAAGTACCTACTTAAGCTAGCTTAATTTATTATTTTGTCCATTGTGCCTTTTGTATTGTCTGGGGGGTGGAGTAGCGTATTATGGGAAAAGACCATGTAAAGCAGTGGATGAGAAGTATAGGCTGACTATGATAGGTACCTGGGTAGGTCTCATTTTGAAGTCAGTTACCAGCGATAACCGTGGTCGATAAACATGCCTTTAAATTCTTTAACAACATATTTATACCCAGGTATATTTGTTGTTCAATTGTGTCCTAAGTACTAGACTAATCTGTTTAAAAGCTATGTAGGACTTAGATAGATTGAGGCAATATATCTTTCTATCAGTAGAAATGTAGAGTTCTAAAATGATTAATTCTTCACAGCTGAATTTGCGTGTAGACTTGTATTCTGATTTAGGCTATAATGTAAGGCCAACCATATATTAATAGGTAAGTAGCTACAACTCGCCTGCATTATTGTTTTTAAATAATGTTCACCACCCGCAGCTCCATAAGGGTGTTCATACGGGCACATCCAATCTCGGACACGGAAGATCAAGGACTGGAACGGCTTCGCATTTTCATGTTCTTTAGCTAATTTTCCATACTCCGTGAATAACTGCAAGTCGAAACATTGATTTTATCAAGTGCATGATACATTCATATATACAGAATCTAGGATGAAAGACCACGAACCACGACAACACATCAACAAACAAATAGGTAGGTACAATTTGTATTCTATGAACTGGGTTCCTAAGTTTGATTTTCGTTTTTCTTTAGAGGCGTATTATTCATGGCGTTAAGCCGCTACTATTTATATTATTTATAAATTGCACTTACATACATTTGTTTGTATCTAAAAAACTATAGAACAAATATGTAGTAGACCCTGCATTAAGGGCGCTGCATAATAATAATTTGGTCGCAGACCAAGCCTTAATATTAAAATGAAAATCCTTACTTTACAGTTCCTTATAAATATCACAAGTCTAATTGAAATAATTTAAATTTTATCTTCATCTTTAAAGAACTCGCAGACGTTGTAGTAACATTTTCTTATCAGAAGCTACGAAGTTTTTTCTGGAACGTGTTATGATTTGTTTCTTTTTTTATTCGATCTGGGATATTGTTGTAAATGTTTATTAATGTATATAGTGGTCCCTTTTTTAAACATTTCTAATCTCGGCACGGGTAATTTAAGGTTATGACATCGACGGGGATTGGTTTCCGGTATGTATAGGTGGAGATTTTTCCTAACAAAAATACCAGTTTCGTAAATGTACATACATGGTAGCGTCAAAATATTAAAATCTTTAAAGTATTGTTTACAGCTTGTACGTCTCTGTATATTCGCAATTATACTAATGCACTTTTTTTGTATAGCAAATATTTTTATAACTCCTACCTAATATTTTTTATACTCCTATACATAACATACTCCTAATCATAAGAAAACTAAAAAACTCGTAAAACTCCGTATCGAAGCCAGGAGTACGCGTATGCATGGTATGCAGTTAGAGCTGTTTCTATGTTACTATTGGATTTTAGGATTGATAGAGCGTAAACAAATTGAGATAGTTTTGTAATGAGTTTGTCTACATGATCTTTCCATGATAGGTGACCATCCAAGTTTAGACTTAGGATTGTGCAGCTACTAGTCTCTATTAGATCAAGTCTCTTTGCCATTTCGTGTAGATCAAGTGGCTGCTTTTGGTTGGGAAAAAATTGTATTAACTTTGTCTTTTTTCCGTTAATCTCAAAGTTTATTGTCGTCAAAAATGTAGAGACGTCTACGAAAGTAGTTAATATGTGATTCAAAGAGTCTGGATGAGTTGTATCTTCTATACTTATAATAAAACTGTAACGGGTCGAATTCTGTACTTTGAAGATATATTGAAAAATTTTTTTTGAGCACTCCATATTCGATACTGATGGCGAAACTGCATTTTTTTTCTTTCATGTCTGTCTGTCTTTCTGTCTGTCTGTCTTTCTGTATAGGGATCACGAATCACGCCGAAACTACTGCTTCAATTCAGCTGAAACTTGACATGATTTTAGTTTATACTAAGGAGATTGCTGTAGGCTACTTTTGATCCCCAAATTCTAATCGGTTTTCTTGCGGGAGGGGGTGAAAGCCCGAATCTGTATTTGGTTGTAACTCATGTTTGCGTTGTTTAATTTCATTAATTCTTTTTTCGTTAGAAAGAACACATGTTTTATATTGTCCCGTCAAAATTTGAACATTATCAGTCTGGTGGTTCGGAAATTACACAAATATTAAATAATAACGACACGCGCGGCGCGTTCGGTACATACTAACTTCTAAGTATTCTGTGTATCACAGACGATCCACAGAATATCTAGATTCTAGATTCTAGACCGTGCCCGCCCACGTGATCGCGTCGCGTCGTCTTGAATGAAAAAGGAACTGTCAAAAATATATTTTAGTATTAAAATTAACGTGGTTGCTACACATATTTAATTAATAATATATAATTAAAAATATATTTTTGTGTGAAAAAACAAACATCATTCGGTTATAACCGACTTCAAACAAGGACGATGTTCTCAATCGGGTTGCATGTTTTTTTATTTGGTTTTATTTTTCCCCGATAACTCCGCTAATTGTGAGTTGATTTTGATAATTCTTTTTTTGTTTGGTAGAAAATACTTCGAAAACAGGGAGGTATTATAGTTTTTCTAATACCAACAAAAAACGAAAATCAGCTTACATTTCTCTGTACGACATAGTCATAGCTTCTTACAAAATTTTGTCGAATGACAGAATTAAATTACCTGTCATTGAAGTAGATTTTTGTTCTTTAGGAGAAAACATATTAGCATAATAAGTATCAGCATAAACAGCCCATTAAATGTTCCCACTGTTGGGCGTCGGGGCCTTTTCTCGCAAGGAGATAGTCAAGGCTATCCACCACGCTAGCCCAGTATCGGTAGGTGGATGACATATGACTTAGAACTCAGATTCTAGGTACTACATTTCGGTTTCCTCACGATGTTTTCCTTCAGCATTTTAATTACCGGCATTACGAACATGACTCTGAAAAGATAGTGGTGCGCGTGGTTTTGAACCCTGGGTCTCCGGATCGACAGTCGCCGTTCTCCCGACTAGGTCAGCTGTAACTTACTAGGTAGACCAGCCGACTACTTATTAGAAAACGTATTATTTGAATCCAAATACTGTTTAAAATTTAAAGGTAGTGTTTAACAAGCTTCGGTGACCGAAGTATCGTAGACCGTTGTTAGGGTTCCGTACCCAAAGGGTAAAAACGGGACCCTATTACTGTGACTTCGCTGTCCGTCCGTCGGTCTGTCGCCAGGCTGTATCTCAAGAACCGTGATAGCTAGACAGTTGAAATTTTCATAGATTATGTATTTCTATTGCCGGTTTAACAAAGAATACTAAAAATAAAATAAATATTTATTTAAGAGGGGCTCCCATACAACTTGATATTTTTTACCGTTTCTTGCTCGATACTAATAACGTACCTGTCAGAAAAAGAGATAAGTAGGTATCAGATCATGCACATCAGCTTCAGACTTTTCATAATGTATCTGATAAAAATCCTATAAACTTAACAATTGCGGCTATGTTCGCTACTACGAAACCTTACTAAGTAGGTATGTTTGATTTTGTTTAAGATTAAGATGATAAAATTAAATAAATTTTTGTGTGGAAAAACAAATTCACTCGGTTTTTCAATGACTACTTATCCAAATATTTGACGTACTTTCAACTAATCTATAAGTCCGTAACATCTGCTTACGCGAACGAAGTAGCGGGTTCAGCTAGTATTTAAATAAGAGCGATATGTCGTCTGCAAATAAAATATAAGGTGAGTTTGTTACTTTCGGTAGGTTGTTTATGTATATCAAGAAAAGAATACAACCTAATACGCTACCTTGCGGTATTGACCAATTGGTAGTAAGAATATTTGACTTTATAGACTCTATGGTATTTGTATCTTGCGAATAATTTTCTATTTGTACTAGTTGTTTTCTATTGGAGAGGGAAGAAATCAGCCAGTTAAGAAGAGCCAATTTCATGTAATTTTTAAATAATATACTGTGTGAAACCTTATCACACATCAAATTCAGAAATATCTAAGAGTAAACCTACTGAGTAACTTTTATCTCGTACATTGTTTAGAATTTCTTGTACTTATTTAAAAATAGGATAACGGGATACTCACGTATATACGGTCGGTCAATCCGACTCGAGTTTCGGCTGCGTCCGGCGGCCTTTTTCAAGGCGAGTGCACACGCGCGGTGGCTGTCCGTTTGGCACTGATTTGGTTTGTGTCAAACGGGCAGCCACCGCGCTTGTGCACTCGCCTTAAAAAGGCCGCCGGACGCGGCCGAAACTCGAGTCGGATTGACCGACCGTATATACGTGAGTGTCCCGTTATCCAATTAAATATGTGTAACAACCACGTTAATTTTAATACTAATATTTAAAAATAACTTTCGTCGTCTATGATTTTTTTTGTAATGGCAAACCGGTTTTCATTTAGAAGTTTGTATTTCTCACAAATACGGTCAGATATGACGCGTTCAAATATTTTTGAAATCACTGAAAGTAAGGAAATTGGCCTGTAGTTGCTAACGCTAGTAGCTTTCTCACCTTTTTTGAGAATAGGTTTGATTTTAGCAATTTTGAGCAGATCTGGAAATATTTCTTCATCGATTGATTTATTTATTAGGGAGGTTATTAACGGTGTTAATTCTTGGGCACAAGTTTTGATGAAACTAGAAGGAATTTTCTCAAATCCACTACTAGACTTATTGGGTAACTTGTTTATTATATGGAACACTTCTTTTTCAGAGACGTAGGAAAGAAACATAGAGTTGGATGATGTAGTTTCAAGATAACTGTTAACCACACAAGGACTTGTACTGTTGTCCAGTGGTTTGCCTGTAGATGTAAAATATTAGTTGAAAGTATCAGCGACTATATGAGGGTCATTTATTATTTCATTATTTTCACTGAGTTCAATATTTTTGGTTCGTTTACACACATTATTATTATCCGTTATATCTTTTATAATGGACCACATGGTTTTTACTTTATTATTGGATATTTTCATTTTACAAGCATTACTTAATTTTTTTGATATTTTGATACATTTTCTCAATTGTTTTGAATATTTTTTGTAATGATGTTTTAGGGTGTTATTATTTGATCTGTTGCATAGCGTTCTCAACATTCTTTTATTTTTGCAAGATATTTTTAGACCCTTTGTTATACAGTTATTTTTGTTAGCAGGTTTTGATTTGATTTTTATGTAAGGAATGTGTTTATCTAATAAATAGCTTAATTTTACGTTAAAGCTATTATAGTTTTCATTTACGTCTTTATCTGTTGTTATAATTGTAGTTGAGCATTTTGGTATATGGTACCTAGTAAAATTAGGAGCGAAATGTATGGTTTAATACAGTTTTGGTCTGTTCTTTGCTTATGTACTTTTGATTGTTGTCTAAAATGGCCCTTGGTATTATAAAATTATCTTCAGGAGTGCCTCCTGGCCTCGTCTCTGTATCTTGGTTTTGTGAATAGAAGTTTGTTGTAGTTTGGTCGGCGACTTCAGTAGCTTCGTTTTCGTGCAGTGGTGGGTAACTATTGATATGCTGAGAAGAACTTTGCTGGTTTTGGTGGGAATCCTCGAAGTTTTTGTTGAAATCGGTTATTTGCTTGTCATATTCCTTCCCGTCTACAAACAATCTGTTATTTCTTATAATTGCGTGTTTTCCGTTGTTCCTCTCCTGAATTTGTATTTCTCAGAGTGTTCTCCTTAGTTTTATCTCGTAATCATTTAAATAGTGTGAAATTGCTAGTCCAGTGTTTCTGAAGTGATGACTAACCCTTTAATATGTATTTAGTCATTCTCTTGCTTAAAATCACTATCATTAGAGGACGTTTGTAGCCTTTTTTTCCTATTCGACTAAAATCTTCAATGTATCCTAGTAAATCAATTTTTAAATGTCTCGAAATATATTGATGATTCCAGCCCGTATAGAACGAACTTTTTGGTTATACTGCAGTCTCCCTGTACTTTGTACAGATCCGTGTGTGTGTTTGATGTCAATAATTTAATTTTTAGGTCTGCATTTTCTTTCTCCATCCTAGTATTTTTTCTTTGAATTTCATCAATTTCCGTTTTAGTTTCAGAGTATTTAAAATTTGCCCCCTGCTTCATGTTTAAAATTTCGTTTTCAAGTTTGTTGACGACAGTATTTATTTCTCTTTGTATTGTCGTCTTAAACTCTGATATGATGTTTGGTATATGTGCAGTAATTTTTCAAATTTTTGATCCAGTAGTTTGCTTATTTTTGATAAAGTGACATTTTCTGGTTCAATGCTGAGAGGATTGATAACGACACTGGCGTTTTTATTTTGTGTATCACCAGAAATTGAGTAGTCATTGTCTAATAAATCTTCTATATTAATGATCTATGTACAAAAGAAAGTGTTTAATTATGTTTTATAATTTATTTTAACGAAAGATGTTGGCTGGTAAGGTATTTTCAAGACAAATTTTCATTCAATTTAGTCTGGTTAAGTACCTACTGTAAGTAATTCTCAGTGTCTATCAGTTTGTACAGCTATGTTGTGATAATATGGAATACTTTACCTGCAAATGCTGAAGGTCATCTTCCCTGATGATCTGTGCGAGATTGTATATTTGCAGCGATGAGATGAGCGTCGACATCGCGAATATGGTCGTGCAGTCTTTGACGGTACTGACATTATCGAAGGTACCTTGGGTGTCCATTAACAGTACTGCTATCTGGGAGGGAGAAACATTTGTTCTATTAGGTGCCACCAGATGCATTAAGGGATTAAGCATAAATCTAGAATATCTACATATTCTCTTGTACTACCTGTCGTATTTTGTGATGTGGGTGATTTTCTTTTAAATGGGGAACAAGGAACGAGCAACATGATGGAAAGGGGACCAGTGATCTATCGAAAATATTGTCTGAACGTTAACTGCGCAACAGTTATTTACGAATTATTTATCTACTAGCAGCGCCCAGTGGTTTTATCCGCGTAGTTCATATTCCCGTTATTTTCCCGGGATAAAAAGTAGCTTATGTGTTCTTCCAAACTATAATCTAAGTCTGTGCCAAATTTCAACCTGATCCGTTGAAACATTATGACGTGATTGAGCAACAAACATTTAATATTAATCACATTAATAAGATTTCAAAATCTACACGTTATTAATCAGTCGCATCCGCACATCCCACCTTCATTTTCTGTTAAAATACCAGCCAGCGTTAAGGAAAAGATTAATAAAAGCACCACTTTCAAACATTCATGTTGTGAAAATACGAGTTCTGCACGATGCAACAGAAGATAAGTAAAAAAAAACCTATTCCCTTGTGACGATCTAAGAAAAACAGACGTCTTACGAGGATATAAGTAATCCTTGAATCTGAACTTGGCAGCGTGGTGACATTATAGCTTTGACTCTGTCTGTAATTTTGAAACTCTGAAAAGTAATTTTTACAAGTATTTTTTCTGCCAGGACTCTGGGATTTCTCCCAATAGGATAGAGTCAAAGCTACAATGTCACTTAAGTAAGTGTACTTACTTAAGTGTGCTTTATACAGTGGTATAAAGCACACTTAAGTAACTTAAGCACACACACAGTGCGTTTAGGGTGTTGAGACAGCAAGGATTCGAGAAGAAATCTGTCAAAATTACAGTCCATAAAGCAGCTCTTCAGAATATATCAGGTACTTGACCATCATATCTACAAGTAATTTATTGGTTAAGAACGTTATTTCTTATGGAAGAGAAGAGAAAAAAAACCATAGGGGTCGAATTGAAACCTCCTCTGAAACCTGGCTCTTTTCGCAGAAAAGTTACATAAAGGCGAAACACAAAGGTGAGAAATGATACCACAAGTTACAACAAAAAACTCGAGTTTTGGGACTCAGCAAACATAAGCCATTACACCGAACAGTACGAGTTTTCCACACATCTATAATAATGGGTGTTTTTGAGGCCTCTATATGCTATATAACCCGTGTACTGACTTCTCTTTCTTGTCCGTCGACTTGATGCTTGAGTATGATAGGCTCTGACCACAGCAGTATGCCGGTGGTGTCCCGCGCCCAGCCGCCGCGCCAGTTGAACCCGGTGAGCGCCTGGTCGGCGGCGCCCAGCCACGCGCCGGACTGCCGAGCTGCTTCCTACAACACCATTAAACATAAAGTAAGTACATGAAGCTGTGAAGCTCTCTTGATTCTTTGACACCAACACCAATCTTACTACGGTGACCTGGTTTTTAAGTTCGGAATGGGTAGAGGGTAGAGAAGCAGTTGCTAGCAGTAAGGGTGAGAGTAGGTATGTGGGTAGTTACCGGCGCGCGTAGGGTTGTGGGTAGTTACCGGCGCGAGTGGGGTTGTGGGTAGTTACCGGCGCGAGTGGGGTTGTGGGTAGTTACCGGCGCGAGTGGGGTTGTGGGTAGTTACCGGCGCGAGTAGGGTTGTGGGTAGTTACCGGCGCGAGTGGGGTTGTGGGTAGTTACCGGCGCGAGTGGGGTTGTGGGTAGTTACCGGCGCGAGTGGGGTTGTGGGTAGTTACCGGCGCGAGTGGGGTTGTGGGTAGTTCCCGGCGCGAGTAGGGTTGTGGGTAGTTCCCGGCGCGAGTAGGGTTGTGGGTAGTTACCGGTGCGAGTAGGGTTGCGGGTAGTTACCGTGGCGCGCAGGTAGCGCAGGCAGAAGTCGAGCAGGAAGGACTTGCCGCCGCGCGTGGCGCCGGCCACGCTCACCACGGCGACGGGCAGCGCGCGCGCCGCCGCCCCCGCCGCCCCCGCCACGCCCCGCAGCGCGGCCGCGTCCGCCCGGTACCGGCCGCCCTCCTCCACGTACAGGACTTGCACGCTTTTACCCTCCGATTCTCCGTTATCACTCATTATTTTATCCTGAAACCGGAGGTACATTAGTTAAAGAAAAAGTGTGCCAAAGGCCATGGACAAGTATTGAGAGACGTGCCAAAAGACTCATAGGCAATGACACTCTTGTGCGTAAAAGACTGCAAAGTCTTGATCATCGCCGCAAAATCGCTAGCTTATCGGTTTTTTATCGGATACACTTCGGAGAGTGTGCAACTGATCTGCATGGTCTAATACCACCTTGCCCTTTCTTCTATCGGACTTCTCATTCCACAAAAGGGCGATATCGTTTCAGGGTTGATGTTCCAAAAACGCGAACGAAGAGATTTGACTCCACGTTTGTGATAAGAACGTCTAGGTTGTGGAATGCGTTGCCTGAGTGGGTTTTCCCTGATGGTTACAATTTTGGTGTCTTCAAATCGAGAGTGAATCGGTTTTTTCTAGGTAAGCACGCTCCATCGTAGATCTCATCATCGCTTAATATCAGGCGAGATGGTGGTCAAGTGCGAACCTATTATAGTTAAAAAAAAAGCCATGAGTTCGTGGATAATTGTAAAAGCGTTCCGCTTTCATGCTAAAGGGAGATGATCCTGTGTGGCCACCTTGGATTCGGAGTGGATCAAAGTCCATAGGTACTACTATAATACCTAGCCTTACCTATCTACCTAGCTACCTATCATACACCATCTTTAAAGGGGCCTATGATAATTGGCCACAATTGGTCTCTACTGTCTACCGAAGTTTGGGCTAGTACAGAAAGCGCAGGGCCCGGCTAATCCAAGCTTCCAAGGTCTTCTAACTAGGTATATCAGTTCGTGAGTAAAGCATAATATGTGAAACCTAATCGAAGCATCTGAAAGTATTCCGCATCTATCGCACTCAGAGTAACGTTCTTCCGTACTCCAACTTGATTAGAGATGTTTTTGTCTTGCTAGGAATTAGATACTTTCTAGGCGCTGTAATGGCTATGATTTCTTAAAGCACTTTTTATCGAATATGCAATTATATGTACTACTACGAGCATGAAAGTCCAAGGCATGTAAACAGACCCATTTATATGGACTATCTAAAACAATCCTATAAAATGTAGTGTATAAAAAATCCTGTTTTGCAATGTAAACAATTCGCTTGAATTTACTTACCTGAGATTTTCTAGCTCAAAAAATGAGGGAATCTCATACTTAATGCACTGTTATTTTATCAAAACTTTCTTTGATTAAGAAAAACATATATTTAGATACAAATTCACCGGTCTCTGCGTGTGCGCTGTCCCTGGACACTGTCTGCGAGCGCTTGCCCTGAACGTATCGCCGCCGCCGGCCGAACGATGCATAATATCCATCGCTTATCTATCTTTTATAAATATTATCATATTTATTGAAAATGATATAGGTAGGTGTATTATTCCTTATCTCATATTCAACAAGTGACGTAGGTACCTAGTTGACAAGGCAGTTTTTTTAGAAATTTTGTTTGTACGCGGTGATTTCTTGGATTCCATATCAAAACCTGGAGCCAATTCGCGAGGTTCCCCACTTATTTCTAAGGAGGTTTGACATAGCGTTAGTAACCCACTAAACGTTCCCACAGCTGGGCCTTCTGGACTAAATTCGGAAGAACGGCAACAGCCAGTCCGCAGCCTTTGATTCCAATCCCATCTATAAATGACGAAGGAAATCGTGTAAAAACCGACATGTGCCTTATAATCTTTCATGCGTTATCTACTCATCTACCAACCCACCCTGGCCTGGTGGATTATAGCCATGACTCTCTCCTTGCGAGAGAAGACCCCAAGTCTCAGCAGTGGGAAAATTTAGACGGCACCTTATGCTAATCGGCTTTAAACATACCTTAGCGCGTACATTTTACTGAGCTTATAGCAATATAATATTTGTAAAATTTGATGTGACAATTGAAATACAACAAATAAATCACGTTTGTAGCAAATGTTTGAGTACCTATGTTATCTGGAATTCAGACGACACACCGGACGTAGATAGATACTTTAATGCAGAATAAAACTAGTGTTTTAGTTTCAGTCTCTCTCTCTCTGTATCCTGTATGCAAGTATAGAGGACACGATTTATAATTTAGTAGCTCTGCCCGCGGCTTTAACCGCGATTTAAAGGTTTTATTTTTTCCCTAAGTAAGAGTATTCTATGTTATGCGTTAGAAAATCAGCTATCAGGTAGTGAAAGTCCTGTCATAATCGGTACAGTCGTTTTGGAGATTAGATAGAACAAATAGACGGACAAAAAAAATGTATATGCAACTAGTGGTGATGACTAAATTATACATCTGTGATTGGAGCGGGATTCAAACGAGCACCATCGCGAAATCAGACGTCGGCGCCACTAAGCCACCACGGCATGACAGAGTGATAATAGCACACATTTCGGGAGTGACATAAACAAGAATCGAATCATTACAAAGTAAACAAAGAGTCATTATTTTGTAAAATAATGAGGTTCTGTTATCCGTAAACTACCAGTTTTGACTATTTTTAAAGTCGAGTGTTGAATAAGGAGGTATTGTTTTGAGCTCAAAGCTACGCTTATATTCTTAGACTTCGTATATTTTATATATATTGTTATGGTTAGTCATGCTCGCAGTGAACGTGCAGCACACACGTGCAGTCGTGCATATTATGTGGACGACTCTATGGACACAGTTTTTGTTTTAGCGAGATTACGTCCGACTTTTTTATACGTCCATGCTCTTTACCTATTATTTACAACAGTTATTTTCACATTGATAATAATTGACGAAGTTAACTTTTGATGTCAGCATACTCATCGATCAGTATTTCGGTCAGCCTAGCGGTAAAAAGCGGTAGGCGATCATTAGGGACTGAACCCGATAGGGATTGATCGTAGAATCGAATCCCGCCAGCAATCCGAGTAGGTACTTTCCCCAATGCAGATGTAAAAGTTTGTTATCACCTCTGGCTCTAATGGTGAAGGAAAATATCGACATGTTCCAAGACCTCTTTCGAGGACAAGTGTCATTTTGTTTCAGTATGAAAACTAACGAGAGATCAATGTCCTGCAACAATCCCGACACGCAGCTTACCAATGATGAAGAGTTCAAGATAGATCAAGGATAAATATGTGCAGACCTCACGCACTCCCGTACCTGAACCCCCGCAACAGCCGCTGAGCTTGCGTTCACGCCGCGCCGCTTTTGAGGGGAAATTAGGGTCCAAAAGGGAATAAAAAGGGGAAAGAAATATAAAGGGGAAATCATGCCTAATCAAACAAATACAAAAACTTCGTCATATTGAGGAAAATTTTCATAAAATTAGTCTTGAGGGAAAAAAGGGGAAATCTTGATTGAGGCGAGGGGAAAGGAAATGATTAAAGTGGAAACATTACCGCTGCCCGCAGTGCCAAACCAGCAGCGATCCCGCGCGCTCACTCCTTGAAAAAGGTCAATGCGGTTGAAACATAAGTCAGACTGAACCCTGGACTGACCATTATAACACGTGAGTTACCTATGAATTTTAACCAGTAAAACGACTACTTCCACTTCCACTGGCGGTGCGGCGTGAGCTGCATTTTAGACTATCGGCGGCAGCCTAGCCAAGGTTGCCTAGCCTTGCGCTAGTCGACGCGTTACGAGATGTAGAGTTGCGTACGGTAAGAGTTAAGTATATGGAATGCTTTCAGGTAGGTATGCTATTGGTACGGTATGTGCGTAGCTTTAGTTTATATTTACACTAGCGACCCGCCCCGGCTTCGCACGGGTGCAATGCTGATACTAAATATAACTACTAATAAAAATGGTTATTGTACGTTATATAGATAGACGATACGATACGTTAGAAATATACTATCACAAATTTTTTTGTAGACCTTTTGAAGGGGCATAATACTGCTGTATTACATTATTTTGATCTAGCTCATAGGGTTCAGTCAGGGTTTGCAGTGTAAGCGCAAAAATATGTTTATTTATGACATTACATTAGAAACCTTTAAGATTATCAGTGTTTCACTACTATTTGTATGTGCGTTATGCACGTATAAACATTCCTCTTGAATCCTTCTATCGCTTAAAAACTCTCATCAAAACCTGTTCGGTAGCAGTTCTACAAATGTAAGCATATTCGGACAGACGCGGGAAGTAACTTTGTTTTGTATTACGTAGTGACAAAATTAATTTCTGAATATGACTAACACGGAAGTTTTATAAGTAACCTTTTTGGGATCGCCTATTTAAGTTCGTACCTAGTAATTTTACCTAAGTTTTGGTTTGTTCTAGGTACATGCGGGCCACATGTACACCGCATTGTCGCTTAGCGTCAGGCCAGGCAGCGGTCTGGATCAAACCTATTATTGATAAAAAATACTTTTACCTGCATTTATAATCTTAATCGGTTAGTACCAATGTATTTAAATAGTGTGTTATCTAACATCGTCTGTATGATTCTTATCGTGTTTTGCGATATATTAGTGCGTAGATTGACCTCGCGGCTCACGAAGCAAAGTGGGTTTGATTCCCATGCAGGACATACGCATTTATTACAAATTATACTCGTAATATTCCCGTACATTTATTTGTGTGTTTTTAATAATAACTTTAACTTCGATGGAGCGCGCTTACCTAGAAAAAACCGATTCACTCTCGACTTGAAAACACCAAGATTAACACCCATCGTGAAAAACCCACATAGGCAACGCATTCCACAACCTAGACGTTCTTATTACGAAAGTGGAGACAAACCTCCTCTTTCGAGTCTTTGGAACGTTAAACATGAATTGATGTCGCTTTTTCAAGATACGAGCAGTACATACGATAGAAAAATGGACAAGGTGGAAAGAATTAGATCATGCAGATCAGCTACACATTCGCCAAAATAGATACCTATATCCAGTAAAAGTCCTATAAGGTAGCAACTTTGAAAAGTCTTTTTGAAACAAGGGCGTCATTGTCTATCAATCTTATAGCACGTTTCTCGATCGATTCCAGAGCATCTAGCTAGCTAGAGCGCTTAGCCGACCCATCCCAAAGATGCGTAGGTATACTATGCCATACAAGAGTGAATGTGTGCTTTGTGAGGGCAGATAGATTTTCAGCCGCTAATTTAGCCTTGAAGTCGATGAAAGAGCCAAAAGTTGAGCTTAGATGTCAAACATCGATATAAACCAATGGATGTGAGCCGAGCACCTTGAAATTGGTTATAAACTGCATCTCTGTGTGTATCGTAAGTGGTTTACAAACAATCAATCTACTTGACCCTTAGAATCATAGCGGCGAGATATACTGTGGTTCTACTTATTTTGGTTATTGGCAATGAATAGTGATAGAAAAAACGTCTGGCGTTCACCGCTTCCTGCAACCAACTAGAACGGAAAGAGTGAGCTCACTCTTCCCAACGATTACATAATTCCGTGCGCCTGAAGTATAGGAGGGCACATCTAGTGGTTTATGTGGATGCAGAAAAAGTCCGATGTCTATGCAATAAAACGAGTAGACAAGACATCAGCAGAAAGCTTCCTTAAAGCAAGCCAATCTTTTGACATGGAGATCCCATGGTAGTGACAATTGTGACTTACTATCGTGTCTGGAATGGTAATGGCGAAAATGAATCACAAAACCAGTTTATGTATGCTGTAAGTACATATGTACGAGTGAACTGACCAGTCACCAGTGATATAAAAAGATATAATACATAAAATATGACATACTTACATGATTATGATGAATAGGTGATTCAGACTTCGTCCATATCTTATTATATATTATATTGGCCGAGATTTTTTCAGTATCCACGTCCACGGACCGGGTCTCTATTCCGGGAATCACCGAAATAGCCGACTAGTACCTGATTACCTAAATTGTATTTATAAGTTTTTTATCAACAGCTCCGATATAGACATAGGTAAACCCCGTCTTCTAAACAATGACTTACAATAAGTGCCTGTGTCTGTTTTGTAATTTTATTATTCGCTCTTCAAAATTTGCACTGAACGGTCGGTTTTGCTAGTGATACTCTGTGTTTGTGTATTTGTCAGTACCTAGACTGTCAAATCAAACTTAAGTATACCTACCTACAGTCTACAGTGTAGTTAGCATACAACATTTATTTATTTTCTCACGAGTTTATTGTAAATATTGCAAAGATAGCTGTTTAGTTACCTTGTTAATACTCTGTCCATACCTACCTAAGTATTTTGTGATAAGATATAGAGTTATTTGATCTACGTCTGCAGCGGAAGGTAAGTCTATTACATAAATATTGGCCTTCTAAATACTGGGAAGCGAAAAAATATGTATAAACAATAAATATCCAATTTTCTGATTTTTTACTTGACCGGACAGTAGGTACTTTTTACTAACTTATTATGACTTATTAGGAGTTGTAGAGTCTAACCTTCGTATTGTAATATTCAGATTCAGACGCCTAAAATTTTTGTAATAGCAACATACAGATGTGTTTAAACTTATTTATTATGTTATATATTTTATGGAATACTAGCGGTCCGTCCTGGCTTCGCCCGTGGTACATAATACGTAGGTCACACTATAAGTTTTGTGTAACTTAAAAAAACAACATCAACATGTTATAACCAAAATATTATGTTTATTGCTTTTCAAAATATTGTACTTACTTAAAATTTTTGATCTGAATGCATGTTTTCTACGTGCTGATTGAACGCTATCACTGTCTCTTCGGAGTTGGAGTTATATCGGCCCCAAGTTTCGGCAGCTTCAAAAACAGATTAAAGTGCTGGCTTATCGATCAAACTTTTTATAGTAACAGCGAATTTTTAGAGAATCATGAAAAAGTTCCCATAAAAATGTAAAGAAATAAATTTGACATGGGTCAGTACAATTGTAATAAAGACATTATAAGTACTCGTATAATGATTGACAGTTTTCTGTACAATAATTATTGTAATACAGTAAAGTAGTCATTTCACTTTACCGAAGATACCCCGGAAGTCAGCCTGTATGAGATTAGGGTGGTCCTCAAACAACTTAAAAATAACAAGGCACCTGGCGACGACGGAATTACGACTGAGCTTCTGAGAGCGGGTGGAAAACCAGTACTTGAAAGTCCTCCAGAAGCTGTTCGACTCCGTCATACTTAACGGTAATACGCCAGAAGCGTGGAGCAGAAGTGTGGTGGTGCTCATCTTCAAAAAAGGTGACAACACCTTGTTGAAGAACTACAGACCCATCTCACTTCTGAGCCACGTTTATAAGTTGTTGTCGAGGGTAATCACGAATCCTTTCGCACGCAGGTTTGACGACTTTCAGCCACCCGAACAAGCCGGTTTCCGTTTCCGAAAAGGCCATAGTACCATAGACCACATCCATGCGCTTGGATCGCCATCAGAAGTGTTCAAGTGTATTTACAGCAAAGCTACAATGTCTGTCCGATTACAGGACCAGTGCACAAAACATATTATCCAGCTGCAGAAAGGCGCGAGACAGGGAGATGTTATATCTCCGAAACTGTTCACTGCCGCGCTGGAAGATGTTTTTAAGCTACTGGACTGGAACGGATATGGTATCAATATCAACGGCGAATGCATCACTCACCTTCGGTTTGCTGACGACATAGTCATTGTGGCGGAGTCGCTGGAGGACCTCGGTGCTATGCTCAGGGATCTCAGTAGAGTATCCCAACAGGTAGGTTTGAGGATGAATATGGACAAGACGAAGGTCATGTCAAATGTTCATGTCTCACCTGTACCGGTTGTTGTTGGGAATACCACACTCGAAGTTGTTGACGAATACGTCTACCTGGGTCAAAAGATCCAATTAGGTAGATCCAACTTCGACAAAGAGGTCCAGCGAAGGATCCATCTTTGAGTCCAAAATAACCCAATGCCTAAAGACGAAAGTCTTTAACACGCACTGGTGTTGCCAGTGAAGTCTTATGGAACTGAGACGTGGTCCTTCACTGTGGGCCTCATAACGAAGCTCAAAGTCACACAGAGAGCTATGGAGAGAGCTATGCTCGGAGTCTCTTTGCGCGACAGAATCCGTAATGAGGATATTCGCAAAAGAACGAAAGTAGCCGTAACATAGCTCAAAGAGTAAGCACGCTGAAGTGGCAATGGGCAGGCCACATCGCTCGCAGAACTGACAACCGATGGTGGAAGGTTCTCGAGAGGCGACCACGAACCGGAAGACCTCACACTAGATGGACAGATGTCCTCACAAAGGTCGCTGGAAACCACTGGTTGCAGGTTGCACAGGACCGTTCGTTGTGGAAATCTAGGGGGGAGGCCTATGTTTAGCAGTGGACGTCTTGCGGCTGATGATGATGATGAAAGTAGTCATTTCAAACTTAAAATGTAAACAATTTGTATGCTCTCTCTTTTGTTTTTATTTTTTATTAATTGACGTGTAAATTGTACATTTATGAATAAAGAAAATTTTGACATTGACTTTGTTGGTAAAAGTGAAACCTCTCATCAAATCTTTGATTTTGAGGAAAATACAGAAATCACAGGGTGCTAGGTCAGGGCTATGCGCAGGATGAGTGACGAGCTTTGATTATACACTTGTTTAGATAGACAGTTCGAGCGTAGAAAGACAAAAAAAATATCACCCAACTGTTGGCTGTTAAGCTCGATCTGTCAGTTTAGTTGCGACAGTGACGTTGTGCTGTAAACACGTGTTTTGTGACTCTTGAATATGACGATTTGCCCTATAAAAGTCTGCAAAAATTACAATGGACGGTTTAAAATAAATTTAAATAACTAAACACATTAGCTATCATCGGTAAGTAACCTTTACATTAATTATCATTTAGTTATACTAATAATTGATTTAAAAAAATAATTGTATCTCAGGATAGCTTCATTTGATGCCATGTTTAAAAACATGTCACGAACACAAGTTTCTGTGTTTCAACACTTGGGTGCGTGACACGCACACAAGGGTTTTAAACCTGGCCTGCTACTCGTGTCACAATTACAGCGTAACACTCCATCTAGACAAGTATATAATCAAAGGTGATGAGTCATACTTTTTTCGGAAGTTAAAAATGACTTTGTTTTGTTGGCCATGTGGGAAGAAGCGTTGTCATGATGTAGGAGAACGGGGCTTTTTATCGCCTTTCGTAAACTTTTTCTAGCACCCTGTTTAAACAAATAGTAGAATACCACTCGGAATTAACACTCTTTTGATCTTCAAGTGGAAATGTACAGATGGCGCCGTACCTAGCTGAGAAAAAAAAACGCGATAATTTTTTTACCAACGTTTCTCGCCTGCCTTACTTTTGTTAGCCTATTTTCATTTTCAAACACCCATTCACAAGATTGCTGTTTTTTTTTTCGGGTTCTAAACAATAAATCCACGTTTCGTCTCCTGTGACAATGTTATAAACAGTATTAGAATGTCCGAGGTCAATGGTTATACTTCAGTAGCATCTGTGAGCACCATTCCACGCGAGCCCACTTCTGCTCCGCTGTCAGTTAATGTGGGATCCAACAACAACAAAGTTTTCGAACTTTCGATTCTTCGTGTAAAATTTTCTGAATTTGAAGAGTTCTGTTCTCGGGGTCTACAATTCGAGGTTTTCACGCGTCTTCTCATGGTTGCCAAATGTAAGATATGCCAACCCTAGCTTTGTATAAACGTTACGGTTACGGATTACGGCTTAGCGCATTTGGCACACGGCTGTAAAACCTCGATGTCAAACGGTTTGAGCAGTACGTGTGCAAAATTTGAGGACACTCTTTGATTTGAACTATAGGCGATGTTAAAGCAGGTTTCATTTAGGTATATTATGTTACAGAGCAAGATGGTAGCTACTGGTGAAAGCGTGCAAGTCCTTTACGTGGAGGAGGGCGGCCGGTACCGGGCGGACGCGGGGCGCGCTGCGGGGCGTGGCGGGGGCGGCGGGGGCGGCGGCGCGCGCGCTGCCCGTCGCCGTGCTGAGCGTGGCCGGCGCCACGCGCGGCGGCAAGTCCTTCCTGCTCGACTTCTG
Organism: Ectropis grisescens; assembly: GCA_017562165.1. Taxonomy (NCBI): domain Eukaryota; kingdom Metazoa; phylum Arthropoda; class Insecta; order Lepidoptera; family Geometridae; genus Ectropis; species Ectropis grisescens. The sequence goes on from CM029771.1 coordinate 26,094,572, forward strand.
CCTGCGCTACCTGCGCGCCACGGTAACTACCCGCAACCCTTCTCGCACCGGCAATTACCCACAACCCTACTCGCGCCATGAACTACCCACAACCATACTCGCGTCTTCCTGCCAGAAAGCCCTTCTAGTTCATTCAAACATCGTCTCCTACTTGCTAAAGAAATGTTGATTGCCCATCATCTACATATGAGATTCATCATGGTACTGCTACTATTTCAACGTATGGTGCGTATGAATTTTCGTTTTAGTAATAGGGTGACGAGATGAGTAGAATGTGTGCATAATGGAATTTCCATTATGCAAGCAACACGCCTGCCCAAAACAGGACAAAGTCACGCAGCTATTAGAAAAAAGAATCCAAATGATTGCAGTCACCTAGAGACGTAAGATGTTTTATCTCTAATCCTTGTAGTTTATTCGGAAACTTTGTCCTGCCAAAAGTCTTACCAAAAGTCGTACAAAATGAATTGAATTAAAATTAAACTAAATTATCCAGGAGTCGGCGAAACGGTCGGGCGCATGGCTGGGCGCAGAAGACGAGCCGCTGACTGGGTTCAGTTGGCGTGGCGGCTGCGACCGCAACACTGAGGGGATCCTGCTGTGGTCAGAGCCCTTCATCATCAGTCTCGGACCAGAGAACAATAACGAAAAGGTAACAACGCTTTACTGTTAATAAACCACTAAGGGTTAAGAATAATGCCGACGACGCCATCGGTCGGTTCGTACGGCGAGCCTTGGCTGCAACACCGGAGACCATCCGAGAATACAATAAGCAGACAAGGGTAATGTGATCATCAGGGCAATATATAGGGACAGAAATGTGTCTGTGGTGGAGGCTCTGATCCGGGAGAGGAGGCGGCTTTGAAAATAGCAAATGACGATGTCGACTTGATTACTAGCGGAGTCCCAATAGATAGTGATCGGCTCAACAGACAACTAGAATTAGGTTAAAAATGTTTCACACACCTCTCTATTTTCCTTTTCTACTCCTAATCAAAAATATATGTTAAAAAAGAGAACCCAAACGACAAAGGTCACGGACCCTGGAGTCTGTGGAGTAGCTAGATTAAATTAAAGCCTAACTGAATCAAAATTTTCTTCCGAAATCGAATCCTCGATAACTGTTTCTGTTTCGACTCAATCATTTTTCAGTTTCGGCAACTGTATCCAAAACTGTTTCAGAATTGGTAAACAAATATACATTGTTTTACGAGTCCGTAAAAGTTATATATTCATTGAACAAAGGCTGTATAGGCGATTACTGCTAAGAATTCTACCACTACAGTATTATAATATTTTATGAAATCGGTGATGTCTGTAAGTTGTAATGTATGTTACAATTTATCGCAGAGTTCGCATCGAGATGTGCCAGATATCACCAAGAAAGAACATGCAAACTGTGTTTCAGTTTGAAGAGAAATTACAGGGTTAAAAGATGAATTCTCATATCTCTGGATGTCGAGCGCAGTACAGTGCTAGGTAGTGATTTGGATTGAATGTACAGATGGCTGCGTGGTAGTGTACTGTCAGGGGCAGGCGTCTTGCTTCACCTGTGTAGTATGAATTTGTCATCATCACTGGCTTTAACCGTGAAGGAATACTTCGCGGGGAAATCGTCTAGTGCTCAAAATGGCATCTTTCGAAGATACGCGTCATCCACCTGCATTTGGCCAGCGTAGTACCTACACTATGGTCTTGACAGTTGTGAGACGTACGCAGAGTCGAAGAGTTGATCTTTCTATTTTTGTAGCTATTATACTTGGTCCCTGTCTTCCCTCTACATATTTTGATGTTAAGCGACGTTGCGATCTAAGATGAAACGTGTTATCTTAGAAGAAACCGTTTCATTCCCGATTCGAAAACACCAGGATTGTTTGTAGCCATCGGGAAATACTCACTTAGGCAACGTTTTCCACAGCTTAGACGTTTTTATTACAAAGTAGAGTCAGATCTCTTCGTACCAGTCTTTGAAACGTCATTAACGTCGTTTTTCGAGCTACGAGCAATTCCATAGAAAAATGGGTCAAATGGTGTTAGATCGTGCAGATCAGTTGCAATTCTCCGAAGTGTATAAAAAAAAAATACGACAAGCTAGCAATTTATCTGCGATGTTCAAGACTTCAAAGTCTTTTTTGGAGCCTGTGAGTTCTTTGGCACGTCGCTCGATCGATCGTTGACTGTTTACGTGTGGCAATATTGTTGCATTGCTTCTTGTGAGATGAATGGAGAGTTCGGAGCCAATGTTCGGAGAGTTCGTGTCGAAATTTTTGTTAGCTTCTTGTATTATAAAAATAAATATTTTATATTTGTAAAGTTCGAGGAGTTGATCGTTATTTGTTTGCAGGTGGCAGTGTTGCTGATGGACACACAAGGTGCGTTCGACAGCCACAGCACGACACGCGACTCCGCCACCGTGTTCGGGCTCTCTGCTCTGACGGCCTCCGTGCAAGTGTTCAACGTCGCGCAGAACATCCGGGAGGATGACCTGCATTACCTGCAGGTGCGGCTACGCTAGCCAATTGCGATTAGAGTCTTTCCAAAGAGTTTTTAAAAGGGTATCTTAAAACACCTTTCAGGGCTAGGATGACGTCATTGGCATCTTAGATTTTGCATAAAAAATGGTTAGGTACTACTTACCATCAGGTTGAGCTTATTACAACTCATCCTGTACAAAAAAATACATTTGTTGACGGTAAGTGAGTATACCAACTATTGCTGGATTTGCGTTCCCCCAATTCAAAAATGTTAAAAAGCTGGACTAATAGAATACTATAATACATTTCAAATCTAAGGTTGTCGGTTAAAAGCCGTTTGTTGGTGTCAGCTGTTCACAGAATACGGGCGGGTGGCGCGCGCGGAGGGCAGTGACGCCCCGCTGCAGGAGCTGTGCTTCCTGGTGAGAGACTGGTGCTGCGCCTTCCAGCACCCGTACGGCGAGCGAGGGGGGCGCGACTTCCTCGAGAAGAGGCTCGAGGTACCCAAGTTTTTTTTGGCACTAAGGCAGACTTGGAGGAGAGAGAGATTTGGACAGAATTTGATGACTTACTTTGGAATTGGGTCAGCCAATGGGAAATTCCGGACTCATTTCTAGATGGCCATGGTCCCGAGTTTACCTGAAGATCTCTTACCATAACCGAGCGTGACGCTAAAATTCAATTCACAGCCCACGAAAAATATGAATGTGCCGCGCCAAAAGAAGTTTTCACTTCAAAAATGTGAAACTAATACCGTAAGAAAAAAATATAACGGAAGTGACGCGTTAAAACTGTACGTTACCAGCTTACCAGTGTTGCTAAAATTATTTTTCAGATAATCGTAAGTACTATAATAAAATGTAAATTAAATGTAAATTATTTTATTTGCAAATTGTGTTGCTTCTGTATTATCCGAAGGAACTTCGTTTCTACCTTCGTCCCATAACACCACATCTTTTTTTATATTATAGAGTTTATAGAGTACCTAATGAGACAAGTTGGACATGTGCCTAATGGTAAGAAATAGAGAGTTTCAAACAGTCAACGTGATGATCCTCAAACAAACACGAGAATCAACTTTGGGACCATAAAGTGGGCTGTTTATGAAGTATATTTTTGAACCCTTGTGTGAGGTGAAACTATTTGTCCAGTATGGGTAATGTAAGTGGTGTTTCGCAGACCCGCGCGGCTCAGGCGGATGAGACGCGCGCGGTGCGCGAGCAGTTACGCGGCGCGTTCGAGCGAGTGCGCGCCTTCCTCATGCCGCACCCCGGACTCACCGTCGCCGCCAGCCCCGCCTTCACCGGCGCGCTCAGAGGTGCAAACATGCAATCCCCATTATCATTAACCTCGACATTAGCATACTATAAAACATCTTCAACGATTATGGTGGTGATATCATCATCATAATTATCATCGTTCTCGTTGTCATCATCACTAGTATCATCTTCTTGACCATGATACTAGTGGTTAACATCATCATCAACATCCTCATAATTATTATCGTTCTCGTGATCGCGATCAAAATCATTATCTACATCATCATTATTACCCAGATCAACCTCATAATGTTTGTTAAACTAATCATCATCATTGTAAATATTATCGTCATCATCATAATCTACAACTTTCTTCAACACACAGCTTCTCTTCCTTTCAATTTCTTTTATCTTTTATTTCTGTTCTGTGCCAATCGAGTCCGGATTCGATACCCGTGATAAAGCTGAAAAGCCGATGGTGTCCACCCCGTGTATGTAATACTAATAATGCCTGGCGAATTACCACACTTATACCCTATTCTACCTCAACGTAATAACGTGCAAATCATTATTAAGTTCCTATATAGGTAACTGTGCCAGATACGGGTAATGTTTGCACATTAATGGTTAGCGAAATAATTAATGACAAAGGCGTGGTTATTCCCTAGGTGCAATCTGCAAAGCATCCTCCCACTTCAAGCTCCTATATTCTTATTCCAGATATTTCGGAAGACTTCAAAACAGCGTTGTTAGAACTGATTCCTTCTCTCTTCGCACCTGAACACCTGACGATCAAACACATCAACGGCCAGAGAGTGACGCTTCAGGAGTTCACTGAGTATTTCAATAGTTACGTGGAAATATTTAACAGTGACACGCTGCCGACGCCGACCACTGTGATGCAGGTAACTATAGCTATGTCACTAGTATACATCTCTTCATCGATACAAACCAATGGATGTGCCCTTCCAAACTTCAGGCGCACGGAATTATGTCATCGTTGGGAAGAGTGAGCTCATTCTCTCCGTTCTAGTCGGTTGCAGGAAGTGGTGAACGCCGGACATTTTTATCTATCACTATTCGTTGTCAACAACCAAAATAAGAAGAACCACTGAGCTGAGCGGAGATGAGCTGTGTGAATAACGAAATTCTATTAGTTGTTAAAAAGAACATCTCGTCTCCGCTCGCACATCTCCTCTTTGGTGGAGTCTGAGCCTTACTATAGAGGTAGATTAAGGTGTGTATTGTTTTTTGTGAAGGCGACAAGCTCGGCGAGCTTGGAGGCAGCCCTAGCAGCGTGTCGGAACGTGTACTCGGCGCAGATGTGCGCGGGCGGCGCGGCCTGCACCCCCCGCGCCGCGCTGCCCCGCCGGCACGCGGGCGCGCTCGCCGCCGCCAGCGAAGCCTTCCACGCGCGCCGCACATTCGCTCCCGCCGACGTCGCCACTGCAAGACTGGACGCTTTACTACAGGTTCAAACTATAACTTATCTGTAATACAAATATCCTTAATTGCTGATTGCAGGTAAGATAAGATGTTACAAAGCATTTTAAAAGTTGACCCATACAAACTGGCCTCTTCGAGAGGCATGTTGGGGAACACAATTTGTACCTATTATTAGTCTTAATTATCATCATCATCAGCCGCAAGACGTCCACTGCTGAACATAGGCCTCCCCCCCCTAGATTTCCACAACGATCGGTCCTGCGCAACCTGCAACCAGCGGTTTCCAGCGACCTTTGTGAGGTCATCTGTCCATCTAGTGGGAGGCCGTCCAACACGGCGTCTTCCGGTTCGTGGTCGCCACTCGAGAACCTTTCTTCCCCATCGGTTGTCAGTTCTGCGAGCGATGTGGCCTGCCCATTGCCACTTCAGCTTGCTTACTCTTTGAGCTATGTCGGTCACTTTCGTTCTTTTGCGAATATCCTCATTACGGATTCTGTCGCGCAAAGAGACCCCGAGCATAGCTCTCTCCCTAGCTCGCTGTGTGACTTTGAGCTTCGTTATGAGGCCCACAGTTAAGGACCACGTCTCAGTTCCATAAGCCATCACTGGCAACACGCACTGGTTAAAGACTTTCGTCTTTAGGCATTGGGGTATTCTGGACTCAAAGATGTGCCGAAGTTTCCCGAACGCTGCCCATCCGAGTTGGATCCTTCGCTGGACCTCTTTGTCGAAGTTGGATCTACTTAATTGGATCTTTTGACCCAGGTAGACGTATTCGTCAACAACTTCGAGTGTGGTATTCCCAACAATAACCGGTACAGGTGAGACATGAACATTTGACATGACTTTCGTCTTGTCCATATTCATCCTCAAACCTACCTGTTGGGATACTCTACTGAGGTCCCTGAGCATAGCACCGAGGTCCTCCAGCGACTCCGCCACAATGACTATGTCGTCGGCAAACCGAAGGTGAGTGATGTATTCGCCGTTGATATTGATGCCATATCCGTTCCAGTCCAGTAGCTTAAAAACATCTTCCAGCGCGGCAGTGAACAGTTTCGGAGATATAACATCTCCCTGTCTCACGCCTTTCTGTAGCTGGATATGTTTTGTGCACTGGTCCTGTAATCGGACAGACATTGTGGCTTTACTGTAGATACACTTCAACACTTCGATATAGCGATAGTCAATGCGGCATCGCTGGAGAGACTGAAGCACTGCCCAGGTCACGATGGAATCGAAGGCTTTCTCATAGTCCACATACGCTATACATAGTGGCCGATTATACTCCTCGGTTTTCTGTATAATCTGCCGAAGCGTATGGATGTGGTCTATGGTACTATAGCCTTTTCGGAAACCGGCTTGTTCGGGTGGCTGGAAGTCGTCAAACCTGCGTGCGAGACGATTCGTGATGACCCTCGAAAACAACTTATAAACGTGGCTCAGAAGTGAGATGGGTCTGTAGTTCTTCAACAAGGTGTTGTCACCTTTTTGAAGAAGAGCACCACCACACTTCTGCTCCACGCTTCTGGCGTATTACCGTTAAGTATGACGGAGTCGAACAGCTTCTGGAGGACTTTAAGTACCGGTTTTCCACCCGCTCTCAGAAGCTCCGTCGTAATTCCGTCGTCGCCAGGTGCCTTGTTGTTTTTAAGTTGTTTGAGGCCATCCTAATCTCATACAGGCTGACTTCCGGGATATCTTCGGTAAAGTGTCGGGTCAGCTTGGCTCTGGGGTCTTTTGCCATGCTAACGACAGGTTGTGCTTGCGTAGAGGTGTATAACTGTTCATAGAACCTCTCAATCTCCTCCAAAATCTCAGGCTTCGACGAGACGATGCTACCACTATCGGTCTTCAGTTTGGTCAGCTGACTTTGCCCAAGAGACAGATTTCTTGCGAACACTTTCGAGCCTTTGTTCTGCTTGATTGCTTCTTCAATACTCGAAGTATTGAAGCAGCGTATGTCGCGTCGCACACAAGTAGAGATCTGTCTAATGAGCCGTCTGTATACCGTCATGTCGACCGAAGACTGTAACCGCATATCTCGTCTGACTGCCATGAGATCTAGAGTTTGATCAGAGAGTTTTTGGGTTCTATTTTGGCGTCGGCTTTTATAAAATTTTCTGCCAACAGCATGTACAGTTTCCACTAGCCTGTCATTTATTTCGTCCGCCATTACGCACTCATCTAAGGATTCGAAGCGATTTTGAAGTTCGAGTTGAAAGTTATCGGGATCTTCGATCTGAGCATAATTTGGTCGGAGCGTGGACTTCATTAGACGTGATCTTTCGAACTTAATGTTTAGATTCAGCGTGCCTCTTACAATACGGTGATCGCTGCCGGTCTTAACCTTGCTGATCACAGAGACATCGCTGAATATTTGCCGTTTAGTCGTCATAATGAAGTCGATCTCATTTTTTGTGGAACCGTCTGGGCTAATCCAGGTCCACTTTCTTTGTGGCTGTTTCTTGAAAAAAGAGTTCATCATAAAGAGGCTCTCCCTTTCCAAGAAATCCGCTAGACGTTGCCCTCTTGGGTTCCGCTGCTCCCATATCCGAAATTCCCCACTCTCAACTCATCATCGCTACGTTTGCCCAGTTTCGCGTTGAAGTCTCCCATCACAACTGTGAAATGTGTTGGCGAGACATGTATGGCTTTGGAGATGTCCTCATACATGGCCTCAACCTCTTCGTCGGGATGTGTCGAGGTCGGTGCGTATACTTGTATGACCTTTAATGAATACCGGTCGCTAATTTTAAGTACAAGGTATACAACCCTATTCGACACACTCTCGATCATTATCACGTTGTTAACGAGAGACTTGCGGACGATAAACCCGACACCCCTGGGATTGTTGATCTCCTCCCCGGTAGTAGAACAAGTTGCCGGATTCAAGGATTATCCTGTCCTCGCCCTGTCTACGGACTTCTGATAACCCTATGATATCCCAGCGCAACTTGTCCACTTCTTCTTCCAGCTCCACAATCTTTTCGTCAGCCCTCAGCGTCCGTGCGTTAAATGTTGCCAGGTGGAGTCGTTGGGTTTGGTGGCGGGGCGTCTGCCGGGGATTCTTAGCACCCCATGCTCCGCCGGAACCAAGGCTGCCACCAGCGCCTGGAATAGCGGAGCCGCCGGGGACTAGGGGCCGTTTCTTTTTTGTGCCTATCATATGGGGGGGTATTTGCCATAGTCACCACGCTTGACAGGCGGGTTGGTGACCGCGGAACCAGCCCTTCGCATCGATGACGCCGCTGCCCGTCATCGACCTGGTTAATTTAGGACTGGTTTTTAATGGATATACCGCCATTGGTTCGGTCGTCAGAGCCTCGTTAGTTGGCAGCAGGGTGTACCACGCGCAGGAGAGGTTGACATTTGGGGAAGCTAGATGTTAAGCGCTTCCCCCTTACACCCAGTCTTAATTATACTATGATATAATAACGGATCATGCTTCAGATTATCTATACTTATAATAAAACTGTAACGGGTCGAATTCTGTACATTGAAGATATTTTGAAATATTTTTTTTGGGGCACTCCATAGTCGATACTGATGGCGAAACTTTATTTTTTTCTTTCATGTCTGTCTGTCTGTCTGTCTTTCTGTATAGGGATCACGCATCACGCCGAAACTACTGATTCAATTCAGCTGAAACTTGGAATGATTTTAGTTTATACTAAGGACATTGCTGTAGGCTACTTTTGATCCCCAAATTCTGATCGGTTTTCTTGCGGGGTGAAAGTCAGAATGTGTATTTGGTTGTAACTCATGTTTGCGTTGTTTGATTTCATTAATTATTTTTTTGTTAGAAAGAACACATTTTTTATATTGTCCCGTCAAAATTTCAACAATATCGATCTGTTGGTTCGGAAATTACACAAACATTAAATAATAACGACACGCGCGGCGCATTCGGTACATACTAACTTCTAAGTATTCTGTGTATCACAGACGATCCCCAGAATATCTAGATTCTAGATTCTAGAAAGTGCCCACGTGATCGCGTCGCGTCGTCTTGGATGACAAAATGATTGCCAAAAAATATATTTTTGTGTGGAAAAACAAACATCATTCGGTTATAATCGACTTCAAACAAGGAGGATGTTCTCAATCGGGTAGCATGTTTTTTTATTTGTTTTTATTTTACGCGATAATTCCGCTAATTTTTAGTTGATTTTGATAATTCCTTTTTTGTTTGGTAGAAAATACTTCAGAGGTGATCTCAGATATCGAAAACAGGGAGGTAGTTTTTCAAATATCAACAAAAAACTAAAATCAGCTTAGATTTATCTGTACGACATAGTTATACCTTCTTATAAAATTTAGTCGAATGACAGAATTAAATTACCTGTCATTGAAGTAGATTTTTGTATTTTGGAGAAAACATATCAGCATAATAAGTAGCAGCATAAACAACCCATTAAATGTTCCCACTGCTGGGCGTCGGGGCCTTCTCTTGCAAGGAGAGAGACACAAGGCTATAATCCACCACGCTGGCCCAGTGTCGGTTGGTGGATGACATATGACTTAGAACTTAGATTATAGGTAGATTTCGGTTTCTTCACGGTGTTTTCCTTCACCGTTTTAATTACCGGCATTAAATAAATAAATAAATAAATAAATAAATATTGATGGACAATGCATAAGCAACGTCTCGCTAGATACAAACAGTGTGTTACAATCTTTACAATAACAAACGCAAACACTTGTCTAGTAGTTCTATGAAACTGTGACTAAGTTTCGAACCAACATGTGATTAAACCTGTGTGAATAAAAAACCCCGTAAAGTACGAAACCGGCCAGTTCCGTTCACTGCCAATATTACTGAAATTGCAATGAGTACAGGAAATATATATTATACGCTCAACTAGCACTCGACCAGTTTGTAGAGCTATGTATAATACTAGTTTATAGCTAGGTTTTCTTCTTCTTCCCGCGTTCTTCTTCTTCTTTTCGCGTAATTTTTAGCCTATACGAGGGTCAAACTGAAAGTTCTTAGAAAATCAAAAACTGATTACATTAGCCAGTTATTAGTTTTATTATATCTTTTCAAAATATTGTCCATTCACGTCAATACACCGCTGCATGCGATGGAACCACTGGGAAAAGCACTTTGCCCACTCGTCCTTAGGGGTCTCTTCAATGGCATCGCGATACGCAGCCACCGCTTCTTCAGCATTCATAAACCGCTTTCCTTTAAGTTTTTCTTTAATTTTTGAAAATAAATAAAAATCACAAGGCGCGAGGTCGGGGCTATACGGCGGGTGACCCAGTAATTCAACGTTTGATGTCGCCAAATAGTCGATCGTTCGCTTGGCGGTGTGCGATGAGGCGTTGTCGTGGTGAAGGAGGATCCTACTGCGAGGTCGTTTCTCTCGAACTTTTTCCAAGACAAGTGGCAAACAATTGGTAGTGTACCATTCTGCAGAAACTGTTTTTTGATCCTCTAACACAATTGTTGCGAAATGACCTATCCTTCCAAAGAACGAGGCCACCATTTTTTCCCCGCACTTCGATCTCTCTTCACTTTAGTTGGCAACTCCTCGAAAGGAAACACCCACTGAGCAGATTGTCTTTTGGTTTCAGGATCATAACAGTAAATCCAGCTTTCGTCACCTGTTAGTATGTCGAACACAGCATTTGAGTCACCTCCGTTAAATCTTTCAATCATTTTACGGCACCAATCCACACGATGGAGTTTTTGAGCCTCAGTCAAATTATGAGGTATCCACCGGGCGCAAAGCTTCCTGACCGCTAAATGTTCGTGTAGGATTTTGTGCACTTGACTCATACCGATGCCTAAGCTTGTCCGAATCTGCTGATAGGTCACTCTTTTGTCAGTCTCTATCATACGCCGCACAACACAGATGTTATCTTCAGTCGTCGCCGTAGAAGGCCGTCCCTCACGTAAATCATCAGTGAGATTAGTGCGACCACGTTTAAACTAATTAAACCAGTTGTAAACAGTCGCACGAGATGGGGCTTCATCGTGAAAGGCCAATCGTAGTCTATCATAACTTTCTTGTTGACTTAAATGACATCGAAAGTCATAAAAAATCATTGCACGAAAATTTTCTCGTGTTAAATTCATGTTGACGTGACACAGACAATTTTCAATTTGCCGCCAAATCGTAAAACAAATGACAAATGAATGAAGTATATACTCAGTAATATTGTCAAAGAGTTATATTTTCAAATTATAGAATTTTTTTTTTTATTATATTGTTTATAAGTGGCCATTTCTAAGAACTTTCAGTTTGACCCTCGTATGCTATTCTACACTATAATCAAACTTTGTTACAAGTTTTAACGATCTGCCTGATTACAAACATGACTCTGAAAAGATAGTGGTGCGCGTGGTTTTGAACCCTGGGTCTCCGGATCGACACTCGCCGTTCTCCCGACTAGGTCAGCTGTAACTTACTAGACCAGCCGTAACTTATTAGAAAACGTATTATTTCAATCCAAATACTATTTAAAATTTAAAGGTAGTGTTCAACAAGCTTCGGTAATCGAAGCAGACCGTTGTTAGGGTTCCGTACAAAAAGGGTAAAAACGGGATCCTATTACTGAGACTTCGTTATCCGTCCGTCCGTCCGTCTGTCACCAGGCTATATCTCAAGAACGGTGATAGCTAGACAGTTGAAATTTTCGCAGATGATGTATTTCTATTGCCGCTTTAATCATGGCGGAACGTATTAAGTGATCGGGTTGAAATTTGAAATAGAATTAGATTACAGTCTGGAAGAACACATAGGCTAAACATTGCCTATGTATAAGTACTCTATGTATTACGTAACAAACATCCAAACAGTGACATTCATAATATTTACACAGGACAACGTTGGAACGGCTGAACATATTTGGATGGAATTCGAAACACACGTAGTTTGAACTCAGAAATAACAAATTGGTTACTTATAGGTTACTGTGACGTAGGAAAGACTAAGCAAATTTGGTAGAAAATTGAAACAGAAATAACTCATAGTCTGAAATACCACATTTATGTATTTATTACCTATCAACCTGAAAAGAAGCATGGGCCCTAAGGAAACAAATATTAACTATCACGTCAAAACGGCACAACGAAAAGGGGTGACATACGAAACACATATAGTTTAGAGTCTAAAATTTCACATGGGCTAATAAGTCTACATTTTCATTTAACTCCATATTAATATAAGCATATGTTTTCGTAAGGAACATGATGTAATGGTAAGGTAAAAGCCAAAAAATGAAAAATATATGCACCCGTTTTGGCGTAGATAACATAGGTGATTTGCGTTCACAATCAAAACAACAAGCAACATAATATTCTCATTAGACGGCGCACATACAGGTATTTGCACGATCTACGCGGCCAAAAGTCCCAAAAACAAAGTAATAATAACATTTGTAAAATCGAGTTCCACGTATAGATAACGAACTCGGAAACAATACCCCTACTTAATCTACCTGGTACTGCGCACCCCCGACCTCTGGTGTCAGTCGGAATTTGACCGTTTCACCAAGTGTACGTTTCTGTTCTCGGCGCTTTTCGAAACATTAGTTTTCCAAAGTGATTTTTTATGTTATCGAGTTCTTTTAACAAATTGAAAGTGATGGATTCTGATGGACAAGGTAAGAGACTGTTAAACTACATAAACAATGTTATGATCAATTATTAAACTACATATTTTTTTTTATAATAAAAATACTAATTTTAATTGTATCATTTCCGGTTTTTTTTTCTTTACTAGTGTTTTTGTTTATGTATCGGGGTAGATCAAGCTATACTTTTTTATCCACGTTATTACTTGATCCTTTCTCTTAAAATTACTACCAAATTTATCTCCGGAAACGTCCGGATAAATACCGTTTTTAGGACTTAAAGTTATTTAGAAAAATTTCGTACAAAAATGGGAATATTTTAAACAAGGTTTATTTTCGTTTTATTTGCAGCTGGTACATCAGGAGTGAGGATTGTGACCCGACAATACTTATGGGACTGCATGGATTAAGAAAACTTGCCTAATTTAGATGCCAAATTAAACCATTTAAAGGATCAAGTTTTGTCGTGTGAAGATTACAATGAAGACAAAATAAATAATTTGAAACGAAGTTTTGCCCATTTCAAATCAGAAATAAAAAAAGGTGGACCAAAGCTCATCATAAAAAAGACAATTTTATGAAATACAACCGTACTTGGCTAGAAGGTACTTTTGAAATACCTGTTGTGAAAACTTCGCAAAAGCGCCCAGGAAGACCATCGAAGTCGTTTGAAGACGCAAGTGAGAGAAGCAAAAGACGAAAGACTGAAGAACTTCGTTCTAATTTTGAAAAGGAGATCATAATACACGCTGCAAGAGTGGAACTGGGGAAATCTTGAAAAAAGATGCATCAAATGTATGACAATAAAAAAGTGGTATGGAATAATCCAACGCCCTCTTCGGCGCGATTTTGTCGACCTATAAGATTCCGTTTCATAAAAGAAGCAACTGATGTCACTGAAGAGGAAATAAAACATGTTAAAAGCGCTATTAGCGCTTTAGTTCCAACCCAGGTTGAAATAGACGACAAAACTTTCTTTATTAAACACACTTTTATTATGACCATGGTTGACGGAAAGGTCTGTAATGCGGCGACCGGTACAAAATCTACAAGTAGATGTTACATTTTTGGAGCAACATCCAAAGATTTTAATATTATAGACTACAAAAAAGAGCTGAATTTTCAAGCCCTTGAATTTGGCATATCGGTGTTACACGCCAGAATTAGACTTTTTGAAAGCATCCTTCATTTAGCATACAAACTTAAAGTAAAAAAATACAGGGAAAGAAAATCGAAAGAGGAGAAAGACTTAGAAGATCAAACTAAAAGAGAAATACAAAAAAGATTTTGCGTTGAAACAGGTCTAATAATAAATATGCCTAAATCCAATTTCGGAAATACAAATGATGGGAACACCAGCAGAAGGTTCTTGGAGAACCCAAAATTAGCCTCAGAAATAACTGGCATCGATTATGAGCTAATTTATAGAATATAATTTATAAAAGTCCTACTAGAAGCAATTTCAAGCGGGTTCCAAATTGATCCTGAGAAATATAAAAGATATGCTCTAGAAGCTGCTCGTCATTATGTGAACCTGTATAGTTGGCATCCAATGACGCCAACAATGCACAAGATTTTAGTCCATGGCGCAGTCATAATCAAAAAGGCTTTATTACCAATCGGACAGCTTTCTGAGGAAGCAGCTGAGGCTCACAATAAACATTTTAGATCATACCGCCAAGATTTTGCGAGGAAATTTTCAAGGGAAATTTGTAATCAAGACATTTTCAACCGCCTTCTACTTAGTTCCGACCCTCTGCTTAGTAGCTTGCGAACTATAAAAAAAAGGAAAGCAGAAGCATTTTTGCCCGAAACTTTGGCCATGTTTGTATCTGCGGAAGCCAATATATGCGAAAATTCGTCAGAGAGCGATGAAGAAAGTCAAAATAACTCGAACTTCGATAAGTATAAAATTTCTATGACTCGAAAAAAAAATGTGTTCCCGTAGCTTCAAGCTCTAAAACCTCCATAACTCGAAATATCAAACCTCTAAGTCGAAATATTCAATGAATCCCTTCATTATTTTCTATAACTCAGATTTTTTGGCGTTTCAACATTTTTTTGGCGTTTTGAGATTCAACATAAAGAGGTTCTCCTGTAGGTACTAAGTTTTATCATATGATTGTTCATTATACCTATTAAACTTTTGTTATATGGTAAATAAATGTTTTTATCATGTAAATAAGGTTGTTTTTATTTATTTACGTCGTTTAAATACCAATTAAGAATTAAAATAATTTTGGCCGCGTAGATCGTGCAAATACCTGTATGTGCGGCGCTAATGCCAGTTTAAATCTAAAAGCACTAAAGGCCATTTAAATCGATGTTTTGCTATTGTGGTATGTATTTTTTTTTCATCACTAGGTGGCGTTACTGGTATTCTAAATTGTATTTTAAATTATGATGCCAAATTTGGATTCTTTCGTTCTTGATTTTTTTCTGTGTTACCTACAATTAAATTCATACATTAACATTTCACTAGGACTTGGCTTAGATTTACGGGTTCAACTTACTTGAATATCATTAAAACTCAAAATTTGAATTATTTTGATTCCACACAGGCTTCGTTCAAAATTTTACTACGGCGAAGTCGCGGGTATCAGCTAGAAAACAGCTTGCGGATAAAAAGAAATAGGTAAGTAGGTATCAGATCATGCACATTAGCTTCAGACTTTTCATAATGTATCCTATAAAAATCCTACAAACTTAACACTTGCGGCTATGTTCGATACTACGAAACCTTACTAAGTAAGTTTGATTTTGTTTAAAAAAAGAAAAATAAAGATGATAAAATTAAATAAATTTTTGTGTGGAAAAACAAATTCACTCAAACTCAAAGGTTTTTCAATGACTACTTATCCAAATATTTGACGTACGAAACTTCCAATTAATGTATAAGTCAGTAACATCTGCTTACGCGAACGAAGTAGCGGGTTCAGCTAGTCTATTCTATGCTTAAGGCTCACGTAGTATAATGGTAGAGGTCTTTGCAAAGTCCGTTTGGGGAAGTATCACTGCTTTGCCAGTTATTGTGCAGTAGCAAACATTAAACATCACTGTGTACCGGTTTGAAGGGCAATGTATCTAGAGTAATTACTGGGCTAAGAGATAAAACATCTTAAATCTCCGGGTGACGAGAGCAGTGCGGTGCTAGGTACAGATTTGAACTGTTCGTGTTCCAATAGCTGCGTGACACTGGTCTGTTGGTTTTTTATTTGTCCATATTTTTTCAGGAGCTAGATGCATCACTGGCCGATTATGTGGCGATGAATAGCGGACGGATTCTGGAAGCCGCAGCGCGCTGTAAGGCTGGGTACGAGGCAGCTATGCAGTCAGACAACTGTTTCACCTCCGAAGAATTGACAGAACGACATCGCTCTGCTGTAAACTGCGCGAAAAGAGCGTTCTATGCCGAGTTTTCTACGCAGTCACCACTTCGACAAGAAAATGAAGTAAAAGAACAAACCGAGGAAAGTGAAGACGATGACAATTCTAGCAACAACACCGATGAACAATATAATAACAGCATTAACCAAGAAGAAAATATCGAGGAACTTGTAATAGATAATGTTGAAGAAATAGCAGAAGATGATGTCGATGTACGCACAGAAGATAATGAAGATTGGAATATACTAGAAAAGGTACTGTACAGAATCCTATCAAACATTCAATCAAACATGAATATACAATAAATACTCTAATGCTTCTTTACGTTACAGATAGAAAAGATCACTAGCGGATCTCCCATGGTAGTATGATGGAATATTTCGATGCAGTGATTCTCGGGTCGGTTTAACAGTGTACCTACGAAAACCCTAAACTCACGACAAATCTTCCATCATTATTGATTGTAGATAATCTTGTGAACAACAGTGATAGCTCAAAGTAACGCACTCACGTTGGATTAAAGAACACAGAACAGTAAGAAATACGAATAAGAGATAATGAATTCTTATTCATTATTGTTTAGTAAATGTTTAGTACTTCTTATTCTTATTATCTCTTGATAATAAGAATAAGAATTACTAAACATTAGTTTATGCATTTAATTAAAATCGGAAACATAAAATAGGATACGCTATTAATAATGCAACTCCGTAACATCATGGTTCCTAGTTCATGACAGATTTTGTCGAAACCATAACCACGTTAGACCACAGGATCTAATAATGCCTCATAGTCAGACAAATTATGTGAAGAGTGTACTTACTTTTTTCCGATCTCTCCATTTAATTTTCGTGTTTACAAGTTTATCAGCACCGAGCCGCAAGACGTGTATTTAATGAACGGGCAGGTCAAGTGGGAGGTTCTGAGAGATTTCTAGAAGGTTTTTCTAGAGGATCAATACTCGTAACTAAAGAATAAGAATGTCTTTATTGTATAAACTGTGTACATAGATGGTAGGTGGATACAATAATGGTTTCAACAGTTTTGTCCTCGCGAACATACAATAATGTTTTACGTAATTTCATACAATCTTTTTTTATCATCCTCAAAATTAACATAGGCACAGTTAATTAACTCTGAAACACAATATAGGTAGGTACATATAAATCTATGACACATTAATAAATTATGTTAATTATAATTTTACTTTTTTATTAATGTGCAGATTGAAATAAATAAGCTATATTTCATACAATAAAAAGAAACACTATCTACTAATAATAACTAATTTAAAACAACCACAATTTTATGCGAAGTGTGATCTCGACCATGAGAGCTTAAGACCTAACATAAGACTGTTTGACTTGCTTCCAGTCAAAGTATTCTTTGAGGTCATAAAATGTGTTAGTAGCTAGCCAGTCTTTTAGTTTACGCTTGAACAAATTGCCGTTTAATATTTTCAGTTCAACAGGCAGATGGTTGTAGATTTTAATGGAATTTGCGGAAGCACTTTTGGCATATATATATTATTATTGACCTGATGTACACAAAGATTATATTTATGTCTGGTGCGTAAACTATGAGCGCGGCTAGATTTCAGATTAAAATAAGTAACTTTATTATTTTTTACAAACATGCATAATTCCAATATGTAGAGACTAGAGAGCGTGAGAATCTTATGGGTTTTAAATATGTTTCGCAGAGTTTCAGTGCTATTTATGCTAAAAATGTTTCTAAGACACCTCTTTTGAAATAGGAATATTGACTTAAACTCTACTGAATTTCCCCAGAAAATTATACCGTAATTTAATTGAGGGTAAACGTAACCATAGTATGCACTCAGAGCTACGTCTTTAGAAGCAATACTGCTGATTATCGACAATGCATAACAGTAGCTTGATATTTTACTGGTTATTTTAGCGATATGACTTTTCCAATTTAGGTGACAATCCAGAGTTACCCCTTAAAAGTTAGATTTTTCTACCTCATTTATTTCATAACCACCATGACTAACTTTTAGTTTAAGAGAATTTCTTTTGAGCTACGAAACTGCATAAAGTTGGTTTTAAATGTATTGATGTTAAGATTCATAGAACTTAACCAGCTTGTGGATGTTTGTAAAGTTTTATTTATTTCTTTTTCAAAGTCACTGGAATTTAATTCTTTTTATGGTATAAAAATAGTTGCGTCATCGGCAAACATGACACATGGGTGACTTGTGATATTCGGTAATTCATTAATGTAGATTAGAAATAACAGAGGTCCAAGAATACTACCTTGAGGTACTCCTAGTATTATGTTTTGAAAAGTAGATTGTAAATGTTCTATTGTTTTCGTGGTTCTGTTATATGAATCTATAACCGTTGCCTGGCATCTATTTCTTAGGTAGGATTCTATTAGTGCTAAGGCAGTACCTCGTATACCTGCTTTTTCAAGTTTATTTAATAGTATTTTGTGGATAACGCAGTCGAACGCCATCGACAAATCTAGGAATATAGCAATTCCCGTTTTCTTATTGTTGATTTCCTCCCACACTTCTTTCAGTATTTTAAAGATAGCGAGCGAGGTGTTTTTTCCTTTACGGAATCCAAATTGGTTGTGGTTGAGTATGTTATTATTTTCTAAAAATGAAGTGATCCTATTGAAAATTACATTTTCAACAATTTTTGAAAAACTTGGCAGTATTGCTATGGGCCTGTAGTTCCCCATGTCCATGGTAGATCCTTTTTTATGAATCGGTTTAATTAGAGCTTTTTTTAGACTATCAGGAAATATACCAGTTTCTATTGAGAGGTTTATTATATACTCTAAGGGTTTTACTATGAGATCTATGCTGTTTTTTATTACTTGAACGGAGACACCATCATATCCAGCTGTCTGTTTGTTTTTAAAGTCTTTGACTATATTTATTAATTCCTCGCAGGTGACAGGCTTAAGGAATACACTTTTAGTACTGCTGTTTGCTGTAATGTGTTGAAATTTATTTACCGTATTCGTTTTACTTTGTTTAGCTTTATTGATAAAGTAATAATTCATGACTGAAGCTATTTTTCTGGGATCTTTTATTTCCGAGTCATCAATTTGTAAGCTGTCTATGGAAGTTAAAATACGATTTGTTTGGGAAGTATGTCCCTTAATTATACCCCAAGTAGCTTTATATTCTTATTAGCACTCCTGTTTATATATTGAATATTTGCTACTTTTCTAGAGAGACGCGTTACTTTTTTGAGTATATTTGAGTATTTTTTATATGAGGTCAAGTCATTATCGTTTTTTAGCCTCCGACATTGAGAAAATAGCTTTCTTTTGTTTTTGCTGGACGTTATGATACCTCTAGTTTTCCAATTGGGGGTTTTCTTGTACGTTATTTTTACTCTTTCGAGTGGAATACAGAGATTAAATAAAATTCCGTACAAATGTATAAACGCGTCATATGCTTCGTTTGGGTTTGTATGGGAGTACACTTCTGAAAATGAAATTTGAGATAAATATTTTCAAAATATAACCATGTTTTCATCCACTTTTCGTTTTTGAGAGAACCAGTATTTTTCTCTGAAGCTTAAGTTACTTTGAAAGCTTATGAGTTGAATGGTGTGATCTGATATATCTGTGTCTATTATTTTGGTTTTATATTTTTTGAAGTTAGTTAATACATTATCAATACAAGTTTTAGATTTATCTGTTATCCGGGTAGCTTCTTTTATCGTGGGGTTTATATTATAACTGCGCAGTGTGGTTTTAAATGTCTCACTTTTGGTATCATTATTCAACAAGTTTATATTAAAGTCACCTAGTATAATAATTTTGTTTTTGTTCCACCTAACTCTTGATGTTAACTTAATGAGGAGACTTTCTAAACTTTCTATAAACAGGTTAAAGTTACTATCAGGAGTTCTATACATACTTATAATTATATAGTTTAGATCGGGTACATAAATTCCACAGAGTTCAAAATGTTTTTCAATAGACATGTCCGCAATCCATTGTAAGGTTCTGTACGAAATTGAAGATTTTACATAAATGACAACACCACCTTGTTTAATATTTTTCCTACAAAAATGAGCAGCCTTTTTGAACCCTTCGAGCTGGAATATCTCGACTTCATGGCTCTTCAAAAATGTTTCACTAAAACAGAATACATCAATACCGCTTTCGTTTTGACAAAATAAATCTAACTTGTCTTTCTTATTTTTAATACTTCGTACATTGAGATGTGCTATATTTAAGTAATTTATTTTATTATCATTGTTTACGAAAAAACTGCGTTGAGTTAATAGACACAGGAGTACTAGTAACTGGCCGGTTATCATCATTGTTTGGCGTGTTTATTTTCTGGTTTTGCTGGAAATAATAGGGTATCGTTCCAGGTAAACTTACTTTAATTTGGTTTTGATTAATGTTACTCTGAACAGATTGCTGAACCCCATTTTTGTGTTTATAATACTCGTTTATTTTATCAAAGTAGTATGGGATCGTGCCTGGCTTTAATCGATTTTTTGTTTCTGGTATGGTCTTCCTAGTAATATTCTTTCCTAAGAAGCACGATGCGTAATCCGACGTATTTATAAAATTATTTATTATGTCATGTAAGTGTGGTTTATTTTTTTGTGCACGTAGAGAAAATCTGTTAATCGGTGATTCTGAAATTGGAAGATAATCACAGTTTTTAAACGCGCTAACGATTGTTTTAAGTTTATGGTTAAGCTTGCCCTCATTCAAGAAACGGTTATACAGAATTTCTGTCACGACAGTTTTAATATAAGAGTGTTTTTGTAGAAAAGCTGAGACTTCAATAAAAAACCTTGTCGGGTTTTTGTCATTTGAGCCTAATGATAATATTAGCCAATCGTCTTCATGTGATTCGTCCTTGGCTATATTAAAACTCCGTAGAATGTGTTCAGTTGGTGCGCTGGGGAAAGAGTAGCTACATACGTCGTGGTCCTTGGTATTTACGTGATTTTTTCGCAGGGAAATCAATGATAAAGCCAAATTCTTAGTGTTTTGGTCACCAATTATTGTAATTTTGGGTTTCCTTCTTGGTACATTTGGCTTATTTACTCTTTTATTTGCTGAAAATATGCAGTCATTTGTTGTAATTAGCTTCGAACTTGGACTACTGTTATGTGGTTTATTTTCTGAATGAGGCTTCTTTTTGTCATTTGTTGTTTGATGTGAATGAACAGGGAGTATGCTTCGTGAGTGTGGAGATGTTGAGGTTGATGGTAGTAAAGTTTCGTTCATACTTGTGATGCCCAATGTACTATCTTTGTAGCTCCTATTACTTTCTTGGGTTAATTGAGATTGTTTATCCCTTTTTTTCTCCTTTTCGAGTTTTTGTACTGCCAATTTTAATTCTTTGTTTTCTTTTAATAATTTGTTTATTTCTTCTTTTGCTCTTACGAGGTGTGAAGTTAGCTCTTCTATCTCATTTTTCATCTGTTCTTGCTGGGGATTCGAAGTATACTCGCTGGTGCCAAAAGGTGTAGGATAATACGTGGCATCCTCGAAAGTGTCATCTAATGTATCATTATTTATTGATAAAAAAAATTCTAATGATAAGCATCGTTGGGTCCTTGGTTTCCGAAAAGTGATGTTAGAGATGCCTTCTTTGGTGTTAAGAGTTTCTACTGGCGTATTTTTATGTGTTTTTTGAATACACGAAGAGCAAACCCAAGATTTCTTTCTCTCTGGTTCCATCATATAAAAACGAGTGTTGGAAACTTTGGCACAGATAAGATCATAGTTGCACTTACACGTACTGCAGGTCATAAATAATCTATCTGTAATTTTCTTTGGGCATGCGCCACAGTCAAGACTAATCATATTATTTACTGGGGAAATAATCGGAGTATTAAAATTATGAGACAGCGCCATCTTTGAAGTTTTGCTTGTACTATTTTGCCGCTTTGAATATTTTCAACTGTACTGTGTGGTTAATCCAAAGACTGAGTCGATCCTTGTTTAACTCAATTTTATGATGTCTTGTTAGTTACGACAAAAATACACAAATGTCTTTGTTCAAACAAATCACAACATGTTCAATGGATTTCCAATATTATGCAGTTATTTCAGTTGCTGTTATTTATATTCCACAACTAAGTATCCATTTCAAAACCACTACAATCATTTCCAATAGTGTGACACGTTAACGCAAATTGAATATTTTGGGAATGTTAGTTCTCCGTTAGTTCTGCGTCAAACTTATTTTTTTCTTTATTTCACAGATTTATCACTTTATCACGAGATATGTTTTAATAATTCACAATTTTTCTAACACTTACTTACAGAGATTAATCTTAGGTACATATACCACAAAGAATTTTCATAGTTTAGCGCGTAATTTGGGTTCAGAGTCAAGATTTTATTTATGTTTTGGTGCGAAAACTAGAATTTTTTTTTTACCGGTTATTTTTTAACACCGAATTATTTCACTTGCTTATGACACTTTTACGTACAGTCAATAATGGTATTTTAATTACCATGTATTTTCAAAGATTAACGCGTAATTTGGGTTCACAGTCCAGATTGCATTTATGTTTTGGTGCGAAAATTCGAATTTTTTTACCGGTCACTTTTGAAAATTGAATTGTTTCACTATTTTGCCATGAAAGTTGTTCGGATTACTGACACACCAGTTTATTATCACTAATTTTACGTTATTTCACTTAGTTTACGTCACATTAACACTTGAAAGTATTTTAAATCTAATATTTACATGCAGAGAAACGCGCACTTGTGTTTACTTAACAGCGCCACCTGGCGGACCTCAATTATAATAGCGATTCTACCGAAGATAGGATGACTGCTAAATGGTTACCAACTCTGTTATTTTCGGACAAATAAGGAGTAAAGATCTTTGTGAAACTTTATCAAAAGCTTTGTTTGTCAGGAACTGGAAGAGTTGTTGCCACTACACCGCGAGCGGAACGCGGCGCGGATCGTGAGCGCGCTGGAGGCCGGTCGCGAGTTGTACAGGGAGCGCATGCGCGCGGCGGCTGCCGAGGCGCCGTGCCTCCACCCGAGGACACTGCGGCGACACCACGATCTAGCCTCCAGAGCTGCCCGTGACCTGATGCTCTCAGCCTGGCACGACGCCACAACCGTGCCTCAACAGTACAAAAACGAACTGCAAGAGGTTAATCTAATACCTACCTATTTTATTTATTTGTAGTATGGAGTGACGAGACGAGCAGGATATGTGCCTACCTCATAACAACACAGTGAGCTATGATCTAGCACTGCACTGCGCTCGTTACCCCGAGATGTAAGATATTTTATCTTTATGTCCTGTAATTTCTCTGGAACCATTACCATTCAAACCGGAACACGATACTCATTACGTGCTTTATGCCAACGATCATTGCCCAAGTACGCAAGGCCAGATGCGCTTTACGCAACGCATAGTTGCTTAAGCGAAGCTCTCATACTGGACGTCGGATTTTGACATGTATAGGTACGTCATTACACGTTACAATGTTGGTAGCTGCCTGTTCGAAATTTCAATTAGGTACTCGAAAATACTATCTGGAATCTCGCTTACACCAATTATGTCAAAGATATTGAAAAAAATTAACGCGAATTCGTTAAACATCGCATACATACACTACGAGAATTTATACAAATATCATCAGCCAACAATGCTAGCTTATGCAAGTAGCCTTGAAAACAGACGCCTCCTGCTGGATATGGCAATCTTCCATGACTTGTGTAATAGATACGTAGATTGTTCTGGCCTCACCGATAAAAATAGAATTTTCATACGCCAAAGAAACATATAAGGCATACCAAACTATTATCTGTCGCTCAGTCTCGTAGTAACTATGCACAGAGGTCAATAGACAATTGCCTTCAAAGTACGTATAACACACTATACTTAGTATGTTATACAAAATTGATATCTTTCATAGTGATAAAATATCTTTTAAAAGAGATATGTACAAAACAATGTAATATTCTTCCAGTATTTTTTACATTCGTAACCTTCTATGCACATGCACTGTTAACTTCACGCTTTACATGGTAAAGGATACACACGTTTTCTCATATTCGCACTCGTCATATAAACGTGGGGGGGGGGGGGCACACCCACCCTCATACACACACACATCTCACACAACCCTAAACACGCGCACATACATCCTCAGGTACACGTATTGATAAATGCTCACGATATTTTTATTGTTTTTGTCTGTGGTTTGGTTTATTTTTATTTCCACTCATATTTTTGTTAAAATCTTTTGTTCGAAAACTAGATGTTCATCTTGTAATTGTGTTCGCATAATGTAAATCCGTTATTATTATACATTACTAGCGGCCCGCCCCGGCTTCGCCCGTGGTACATATATATAACCTACATCATTCAAGGATTACGTACATATGAAAGAACGGTGAATGATTTTTTTAAATCGGTCCGATAGTTCCCGAGATTACCGTGTACTAACTATATATATGCTATAGACTACTTTTGATCCCCAAATTATCGTGCTGTTTACTGGGTCAGAAGTGACACCTGTAGACAACTGGCAGGGATGACTAATTAAATGACGATTGATCAGTTTTCGACCGGAGAGGAAAATGATTAAATTACTAAAATGGCTATTAAAAATAAGGGTTGATCGTAGAATGGTAAAATTGAGCATTGTGTGTATTTTTGTATGTTGTATCATAAAATAATAGAAATTAAAAATTTGTCTAAAAAATAAAATAAAAAATTTAGGGGTGGACTACCCCTAACATTTAGGGGGATGAAAAATAGATGTTGGCCGATTCTCATAGATACCGGATAAGTACAAAAAAATTCATCAAAATCGGTCAAGCCGTTTCGGAGGAGTATGGCAACAAAAACTGTGACACGAGAATTTTATATATTAGATATTATATAGTTTGTAAGAATTGAATATCTGTTTTTAAGGGCTGTGGATTTTGCATGAATATACATATAAATAAATTGTCGTAGGTACCGATTTTTTAAAATGTGTAATTTGATTTTCAGGGTTGTGGTGAAGAATTTGTTGCTTTCGAAGAAGCGAATGACGTCAACAACAAAAGAGTCGTCGAAGAAGTAATAGCCGTCTATCAGAACATCATGCATGATATTTGCTACAATGGTAATATTTTAATATATTTATTTAACACAATATCGTTTCATATTTGACTCGAACCAAGAGGTTTACTTCGTTACTACTCGTAACTCCGCAATTCCTCTAGAAACGTTCACCAGAGCCTATAAGTATAGTAGTGGAGAGCAAGAGGGGATTTCGGGATTTACTCCAGCGCGTAAAACCTTGTATCCCGTTAAGTACCTCAACTAAGTATAATCCCCTAAATAAAGCTAATAAAGAAAAAATAAAAAAATGATTATCAAAAAATCTAGTGCACGTCAGATTAAGGTTGGGTGAGTTAATTATTTTTATGCTAAGAAGTATGTATTCCACTAATCTATTTTTGAGAGTGATGTAACGAAAAGGGAAATGGGAGGGATAAAAAGTTGTAAAAAAGACATCTCTACATTCTCGAGCGACCCTATTTTTTATTTTTATTCTGAAAAAAATTATTCAAGGATAATGAAAAATCACACAGATTTTTCGTGGGCTGTGAATTGAGGTCAAACGTCACGCTCGTAAATGAAAGAAATATTCGAGTGAACTCGGGATGCTAACACATAACATGGACATCTAGCTAGATGCCCATGCTTAGAAGACTTATTTAGACATCAATGCTTTGAGGATTTATTCCAGACTAGCAGCGCTCTTCGGCTTCAGCCGCGTAGTTTTTAAAGTGACCTATGACATTCTGAGTTATAAATTTCCCTTCCGTCGCCAGTCCCTATCACTGCCATTTTTTTTAATTACCTCGACGTTTTAGCAGCTTTACAATGGCGGTGGTCACGAGAAGACATGTCATATCAGCATGTAATGTTTGTAACATGAATCTTAATATCTATTATATAAGTGAAAATTTGCGAGGATCGACGGATGTATCTTTGTTATTCTTTCATCCAAAAACGACATATAAGGAATACTAAGGATAACTGAAAAAACACATACTTAGGCAAATTTTTATCTCGGGAAAGTAACGGTATCGTGAACTACGTGGGTGTAACCGCGAGATGCTACTAGTCCATCATAATATTATAATGTATAGAGATGTTTATCGTAGCAGATGGACTTTGCCTGCACCCGCAAGACTTGGGCGAACAGAGTGAGAGAGCGGAGAGAGTGACAGCAGAGGCCTTCTTCGAGCGTCGAGACGAAGCCACCCGCCACCTTCCCCTCGACGACTATAAATACAGCGTCAACAAGGTAAGCCTACTAACAAGAACAAAATTAAAAATTTAGATTAACCCCCGACTACCTCGCATTTGTTATCTGTACAACATTCTACTAGTCAAGCCTTTTCATTTGATACCCATATTGAGGTAGGTTGTGAAGAAATATTTTGTCCGCCTTTTTGTGGAGGCGGCCATCTTGAATCGATATTAACCAAACATAGCTAAGAACATCCGCACGAACATTAACCTTCAAATAAAAAAAACTGTATCGAAATCGGCCCATCCGTTCGAGGTCTACGGTGCCACAGACACACAGACAGACAGACATCGACGTCAAACTTATAACACCCCTTTTTTTGGTCGGGGGTTAAAAAATGTGGGTACTTAAGAGCCCGCTCACGTCGTCGCACGAAATTCAAAAAGTTTGTGTTCCGAATTTTCCATCTTTAGTATTATCTAGAAAAAGATAATTACGATCAAAAAATAGGCCGATCTTTCTTGTTGACGTTTCCTTGTTTCAATTTTACTAATAATAAAGCCTTTAGTCGTAGGGAACGATCTCCCATGACCATTTCGCCGAAAAGTCGCCGCCGTGTCAGTTTCAGACTTCTAAATCTACAAGTGATACTCAAAATTTATACTTAAAAAAATATGGGAATATCATACACATATTTTATTAATTCATTCAAGTTACATATATCTGAATTTTGGTCCCATTTATTAGTAAAAAAAACAAAATCATAAGCCAATTTTAGGTTTTATATTGCAGTTTTAGCGTTGTCTCTGTGTAAAATACACAATAACTCCAAAATAAAAATTAGACACTATAATACTTTGTTCTTTATAGAATCTAATTCTATAGTTACTTTTTAAATCATAGTTGTCAATTTTTCAAAAAAATTAAATTACCAGCAGTCGAAATTACAATAAATTACGCTGCGCAATTTAGTATGCCGCGAGCGGCCGTCGGGGGAGGATCTGCGTCAGTTAGCGTGGGAGTCAGTTACGTAATATTTCGCGCGTTTATGACATAAACTAGAATAATTATAGTGCGACCACAAAATTTTAAGTCGTTTGGCGTTTTATAACGTTTCATTCTGATTTTTCGGATCGGACCATCACATTTGATCTTGTTTACTTCTTGAAGAAGCAGAATCTGTCAATATTTTTTTTGACGTGACAACGTCTAATAAGTCGATGAACGCTGGCCGCATGCACGAAAATGGGATGACTCGTTAAGCCCATTGTCCCGTTACGCTCGTTGTCCCGTTGCGTTACGGTAAATTATTCTTGCATTTCCAAACTCTGATTACTAGTATAATTTCAAGAATTTATACTTTTAATTGAAGGTTAATTTTCATGCGGTGGATCTTAGCTTTGTTGGGATAATATTGATTAAAGATGGCTGCCTCTACAAAATGGTGGAATAAATATTTCTTCATTTTCATTCATCTACCTCAATATGAGTATCAAATGAAAGGGCATGACTAGTAGAATATTGTGCACTATGATACATTTCAAATCCAAGATGGCCGCCACCATAAAATGGCGAATGACATTACCAATTTTTTCACTACTACCTCAATATGGGTATCAAATGAAAGGCCTTCCCTAGTAGAATACTACACGCTATGACAAATTTCAAATCCAAAATGGCCGCCACCACAAAATGGCGAATGTCATTATTTTTACTACTACTTCAATATGGGTAACAAATGAAAGGACTTGACTAATAAAATACTATGCACTATGACAAATTTCAAATGCAAGATGGCCGCCACCACAAAATGGCGAATGTCATTATTTTTTACTACTACCTCAATATGGATAACAAATGAAAGGACTTGACTAGTAGAAAACTACGCACTATGATAAATTTGAAATCCAAGATGGCCGCCACCACAAAATAGCGAATGTCATTATTTTTCACTACTTCACAATATAGGTATCAAATGCAAGGGCTAGACTAGTACAATACTACGCACTATGACAAATTTCAAATTCAAGATGGCCGCTACCACAAAATGGCTACTGACATTGTTTTTTACTACCAACTCAATATGGGTAACAAATGAAAAGGCTTGACTAGTTGTATACTATGCACTGCCACAAATTTCAAATCCAAGATGGCCGCCACCACAAAATTGCGAATGTCATTATTTTTTACTACTACCTCAATATGGGTAACAAATGAAAGGGCTTGACTATTAGAATACTATGCACTATGACAAATTTCATATCCAACTGGAATGGTTTGACTCATCGAGTAACGCGATCTTCCGCGCAAGCACGGAAGGGAGCTGTCTTAGCTAAAAATCATAGAGGACAAATAACTAAAGTATAGAGTGCTAACACCACACTAGACGCCCAGTGCGCGTCGTAGGGAGATGATGTATAGCTACATAGATATGTACGTTGGGGATTACTAGGGATGGGCACGCGGGCAACGCAAAATCATTTTGTTAGCGATTGATGCAGGTTCAGCGCGGTACAAACATCTGTAAATATAATTATTTCGTGCGATAACATCTAAAATATAAGTACCTAGGTACTTTAGTTTTATAGAGCTAGTGCCCGTGCAGGTTTAAGTTTTTTTTTGTGGTGGCGGCCATCTTGGATTTGTAATTTGTCATAGTGCGTAGTATTTTACTAGTCAAGCTCTTGCATTTGATACCTATGTTGAGAAGTACCTAGTGAAAAATAAAAAAATAATAACATTCGTCATTTTGTGGTGGCGGCCATCTTGGATTTGAAATTTGTCATAGTGCATAGTATGCTACTAGTCAAGTCCTTTCATTTGTTATCCATATTGAGGTCGTAGTAAAAAATAATGACATTCGCCATTTTGTGGTGGCGGCCATCTTGGATTTGAAATTTGTCATAGTGCGTAGTTTTTACTAGTCAAGCCCGTTCATTTGATATCCATATTAATAAGTAGTGAAAAATAATATCAGTCGCCATTTTGTGGTGGCGGCTATCTTGGATTTAAAATTTGTCATAGTGCATAGTATTTTATTAGTCAAGTCCTTTCATTTGTTACCCATATTGAGGCAGTAGTAAAAAATAATGACATTCGCAATTTTGTGGTGGCGGCCATCTTGGATTTGAAATTTGTCATAGTGCATAGTATTTTATTAGTCAAGCTCTTTCATTTGTTACCCATATTGAGGTAGTAGTAGAAAATAATGACAATCGCATATTATTCTACTAGTCAAGCCCTTTCATTTGTTACCCATACTGAGGTAGTAAGTAGTAAAAAATAATGACATTCGCAATTTTGTGGTGGCGGCCATCTTGGATTCGAAATTTGTGGCAGTTCATAGTATTTTACTAGTCAAGCCCTTTCATTTGTTACCCATATTGAGTTGGTGGTAAAAAATAATATAGTGCGTAGTATTTTACTAGTCAAGCCTTTGCATTTGATACCTATATTGTGAAGTAGTGAAAAATAATGACATTCGCTATTTTGTGGTGGCGGCCATCTTGGATTTCAAATTTATCATAGTGCGTAGTATTCTACTAGTCAAGCCCTTTCATTTGTTACCCATATTGAGGTGGTAGTAAAAAATAATGACAGTCGCCATTTTGTGGTGGCGGCCATCTTGGATTTGAAATTTGTCATTGTGCATGGTCAAGCCCTTTAAATTGATACCTTTATTGAGGTAGTAGTAAAATAATGATGATTAATATTGGAAGTTCGTTGCTCAAACACGTCGGAACAGTCATTGGTCATGGCCATTGGTCGTAGTCATTGGTCATATCCGTTCCTCATGGTCATTGTAATTGGTCATGGTCATGGTCATTGGTCATGGTATAGAGGTAGTAGTGAAAAATAATGACATTCGCAATTTTGTGGTGGCGGCCATCTTGGATTTGAAATTTGTCAAAGTGCATAGTATTCTACTAGTCAAGCCCTTTCATTTGTTACCCATATTGAGGTGGTAGTAAAAAATAATGACATTCGCGATTTTGTGGTGGCGGCCATCTTGGATTTGAAATTTGTCATAGTGCATAGTCAAGCCCTTTAAATTGATACCTATATTGAGGTAGTAGTAAAAATTAATGATGATTAATTAATATTGTAAGTTCGTTGCTCAAACACGTCGGAACGGTCATTGGTCATGGCCATTGCTCATGGTCATTGGTCGTAGTCATTGGTCATATCCGTTCCTCATGGTCATTGTAATTGGTCATGGTCATGGTAATTGGTCATGGTATAGAGGTAGTAGTGAAAAATAATGACATTCGCAATTTTGTGGTGGCGGCCATCTTGGATTTGAAATTTGTCATTGTGCATAGTATTCTACTAGTCAAGCCCTTTCATTTGTTACCCATATTGAGGTAGTAGTAAAAAATAATGACATTCGCCATTTTGTGGTGGCGGCCATCTTGGATTTGAAATTTGTCATAGTGCATAGTATTCTACTAGTCAAGCCCTTGCATTTGTTACCCATATTGAGGTAGTAGTAAAAAATAATGACATTCGCAATTTTGTGGTGGCGGCCATCTTGGATTTGAAATTTGTCATAGTGCGTAGTATTTTACTAGTCAAGCCCTTGCATTTGATACCTATGTTGAGAAGTAGTGAAAATCAATGACATTCGCTTTTTGTGGTGACGGCCATCTTGGATTTCAAATTTATCATAGTGCGTAGTATTCTACTAGTCAAGCCCTTTAAATTGATATATATATTGAGGTAGTAGTAAAATTAATGATGATTAATTAATATTGGAAGTTCGTTGCTCAAACACGTCGGAACGGTCATTGGTCATGGCCATTGCTCATGGTCATTGGTCGTGATCATTGGTCATGGCCATTCCTCATGGTCATTGGGCATGGTCATGGTCATGGTCATGTGCATGGTCATGGTCATGGTATTGAGGTAGTAGTGAAAAATAATGACATTCGCAATTTTGTGGTGGCGGCCATCTTGGATTTGAAATTTGTGACAGTGCATAGTATTCTACTAGTCAAGTCCTTTAATTTGTTACCCATACTGTACATACTTAATTAATATTGGAAGTTCGTTGCTCAAACACGTCGGACCGGTCATTGGTCATGGCCATTGCTCATGGTCATTGGTCGTGGTCATTGGTCATGGCCGTTCCTCATGGTCATTGGGCATGGTCATGGTCATGTGCATGGTCATGGTCATGGTATTGAGGTAGTAGTAAAAAATAATGACATTCGGCATTTTGTGGTGGCGGCCATCGCGTTCATCGACTTATTAGACGTTGTCACGTCAAAAAAAAATTGACAGATTCTGCTTCTTCATGAAGTAAACAAGATCAAATGTGATGGTCCGATCCGAAAATCAGAATGAAACGTTATAAAACGCCAAACGAATTAAAATTTTGTGGTCGCACTATAATTATTCTAGTTTATGTCATAAACGCGCGAAATATTACGTAACCGACTCCCACGCTGACGCAGGTCCTCCCTCGACGGCCGCTCGCGGCATACTAAACTAAATTGCGCAGCGTAATTTATCGTAATTTCGACTGCTGGTAATTTATATTTTTTGAAAAATTGACAACTATGATTTGAAAAGTAACTATAGAATTGGATTCTACAAAGAACAAAGTATTATCGTGTCTAATTTTTATTTTGGAGTTATTGTGTATTTTACACAGAGACAACGCTAAAACTGCAATATAAAACTTAAAATTGGCTTATGATTTTGTTTTTTTTACTAATAAATGGGACCAAAATTCAGATATATGTGACTTGAATGAATGAATAAAATATGTGTATGATGTTCCCCATATTTTTTTAAGTATAAATTTTGAGTATCACTTGTAGATTTAGAAGTCTGAAACAGACACGGCGGCGACTTTTCGGCGAAATGGTCATGGGAGATCGTTCCCTACGACTAAAGGCTTTATTATTAGTAAAATTGAAACAAGGAAACGTCAACAAGAAAGATCGGCCTATTTTTTGAACGTAATTATCTTTTTCTAGATAATACTAAAGATGGAAATATCGGAACACAAACTTTTTGAATTTCGTGCGACGACGTGAGCCGGCTCTTAAACATTATATCGATCTTTTTCCTCTTATTTCCTTCAAATAAAATATTCTTGTATTTACGATCTTGCCAAAGGGCTTCTTTTCTAAGGGTTTTGAGGAATAGCAGAAAGGTTGGTTTTGATTTTATATTAGTATTCAGCCGCCTGTGCCATCCTTCGAGAGCGTTGTTTGTGCGAAAATTATAATAGCTAGGACAACTTATTATATCTGCCAATGATTGTAGCCATTGTCTTTCAAAGTAATGTAAAAAAATATTCATTTCCTCACTTTTGATGGCATTGTCAACAATGCTTGTCCAACATTCTCTAATGTGTTGAGAAGGTAGCAGAGGTAAATTTGAACATACTCTGACAGTTTCTCGGCACTCTCTGTTTTCAGTAAGACCCAACGTTGAAGCTTTTTTTCCAAACGGCCTTATTAAGATGATAGTAACAGCCAGTTATTTGAGTGTTCGGAAAAGCTTT